>CM073465.1:18301593-18954093 GCA_037074535.1 Gleditsia sinensis | reverse complement strand
CAATAAATTAATATAAGAGAATCTTGATTTCCATTCGATCAACTTATTTCTATAAATTAAATGGGACTTAAATTTTTTCAAAAATTATCTAAATTCTAGCTAATTTTACTAATAATTTAAATATTATTTCAAAAATTAGATATAAAATGAGAGATAAAAAATTTATAGATTAAAGACGGAATTGGAGACGGAAAATATTCCGTCTCTGAGATTCCGTCTCTAAATCCGTTTCCAAAATTTTTTGCAAAATTAGAGACAAAATATTTCATCTCTGTCCTTCTCTGGAGTTAGAGACGGCATATTCTGTCTCTGAATGCAGAGATGGAATATTTTCTGTCTCCAATTCCGTCTCTAAATGGGTTTAGAGACGGATTTTTAGAGACGGAAATTTTCCGTCTCTAAATTACAAACATTTCCATCCGTCTCTACCTTCCCAAATCCGTCTTTATTAGAGACGGAAATTATTTCATCTTTAATTTCCGTCTCTAAATCTCTTTTTTCTAGTAGTGAAAAATTCTCTTTGTGCTCGAGGAGACTATGTAAGATCTATTTTTTGTCCATATCTCCTTAAATGTTGGTGTTCATTGATTTAGCTTTTTGAACTTTGTTTCTCTTATTCTTGAATTGGGTAACTAGTTTTTCAACTAAACCTGATTTGTGCTTCTAGATAAAGTGAGCTTCTATTAAAAATGCAACCTCTATTTTTATAGCTTTCCATGTGAACAAAGTTTTTCTAAAGCATCATCATTGTTCTAAAACAAACAAACAAAAATTTACAAAAGGCTTTGAACATTTAAACGTGTGTTATAGGTCACTTTTTAAAAAGCATACTTAACTTATTTGAAAACCTTTTTATTGAGTAAAAAGTTGCAAAAACATCTTCATCCAATTTAACCCCCCTTCTAATGTGCTAATACTTGACTGACAATTGGTATCAAAGCACTTAATCTCTATTTCGCGAACTTAACATCTTAGAGAAAATATCCTAGCCTTAAGATGAATCCTAACTATATTGAAGACGAATCTACAAATCAACCATATTCTTTGATGGAAATAACTGTGTCTACTGGAAGAAAAGATTGAAATTTCATTTAAAACATAGATTATCAAGTATGGCTAATTATAGCTAATGGTCCTCACATTCCAAAAAGAATCATGCTAAAGTGATAAAATAGGAAACTACGTGGAATGAAACATTGAACTCAATGTCAGCTATCTTTTTTAGGACATAATGTTCCAACTATCATCCTAAGGTATTGTGCTATTGATGCTAAAGAGTACAGGAAAATATCAAGATGCAGCTTAATGAAAGAAATGTGAGTGAAATTGAAGTAAAATGGACGAAGTTTGTGAAACAAAAGCTGAAAGACACTATCAAGTAAACAAATTTCACATATCTTTTAAGTATGGGTGTACAAAACTGATCTGGATTGAATCAAACCGAACTGAGATAAAATCCAAAAAAGTTGATAAAAAAATAAATAAGATGGGTTTTTTTATTTAAAAAAATTGATCAATTTAGTTCAGTTTTTGGTTAAAAAAAATTCGAACTAAACTAAACAAACTAATTTTATATAATATATTATAATATATATTTAATTATTTAAAAATACTGCATAAAACTGACTTCTTGAGACACAAAATATGGCATTCATAGTGCTTGCCCTATACTATCTTATGTCTAATTATTTTCAGAAGCTGTAAATATTCACACCACGCTTCAGCTTACATCTTGTATTACTTTCTCCACTTTGTCACATCAAGTCAAAGTGTTTTTCTCCATATCATCATGACTTGTAATTTTTTTTAAATGTCAACCCTTTTAACTTTTCCATTCATAATAAAATTAAAGGATTTCCTATTTCAGAGTTAAGCTTCGTTTATTTTAATTTATTATTTTAAATCTATGCTTTATTCATTGTCGTAGGACACTGTTACCTCTTGGCCTTGTTAAATTAAAGTTGATAGTCTCTTAGCTCCTTGCTCACGTCTTCGAGATGTTCTTAAGCCGATGTTGTAACATCCCTAATTTTTTTTCTTTTATTGATAAAATTACATAAAAATTTAATTAAGGAAATACAATTTATTAGACAATATTTTAAATATCTAAGGAAATATAATCCTGAGAAATTCTTCACCATATGTATATGCATAGAAAATGTTTCTAACATTAAGAGAACAAATAAAGAGGGAAAACCTAATAGGAAAGAAATTAGAAATAACATACTAAAGAGACCCAAAATTCTTGGATGAGGAAGATATGGTCTGATTAGTAAGCAAAGGTAAGAAAATGGTTCATCAAGGAAGAATATGTTAGGACAGCTTCTGTATTTTAATTTCTGAGAATTATCTGTATGTAATTAAAATAAATGGTTAACATAAGAATTATAGCTATGTGTGTCATGGATTTTAATCCACTGGAATCATTCAATTTGGAGTCCATATGAGGAAGATATGAGCAGATTAGTAGTCAAAGGTCAGAAAATGGTTCATCAGGGAAGAATATGTTAGGGCAGCTTCTGTATTTTAATTTCTGGAAATTATCTGTATGGAATAAAAATACATGGTTAACATAAGAATTATAGCAATGTGTGTCATGGATTTTAATCCACTGGAATCATTCAATTTGGAGTCCATATGAGGAAGATATGAGCAGATTAGTAGTCAAAGGTCAGAAAATGGTTCATCAGGGAAGAATATGTTAGGGCAGCTTCTGTATTTTAATTTCTGGAAATTATCTGTATGGAATAAAAATACATGGTTAACATAAGAATTATAGCAATGTGTGTCATGGATTTTAAGCCACTGGAATAATTCAATTTGGAGTCCATATGAGCTTATTAGTAGTCAAAGGTCAGAAAATGATTCATCAGGGAAGATTATATTAAGACAGCTTCTGTATTTTAATTGTTGGAAATCATCTGTATGGAATTAAAATACATGGTTAACATAAGAATTATATCTATGTGTGTCATGAATTTTTAGCCACTGGAATCATTCAATTTGGAGTCCATATGAGGAAGATATGAGCTTATTAGTAGTCAAAGGTCAGAAAATGGTTCATTAGGGAAGAATATGTTAGGATAGCTTCTATATTTTAATTGCTGGAAATTATCTGTATGGAATTAAAATAAATTATTAACATAAGAATTATAGATATGTGTGTCATGGATTTTTAGCCACTGGAATCACTCAAGTTGGAGTCCATATGAGGTAGATATGGTTCGATTAGTTGGTAGAGGTCAGAACCTATCCGAGTAGAAATAACCTATACATTTAGGGAGTAATATCACCTTGATTTCTTAATATTTCCCTACAATGTTCAACATAATAGTTTTAGATAATTGTTTTATCTTGAAATTGACACCAAGATCACCTACATCAGAGTTAAATTGAGGGCGTTATGCTCTGATTAGTAAGAGAAGGTTTGATAGGATGAAAACCTGCATCAAGAAAATAAAGAAATAAAATTAGTATTTAAAACAGAAGATGAATCTTAATAAATGACTAGTATAGCCATAGCCATTGCCATTGTATGAACTTCTTGCCATCTTAAGTGTGAAATTTTGACATGGAAATATTTTATAAAGTGATATTTGAAATGGTTATGTTCATGGCATGATTACCAATGATTTTTGGTAATAATTATATTTTGATGAACATACTTGTTATTAAAAGCATATTTTTGGCTATCATTGTGAAAAGAAAAGAAATGAGCACGGTCACATGGCAATCCGTGTGGTGCACTAGTAGGGGATGCCCTACCAACGGTTATGATTATAATTATGAGAAAAGAAAGAGAAAGTGTGCCATGTCAAACGGAGCGAGAAAAGCCCGTACCGAAGAGTAGAGGATACACACCCTGACTGGAGTAACTTGAAATGAGAATAAGTTGATGGCCATCATATGATTTTCTGAAAATAGTTAATCCTGTCATACATATCATTACTGTATGATTCTTATGTGTATAGATATAATGCATTCATGTGACCAATGATATTTTCTTTAGTTTATACAGCTGAACATGACGTGATGAGCTATATTGATGATGATTTATTGTTGAACTTACTGGGATTTAATTCTCACTATATTTCCATATCATGTTCAGAAAATTAGTTATGCAGATTTTTCTATAGCTCTGGCTTTTAGTGCACGTTGGATTGAGTACTTTATGTTGGGCAGATCCCAGAAGCAAATAAAATGTTTGTGGTCAAGTTGGCTTAGATCCCGGTGAAGGTGCAACCACCCGCACCTGTATCTCCGGAATTGGTCAACCAGAATAAATAAGATGTAGATTTTTATGTGTTTGATATGTTGTACGTATGTTTTGATTAATGACATGCATGTGAACTCTGTATTGTATAAATTAAATAAATGTTATATTGAGTTAATTTGTAACAAGGTAATAACTTCATGGTATTTTAAAAAAAAAATTTGATACTTAAATGGAGTTGTTACATAATTGGTATCAGAGCAGGTCGATCCTAGATGGCCAGTGGGTGGATGGTTATCTGAATCGATCTTATAGTGTCTTGAGTATGTTGTGGTTGTGCTGTGTAGGGGATCAGTGATTCATATAGGTAAGAAATTACTAGTGTTTCCTATCTATATGCCGAGGTGGTGTTATGACTGTTATTAAATATTTTTGAACTAACTATTGGGTTTAATCACCTCAATAACAGCATAACTTTGTTTTTGCCATAGTAGGAAATGGCACCAACAAGGAGGAATCTAGCAACCAATGCAGAGGAAACCCTGCACAACCTGGCCACTGCAATTCGAGACCAAGTCATGACCACCAATCAAATTTTACAATATCTCCAGAATGCTAATAACCCAAATGGTGAGAATGGTGCTAACAATTGGATGGCTGGAAAAGATAATGGCATATCCGAGTTCCTGAGGACTAGACCACCTTGTTTCCAAGGTGGCTATGACCCAATGGTAGCCGAAAGGTGGATTAGGGAATTAGAGAAAATCTTTGAAGTGATGGGCTGTACTGAAGAGCAGCAAATTATTTTTGCTGCATATATGTTAAAAGATGAAGCAGAATACTGGTGGCGTGGAGTTAGAGAACTTTTAGCTCATCAGGGAAGACATATCACCTAGCAAGTGTTTAAGGACATTTTTTTTGAAAAGTACTTTCCAAGTACTGTACGGGCAGAGAAAGAGATTGAATTTCTCCAACTCAGGCAAGGCAGCATGACCGTGGACCAGTATATCGCAAGGTTCGAGGAGCTGTCTAAGTTCTCCTCTTATCTGCGATATAATCCAGATGAAGCATGGAAGGCGGTTAAGTTTGAAGCGGGACTAAACCGGGAGATAAAGAATGCTGTTATAGCTATGGAGATCAGGGAGTTTGTACCTCTGATAAATAAATGCAGACTCCTGGAAAAGCGTTTAAAGGCAGTGGAGGACGAAAAGCAAAGGCGAAACCTATGGAAAAAGAAGAAAAACTTTCCCAACCCTGGAAAGAATGTGAGAAGAAGTGGATATGGGGCTGGTAAGAGGCCATTGATTGTGGGTCCTAGGCCTTTTCAACAAGACCTCGCCTCAGTCAAGTGCGCTAAGTGCAGACGTATGCATGGTAATCGGCCATGCTACATGGGACAAGATGTCAGCTTCAATTGCGGACAGAAGGGACATTTTACGAAAAACTGCCCACAGAATGTAGGGAAGCAGCCAGAACAGAGGCCTCAGGTGAAAGGAAGGGTTTTCACCCTGAGTGGCCAAGAGGCAGCCCAATCTTCTGAAATGATTCAAGGTACATGCTATATCTATGGATTTGCTCTTATGGTGTTATTTGACTCTGGTGCTAGTCATTCATTTATATCGGAAGAATGTATTAGGAAGTTTCAGTTCCTTATTTCTGAAACTCCCTATGAGCTATCCGTAGTAACCCCTACAGGGGAACGGGTATTAACTTCCTCTGTATGTAAGGACTGTCAAGTCACCATCCAGGAGAGAACTTTTTCTGTAGACCTCGTCTGTTTACCTTTAAGAGGTATTGAGGTCATTCTAGGGTTAGACTAGATGTCTAGAAATCAAGTCTTGTTGAATTGTTGTAACAAGACCGTTGAATTTCTACCTCCTACTCCGAAAGCGGAGGTCCAGTTATTGATGCTAAATGCCAATCAAGTTAATAGGGAGTTGAAGAATGGAGTACTTGGATACATTCTCTTGTATTTATCAAACCTAGAAGTCGAATCGAAACTAGATGAAATCCCAATAGCCAACAAGTTTCCTGAAGTATTTCCATCAGATATTCCAGGCTTACCTCCCAAGAGAGAGATATAGTTCTCTATTGATCTCCTACCTGGGACAGGGCCTATCTCTATTGCACCATATCGAATGGCTTCGAAGGAACTACAAGAACTAAAGAAGCAGTTGGAGGAACTATTAGACAAGCAATTCATTAGACCGAGTGTATCATCTTGAGGAGCTCCTGTATTGTTTGTTAAGAAGAAAGACGGGAGCTTGAGACTATGCATAGATTACAGACAGCTGAATAAGGTGACTATAAAAAACAAGTACCCTCTCCCTAGGATAGATGACTTATTGGATCAATTGAAGGGTGCCTCCATTTTTTCTAAAATTGACTTGAGGTCAAGATATCATCAGATTAGGATTAAGGAGGAGGACGTACCAAAAACTGCCTTCAGGACTAGGTATGGGCACTATGAGTTTCTCGTAATGCCCTTCGGGTTGACGAATGCACCTGCAATTTTCATGGATTACATGAATCACATTTTTTGACCCTACCTAGATCAATTTGTTGTAGTGTTCATTAATGACATCTTGATATACTCTAAGAGTGAGAAAGAACATGAACAACATCTCTGAATCGTGCTGCAAGTGCTGAAAGAGAAAAAGTTATATGCCAAATTGGAGAAGTGTGAATTTTGGCTGTCAGAGGTGAAGTTTCTCGGACATGTCATCTCTAATAGTGGGGTAGCCGTAAATCCTAGCAAGACAGAAGCAGTGATTCAGTGGGAGAGACCAAAGATGGTTACAGAAGTCAGAAGTTTCCTAGGTTTGACAGGATACTACAGGAGGTTTATACAAAACTTTTCTCGTATAGCCTTGCCATTGACTAAATTGACCAGGAAGGGAAGTCCTTTCAAATGGACTGATCAATGTGAAGCTAGTTTTCAGGAGCTTAAGACAAGACTGACCACTCCTCCAGTTTTAATTATTCCACACCCCACAGGAGATTTTGAAGTGTATAGTGATGCTTCAAAGAAAGGGCTAGGGTGTGTGCTAATGCAAGACTAGAGAGTAGTTGCTTACATCTCTAGACAACTAAGACCCCACGAAGGAAACTATCCAACCCATGATCTTGAATTGGCGGCGGTGGTGTTTGCTTTAAAGATTTGGCGACATTACTTATACGGAGCAACCTTTGAAGTATATTGCAATCACAAGAGTCTTAAATATCTCTTTGATCAAAAGGAGTTAAATATGAGGCAACGAAGATGGGTGGAATTTCTCAATGACTACAAGTTTGAGATAAAGTATCATCCAGGAAAGGCGAATGTTGTAGCTGATGCCTTAAGTCGAAAATCTCTACACATGGGCCAGATGATGTTGTATGAGATGCAAATGCTAGAGGAGTTTCAGAATTTGAAGCTGGACACTACTTTTTCCTCAAAGAAGCTAACCATTAATGGTTTAAGTATAGGGTGTGACCTTAGATCCCTGATCAAAGAGGCTCAAGTTCACGACCAATACTTACAGGATCATAAAGACCAAGGTAATTTTTCTGTCATGGAAGATGGAGCAATCATGTATTAGGGAAGGATTTGTGTCCCTCAAGAACGAGAGTTGAGGACTAAGATCCTGCAGGAAGCGCATGAGAGTAAATACACAGTCCATCCTAGATGCACTAAAATGTACCAGGATTTAAAAAGGATGTATTGGTGGCCAGGGATGAAAAATGACATTGCCGAGTTTGTGGCGAAATGTCTCATTTGTCAAAAGGTGAAGGTGGAGCATCAAAAGCCAACAGGATTTCTACAACCTCTTGAGATCCCTAAATGGAAATGGGATAGTATCTCGATGAACTTTGTTGTAGGTTTACCTAAGACTTCAGTGGGACATGACTCTATCTGGGTAATAGTTGACAGATTAACCAAATCTGCTCACTTTTTGTCCATAAAAATTAACTTTTCACTGGATAAATTGGCCCAATTGTACGTCCAGGAAATAGTTAGAATCCATGGGATTCCCTTAAATATTGTTTCTGATAGAGATTCGAGGTTCACGTCGAGGTTTTGGAAGGCGTTGCAGGAAGCTTTTGGTACTCAGTTGCGGTTCAGTACTGCCTACCATCCTCAGACTGACGGGCAGACAGAACGAACCATTCAAACCCTAGAAGATATGTTGAGGGCCTGTGTGATAGAGCAAGGTAAAGGATGGGATAAGTACCTACCTTTAGTAGAGTTTGCTTATAATAATAGCTATCACTCTAGTATTAAGATGGCCCCCTATGAAGCTTTATACGGTAGAAAGTGCCGATCTCCATTATGTTGGTTCGAGGTAGGAGAAAAGAACTTGTTGGGTCCTGATCTAGTTCAACAAACCACGGAACAAATTAGGTTGATACGAAACAAAATACTTATAGCTCAGAGTCGGCAAAAGAGTTACTACGATAAGAGACATAGACCTCTAGAGTTTGAGGAATGAGACCATGTATTTCTGAAACTTTCCCCAACTACTGGAGTTGGTAGGTCTCTCAAAACAAGAAAGCTAAGTCTGCGATTTTTGGGACCCTACCAAATTCTAAAGAAAGTAGGGACATCAGCATATCAAGTTGCTCTCCCACCTAATTTGTCCAACCTGCATAATGTTTTCCACATATCATAGCTGCAAAAGTATCTTCCAGATTCATCACATGTAATACAGGATGAACCAATCCAAATAAAGGAGAATATGACATACCAGCTAGTACCTGCATCCATATTGGACACTGACGTGAAGCAACTGAGAAATAAAACCATTCCCCTAGTTAAGGTGTTATGGGAAGGTTTGACTCCGGAAGAAGCAACTTGGGAGCTGGAAGAAGTCATGAGGAAAAAATATCCGCAATTGTTCTTATAAGGTAATTTCTGAAATTTTGAGGACAAAATTTCTTTTAGGGGGAGAGAAATGTAACATCCCTAATTTCGTTTCTTTTATTGATAAAAGTACATAAAAATTTAATTATGGAAATAAAATTTATTAGACAATATTTTAAATATCTAAGGAAATATAATCCTTAGAAATTCTTCACCTTATGTATATGCATAGAAAATGTTTCTAACATTAAGAGAACAAATAAAGAGGGAAAACCTAATAGGAAAGAAATTATAAATAACATACTAAAGAGATGCAAAATTCTTGGATGAGGAAGATATGGTCCGATTAGTAAGCAAAGGTAAGAAAATGGTTCATCAGGGAAGAATATGTTAGGACAACTTTTGTATTTTAATTTCTGGGAATTATCTATATGGAATTAAAATAAATGGTTAACATAAGAATTATATCTGTGTGTCATGGATTTTAAGCCACTGGAATCATTCAATTTGAAGTCCATATGAGGAAGATATGAGCTGATTAGTAGTTAAAGGTCAGAAAATGGTTCATCAGGGAAGATTATGTTAGGATAGCTTCTGTATTTTAATTTCTGGGAATTATCTGTATGGAATTAAAATAAATGGTTAACATACGAATTATAGCTATGTGTGTCATGGATTTTTAGCCACTGGAAGCATTCCATTTGGAGTCCATATGAGGAAGATATGAGCTTATTATTAGTCAAAGGTCAGAAAATGGTTCATCAGGGAAGAATATTTTAGGACATCTTCTGTATTTTAATTTCTAAGAATTATATGTATGGAATTAAAATAAATGGTTAACATAAGAATTATAGATATGTGTGTCATGGATTTTTAGCCATTAGAATCACTCAAGTTGGAGTACATATGAGGTAGATATGGTCTGATTTGTAGGTAGAGGTCAGAACCTATCCGAGTAGAAATAACCTATACATTTAGGGAGTAATATCACCTTGATTTCTTAATATTTCCCTACAATGTTCAACATAATAGTTTTAGATAATTGTTTTATCTTGAAATTGACACCAAGATCACCTACATCAGAGTTAAATTGAGGGCGTTATGCTCTGATTAGTAAGAGAATGTTTGATAGGATGAAAACCTGCATCAAGAAAATAAAGAAATAAAATTAGTATTTAAAACAGAAGATGAATCTTAATAAATGACTAGTATAGCCATAACCATTGCCATTGTATGAACTTCTTACCATCTTAAGTGTGAAATTTTGACATGGAAATATTTTATAAAGTGATATTTGAAATGGTTATGTTCATGGCATGATTACCAATTTTTTTTGGTAATAATTATATTTTGATGAACATACTTGTTATTAAAAGCATATTTCTGGCTATCATTGTGAAAAGAAAAGAAATGAGCACGGTCACATGGCAATCCGTGTGGTGCACCAGTAGGGGACGCCCTACCAACGGTTATAATTATGATTATGAGAAAAGAAAGAGAAAGTGTGCCATGTCGGACGGAGCGAGAAAAGCCCGTACCGGAGAGTAGAGGATACTCACCCTGACCGAGGTAACTTGAAATGAGAATAAGTTGATGGCCATCATATGATATTCTGAAAATAGTTAATCCTGTCATACATATCATTACTGTATGATTCTTATGTGCATAGATATAATGCATTCATGTGACCAATGATATTTTCTCTAATTTATACAGCTGAACATGACGTGATGAGCTATATTGATGATGATTTATTGTTGAACTTACTGAGATTTAATTTTCACTATATTTCCATATCATGTTCATAAAATTAGTTATGCAGATTTTTCTATAGCTTTGGCTTTTAGTGCACGTTGGATCGAGTACTTTATGTTGGGCAGATCCCAGAAGCAAATAAAATATTTGTGGTCGAGTTGGCTTAGATCCCGGTGAAGGTGCAACCACCCGCACCTGTATCTCCGAAATTGGTCAATCAGAATAAATAAGATGTAGATTTTTATGTGTTTGATATGTTGTACGTATGTTTGATTGATGACATGCATGTGAACTCTGTATTGTATAAATTAAATAAATGTTATATTGAGTTAAGTTGTAACGAGGTAATAACTTCATGGTATTTTTTTTAAAAAAATTTGATACTTAAATGGAGTTGTTATAGATGTTAACTGTATAATTTCTCCTACTCATTTCTTTAAAAATATGAAATTTTTGTGACATATCAGAGGGTAGTAATTTTGTATGGATCAAACAGAAAGCAGAAATGGTCCATTTTTTTCGATCATCTTCAAGTAGGAGAGGAAAATATGAATGGTGGAGACAGAGAGTTGAACAGTGACATTAGTTGTTTCCTGTGACATCTTCAGATGGCTTTGCTACTCAGCTCCTCAACATATCGGTCTATTTGCTGCCTAGCGACTTTCGGGTAAGTTCTTGACATGCATTTCTTGCACCTGTGTTTGACTGATGATGTTGCTTTTCTTTTTGTTCAAAAACTCTACTGTATGCTGTCCAAAAAAAAAACTCTACTGTGAATACGCATCAAGCAAACCGATTTTTGGTTGGTTCGGCTTGGTTTGGCTCCACAGACATAAAAAAACCAAACAAGTCAATTATTTTAAAAATCTTATGTCATTGGTTTGGTTTGTTCGAGTTTTCAAACCTGATCGAATCAAACCTATAAATACTCCTACTTTTAATTCTTATTTAAAATGTACGTAATTAATTTTTATTTTAATATGAATAATGAAGAAGTAGTTTGGTATCTTATAATTATTTCTTATGAATAATAAGATTATCTTGAAATTTTTTAATATTTCAAAGTAAAATTATTTTAAATATATAAAGTACAATGTCTATTATTGTCATTTCATATGTCTATAATAATTTTAAAATATTTTCTAGAAAAATATTTTTAAATTATTTAAATAAATTTTTTTATTATACCTGTAATACAATTTTTAAAATTAATTTTTATAAAATTTATATCAAATATTATTTTTGAATTATGTAAATAAAATCATTTTACAACTCACGACAATTTAGAAACAAAATCATAAAAAAGCTTAACATACTGTGGCACTTTTATTCCATAACTAATTGTTAGTTGAAAAATATTAAATAAATTAATATTTTTTGAACGAATTATTTATTCTAACACTGTTTAATTTAGTGAATTAAAAATAAAATTGAAAAAGTGATTCAATAAAATTTAATTCTTTAAAAATGAATTTTAAAAAATTTAATTGGTTTAACTAAATATTAATATAATTTATTTACATAAATAATATTTAAAAAATTAGGTGTTGTTTGATTGGTAGTAAAAAAAATGAATGGAAATGAGAATTGAGAATAAATTGAAATGTAATGGAATACTGTAAAAAAAATTACGTTTAGTACACCATGGAAAGGAATAGAATAAAAAATTGATAAAAAGATAAAAAATATCTTTGAAACATAAAATTTGTAAAATAATATTATTTTAACTTAAAAATTTATTTAAAAATAATATAAATAAAAAAATAATTATTAATATAAAAAGTTTATTAAAAATATTAATAATTTTATAAAATAATTTAAATATTATTTTATTATCAATAATAAATAATATTTTCTAATTTATTTATTTATTTTTTTGAAAAAAATATTTATTTATTATTTTGCAAACAAGTTAGATTTTTTCCAATTAGTTATGTGAACATTTTTTAATTAATTAATTTTTTTTTAAAAAAATATTTTTATTATCTATTTAATTTAAAAAAAATGTTATTTTGATTTGGATTCCATCCTCTTTGCCTGATTCCTTCCTTTTTGTGTGGTAATGCATTCTCCCTCTTGTAAAGTAATGTGGATTCCATGGGTTATCATTTCTGCCAATCAAACAATGCTCTTTGATGGAATGGAATGGGCATTCTCATTCCATCACCTCAACTCTATGTACCAAACGGTACCTTAGATTATTACTATCCCCAGAATTTGCAGCTAATAGCTGGTACGACACTCGTGACTTTACATCAAATTCTTACGTGTGATGGCTACAAGTCACTGCTGCTGCGCTTTTGTCCCTCTCCTCTGTTATTTTTGGAGTTTCCTCATCAATATTAAAAATAAATAACTATTATTATTAGGGCCCACCATGTCATCATGGTGCTGTCACTACCGTGTCACTATGAAAGAGTGAGCGGTCATTTTTTTTCTTTCAAATTTTCCATTTGATTTTTTTAAGGAAAAAGAATCATTAATTAATTAATTAATGATTATTAATACTAAAATTCGGTGAATGAGTATATGCAATTATGCATCTTGGCATCTTCCCTCTATGTAAAAGGAACCATTGCTTTTACTCCTTTTTCCTCTCTTTCTTGTCTCCCCCCACTTCGTTCCTTTCCTATTGTTGAGTAAGTCAAGCTAGTTTGTTCTGTTCCGCTGAACTCACATTCATGAAGGACGGGACATGAAGAAGGAGTTCATTGTGTATGGAAGGAGGAAACTGAGCTATTCTCGGCCAAAGCAAAGAAAAAGTAAAAAAAATCCATGTAGGAATGTTGGCAACATTTAGAAACTTGAAATAAGAATGGTGGCCCACACTTTTTGTCCCAATATCATTGCTTCCAACGGCTCTTTGATGGGAAGAGACGTTGGAAAATTTCTTATAAATTGAAAGGGGTCTCTAAGCTATTTTTGTGATTCAGAAAAATTTTGTACACCATCACATAAACCAAATCTAGCTAAGAAAAGTTCCCTACGGTTGCAAAACTTAGTTCAAGAAGGCAATGGCTGAAGGTTAGTATTTGATATTCTTTCAAGTATAGTCTAAATATGATGTATTTAATTGAGTAAATCGTATTTAGATGTTCAGATAATCTTATAGTTGGTATCAGAGGATGTTTTAAGCCTTTGTCTTGTTGTTGTGAATTTTTTTGATGGAGTATTTTGGCATTTTTGACATATATCGATATTATAGAGCTTTAGAAAATGTTTTTTTTCAAAATTTTGATATAAAATACGTAATTTTTGGATGTCAAAAATGTGAGAAAAATGCGAGTTTTCAATGTAGGTCATATCTGGGTAACAATCGGGTCAAGATGATCCAGTTGAAGGAAGAAGACGATGCTATAGTAATTTTTGGAAAAAAATTACTACCTTGCTTTTATTTCTCTCGCTTCCTCACTTGGACGAAATTAAAATGTTGTAGGGGTGGGTTTTGCTTAAATAGACCACCAAATAATACACCTTTCATGATCATGGGTCTACCTTATCACAATTAGGATACACTTTGTTGAATTTTTGGAAAACAAACAACTTATGTTCTTGTCTTCCTCTTCCTTAGTCAAGATATGCATAGGAAAAGGAGATTTGTATTTTGAAAATTATGATGATATGTTCTTAAGATAAGAGACAAGGTCCCTTTGATTTAGGGATTCATTTCCATTTTCTTTTGTCTTAAACAAGTATGATAGGTTTGCATTTTTAGGTGGCAAATTTCTAACCCTTGAATCTCCATTATTTGGTTGATATTATTTGTGTGGGATATGAATGTTTTCTCCTAATGCCATGTATTATCATACCACTTGCTAAAATTATGAGTGTAGGATATAGATGTTTTTGTCCTAAAGCCTTGTATTATTATGTCACTTGCCAAAATTATGAATGTTGATGAGTGAGTTTTATACTCATAAATTAAATATTTTCATCTTATCTTTTGCCATAATTAAGCATAAATCTCCCTTACTTGTCTTTAGTTTTATGTCTTTCTTACAGATGGAGAGAAGAGTAGAAAATGGACTTAATTGGAGGAATCAGAGTTAAATTGTGGTTCTTTAGAAATGATGTCTATAAATCAAGCAGATAAAACAAATTCATTAAGGATGGCTGAGTAAGGAACATTATCATATTGTCTCTTGAGATGCATCCTAATGGATATATGCACAAATTTATTCTTGATTTATGATCACATTTCCAAAAGAACTAAAACATAAAGATTCAAGGCAAAGCACCCAATGTTAAGAATATGTTTGCTAGTTGTAGTCCAGCCCAACCTTGCTGTAGTACTTGGGCCATATCTCTGAAAATACATATCCAATATGTATGAAATTTGGTAGGTGTGTAGCTGACATAATTGGGTACAACTTTCATGTTCAAGTGGTCAGAAAATACGGACATTAAAAGGGCCAAAAGTGGGCTAGAATAGAATCTGACTACTGCTGCAGTCTAGCCCGACTTTGCTATAGTATTTTGACCATAACTCCCACATTACGTATCCAATTTGTCCACAATTTGTCTTGACGGAAAGCTAATGAAATTTTCTACAACTTTCGTGTTGATGAAGTCAGAAAATTCGGCGGTTTTCAAGACGATATTCAAGTATCAATTTCGGTACATATGATGGAATTCAAATTGTCAACTTTGTACAACTTCCTACCTAACAATTTTGACAATTACCACACCAACCACACTTAATTGTATCTATAAATAGAGGGCTTGAGGGGTGAGTTAGAGAGTTTGTTTTTGGAGAGCTTTGGAGAGAGCTTGGGAATGCTTTGTTGGAATTCTACGAACTTGTAATGTTATTCTCTCTTTAGACATCTTGTATTTTTCATTTTCTTTCGTAATATTATCATGTTTCTTCATCTTTCATTTCACTTTCTTGCCTTGATTATGGAGAACTAATCTCCTAATGCTAAGGTGAAAGGGTGAAACTCTTGGTATGAGAATAATAATTTATCTAACTCTTAATCTTAATGTTTATCTTTGATATTGCATTTACCTTCCTATTTCTTTTCTCATAATTATTTCTTAATGGCTGGTTTTATCATACCGCCGATTTCTTGTTATGTTATTGGCTGGTTTTATTAGACCGCCTATATCTTATTATTTTCATGGTTGGCTTTGCCACCTACTTTATTTTATTTTACTATTGGTTGGCTTTGCCACCGATTCTATTTCATTTTATTTTGTTATGTTAATTAATTTTCTACCTTTCATTTTTTGCATAAGTTAATCTTGTAAAATGTGAATTTTGATATATTGTAGACAATATAATGATTGGCACAATTTATGCTTGAATCCATTTACAAGTTATCTTTTGCATCTTTGTATTTTTAATCTTGTGAAGTGTGAACCTTGATACATTGTAGACAATTTTTGGCACAATAAATACTTGAATCACTCTTGATTTATTGTAGACAATATGTTGATTGGCACAATGTACGCTTGAATCCATTTTACAAGAATGTTTTAATTATTAGAAAGGAGGTAAATATAATTCATGTATAAACAAAATTGAGCTTAAATTAACATATCATCCGATTAGAACTTTATTCGTGTAAAGATTCTAATTGAGTAATAAAAGAGTTAAATTTATTTTTATTCGATATACCAAGAGTGGATCTCCTAACCTTAGCATGCTTCTTTACCTTGAATACATCTTCATTTAATTTCAGTATATTAGTTCTTTGCATATTTTGTTCAATATTCCTCTCACAAAACAAGACATCGGGAACTAGGTTAGAAGTATTTATTTCAGATCTATATTAGAATTTTCTCTCAATTGGCAATCTCTGTGGGATCGACCTTGCATACCACTAAATCTATACTCCAATAGATTCGTGCACTTGCGAGTTTTAATTAAAACAACAACAAGTTTTTGGCGCCGTTGCCGGGGATTGCGACGGAAAAGCTATTTGGATCCAGGTAAGTACTTTTCTTCCACTAGTTATAGTTAGAACATTTGTTTATTCTGTGTATAGAAATTTTTCTTTAGAATTGTTTCTTGAAAATTGGTGTAGTAATTTGGGTGTATAAAATTGGTTGATTCTGTCAACAAGGCTAAAAGCGCCTAAGGAGTATGGTTTTTAAGAGAAACCATTGTGATTCCTCCATATTTTCCTGGGAGTCTACCGATTAAATACTACCCATTATTACTAACACTTTGAAAAAAAAGGAGTTTGTATAATTTTGTGATTTTTATTTTGTGGTATTTGCATGTTGTAGCCGTTGTGTAGTTAGATACTTTTTCATAATTAGGAAGCAATTTTTTTAGTTTATGTGTGCTTGGAAACGTGATAAAGATAAGCGGTTGGTTAGGAAAAGTTTAGGGTCAACCATTGAGTGTACAATAGAGACATTAGATTCTGCTGGATCACCATTAAAAATGGAAGAACAAGTTGTGCATAATAAAACTCTTATGGAGTACTTCTCACCTGTCATAGCCAATACTCCATCTTGCATAGTTTTACCCCAAACTACTGCAACTCATTTTGAACTCAAACCGGCCATACTCCAACTTTTACCATCATTTTATGGTATGGAAAGAGAAGATCCCTACATGCACATTAAAGAGTTTCTTGAAATCTGCTCGACTTTTCGCTTCCAGAATTTCAATGATGAATCAATCAGGCTTAGAATGTTTCCATTTTCATTGAAAGATAAAGCTAAAGCCTGGTTGAACTCCCTTCCTACAGGAACTATAACTAGTTGGAACCAATTAGTAAATAAGTTTCTGGCAAAATTTTTCCCTATGTCTAAAACTGATGCCCTTAGGAGAGAAATTTCTGATTTTTGTCAAAAAGAGGGTGAACAATTTTTTGAATGTTGGGAAAGATTTAATGATCTTCTTCTGAAATGTCCTCATCATGGTTTTAAAACTTGGAGATTAGTCAAATATTTCTATGATGGCTTAACTTCATCAAACCGTCAAATGATCCAAAGCATGCATGGTGGGAGATTTTTACAATTGAATGAGGGGGAAGCTTGGGAATTCTTAGGATCTTTATCTGAAAATTCTCAACATTGGAACTGCATAGATCCCAGGGATAAGAAGTCTCAAATACAAAAAAAGGGAGGAATTTACGAAGTGAGTGATGACACAGATGTGAGAATTGCCTTAGCTAGCCTGACTAGAAAGGTAGAAGCTTTAACTTTAAGCCACACTTTAAACCCTTCTACCAATACTAGGATAGAGGCATGTGCCTTATGTTCTAGTACAGCTCACATTGCACAATCTTGTCCATCTATACCAGCTTACCAAGAGGCATTCTCTGAGCAAGCTAATTCTCTTCAAACTTATGGGAAGTCATCAGATAGCCCATTTGCACCCACATATAATCCAAATTGGAGGAATCATCCAAATTTCTCATGGAGGCAAAATCAACCTGCAATGAATCAAAGTGGGCAACAATTTGCCCCTTCTAATTCATACCCTCAAGTTCCTCATCATGCTCCTCCTTTCGGGGTATCTCAACAAAGAAAACCTTCTTTGGAAGATACTCTACAGCAATTCATGCAATCAACCCAACAAGTTTTACAATCTCACACTCAGTCCATTTCAAAGATTGAAACACAATTGGGTCAATTAGCTAGTGCTGTAGGAGAGAGAGAAAAAGGAAAATTCCCCAGTCAACCTATTCCTAATCCTAAGGGTCAATATGAAGTAGGATCATCAACAAATCCTAAGGAAGAAGTAAAGTCTGTGACAACCCTTAGATCTGGAAAGGTCATTGATAATCATGTTCACATGCTAGAAAATGAGGAACAGAGTCAACATGAATCCCAAACTAATGACTCAAGTGAAAAGAAAAGTGAACAGATTTCTTATGCCCCCAAAGCTCCTTTCCCACAAAGACTTGCATCTGTTAAGAAAGGTACTAAGTATAGTGACATTTTAGAGGTGTTTAAGCAAGTAAGCATTAACATTCCTTTTTTGGACGCTATCAAACAAGTACCCGCTTACTCAAAATTTCTGAAAGATCTTTGTACGGTGAAAAGGAAAACTAATGTTCCAAAAAAGGCATTTTTGACTGAACAAGTGAGTTCTATAATTCAGCAAAAGACTCCTGTCAAGTACAAAGATCCAGGTTGTCCTACAATTTCTTGTATTATAGGTGACCATGTGATTAACAGAGCCTTACTTGATCTAGGAGCAAGTGTGAATCTACTGCCGTACTCTGTGTATGAGAAACTTGGGTTAGGAAAGCTGAAACCTACATCAGTGACCCTTCAGTTAGCTGATAGGTCCACCAAAATCCCTAGAGGTGTCATAGAAGATGTGCTCATTAAGGTTGATAAATTCTACTTTCCAGTAGATTTCATTATTCTTGACACTGAACCTGTTGAGAATACAGAGACACAAATTCCAGTCATTTTGGGTAGACCATTTCTGGCAACATCCAATGCAATTATTAATTGTCGAAATGGAATTTTGAATTTATCTTTTGGAAATATGACTGTGGAATTAAATGTTTTTAATGTCTCTCATCAACCTGTGGACATGGATGATGTGCGTGAGGTCAGCATGATTGAGAGTATAATCTATGACTCATTTGTAAGTTTTTGTGATGACGACCCTTTGGAAAAATGTTTGGCCCACTTTAACATGGATTTGGATGAGGACTGTTTGATCAGTGAAGTAAATTCCCTGTTAGAGACCACTCCATTAATGGATACCAATAAATGGAAAGGTAAAACAGAGATACTTACACCTTCTGAGTCTATTTTATTGCCATCCATAGAGAAACCTCCCCAGGTAGAGTTAAAACCTTTACCAAATTCTCTGAAATATGTGTTTCTAGGACCTTCTGAAACCTTGCCTGTCATTGTATTTAGATAAAGAACAGGAAGTTGAACTCATAAAAGTCCTCAGTGAACATAGTGAAGCCATAGGTTGGACAATAGCAGACATTAAAGGTATTAGTCCATCAATTTGCATGCACAGGATACATTTGGAGGATAATGCCAAAACCTCAAGAGATCCACAAAGACGTCTGAATCCAAACATGAAAGAAGTTGTGAGAGCCGAAGTGATTAAACTTCTTGATGTGGGTGTCATTTACCCAATTTCTGATAGTGCATGGGTTAGTCCTGTTCAGGTAGTTCCTAAGAAATCTGGCATTACTGTAGTCAAGAATGAGAATAATGAATTGATTCCCACTAGAGTATAAACTGGGTGGCGTGTTTGCATTGACTACCGTAAGTTGAATGCTGTTACAAGGAAAGACCATTTTCCACTTCCTTTTATAGATCAAATGCTAGAAAGGTTAGCTGGACATGCATATTACTGCTTTCTTGATGGATATTCTGGTTATAACCAAATTCCTATTGCACCTGAGGATCAAGAGAAAACTACATTCACTTGTCCTTTCGGAACCTTTGCCTATCGTCGAATGCCATTTGGATTGTGCAATGCACTTGCTACATTTCAGCGTTGCATGATAAGTATATTTTCTGACATGGTAGAGCGATTTCTGGAAGTATTCATGGATGATTTTTCTGTGCATGGGTCTAGTTTTGAGGAATGTCTACACCATTTAAGATTAGTCTTAATTAGGTGTAAAGAAAAGAACCTTGTTTTGAATTGGGAAAAATGCCATTTTATGGTTAAAAAGGGAATTGTTTTGGGGCATGTTGTGTCACATCAAGGTATTGAGGTAGATAGAGCCAAAATTGAACTGATTTCCAGTCTTCCACCTCCTCGGACAGTAAAAGAGGTACGTTCTTTTTTAGGCCATGCAGGGTTTTATCGCAGATTCATAAAAGATTTTAGCAAAATCTCTAGGCCTTTGTGTAATTTACTTACCAAAGATGCCTCTTTTATCTTTGATGAAGAGTGCTGTCAAGCTTTTGAAAAGCTCAAATTCTTACTCACCTCTGCACCTATCATTAGACCACCTGATTGGAATCTTCCCTTTGAAATCATGTGTGATGCTTCTGATTATGCAATTGGAGCTGTTTTGGGGCAGCGTCTTGATAAGTTTCCATATGTGATATACTATGCTAGTAAAACTCTTAATGATGCTCAATTGAATTATTCTACAACAGAAAAAGAGTTACTAGCTGTGGTATTTGCTTTAGACAAGTTTAGATCTTATTTATTAGGATCTAAGGTTGTAATTTTTATAGATCATGCTGCACTTAAGTATCTTCTTTCTAAGAAAGATGCTAAAGCCCGATTGATAAGATGGATACTGCTGTTACAAGAATTTGATTTAGAAATTCGGGATAAGAAAGGATCTGAAAATGTTGTGGCTGATCACTTGTCTAGGCTGATAGTTGAATCGGGTGAAAATAACTTGCCTATCAAAGACTCATTTCCAGATGAGCAACTCATGTCCGTTTCTCAGCTACCTTGGTTTGCTGACATTGCTAATTACCTTGTCACAGGTCAAATACCTACACATTGGAGTAAGCAAGATCGGATAAAATTTTTAGCTGAAGTAAAAAAATTCTTTTGGGAAGATCCATACTTGTTTAAGTATTGTCCTGATCAAATCATTAGGAGATGTGTTCCGGAGAGTGAGCAATCTAGTGTTATTCATTTTTGTCATGATCATGCTTGTGGAGGTCATTTTAGTGCTAAAAAAACTGCTGCAAAGGTTTTGCAATGTGGCTTTTATTGGCCATCACTGTTCAAAGATTGCCATTTGTACTGTAGTTCTTGTGAGCGTTGCCAAAAATTGGGTAGTATCTCACGCAGGAACATGATGCCTCTAACTCCCATTCTTATTGTTGAGATATTCGATGTCTGGGGAGTTGATTTCATGGGTCCTTTTCCTAATTCTTTTGGCAATTTATACATCCTTGTTGCTGTGGATTATGTGTCAAAATGGGTCGAGGCTGTTGCATGTAAAACAAATGATCACAAGATTGTGGTGAAATTCTTGAAAGAAAACATTTTCTCAAGGTTTGGCACACCACGAGCAATCATTAGTGATGGGGGAAAACATTTTTGTAATAAGCATTTTGAGCATTTGATGAAGAAATATGGCATCACGCACAAAGTGGCAACCCCATACCACCCACAAACTAGTGGGCAAGTTGAGATTTCAAATAGGGAAATTAAAAACATTTTGGAAAAAACGATTAACCTAAATAGGAAAGATTGGTCTTTGAAACTTTCTGATGCTTTATGGGCTTATCGTACTGCTTTTAAAACCCCTATTGGAATGTCTCCTTACCGGCTTGTGTATGGCAAGGCCTGTCATTTACCTGTTGAAATAGAGCATAAAGCTTATTGGGCCATCAAACAGTTTAACTTTGCTCTTGACAAAGCAGGTTCTCACAGGAAGCTTCAACTCAATGAATTGGAAGAAATACGGAATGATGCATATGAAAGTGCAAAGTTGTATAAGGATCGAATGAAATTTTTTCATGACAAACATATTTTAAGAAAATCATTTAATGTAGGTCAAAAGGTCCTTCTATATAACTCTCGTTTGCACTTATTTCCAGGGAAACTACATTCTCGGTGGACAGGCCCATTCATTGTTCGTACTGTTTATCCACATGGTGCAGTAGAGATCGAAAATCCCAAGAACGGTGATGTGTTTAAAGTAAATGGTCAAAGATTGAAAGCATTTTTTGAATTACATAACCCAGAGATAGAGGAGACACATTTGCGTGATCCTATCTACCAGGATTGATTCGCCTCTGTTATTAAAGGTTGTCGTGCAAGCTATCTAGAACAAAGGTTTATCTCGCACTCAGCACGTCGGATTCTCATCTCGGCCTCAAATGCTGACGAGCTGATTGATGCGTTACAAGCATTTGTTCATGTACCTGATCCAGTTATAGCTCAAATAGAGTGGACAACAGAACATCGCAGAAAGCGCAAACTGGACTTAAATCTTCATTTGTAATACCTTTTATTTGCTTGAGTAAATTTGTATTTTCTGTTTAGTTTGTTGCAGGTTCATCTTTTCTTAGATCTCCTTCCAGGTAATATCTCTTTTAATCTTTATTGTTTATTTTGTGTTTCTTCATCTTTCAAAAAAAAAAAAAAAATTTTAAGTGATGTTTTGGGATTAGGCAAAGCTAGCACCAATGATGAAAATGGTTTAAAATGCTTGTAACCTTTGAAAAATTGATGAGTTCTGGGTGTTATGTGTGAACTTGAACTCTAATGTAACTTATGTTTTATTTGAGAATCCTAATATCTGGTGCACTTAATCTTTTACATTTGACTGATTGTTTATTCAGAAAAAATTTATGTGATTTAGATATGTTAATTGATCTCATAAGACTCTAGAACTTATTCGATTGTCACTTGAGGCGAAATCCTAGACTACTCTCCATTTGAGAAATGAATTAGGCATTTTTGGAATCGTTTGAGCCTTTCAAACCAACCTATACATGATGATATCCCTAGCAACCTATTTTGAGCTTATATCTATCCTTTCTTGAACACCTATATTTCTATCTAGCCTTTAAATAAAAATATGTTTAACTCTTACCTTTCACTCATAGGCATGATCATTTGAAAAGTTATGATTCAAGGGTGGACGGTAGAAGTTAAAAAAAAGAAAAAAGAGAAAAGAAAGAAAAAAAAAGAAGAAGAAAAAAAGAAGAAGAAAGAAAGTTAATACTCCCTAAATAAATAAGTTTGGGGGTGTTTATTATCTAAAAAAAAAATAGTATGAGCAAATAAATGTAAGGATGATGAAAAGGTTGGAGATAAAATTCACAGTATAATATCAAAAGTATTTGGGAGGCTTTAAATGATTATGTACGTTGAAGAGTGAGTTGAACTTTCATTCATATCATTTTATCCACCTTTAACCTGTGCCATACATTACAAGCCTAATGAAAGTCCTAATGATCTTAAATGTTATGATTAGTCTACATTAGTGGAGAGTGACATGAAAAATAAGCTTATGGAGTCTCAAATGCATATATCTAGAGATCTGTTTTAAATATTTGATTACATAAATTTATTTGAATGCAAAAAGTCCAATGTCATAAGACTACTACACACACACACTTGGGATTCAAGAGTAAACCATATGTTGTATTTGAATAAAAGTTCTACATAACCTTAGAATTCTGATATCTTTCTTGGTTGCACATTTTAGATCCTTGAGGAATGCTTAGTAAGTCAAAAACAATTCATCACTCACTCATCATTTGAATTTTGAAGTTTGTGTGTTTTGCTTGAGGACAAGCAAAAGATTAAGTCTGGGAGTATTTGATGAGTGAGTTTTATACTCATAAATTAAATATTTTCATCTTATCTTTTGCCATAATTAAGCATAAATCTCCCTTACTTGTCTTTAGTTTTGTGTCTTTCTTACAGATGGAGAGAAGAGTAGAAAATGGACTTAATTGGAGGAATCAGAGTTAAATTGTGGTTCTTTAGAAATGATGTCTATAAATCAAGCAGATAAAACAAATTCATTAAGGATGGCTGAGTAAGGAACATTATCATATTGTCTCTTGAGACGCATCCTAATGGATATATGCACAAACTTATTCTTGATTTATGATCACATTTCCAAAAGAACTAAAACATAAAGATTCAAGGCAAAGCACCCAATGTTAAGAATATGTTTGCTGGTTGCAGTCCAGCCCAACCTTGCTGTAGTACTTAGGCCATATCTCTGAAATTACATATCCAATATGTATGAACTTTGGTAGGTGTGTAGCGGACATAATTGGGTACAACTTTCATGTTCAAGTGGTCAGAAAATACGGGCTAGAAGAGAATCTGACTACTGCTGCAGTCCAGCCCGACTTTGCTCTAGTATTTTGACCATAACTCCCACATTACGTATCCAATTTGTCCACAATTTGTCTTGACGGAAAGCTAATGAAATTTTCTACAACTTTCGTGTTGATGAAGTCAGAAAATTCGGCGGTTTTCAAGACGATATTCAAGTATCAATTTCGGTGCATATGATGGAATTCAAATTGTCAACTTTGTACAACTTCCTACCTAACAATTTTGACAATTACCACACCAACCACACTTAATTGTATCTATAAATAGAGGGCTTGAGGGGTGAGTTAGAGAGTTTGTTTTTGGAGAGCTTTGGAGAGAGCTTGGGAATGCTTTGTTGGAATTCTACGAACTTGTAATGTTATTCTCTCTTTAGACATCTTGTATTTTTCATTTTCTTTCGTAATATTATCATGTTTCTTCATCTTTCATTTCACTTTCTTGCCTTGATTATGGAGAACTAATCTCCTAATGCTAAGGTGAAAGGGTGAAACTCTTGGTATGAGAATAATAATTTATCTAACTCTTAATCTTAATGTTTATCTTTGATATTGCATTTACCTTCCTATTTCTTTTCTCATAATTATTTCTTAATGGCTGGTTTTATCATACCGCCGATTTCTTGTTATGTTATTGGCTGGTTTTATTAGACCGCCTATATCTTATTATTTTCATGGTTGGCTTTGCCACCTACTTTATTTTATTTTACTATTGGTTGGCTTTGCCACCGATTCTATTTCATTTTATTTTGTTATGTTAATTAATTTTCTACCTTTCATTTTTTGCATAAGTTAATCTTGTAAAATGTGAATTTTGATATATTGTAGACAATATAATGATTGGCACAATTTATGCTTGAATCCATTTACAAGTTATCTTTTGCATCTTTGTATTTTTAATCTTGTGAAGTGTGAACCTTGATACATTGTAGACAATTTTTGGCACAATAAATACTTGAATCACTCTTGATTTATTGTAGACAATATGTTGATTGGCACAATGTACGCTTGAATCCATTTTACAAGAATGTTTTAATTATTAGAAATGAGGTAAATATAATTCATGTATAAACAAAATTGAGCTTAAATTAACATATCATCCGATTAGAACTTTATTCGTGTAAAGATTCTAATTGAGTAATAAAAGAGTTAAATTTATTTTTATTCGATATACCAAGAGTGGATCTCCTAACCTTAGCATGCTTCTTTACCTTGAATACATCTTCATTTAATTTCAGTATATTAGTTCTTTGCATATTTTGTTCAATATTCCTCTCACAAAACAAGACATCGGGAACTAGGTTAGAAGTATTTATTTCGGATCTATATTAGAATTTTCTCTCAATTGGCAATCTCTGTGGGATCGACCTTGCATACCACTAAATCTATACTCCAATATATTCGTGCACTTGCGAGTTTTAATTAAAACAACAACAAATGTAAAATCACACCACTTGCTAAATTTTTGTCTTAATGCCATGTAACCTAATCTTTATTATTATTACATTATTATATCATCACCTAATTTATTTTATTTTATTTTTCCTCTTGGATTTGGGCTTATTCCTACCCATTATGGGCTTATTCTTACCCATTTTTTTTGCTTTGGATAAAATTCTACCTTTCTTGGAGGGCTTGGTCACATTTTCATAATTTTTGGGCTATCGATCCAATTACTATATCTTATTCCAAGTCTATGTTTTATTTCTTGCCTAAGTTATCCAATGGGCTTGCTAGAAACTTATATAAAGTGGAAAAACTCTATATGAAGTGTCCATAGATAAAAGTCCAATGTATGGGTAAAAATGTTAAACTTAGTAACTCTAGTTCTTGAATTAAGAAAAATTACCCTAATCCAATGTTCTTGAAATTTTAAGACATTTACTTGTTTCTAAAAATTGATCTTCCTTATCCAAGAATTTTGCATCTCTTTAGTATGTTATTTCTATATTTTTTTTCCTATTAGGTTTTCCCTCTTTATTTATTCTCTTAATGTTAGAAATATTTTCTATGCATATACATAAGGTGAAAAATTTCTAAGGATTATATTTCTTTAGATATCTAAACTATTGTCTAATAAATTTTATTTCTTTAATTAAATATTTATGTACTTTTATCAATAAAAAAAATGAAATTAGGGATGTTACTTGGTAATACTCGGATATGTGATATTGTGAGACTATTTGCAAATGTATAATAATAAAGTTTATCGGATATTAGAGATATTGACGTTCCTAAAGTAAGGGCTTGACAATTAATTTAGTAACTATAAGTGCACCATTAATTTAAAACTAATTAAGTAAATCATTATTACCATATATATTAAATTTTAATAAAAATGAATGAAAGGCTACCTTAGGCCAAGTGGGGTCACTTGACCGAAATGCGCCTGACGTGGATCCGCCACTAGTTTTATTCGCAATTAAAATAATCAGAGCCTACATGGTTTATTTTGTTTTTTAAAAGATGTTTTCAGTCTCTTAACAAAATGACTGATGGGAGTCTAAGTTAATTATTGAAAAGCGATAAAATAATGTCATAATTATTGATGATTCAATTTCAAAATTTAATTAATATTTATTTTTATTTATGTCAATTTAATTTGATAATAACGATAAATAAAATTTTAATTTCAAAAAGTAAATATTTTTTTTTATTTTTTTATTTAAGACTAAATATATTTTTTAAATAATGAAAATTTATAAATAATGATAGATTTTAAGAAATAAAAAAAACCAAAATCGTTTTTAGAAATTAAACATACCCTTTAGCCATAGTTATTGAAATGGGACCATTTATTGACTTGGTGAAAATATCATATTATTGAGTCATTAAATCAACTATTGGTTACTAATTAAACTAATGGAATAATTTATTTTTGAGTAACAAAAATTTAGGGTGAGTAAAAACTACTCTATTTTAAAGACAGAACATACTATAAGTATCAATAAAAATTTATAGTGATATTTAACTAATCATCGTTGGCTAGTTGAACAAATTATTTTAAAAATAAAATAATTTTTTTTATATATTATAAATTAAAATTAAAATTTATAATTTCAAATATATGTAAAATAATACAAATTGGTGCATTTTACTTAAAAATTAATTTATAAAAAAAATAAGTTAATATATTTTTTAATACATGAAATGGTAAGATTTATTACAAAATAAATTTTGTTGTAAAAATTAAAAATTTTAAATAATTTTATTAGAACAATTTAATATTCGATTTCTCAACTATTTCTTGAAGTTGAGTTATAACGTAAAGGACAGCTATGCAACACAAGACTACTTCGACAGGACAAAGAAAGAAAGCATTTGGACTTATCACCATTAGTTACCGACCGTAGCCGCTCCCTCCATCTTTTTCTCTATTTTTTCTTCTTTTTTACAAATAATTTTTTTATTTATCTTTTATGGGAGATCTAAAAAAGTCTTTTAATATATCTTTTTTTAAGTAGATTTGAAAGTTTGCAGTCTTTCAATCTATCTGCATAGATATAGTGAAATAATGTTTGTCTCACTCTTATTAAATCTAATTCAACAATTAAATTAAAATGATTATCTCAGTATGGTTATGATAATTTTTTTATCTCAAAGTTCAATAAATCAGTGGTACATTTATTCACTTTTTAGTTTAAGAAAAAAATATAAACATTTATTTGTGATTAATTTTGAAATTTGTATTATTAAATTATAATTAAGTCTCCTAGATTTTAATTTTAAATGATAAATTGTCATATATATATATATATATATATATATATATATATATATATATATATATATATATATATATATATATATATATATATATATGTAATAATTAAATGACACGCAAAAGCGTTGAGTGTTAAAAAAAAGCAATTAAATCCCCCAATGGTGGGTATTCCAAAATGTCAATGTTTAATTAAGTCTCATAGATTTTAATTATAAATGATAAATTGTCATATATATATATATATATATATATATATATATATGAATAACTGTTAGATTACTGTTATTTGCATGAACTCCATGTTAGTTTCTCAAATTGAATGAAGTTCTAGGTAGTCGATAGCACTGTTAAAGATTAAGTATGATGATGTAAAGAGGAGTTTAAGGCCTGTGTGTGGAAAAGGGCGATGTTTTCTCCTATCACCCGGTAATCATATGATAATCTGAGGTCAGCTGGCTAGACTAACCAGGATGGATAGTTCAATCTAAGATAATTAATATTTAGTTCATCTGGTAATAGTAGATTAATAGTTATCCTAGCAGCCCTATAGAACCAATATGGTAAAGATACAAGGAAGGGAGAATTGAAATTTTATTATCATGCTTCGCTCTCTTTCATCTCACTTTTCTTCATCATCTTCATCACCTTCTTCTTCATCAAACTTGAAGCTTAAAGTTTCTTCCAAATCTATTTTCAAAGATGAAATAAGCTTTGAAGATATTAATAACTTAGCTTATGATTGGGAAATGCCAAAGATTCCTTATACCTAGTTGTATAAGGAATCCAAATTTGGTTTCTTCTTTAGTAAGACTGATCATATAATCAGAACTTTTGAAGAGATACTAACCTTAAATCTAGAAGATGGAGAATTCTTAACTTCTATCAGCCAAATCACTTAAAAAATATAATGAAAAATATAATTTTATACACATAGGAAGTGTACAAATAGCTGCCAAACCTTTACATAAGTTAGGATTAGATAATTCTATCTGTATGTGCATAAGGAATGGTACATACAACAAATTTCATGAATCAATCTTCGGTGCTGTTCAGACCAGTTTGTCAAAAAGACCGATGTGGTTTCGGTGCTTTCCAAATTGGACTGTTTGTCTGAAACAACAAAACCTTGAGAAATCACTTTTGTTGAATGTCAAATTACATGGATATGATATGATTTCGAGAGCGATTCCTACAATCATAATTTATAGAGTCTAGTATAAATTGCATAACTCCTATCTGAGTAATGCTCTAATGCCATGTAAGAAAGGATAGACTACGTGTTTTCTTACAAACATGACAAAGGCTCAATTGAAAACACCATAGGAGATATCATGGGAATATATCAATTATCCTGAGGAATGGTTATTGCAAAATGTGGCTATGCCAACAGAGGCACCAGCCCAACTCCTAAGTAGGATTGTCCAATACCCTTCTGGCAAAGGAGGATTATCCTTCCAAAAACCTAGACGAAGTCTACAAATACCTAGGGTAACAAAAACATAATCCATTAAGGATAAAGAATCTATAGCCAGCCTTAGGACAGTTTATCAAAGCTTCAGAACAGCTAGGAAATCTAGTTTTAGTGAAGCATCAACAATAAACCTAAGAGGCCTAGAAACAACCTCTAGGATTCCAAAACCAATATATACCCAAACTGGTAAAGAAAAGGTTGAAGACGATGATTCAGTCATGTCACCAACATTTTTCCAAATGGTTGGATATGATTTTGAAACTGTTTAATGGATCACGACCTAAATGATTTTCAAAAGGAATTTCAAATAGACAAAGAGTCAATAAGGAAAGAATTTTTCTCTAAAGAATTCACTCCTCAAAGGACTTGGTTTTTTAAAACTTTTCAAGGCCAATCCAGAAAACAAATTCAAGAAAAGTTTTATAAATTTGTCTCTGATTCCAAAACAAATACTCCATTCTTAAAATGGTTTGAAGCTTATGCTGAGATCAATGGAATAGGATACCCTTTTAGTAGCTCTGTTAATACCAATAACAGGACCCTATTGAATTAAAAAAACAACTAAGGGATAAGATTTTAAATCAGAGTTACCTCCTTAAAAACCTTTTAGGATCGAAACTATAGATCCTAAAAAACTCGTCATTGCTACACCCTTTAAAGATAAGGATCTAGCAGAGGAAATTCCCTCTAAAGATATAAAATGTTTAATGGAACAAAGTAATTATACAAATAAATACCTTCAAACAATAGGTCAACAGATAATATCTGAAAAACCTATACAAACAAAACAAGAGGTTAGGCTAATAGAAAAACTCTTGTTCAAACCTCATCAGATTCCTAATGAAAAACAAAAGAATCTTTGTTATCCAGCCAAATCAGAACTGATAGCTAGGATAGACCTAGAACTTGCCAAAATTTGTAGGGAAAATGAGTTATCCCAGGTTGTCTAGGATACATCACCTAGCCAAACAAGTTCTAGCACAAAACAAGTTCAAACCTTAGACAAAGCTTCTGAAATCTCTATAGATGATGAAGTAAAACTAGGGATAATGAACATCAAATCAAACTGGAAAATACCAACAAAACTCTATTACCCTAGATCCAGTTTTCCAGACCAGTGTCTTGAAGAAAGACCACAAATAATTCAAAATTCCTACAATGGGAATAACATCTACGAATGGAACATAGATGGTTAAATTGAGTATTAGATACTAAATACTCTTCAACAAATGACAATGGTCAATACTGTTTACTAGACTGCACATAGATGTGATGACTCAACTGTAGTCCACATCCTAGTTTCTAACTTTACTGGTCAGCTCAAAGGATGGTGGGATGAACATCTCACTAAAGAAGAGAGATGTCAAATTTATAACTCTCTTAAAACAAATTCAGATGGATCATGGATCCTAGATGAAGATAGGGAACCAATCTCAGATTCGGTAAACACCTTAATCTTCACTATCACAAAACATTTCATAGGAGATCCAAGCATATAGAGAGACAAATCTATAGAATTACTGTCAAATCTAAATTGTAGAACATTGTTTGACTTTAGATTGTATAAGGATACTTTCTTTAGTCGAATCTATGCTAGAAATGATAGTAACCAACCTTTCTAGAAGGAGAAGTTCCTTGTAGGACTTCCCAGATCTTTTGGAGATAAGGTCAGGGAGAAAATACGTAATAAATATGAGGAAAAAATACCTTATGAACAACTTACCTACGAATAGTTAGTAAGTTACATAAATAAGGCTGCTTTAAAGACATGCCAGGATGAAAAAAAATCCAAAAAAAACTTTCGAAAGAAATGTAAATTAACAGAAAAGAATTAGGTTCTTTCTGTGAACAATTCGATTTTAGATGCCCAAAAACATTTAAACCCACATACTAGGAAGCTTAAATAAGCTAAACCTAACAAAAACGAAGAAAATAGGGAAAAATACCATAGCTATAAGCATAGGCCAAAACCTAGGTATACACCTCCTCCAAATCAAGATAAAAGACATATTTGTTACTTATGTGGTAAACCAAGTCATATATCCAAATACTGTTAGATTCAGAGAAAGCTTAATAAAAATTTAAGAAATCTTAATCTTGATGAGGAAACAACAAATAAGATTAGTAATCTATTCGAAAAAGAAATTTCAAAAGAAGAACCTCTTTTTGAAAATTCTTCAAAAAATTCTGATAAAAAAATAATCAAATACAGTATGATGATATTCCATCAGAAAAGGAATCATCAGAAGAACATGAGATAAATGTTCTCACCAGAGAACATGATCTTCTTCTAGAAGTCATCAGGTCCCTTTCCAATTATGAAAGAAAGGAGAATTATCTTGCCAAATTCAAACAAACGTTTGACAAACCACAAATATCTTACAGACAACAGCCAGTAAGCAAATACAATCTTAATGAAGTTTTAGCAAGATTTAATATAGAGGCTAAACCTGTTTTATTACAAGATTTACAATCTGAAATAAATATGTTAAAAACAGAAGTAAGACAACTAAAAGAGGAACATAAAATACATTCTATAATCCTTTCAAATCTTCAAGATGATGCTCATAAAAACTCTTCAGATGAGCAAATTGAAGAAATTCAAAGTGAGAATAAAAACTTTTTGGCAGCAATCTCCCGGTTGTCCGTACAAAAGTTTTACATTCCAATTAAAATACTAATTAAAAATAAATACACTATTGAGGCAATAGCTCTGTTTGATATAGGTGCTGATCTCAATTGTATTCAAGAGGGATTAATCCCAACCAAATAATTTTGAAAAAATAAAAGAAGGTTTAAGATCTGCAAATGATTCAAAGCTTAAAATCAATTATAAGCTTACAGATGCAGAAATCTAAAACCAATAACTTCAAATTAAAACATCATTTTTGTTAGTTAAGGATATGACTAGCAAAATAATCCTAAGATCACCATTTATACAACAGTTATTCCCTTTCATGGTGAATGACAAAGGGATATTGGTTAAAAGACTATGATAGAAGTATGTCTTCAATTTTACATGACAACTAGCCTTAAAAGATTTAAACTTGGTTATGTAATGCCCCTAATTTTCTAGCACGTGAAACAAACATTTTTTTTTCTGCAATCAGATATTTTTCTTAACATGTATAACACTATTCTTTGTCATAGAAATAGATACATATAGGTTCTTTCATGTATATACATTATACAGACCAAGTTATAAATGTTAAAGTAACAACAGAAACAGAGATCCTGCCTGTAGCGTTCGGAGCACACTCTAGAATACAAACACAGTATAATTCAAAACTGTGAGCCTTGAAAGTAACGTAGACTCACCCAGAGAATATATCACCTAACTAATCACCTATCTGCAGGATTAAACTCTATATTCTTACATGAAAAATGTGGAAATATTGTGTAGTGAGTTTGACAACTCAGTGAGCAAATAATATCTCCTATGACCTCTTAGGTCAGCATATGGATGTACTCATGTTTTAAAATTTGTCACTTAGAAAATATAGTTCAGAAGTACATCCATATAGGACTCGTATTACAAATATTTTCAAATAAAAAGATATTCAGATATCCAAACCGTATTCAGCACGATATAATCATTAAACAAATGTTATGCTTAGTTGTATAAACTATAGTAAAATAATAAGTTTTTGAGATAAAGTTATAAACTTTTAAAATGACCTACCTTATTCGGCCATCTGGTCATCCCAATTTAAAATGACATGTCTCATTCGATGATCTGGTCATCCCAATTTAAAATGACCTATCTCATTCGGCGATCTGGTCAACCCACACATTCATTTGCTATACGCATAGTGACTGATTGACTACAGTCACAATAGTGATCAGAGGATATGAGTCTATCACCCATCTGCTTCCTCACATTACCACTGTCACCCGGTTAGAACATATATATATATATATATATATATATATATATATATATATATGTAAAATTATCAAGCAACTCGCCATGAGTTTTACGCTTGCCATTCAATCATAATCAGTAACTTTATAGTTTTACAAATCAATGCCACATGCATAAATATTCACTTTATCATTTAATGAGAAATACATGTGAAATCAGAGGATATGAGTCTATCACCCATCTGCTTCCTCACATTACCACTGTCACCCGGTTAGAACATATATATATATATATATATATATATATATATATATATATATGTAAAATTATCAAGCAACTCGCCATGAGTTTTACGCTTGCCATTCAATCATAATCAGTAACTTTATAGTTTTACAAATCAATGCCACATGCATAAATATTCACTTTATCATTTAATGAGAAATACATGTGAAATCAGATATACCATGAGTTCATAAATCAATTTTCAAAACTATACTCTTCTCGAACTATATTCTAAATTGTAAGCAATTCAGATAATTTTAAAAACATTTAAAAATGTAAATATCTCATAAACATAATCAAATACATGCTTAAAGATCAAGAAGTGTATATGGCAAGTTATAGAAAGAATCATCTACTCATAGGAAAAGGACTCCAGATTGGATAGCCCCAAAATGAACTTTTCTAATCTGCATTTGACTAAACAAACTTTAAAAATGTGTTCGGAGGGTCGAAAAATCAAGAAAATGACTTTGGGAATTGGTCACTATTCACCGTCGGAAATACTATTCACCAATAATAAAAAGTTGTCAAATAGCTGAAAAATTTCATATCCTAAAGTTTATCTAACTCTTAAATTCATCTACGGTGTCAGATTTTCAATTTGAGTTCTCTAAGTAAAAATTTTAGAGTTTACATTTTTCTGAGATTTTCTACTTTCGATCTATAGCGATTCTACGGCTGATTTGAGAAATTCTTTGATCAAAATCGTAGTATTCTCCGTCATGAATCTAGTGTTACCCTTAATTTAGAGTTTGAAGGCCTGTAGACACTCTAGATCTAGAGAGAAAATATGGAGATAATATTCACACTATTTTTTTATTCATTCTCTTCTCGATTTTTCGTCTTCCTTCCCCGTTCACCTTTGCTTTTTATTATTTAATAATTAAATATTTAGATTTATTTTCATTTTATTTCATATATATTCATATAAATACAATTTTTCATCCTAAAATATTCCAAAAATTTCTAAAAATTTAGATTCTTATAAAACTTTAGTTGAACTCTTAAATCATGATTTTTCTTGATAAAAATCTTAATAAAAAAAATTTCAAAATAAATATCTTTATACATAATAAAAGAAAGAATATTTCTAAAAATACAACAAAAATTTATTAAAAGTCAATATAATTATTTTAAGCAAAAAAATAATTACTTTAATTAAAAGTATACTTGCTTTTAGTAGAACATAATCATTTTTAAACAAATAAAAATATATTTTTTTATAGCAAAACTTTATTATTTAAAAATAAAAATTATGGGATGTTATATTTTTCCCTTCTTAAGAAATTCAGTCTCCGAATTTCAGCCAATCCTACTACATGTAGGGAATGAAATCAAGGCATAATTCGGAGTTACTAACCTTATTACTCAAATAATTAGGGATATCTTTTATGTATATCATCTTTACTTTTTAATATGTCTTTTCACTTGAGTGATTTTACCATATAACTTAACCATAGGGATTTCTTTCATCCATAAATTCTTCACTTGTCGATCAACAATAAATATCAATTTTAGCCATAGTTAAGCCAAATTTTTGTCCAATTGAATTTCTTAGAATTAAATAACATAAGAAGAATCTAATAGGTACTTCCTTAACATTGATAAAAGAAAGTCTGTATCCACATTTCTCAATCTTGATGGCTAGGCTAGGCAATGTATTACTATGCCTATTATGTTCAAGTTTTCAAAAGAGTCTATATACTAGAGCTTAAATTTTTTTCTTTCCAACCTCATTACCTCTTTCATTGGTGAGTCCTTCAAGAATATGTGGTCACCGACTGATAATTTCTAGTGCTCAACATTCATGGTCCTTATAGACTTTTGACCTATATTGAATTATTTGTATTCCTTTTCTAACCAATTTCACTTTTTACAAAGTACTTAACAAATTATATATATACATGTAAGGAACTCTTAAACCATTGTATATCTCATTCCTTTATATCCTCAATCTCTCATGCATATATCTATAAGTCGATATTAGGAAACACACACATAAAAGAACATATTCACATTCATATTGTGTAACTATCTTGTTTTATTTCAGACTTCTATCAAGTCATCTTTGATTCTCACATGTCAACATCATCTTATGAATATCATTATCTTAATCTATCATCTGTTTTTTATCCTAAAATCCATTAATCAATATGTTAAACATACGTAGCAATAAATTCACCAAACATTTTATAACGTTTATGTTCCATTGGCTCATGTCTAACAATTCCAGCTTACCTCATCACAGTAACTCTATACCCTCTTATTAACACCAACAAATTCATCATCAAAAATTTCAAGCCTTTCTTCTATCATATCTAAAAGCACCTCATTCTAGCTTATAGCAATCTCGTTTAATTCACCCAATCATTTCAAGAAGATTTTTTTCCAACAATTATTCATACATAAATTTTCAATTTCAACATAATTCACATCCTAGATACTAAATTCAATTTAGCATGGTATAAACATTTAACACAAATATCTTGATCACTTATATTATTTTCGGACATGATTCTCAGAATATTCTATATATTTCCAAATTAAGAGTTCAAAGATTAATTTAAATTCTACTTCCCATATTTTATTCCTTAAGAACTTCAATACCACTAATTCTCTTAATTACATTCGCCAAAACACTATAAGGCCATCATCTGTCTATTCCTTTCAAACTTTTCATTATTTTAACCTACTAACAACTTGGACACCATAATAACTGAGTTTCAAAGAAAATAAATTAAATTTTCTTGTAATGAGGGAAAAGAACTTTGAATTTAATGTCAAACATTAATAAAGGAGAATGCAGTAGAACAAATAAAACACATAATAGAAAACGGTGCCAAAATAGGACGTCAAAAATTTGAACAAAGTATTGAAAGAAAATTAAATTTGGTGGCCGTAATTCTTGAAAATCTGTAAACAAAATATAGCTATTATTTCAGCAAAAATCGGTGGCCGCAAATTTTGAATATATGTGCCAAAATCTACTTTAAAGTTGTTGATATTAAGTGGAAAAGAAACATTTCTGAGTTTATAAAAGTCTGTGAAAAACAAAGAATACATAGTTAGCTGGTAGGATACAGTTGACCACTTCAAAATAGATGTAATCAATCAACTGTAAAATAAATCAGTTCAAATTAAAAATTTTCAAAATAGCTAGTTGACTTAATAATACTGATAGTCGACTGGCAAGAACATTGGGAAAACAAATAAATCATTTGATTATCTCTCTTCAACATTTAACTTGTTTGCATTTTCGCTCTTTTTTTTTCTACAATCACACCTATCACTTACAACTTTCCTACAAGAATCAAGATATCAATGCTTCATCGAGGACAACAAGGAAAAGACAAATTTCTGGTAATATCTTAACCTTATTCTCTTTATGTGTTTAATATGAACCACGATCACAACTACTGTATGTATACATGCTTGCAATCATTTTTGAAAATTTTCACCTTCAATTTAGCTAATATTCATTAATCATTCACATAGCTGTTCTAATTATGTCCGGCCTATTTGTATAGCTATTGTAAGTATGCCCTTCTCTTAGTTCTATAAATGCTCATGTTAGTATCTTTACCTATATACTCAAAGTTAAGGATGTGTAGTTATGGAGGGAATCACATTCCGTCAATTTCGAAATATTTGTATCTTTTGGTGTTTCAGTCCTGAAAAAGATGGAGAGTATGTAAAAGCTACACAAAACTTAAGTATGGTGCTAGCCAGAAGAAAAATTTATTTAGTCTATGGTGGAAGTAACCGTAGGTTAATGGGGTGTGTGTCTACAGCTACACATGTAGGAGGATGTCAAGCTTTAGGTATTATTCCTATAGCTCTAGCTGCATCCAACATTGTAGGAAAGACAATTGGGGAAGAGTTTAGGGTAGTTTTCATGCATGAGCATATGGCTAGAATGATGAGCAATGCTGATGCCTTCATTGCCTTACCAGGTGGTTTTGGTACTTTAGAAGAGATTTTTCAAATAATTTCTTGGGCATAACTGAATATGCATCACAAACCGATAGGTTTGTTAAATGTTAACCATTTATTTGATGGTCTATTGTCTTTTCTTGATCAAGTTATAGAACAGAGGTTCATCCCATACTCAGCATGACAAATTCTTATCTCAGCTTCAAATGCTGAGGAGTTGATCGATGCTTTACAGGCATTTGTTCATGTACCTAATTCAACTATGGCTCAAATAGAATGGACGACAGACAACCACAAAAAGCGCAAATTGGATTTGGATCTTCATCTTAAGATGTAGTAAAACGTAGCCATTGTTGTACCACATTTACTTTCTTAGAGTCTACTTGGATACCATCTTTACCAACCATACTCCCTTAGAGTTGGTAAAACTATCTTTAGATGTTGCTTATGATCCTCTGAACTCTTGAAATATTATAGTATATCATCAATAAATATAATAACAAATTGATCTAGGGATGACTTAATTATTATTCATTAAATCTATAATTGTAGCTGAGGCATTTCTCAAACTAAATGACATAAAGAAGAACTCATAATGCCCATAATGAGTCCTAAAAGAATTTTTTTTTAATATCCTCTTCCCTTATCCTCAATTAATGATACTCATATCTCAAATCAATTTTTGAAAAAAAATATTGAGCACCTTGTAACTGGTCAAACAAATCTTCTATACGAGGTAATGAATATTTATTCCACACTATCACCTTATTCAACTGTCTATATTCTATGCACAATCGCAACAATCCATCTTTTGTTTTCCACAAATAATATTGTAGCTCTCCAATAAGGAGTACTAGGGTATATAAATCCCTTATCCAACAAGTCTTACAATTAATTTTTTTAATTCCTTGAGTTCAATCATTAATATTCTATATGGGGGTATAGACACTGGTTGGATTTCAGGAAGTAAATCAATACCAAATGCTATTTTACGTTTCGAGGTAATCCTGACAATTTCTTATGAATTACATCAGAAAAATCTCTAACTACTGGAACTTGATTTACACTGGTATATTTCATATCAATATTTTCCATCACTGTCAAATATTTTTGGCACCTTTTGTAATAACTTATAGGCTGCTAAAATAGAAATTAGATTTTTGGGTACCTCACTACGATCTCTTTGTATCAAGAAAGAAGATTCACTAGGAATATTGAATTTAATCATCTTCGGATGACATTCTAAAATGGCCTAACATATTGTCAACCAATCCATTTTTAATATCACATCAAAGTCTACCATATCTAGATATTTAGGTAAAATGGATATTATATTCAGAAATGATCATATTTGAAAATTTTCTCAATTCTTTAAATTCTTTAGGACACCTATCCCTTTCCCTTTCAGGTAGTAATTGACCCATAGATACCTCTTAAGATGTCACAGTATTCAATCAAATTTATATTAGAAAATTTAATAACTTGGAATAGAAAGGAAATTCAAACCCTATAGAATCCCTCAACAGCACCTGAAGTATAAATATGTCTGGCTCATACCCATACTAAAGGTCCTACTAAAAAATCATTTACTCTGATAGCTAAAGGAAAACCTAATGCTCTGATACTAACTTGTAACGCTCCTAATTTTCTAGCACGTGAAACAAATTTTTTTTTCCTTAATCAGATATTTTTCTTAACATGTATAACACTATGCTTTGTCAAAGAAATAGATACATATAGGTTCTCTCATGTATATATATTATACAGACCAAGTTATAAATGTTAAAGTAACAACAGAAGTAAGGATCCTACCTGTAGCGTTCGGAGCACACTCCAGAATACAAGCATAGTATAATTCAAAACTGTGAGCCTTGAAAGCAATGTAGACTCACCCAGAGAATATGTCACCTAACTAATCACCTATTTATAGGATCAGACTCTGTATTCTTATATGAAAAATGTGGAAATATCGTGTAGTGAGTTTGACAACTCAGTGATTAGATAATACCTCCTATGACCTCTTAGGTCAGCATATGGATGTACTCATGTTTTAAAATTTGTCACTTAGAAAATATAGTTCAAAAATATTTTCAAATAAAAAGATATTCAGATATTCAAACCATATTCAGCACGGTATAATCATTAAATAAATGTTGTTATGCTTAGCTGTATAAATTATAGCAAAATAATAAGCTTTTGAGATAAAGTTATAAACTTTTAAAATGACCTGTCTCATTCGACGATTTGGTCAACTCACACATTCATTTGCTATACGCATAGTGACTGATCCATTACAGTCACAATAGTGATCAAGGAATATGAGTCCATCACCCATCTGCCTCCTCACATTACCACTGTCACTCAGTTAGAGTGGCCCTCCCTCGGCTTACTCAGGCTAATAGGGCGTCCTCTATTTGGTACCATCACAAGCCATACAACCCGTCAATATTCATCCATACATATAAATACATATATATAAATGCATATTCATCAAATGCAATGTAAAATTATCAAGCAACTTGCCATAAGCTTTACACTTGCCATTCAATCATAGTCAGTAACTTTATAGTTTTACAAATCAATGCCACATGCATAAATATTCACTTTATCATTTAATGAGAAATACATGTGAAATCAGATATACCATGAGTTTAGAAATCAATTTTCAAAACTATACTTTTCTCGAACTATATTATAAATTGTAAGCAATTCAAATAATTTTAATGCATTTTAGAAACATTTAAAAATATAAATATCTCATAAACATAATCAAATACATTCTTAAAGATCAAGAAGAGTATAAGACAAGTCATAGAAAAAAACATCTACTCACAAAGTAAGGGCTCCAGATTGGACAACCCCAAAATGCACATTTCCCATCCACATTTGACTAAACAGACTTCAAAAACGGGTTCGGAGGGTCCAAAAATCAAGAAAATGACTCCAGAAATTTGATCACTATTCATGACCGAAAAATACTATTTACCGCGCGGAAAACACTATTCATCGCTGGAAAAATACTATTCACCAAGAATAAAAAGTTGTCAGATAGTTGAAAAATTTCATATCCTAAAGTTTATCTAGCTTCTGAATCCATCTACGGTGTTAGTTTTTCAATTTGAGGTCTCTAAGTAAAATTTTTAGAGTTTACTTTTTTCTGAGATTTTCTACTTCCAATCTACGGCGATTCTACGGTTGATTTGAAAACTTTTTTGGTTAAAATCGTAGTATTCTCCGTCCTAAATCTAGTGTTACCCTTAGTTTAGAGATCGGAGACCTGTAGACACTCCAGATCTAGAAAGAAAATATGAAAATACTATTCATACTATTTTACTATCCATTGTCTTCTTGATTTTCTGTCTCCCTTCCACGTTTTCCTTTCACTTTTATTATTATTTTTTATTTTGTTATTATTTAATAATTAAATATTTATATTTATTTTCATTTTATTTTATATATATTTATATAAATACCGTTTTTCATCCTAAAACATCCAATTTTTTAAAAAAAATTACATTCTCATAAAACTTTAGTTGAACTCTTAAATCATAATTTTTCTTGATAAAAATCTTAATAAAAAAAATTTCAAAATAAATATCTTTTTACATAATAAAAGAAAGAATATTTCTAAAAATACAACAAAAATTTATTAAAGGCCAATATAATTATTTTAAGCAAAAAAATAATTACTTTAATTAAAATTATACTTACTTTTAGCATAACATAATCATTTTAAACAAATAAAAATATATTTATTTATTGCAAAACATTATTATTTAAAAATAAAAATTACGGGATGTTACAGGCTAGGTGTAAACAAAATCAAATAAACTATCTCTCCGAAGAAGTAAACTTTAGGAGAATAGAAGAAAAAATTAAAAATTCAGAAATTTTGAGTAAAATTAAATATTTGGAAAGAAAGATTAAAGAACAAATCTATGCTGAGTTTCCAAATGATTTATGGAACAGAAAACAACATATGGTAGACCTACCATATGAAAAGGATTTTTCTAAAAAGGAAATCCTAACCAAGGCTAGACCTATCCAAATGAACTAGGAACACTTTGAGTATTGTCAGAAAGAAATCAACGATCTCTTAGACAAGAAAATCATTAGACCTAGTAGATCTCCTTGGTCATGTGCTGCTTTTTATGTATTTCAATAAGCAGAGATTGAATGAGGAATGCCTAGGTTATGTTTGGCAAAAATCTTCTCAAAATTTGATATGAAATTAGGTTTCTATCAAATACAAATTGATCCTAAAGATAGATACAAAATGGCGTTTATAGTTCCATTCGATCAGTACAAATGGAATGTTATGCCATTTGGTCTAAAGAATGCCCCTTTAGAATTCCAAAAAATTATGAACGACATATACAATCTGTATATCAAGTTCATAATTGTTCATATCGATGATGTCTTAGTATTCTCTAACAACTTTGATCAACACTTCAAACATCTGAATGTATTTTTAGATGTTACAAAGAAAAATGGTCTTGCATTTTCCGCACCAAAAATGTCTCTTTTCCAAACAAGGATTAGATTTCTTGGATGTAACATCCCTAATTTCGTTTCATGTATTCAAAGTAACATCCTTAATTTCGTTTCTTTTATTGATAAAGGTACATAAATATTTAATTAAAGAAATAAAATTTATTAGACAATTTTTAGATATCTAAGGAAATATAATCCTTAGAAATTCTTCACCTTATGTGTATGCATAGAAATGTACTAACATTAATGGAATAGGTAAAGAGAGAAAATCTAAGAGGAAAAATTAGAAACAAATATACTAAAGAAAGGTGAAATTCTTGGATAAGAAAGATAAATTTTTGTGAAGTAAAGGTATTAAAATTTCAAGAAGATTGGATTATGGTAATTTTTTCTAATTTAAGAGTTAAAGTTACTAAGTTTAGTATCTCCACCCATAAATTGGGCTTTCACCTATGGATACTTCATATAGAGTTTTTCTACTTCACATGAATTTTTAGTAAGCCAATAGGATAGCCCAAGGAAGAAATAAAACATAGACGTGGAATAGGATATAGAAATTGGACCGGTAGCCCAAAAATCATGAAAATATGACCAAGCCCATTATGAAAGGTAGAATTTTAACCAAAGTAAAGAAAATGGGCAAGAATGAGCCCAAACCCAAGAGGAAAAATAAAAATAAAAATAAAATAAAGTGACGAAATAATGGTGTAATCAAGATTAGGTGACATGTCATTAACACAAAAATTTAGCAAGTGGTGTGATATCCTACATTCATAATTTTAGCAAGTGGTATGATAATACATGGCATTAGGACAAAACATCTATATCCTACGCTCATAATTTTAGCAAGTGGGTAATAATACATAGCATTATGACAAAACATCCTTATCCTACAAAAAAAAATTTAGCTAAGCAAGGAAGATTCAAGGGTTGGAAATTTGCCGCCTAAAAAGGAAAACTTATCATAATTGATTAAGACAAAAGAAAAAGGAAATGAATCCCTAAATCAAAGGGACCTTGTCCCATATCTTAAGAACATATTATCATAATTTTCAAAATAAAAATCTCCTTTTCCTATGCATATCTTTACTAAGGAAGAAGGAGACAAGAACATGAGTTGTTTGTTTTCCAAAAATTCAAACCAAGTGCATCCTAATTGTGATAAGATATACCCATGATTATGAAAGGTGAATTATTTGATAGTCTATATAAGAAAAACCCACCCTTATAACATTATAATTTTCGTCCAAGTAAGAGAGAGGAAAAATAGAAGTAAGGTAGAGTGAGGAAAGGAGAGGAAGAAAGGAAGAAAGAGGAAGGAGAAGTCTAGAGGACTAAGTGCTTAAGGTAAGTTTAACAATATTTCTTTTTGAAGAAATGTTTTGAAACATGTAATATTTATATGAGATTTTGATCTGAGAACTTTGATGATTGGTCATGGATGTTGCTATATCATGTTACATATTATGTATGTTTGAATACTTAAGCTGGTGTAGATAGTTCTGCATAGGTATGGCTATGGGTGGCAAAATTTTAAGCTTCTATTTTTAAAAATCTGCGAAGAATCGGTAAGGAATTAAAATAAAAAGTTAATATGAAAAATGTAGATCTATGTTTCACGGATTTTTAGCCACTGAAATCACTCAATTTGGAGTCCATATGAGGTAGATATGGTTTGATTAGTAAGTAGTGGTCAGAAAATGGTTAATCAGGGAAGAATATGTTAGGATAGCTTTTGTGTTTTAAGTTTTGGGAACATTATGTAGGGAATTAAAATAAATGGTTAACATAAGAATTATAGATATATGTATCACGGATTTTTAACCACTGAATTCACTCAATTTGGAGTCCATATGAGATAAATATGGTCCGATTAGTAAGCAGTGGTCAGAAAATGGTTAATCAGGGAAGAATATGTTAGGATAACTTATGTGTTTTAAGTTCTAGGAACATTTTATAGGGAATTAAAATAAATGATTAACATAAAAATTATTGCTAAATGTGTCACATATTTTTAACCACTAGAATCACTTAATTTGAAATTTTTATGAGGGAGATATGGATAGATTAGTAGGTAGAGGTGAGAACCTACCCGAGAAGAAATAACCTGTACTTTGAGGGAGTAATATCACCTTGCTTTCTTAATATTTCGATAAATTATTCAACATAATAATTTTAGATAATTGTTCTATCTTTAAATTTACACCAATATCACCTACATCGGATTTATATTGAGGGAGTTATACTCTGATTAGTAAGAGAAGGTCAGATAGGATGAAAACCTACATCAAGAAAATAAAGAAATAAAATTAATATTTAAAAAAGAAGAAGAATCTTATAAATGAAAATAATAAATGACTAGTAGATGCCATATCCATTGCCATTGTATGAACTTCTTACCATCTTAAGTGTGAAATTTTGACATGGAAATATTTTATAAAATGATATTTGAAATTGTTATGTTCATGGCATGATTACCAATAATTTTGGTAATAATTATATTTTGATGAACATACTTGTTATTGAAAGTATATTTTTGGCTATTATTGTGAAAAGAAAAAAAATAAGCATGGTCACATGGCAATCTGTGTGGTGCACCAGTAGGGGACTCCCTACCAATGGTTATAATTATGCTAATGAGAAAAGAAAGAAAAAGTGTGCCATGTCGGACGGAGTGAGAAAAGCCTATACCGGAGAGTAGAAAATACTCACCTTGATCGAGGTACTTTGATATGAAAATAAATTGATAGTCATCATATGATATTCTGAAAATAGTTAATCCTGTCATACATGTCATTATTGTACGATTCTCATGTGCATAGATATAGTGCATTCATGTTACCAAAGATATTTGCTGTAGTTTATATAGATGAACATAACATGATGAGCTATATTAATGATGATTTATTGTTGAACTTACTGAGATTTAATTCTCACTATATTTCCATGTCATGTTCAAAAAATTAGTTATGCTGATTTTTCTATGGCTCCGGCTTTTAGTGCACGTTGGATCGAGTTACTTTATGTTGGGCAGATTCCAGAATCACATAAAATGTTTGTAGTCGAGTTGACTCAAATCCCGGTGAAGGTGCAACCACCCTTACCTATATTTCTGGAATTGGTCAACTAGAATATGATGTAGATATTTCTGTGTTTGATATGTTGTACATACGTTTTGATTAATGATGTGTTTGTGAACTCTATATTGTATAATAATAAATAAATAAAAAGTTGTTACATTGGACACTATGTGTATCAAGGAACAATAACTCCTATTGAAAGAGCCATTCAATTTTTGGATAAATTTTTAGATCAAATTATTGATAAAACTTAGTTACAGAGATTCTTAGGATGTCTCAATTATGTTGCTAATTTTATCCCAAATTATTCTAATATTATTAAGCCCTTTATGATAGGCTTAAAACAAATCCTCCACCTTGAACTTCTAATTATATTGACATTGTTCATCAGGTCAAAGCTTAAGTCAAAGTGCTTCCATGCCTATATCTTCCAAATCCATTGGCCTTCAAAATTGTTGAAATCGATACTTCTGATTTAGGATATGGAGGTATTCTCAAACAAAGAATTGATGACAAAGAGCATATTATTGTATTTGCATCAAAACATTAAAATACTACTTAAGAGAAGTATCCCACAATTAAAAAGGAAATCCTTTCAATTGTTTTATGCATAAACAAATTTCAATATGATCTTCTCAACCAGAAATTTATGATTCGAGTTGATTGCAAATCTGCCAAAAATATTTTGGAAAAGGATGTTAAAAACATTGCATCAAAACAAATACTTTTCAGATGGCAGGCCATTTTATCTCTTTTCGATTTTGAAATTGAGCATATAAATGGAGTTTCAAATTGCATTCCTGATTAGAGAATTTTTACTGGGAAATGCCACCCAAAAAAGAGAGAAAACCCCCAGACACCCAGTCTGAGAGTGAAACCTCCAAATCTAAGGGGAAGCAAGTTTCATCTTTTTCCTCTAAACCAACCCAAAAATAGACAGCGGATGATTACCCCTGTCCAATATCAATCCAAACCTTTATGGGAATGGTTGACCAAAAACCCCTGTCCTTGACTAGTAAATCATAAGCAATTGAAGCAGGTTACCAATACTGGTTCCTCTTCTTTAAACAAGCCCTTAAGGCTGAAACAAAGGCCTTTACGGTCAAACCCAAGTTTCTAAACCAGTCGCTTGGACTGAATCAAAGGCAGTCATTAGAGTTGACTTAACCCAATCAAGTCCACAACCAAATATCACAAAAAACCAAATTGTCAAAATATTATTCAAATGGAAACTGAATTCCAAATGGAAAACCCAAACAAAGTTTTCTTCCAAATCTTCCCTAAAGGATGGCATTTTGTAGCACTATTCTCGGCCAAAGATCAAAAGTTTTATAAGTTAATACTGGTTGACTCGGGATCAGTAGAAATAAAACACTAGCATGATCTAGTGAGTTCAAACATGATTACTCATTCAACTTTCAAAATTTAGAAAATTCTGACAATTACAAATTGGGAAAAAAATCCCAGCAAAATTAAAAGTTTTCAAAAACTTATTTTTTTAGAAGGATATAGTTACTGTGATTATCAAAAGGCCTAATATTATACCCTTTATATTCAAAATAAAAATTTCCAACATTCTTGGCTCATCTTTTTCTTTGAAAATGCTAAGTACAAATTTCCACAATGGTTTTTCTTGTGGTGGGAAATCTTCGGTCCAATCCTGAAAATTCTCCCAACAAATATTAAAGAAGGATGTGATATCTTTAATTCATATTTTGATAATATGAATCATGGGAATTACCCTATGCTTCTCCAATTTTTCTCAAAAATTGGTTTACCATGGGATTATTCTTAGGAGTATCAGTATTCCAAAGAGAAACCTTACTCCAAACTCCCAATCCTACAAAGGCAAAGGAAAGTCAAATGGTGGGAAACCTACAATAAGGCAGATAGAGCCCACAGAGACCAAATCGAGAAGTGGTTTCAGAAGCATCCTCACTTCCACAAGAATGGAAAAACTGGGCAGAACCAGTGGCTCCAGAGCAAATCTCAGATTTCAGCAAGTTTGGCGGCCATCTCAGAAGAGGAGAAATACATCAACCAGCTGAAGGAGGCTCTTCGACTACTTACGGCCAAAGAAGAAGATGAACATAGGTCAAGTTCTTCCTCGAATCAATCCTAGTCGAATGAAGACGACTGTTACGACATCGATATCGGAGAAGATTGATCTTAGCCATCCAAATTGTCAACAACAGATCTACCGTCCATATTTTCGATAGAGACAAAAAGAATCTGAGGCCCCATCAACCACTTTAACTTTTGCTAAAGGTCAAGACTAGTCATGATAGCTGTCGGCCAGCCCCACAAAAAGATAAGCCGAAAGTAGACAGACGGAGATAAAGGCATGACATGCAGTTACTGTAGATTTACTTTTACTGTAACCTTTAGTGAAGAACATTTCACGGATGTAATCATTAGGGTTAGTCTTATAGTGTTAGTATAGGCTTTTCTCTTCTATATTAACATCCCCAAATGTATCAGAAGGAGAGTTTTTTCTGAATTCTTTTCTTCTGAATCCCAACAGAGAGAGTCTTAGAGTGAGAAGAACTGACCTCCTCCTGTAAGCTTTCTTATTTATGAAATAAAATCTTTATTTCTATTTCTTTTCTTCTACATGTTTTATTTATTTAAATTCTTTAGCATAATTTTAGCATGATCATATATTAATTATCTGCATGTTTTAGACTATCATAGTAGATCCGTCTACTCCCTACTTCTCTCCCTTTCCTTCGTTGATCGCCCCAGGGTCTCTCCCCGCTCCTTGGTATATATATATATTGTAATAATTAAATGACACGAAAAAGCGTTGAGAGATCAACAAGGTGAAAGAGCATAACAAACTTCACAGGGGTTCTTAATACTACCAATCAAATAAATCGGTTCAATTAATTTGCTCAAAGCTAGTTAAATAAGTTACCACGGTTTTGATTATTTTTGACAGGTTGGAATACAAATCTGGTCTAATTAAAATTTAAGATCTAATAAGTATAATAACACTAAAAAAGAAGAAGAAAGAAAACTCTAAATAAATAAAAAATTGTAAATTAAAAAAATTGAAAATAAGTAAGGATTATAGAAAAAGTACCATTGGAAATATGTTTATTTATCATATTGTTTGAGAGGTTATGAAGGTAATATGAGGATTTAATTTTTGGGGCCAAAATATAATTTCTTAAAAGTTGAGTGATCAAAGTGTAAATAACGAAAATTTGCATAGAGCTCTCTCAAAAATTAATTTTTTGCAGAATGGTCTCCCTGACATTATTAAACAATTTGTAGAAGAGAGGCATAGGAAATTCAAACACTCTCTCTCTCCCAAAATTCACTTTCTCTCTCTAAAAATCCTAAAACTTATCTTTAGATTTCTAGCACTTTCGGACCTCGAATTTTGATACCACCACTGGCAACAGATTCAGAACAATGAGAACTATAAATCTGTTTGATTGATTTCTGGAGTTTTAGTTAGAGATTAACTAGAAAGTGGAGGAAAAACCGTAAGAAGATAAGTTTTTAAACTTCTACTTAAAATTTTCAAATTGAAAATCTGACACCATAGATGGATTCGAGAGGTAGAAAAACCTTAGGATATGAAATTTTTCAGCCATCTAACAACTTTTTATGCGTCGTGAACAGTAAATCCAGCTTGCATGAATAGTATTTCTGGTAGTGAGTACAGTTTCGATTGTCAATAGTCCCCATCAGTTGACCATTGTTGACTAAACTCCCGGAGGCCAAATTTGCTGAATCCGGAGTCATTTTATAAGTTTTTGGACCCTCTAGACTCATTTTTTAGGTCCATTTGATCATATTTGACTTGAAAAAATATAGTTAAGGATATCCAACTTGGAACCTTAGTTTTGTGAGTAGATATATTTTTCTATGACTTATCATATACTCTTTTTGAACTTTAAATGTATAATTGGTTTTATTTACAAGTTATTTTATACTTTTATATGTCTTTAAAATGGATTAAATTACCTAATTTGTTTACTATTTGGCATATAGTTCAAAAAGAATATGGTTTTGAAAATAGATTTTTGAACTCATTGAACATGTGATTCTAAATGTATTTCTCACCATATGGTAAAAGAAATATATTGTGTACGTGGCATTGATATGTAAAGCTATAAGAATGCTTGGAAAAAGGGCATGTATATGTGATAACCCTAATTGGAAAGTTTCTAACAGAGGAATTGTACTGAGGCTAAAAATTCTGAATTATACTGAAACTTCTGTTTTGAAAAATATGGCATATGTGCAAATAAAGATTTCTATGGAGAAATTCTATTGGAAACATTATTTGCTAACAACAGGTGATGTTAGCCTTGGTGCACCATGATACCTCAGCTAGCAAGGGTGTTACTAGTCTCGTGTGACGGCCAACACACGAGATATGATATATGAAGGAGAGCGGGATGCCTTCTATTTAGGCGAGATGCCGACTATATAATATGTGATTTATCCTTTCTTACTGTGTGCTTGGAAAATGCCCATATTAGAGTCCCTTCACGTGTCTTTTTGAATGGTGGTAGGGAAAACCTTAACTGAGATGCTGAGTTAGGCAAATCTTATACTCCAAAGTATGGAAGGGCTTGAACTTTGATATGGTGGTTTTGATATGAGATCTTCCTAATGTTTTAATGAGAAATATTTTGATGCATAACAATATTTGATTAATGATCATACTGTAGTACATATGATTTTGAATAACTGAATGTAATTTGAATTGAGAATATTTGAAATACAGGTCTCATATGGATGTACCTCTAAACTGTAAATTTTTTATGTGATAAATTTTAATATATGAGTACATCCATATGCTGACCTAAGAGGTCATAGGAGGCATTATCTGCTCACTGAATTGTCAAATTCACTACATGATATTTACATTTTTTTTTCAGATAAGGATACAGAGTTTGGTCCTGTAGCTACGTGATCAACTAGGTGTCATACTCTCTGGGTGAGCCTACGTTGCTTCCAAGGTTTACAGTGTTTAAATTATTATGTATTTATAATCTAGAGTATGCTATGAATGTCACAGGCATGATCCTTGTTTCTACTATAATATATATAAATATAAACCTAGCATGTATGTTTGGATATACTAGAAAACTTGTGAATGTATATGATTGTTCCTATTATGTTATTTACTTGTAGCATGTATGTATTAAATTAAGAGTAAAGTTATTTGCTATTTGTGTCAATCGCGTTCCTACAAAATAGAGGCGTGACAAGTTGGTATCAGAGAATTAGGTTTCTCTATGGTTATCAAAGCAAAAAATTCTTTAATAGGAACTTTAGTATGGATATGAGCCGGACATATTTCTACTTCAGGTGCTGCTAAGGGATTTTATAGGGTTTCACTTTCCTTTTTATTCTAAATTTGTTAAAGTTCTTAGTATAAGATTGATTGAATATTATGGTATTTTAAAAGGTATGTTGTTTTGTATAGCCTATAATTCGACCAAGAACTAGAGCGGTTGTTAGAGAAATTGTTGATCGTGCACCCTCTACAGAAGAGTTTGTACAATCTACAATTTTAGTACAAAGAGGCCGTGGTAGAGGCCTGTCTAGAGGAAGAAACAGAGGGCCTACACAGGGTATGAGAACCCTAATACATGATGAACATGTCCATATATCTGATAGAGTTCCTGAGGAAAGAGTAGAACCCCCTTAGGAGCCACATGATAGAATAACTTATATGATTACTGGAATACATAAGAGCTAGAGACATTGGTTGGATTTATAGCAAAACAGGGCAGGAAAGATTGCTGGCCACCATAAAATGCTCCTGAAGCGCAAGAGAAAGACCAGCTGAACAAGAGTCCAAGTTTACATAGATTGAGGTGACATTACTATAATTCCTTAAGTTGAAGTCCCTGAATTTTTCTAGGTTAGATATTCATAAGGACCCACAGATATTTGTTGATGTTGTGGAATGAGTTTTTAGAGCTTTGGGGTGTTCCACTAGAAGATTTGTTGAATTAGTGTCTTTTTAACTATCAGATATGGCTCAGGTCTGGTTTGAGACTCTGGTACAAGGAAAAGTAGTTATTTTACCACCAACGGGGTGTGATGAATTTAAGGAAGCATTTGTGAATCGTTTCCTACCAATGATTGAAAGGGACAAGAGGGCCAGGGAATTTGAAGAATTAAGGTAGACACCGAACATGACAGTTTCTGAATATGATATCTGTTTTACCCGATTGTCTAGATATGTATCATATCTGGTTCCTAATAAAAAAGATAGAATTAAGATATTTGTTTCAGGGTTGATACGTCCATTATTTAAATCGGTGGGTCTCCAAATAAACCATTTTCCAACTAGTTCAGTAGTTGTGGATTGTGCAAGATTGATAGAAACACGAGAGCTAGTAGACATAGAAGGTTTAAAGAGAAGAAAAAGATATCAAGATAATAATATCCAAACTAGTTATAATCCTAATGTAAGAGGACAAAGATTTTAGAATCCATAGTGTTTAACTCAAGTAGGATTTGGTAATTCCAGCCAGACATCAGTCAATATCAATAAGTAAAGAATGATTCAAAGAGATATAAAACCCATAAGTCAACAATATTCAAGATCGATTCCATTATCTCCCATTTATAGCAGGGCTCATATTGGATAGTGTTGTAGAGAAATTGGTGCATGTTTTAAGTGTGGACAACTAAGTCATTTGATGAGAACTTATCCACAATTACGAAATTTCAGTCAAGCATTAGTACAGCCAACTTCACCCCCTGCATTTGTACCAGCACAACCAGCTAACAGTTTAGTTCAAGCAAGTAGTGGTGGTACTGGTAGAGGATCAATAAGTCGAGGCTAAGAACAAGCTCGAATTTTTGCCTTGACATGATAGGATGCTCAGGCCTCAAATGCAGTGATGACAGGTTCATTATTAGCATGTTCCCATAGAGCATATGTACTGTTCGATCCTGGTTCTACTCATTCTTATATATCACCCTGCTTTGCTAAGAAATTGGGTAGAGATCCTACTAGTTTACATTGTTCTTTTGTGGTTGCTACTCCATTGGGAGAATTCTTACTAGTAAATGATGTGCATAAATCGTGTGAGATTTTGATAGAAGATAAGGAGACTCTTGTAGATTTGATAGTTCTAGATATGGTAGACTTTGATGTGATACTAGAAATTAATTGGTTGTCATTATTCTATGTCATTTTAAACTATCACTTTAAGGTGATTAAGTTTAATATTCTCTGAGAATTTTTCTTCTTGATACAAGGAGATCATAGTGAGGTACCCAGTAATTTAATCTCTACTCTAATAGTTCCAAAGCTATTACAAAAAAGATGTCAGGATTATTTAGTAGTGGTCAAAGATGTTGATATGAAGTACATCAATGTAGAGCAGGTTCTAATAGTTAGGGAATTTTCTGATGTGTTTTCTTGAAGAATTGCCAGGTTACCCCCGAAACGAGAAATTAAGTTCGGTATTGATTTACTTCCAAGAACTCAACCAGTGTCTATACCTCCATATAGAATGGCACCAACCGAAATTAAAGAAATGAAAAATTAGTTACAACACTTGTTAGACAAAGGATTTATACATCCTAGTACTTCTCCTTGAAGTGCTCCAGTCTTATTTGTGAAAAAGAAAGATAGATCGCTACGGCTGTGTATTAATTATAGATAGTTAAATAAGGTGATAGTACGTAATAAGTATCCCGTATCTCATATAGATGATTTATTTGACCAACTACAGGGTGCCCAATGTTTTTCGAAAATTGATTTGAGATCTGGGTATCAACAATTGAGGATAAGGAAGGACGACATTCCGAAAACTGCATTCATGACTCGGTATGGGCACTATGAGTTCTTAATAATGTCATTTGGTTTAACAAATGCCCCAACTGCATTCATGGATTTAATGAATAAAATATTTAAACCTTTCTTGGATCAATTTGTTATTGTATTCATAAATGATATCCTAATATATTCAAGGAGTTCATAAGAGTATGAGCGACATTTATGAATAGCTTTGCAAACCCTAAGAGAACACCAGTTGTATGTTAAGTTTCAAAATGTGAATTTTGGATTAGTAGTGTTACTTTTTTAGGGCATGTGATTATTAAAGATGGTATTCAAGTTGATCCTAAAAAGGTAGAAGCGGTGTAGTAATAGCCATGCCCTACCACAATTACAGAGATTCGTAGTTTTCTTAGTTTAGCAGGCTTGTATTGTAGGTTCGTTAAAGATTTTTCAAAAAAATGTTCTCCTTTGACGAGGTTGACAAGGAAGGAAATAAAGTTTGACTGATCAGATGAATGTGAAAGAAGTTTCTAGAAACTCAAGAAAGATTTAACTACGATGCTAGTGTTGTTTATTCCTTCAGGTACCGAAGGATACACAATATACTGTGATGCATCGAGAATTGAATTAGGGTGTGTGTTAACGCAACATGGTGAAGTCATTGCATATGCATCGAGATAACTTAAGCCATACGAGCAAAATTATCTAACTCATGATTTGTAGATGACAGCAATGGTTTTTGCTCTTAAAATTTGGAGGCATTATCTGTATGGTGAGACATACAAAATCTATACAAATCATAAAAACCTCAAATACATTTTTCAACAAAAATATCTTAACTTGAGACAAAGACGATGGAGGAAATTACTTAAAGATTATGACTGTACAATACTATATCATCAAAGTAAGGTCAATGTAGTGGCTGATGCATTAAGTAGGAAGTGTATGAGTAGTTTGGCTCATATCATAGTGGTAAGGAAGCCGTTGGTTAAATGAATGCATAAGTTGGAAAGTCATGGGGTAGTATTGGAAGTAAAAGAGCCTGAGATACTATTGGCCCATATACAATTTTAATCATCTTTGGTTGAGCAAGTGAAAAAGGCACAGAAAGAATATGCCTATTTATGCAAGAAAATTGAAAAGTTGAAGAGTGGCAGTGATGTTGAATTTACTGTAGACTCTGAAGGAATTTTGAGATTGGGCAAGCGGTTGTGTGTATCTAATAAAGAAGAACTCAATAAAGAGATTTTAGAGGAAGCCCATAGATCTATATATACCATTCATCCTAGGGTAACTAAAATGTATAAAGATCTAAAACAAATTTATTGGTAGGACGTTAAGAAGAAAGATATAGTTGATTATGTCTCTCGATGCTTAACTTGCCAACAGGGAAAAGCAGAATATCAAAGGTCTGTAGGATAACATCAGCAGATAGAGATACCTGAATGAAAATAGAAAGAATAACTATGGATTTTGTTACTGGGCTACCACGGACACCAAAATGGTTTGATTCAATATGGTTTATCATTGATAGGTTAACTAAATCAGCACATTTTCTACCAGTGAAAACCACATACAACGTAGCTCAGTATGCAAATTTGTATTTGAATAAGATAGTGATGATTCATGTAGTGCCAATATCGATTATTTTTTTATCGAAGACCACAGTTTACAGCTTGTTTTTAGAGAGCCTTCCAAGAGTCTTTGGGAATGAAATTAAATCTCAATACATCTTTCTATCCTCAAACAGATGGACAGTCTAAGTGAACTATCCAAATATTGGAAGACATATTTCGGGCATGTATACTAGATTTTCAAGGTAGTTGGGAAAGATTCTTGCCCCTAGTTGAATTTGCTTATAATAATAGCTACCAATTCAGTATACAAATGACTCCCTTTTGTGGCATTATATGGTAGATGTTGTCGTTCTCCGATCAGATGGTTTGTGATGAATGAAGCAAAGATTTTAAGGCTTGATTTGGTACAAGATGCACTTAATAAGGTAAAGTTAATTAATGGAAGGTTATTGGCAGTCCAGAGTAGACAGAAATCTATTGTTGATAATAGATGTCGACCATTGAAATTTTTCATAGGTGAACATGTCTTCTTGAAGATATCTCCTATGAAAGAAGTAGTAAGATTTGGAAAAAAAGGGAAGTTAAGTCCACAGTATATTGGTCCATTTAAAATTTTTGATAAGATTGGCTCAGTAACTTATCATTCGATTTTGCCACTTAAATTGGGTAATGTCAATCCAGTCTTTCACGTGTCTAGGCTATCAAAGTATCAACCAGACCCAACGCATGTTATTCAATGTCAAGAGATTTAGTTAGACAAAGGTTTTTCATATGAAGAAAAACTAGTGGCTATAGTAGATAGACAAGTGAAGAAGTTGTGTTCAAAAAAAATATTCACAGTGAAAGTAATGTGGCAAAATCACTCGTTGGAGGAAGCTACTTAGGAAAGAGAAGAGGATATGGGCGCCAAATACCCACATTTTTTTAATTATGAGGTTAGTTTTATTTGTAAATATGGATGTAAAATTCAGGGACCGAATTTCTTTAAGAGGGGAAGAATGTAATAACTATAAAAAAAAAAAAACACTAAGTAAATGAGAAAACGTAAATTAAAGAAAATTTTGAAAGTAAGTGAGGATTCTAGAAAAAGTACCATTGGAAATATGTTTAATTATCATATTGTTTGAGAAGTTATGAAGCTAATATGAGGGTTTAAGTTTTGGGACTAAAATGTAATTTCTTAAAAGTTAAGGGATCAAAGTGTAAAAAACAAAAATTTGCAAGGACTTCCCTAAAATATTACATTTTTGTAGAATGGTCCCACTGACATTATTAAACAATCTACAGAAGAGAGACGTAGGAAATTCGAACTCTTTCTCTCCTAAAATTCACTTTCTCTCTCTAGAAACCCTAAAACTTCCCTTTAGATTTCTATTAATTTTGGACCTCAGATTTCGGTACCACCGCCTCCAACAGATTCAGAATGACGAGAACTATAAATTTGTCTAATTGATTTTTAGAGTTTTGGCTGGAGATTGACAAAAAAATAGAGGAGAAACCATAGGAAGGTAAGTTCTAAAACTTATACTTAGAGTCCTCAAATTGAATATCTAACACCATAGATGGATTTAAGAGGTGGAAAAATCTTAGGATATAAAAATTTTCAACCTTCTGACAACTTTTGGTGCGTCGTGAACAGTAAATCCGGCCAGCATGAATAGTGATTCCAGTGGTGAATAGTTTTTTTGACCGTGAATAGTCTTATGAGTTGACTAGTGTTGACCAGGCTCTCAGAGGCCAAATTTCGCGATTCCAGATTCATTTCTTAGGTATTCGGACCCTCCAAACTCGTTTTTGAGTTTCATTTCATCAGATTTGACTTGAAAGTACATTTGGGTATATCCAACTTGGAACCTTAGTTTTGTGAGTAGATAATTCTTTCCATAACTTACCCTATACTCTTCTTGAACTTTAAATGTATAATTGATTTTGTTTACAAGTTATTTATACTTTTATATATCTTTGAAATAGATTAAATTACCTGATTTGTTTACTATCTAGCATATAGTTCAAGAAGAGTAAGGTTTTGAAAATGGATTTTTGAACTCATTGAACATGTGATTCTAAATGTATTTCTCACCATATGGTAAATGAAATATATTGTGCACATGGCATTGATATGTAAAGCTATAAGACTACCTTAGAAAAGGGCATGCATATGTGATAACCTTGATTGGGAAGTTTCTAATAGAGGAATTGTATTGAGGCTGAAAATTTTGAATTATACTGAAACCTCTGTTTTGAAGAATATAGCATATGTACAAATAAAGATTTTTATGGAGAAATCCTATTAGAAACAATGTTTGCTAATATTAGGTGATGTTAGCCTTGGTGTACCTTGATACCTCAGCTAGTAGGGGTGGTGCTAGCCTCGTGTGACAGCCAATACACGAAATATAATATGTAAAGGAGAGCGAGATGCCTCTTATCTAGGCAAGATGCTAACTATATGATATGTGATTTGCCTTCCCTTACTATGTGCTTAGGAAATGCCTATATTAGACTCCTTTCACGTGGCTTCTTGAATAGGGGTAGGGAAAACCTTAGCTGAGATGCTGAGTTAGGCAAATTCTACACCACTAAAGTACGGAAGGGCTTGAACTCTGATATGGTGATTTTGATATGGAATCCTCCTAATGTTTTAATGAGAAATATTTTGATGCATACCAATATTTGATTAATGATCATACTGTAGTGCATATGATTTTGAATAACTGAATGTGATTTGAATTGAGAATATTTGGAATGCGGGTTTCATATGGATGTACCTCTAAACTATAAATTTTCTATGTGATAAATTTTAATATATGAGTACATCCATATGCTAACCTAAGAGGTCATAGGAGGCATTATTTGCTCACTGAATTGTCAAACTCACTACACGATATTTATATTTTTTTTTATATAAGGATACAGAGTTTGGTCCTGCAGCTACATGATCAACTAGGTGTCATACTCTCTGGGTGAGTTTACGTTGCTTCCAAGGCTCATAGTGTATAAATTATTATGTATTTATAATTTAGAGTATGCTTTGAATGCCACAGACAGGATCCCTATTTCTACTGTAATATATATAAATATAGACCTAGCATGTATGTTTGGATATACTGGAAAAGTTGTGAACGTATATGATTATCCATATTATGTTATTTACTTAGAGCATGTATGTATTAAATGAAGAGTGAAGTTTTTTGCTATTCGTGACAATCACATTTCTATAAAATAGGGACGTAACAAGTTGGTATCAGAGCGTTAGGTTTTCCTGTGGTTATTAGAGTAAAAAATTCTTTAGTAAGACCTTTAGTATGGATATGAGCCGGACATATTTCTACTTCAAGTACTGCTAATGGATTTATAAGGTTTCACTTTCCTTTCCATTCCAAATTTGTTAAAGTTCCTAGTATAAGATTGATTGAATATTATGGTATTTTAAAAGGTGTGTTGTTTTGTATAACCTATGATACTGCCAAGAACTAGAGCGGTTGCGAGAGAAGCTGTAGATTGTGCACCCTCTACAGAAGAGTTTGTACTATCTAAAATTTCAGTACAAAGAGGCTGTGGTAAAAGTCGGCCTAGAGGAAGAAGCAGAAGGCGTACACGGGGTATGAGAACCTTAAGAAATGATAAATATGTCCATGTATCTGATAGAGTTCCTGAAGAGAGAGTAGAACCCCCTAAAGAGTCACATGATATAACAGCTGATATGATTGTTGGCATACATAAGAGCTTAGAGACATTGACTAGATTTATAGTAAAACATGGCATGAGGGATTGCTAGCCACCAAAAAATGCTCCTGAAGCGTAAGAAATGGAAAGTCCAACTGAACAAGAGAACAAGTTTACAAGGATTGAGATGAAATTACCGCAATTAGTTAAGCTGAAGTCCTTGTCTTTTTTGGGGTCAAATATTCAAGATGACCCACAAATATTTATTGATGTTGTGAAATGACTTCTGTGAGCTTTGGGTTTTCCACTAGAAGATCTGTTGAACTAGTGTCTTTTCAACTATCAGATGTGGCTGGTTTGAGACACTGGTACAAGAAAAGTAGTTAATTTACCACCAATGGAGTGGGATGAATTTATGGAAACATTTGTGAATCGTTTCCTACCAATGACTGAAAAGGACAAGAGGGCTAGGGAATTTGAAGAATTAAGACAGACACCGAACATGATAGTTTTTGAATATGATATCTATTTTACCTGATTGTCTATATATGTACCATATCTGGTTCCTAATAAAAAAGATAGAATTAAGAGATTTGTTTCTGGGTTGATACATCCATTGTTTGAATCGGTAGGTCCCTAGATGAACCATTTCTCAACTTATTTAGTGGATGTGGATTGTGCAAGAATGATAGAAACATGAGAGCTAGCAAACATAGAAGGTCTAAAGAGAAGAAAAAGAGATCGAGATAGTAATATCCAGACTAGTTATAATCCTAATGTAAGAGGACAAAGATTTCAGAATCCACAATGTTTAACTCAAGTGGGATCTGATAGTTCTAGCCAAACATCAGTCAATATTAATAAGCAAAGAATGATTCAAAGAGATATAAAACCCACTAGTCAACAGGATTCAAGATCGATTTCATTATGTCCCATTTGTAGCAGGCCTCATACTGGACAGTGTCGTAGAGAAACTATTGCATGTTTTAAGTGTGGACAAATATGCCATTTGATAAGAAATTGTCCACAATTACAAAATTTGAGTTAAGCATCAGTATAGCCTGCTTTACCGTATTTGTACCAGCATGACTAGTTAGAGCAGCTTCAGTTCAAGCAAATAGTAGTGGTATTGGTAGAGGATCAAGAAGTTGAGGCCGAGAAAAAGCCTGAGTTTTTTTCCTTGACACGATAGGATGCTCAAGCCTCAAATGCAGTGATGACAGGTTCATTATTAGTATGTTCCCATAGAGCATATGTACTGTTCGATCCTGATTTTACTCATTCTTATATATCACCCTGCTTTGCTAAGAAATCGAGTAGAAATTCTACTAGTTTACATTGTTATTTTATGGTTGCTACTCCATTGGGAGAATTCTTACTAGTAAATGATGTGCATAAATCGTGTGAGATTTTGATAGAAGATAAAGAGACTCTTATAGATTTGATAGTTCTAGATATGGTAGACTTTGATGTGATACTGGAAATTGATTGGTTGTCATCATTCCATGTTATTTTAGGTTGTCACCTTAAGGTGATTAAGTTTAATATTCCCAGAGAATTTTCTTCTTGATACAAGGAGATCGTAGTGAGGTACCCAGTAATTTAATCTCTACTCTAACAGCTCCAAAGCTATTACTAAAGGATGCTAGGGGTATTTAGGAGTGGTCAAAGAAGTTGATATAAAGTACATCAATGTAGAGCAGGTTCCAGTGGTTAAGGAATTTTTTGAAGTGTTTTATGAAGAATTGTCAGGGTTACCCCCAAAATGAGAAATTAAGTTCGGTATTAATTTACTTCATGAAACCCAACCAGTGTTTATACCTCCATATAGAATGGCACCAACTAAACTTAAAGAATAGAAAAATTAGTTACAAGACTTGTTAGACAAGGGATTTATACGTCCCAGTACTTCTCCTTACGGTGCTCTAGTCCTATTTGTAAAAAAAATGATGTATCACTACAATTTTGTATTGATTATAGACAATTGAATAAGGTGATAGTACGTAATAAGTATCCCTTACGTAGTATAGATGATTTATTTGACCAGTTACAAGGTGCCCAATATTTTTCAAAAATTGATTTGAGATATGAGTATCATCAATTGAGGATAAGGAAGGAGGACATTCTGAAAACTGCTTTCAAGAGTCGGTATGGGTACTATGAGTTCTTAGTAATGCCATTTAATTTAACAAATGCCCTAGCTTTATTCATGGATCTGATGAATAGAGTATTTAAACTTTTTTTGGATCAATTTTTTATTGTATTCATAGTTGATATCCTGGTATATTCAATGAGTTCAGAAGAGCATGAGCGCTATTTAAGGATATTTTTACACCAGTTGTATGCTAAGTTTTCAAAATGTAAATTTTGGCTTAATAATGTTACTTTGTTAGGGCATGTGGTTACTAAGGATGGTATTCAAGTTGATCCTAAAAAGATAGAAGCAGTGCAGCAATGGCCACGTCCTACCACAATTACAGAGATTCGTAGCTTTCTTGGTTTAGCAGGCTATTACCATAGATTCGTTAAATATTTTTCAAAAATAGTTGCTCCTTTGACGAGGTTGACAAGGAAGGAAATAAATTTTGACTGATTAGATGAATGTGAAAGAAGTTTCTAAAAACTCAAGGAATGTTTGACTATGGCACTAGGATTGTCTATACCTTCAAGTACAGGAGGATACACGGTATACTGTGATGCATCGAGAATTGGATTAGGGTGTGTGTTGATGCAACATGGTCGAGTCATTACATATGCATCCATACAGATTAAGTCACATGAGCAAAATTTTCTAACTCATGATTTGGAGATGGCAGCAATGTTTTTCGCTTTTAAAATTTGGAGTCATTATCTGTATGGTGAGACATACGAAATCTATACAGATCATAAAAACATCAAATACATTTTTCAACAAAAAGATCTTAACTTGAGACAAAGACGATGGATGGAATTACTTAAAGATTATGACTGCATAATACTATATCATCCAAGTAAAGCCAATGTACTGGCTGATGCATTAAGTAGGAAGTCTATGAGTAGTTTGGCTCATATCATAGTGGTAAGGAAGTTGTTGGTTAAACAAATGCATAAGTTGGAAATTCATGGGGTAGTATTGGAAGTAAAAGAGCTTGGGATACTATTGACCCATATACAATTTGAATTGTCTTTGGTTGAGCAGGTGAAAAAGGCATAGGAAGAGGATGTCTATTTATGCAAGAAAATTGAAGAGGTGAAGAGTAGCAGTGATGTTGAATTTACGGTAGACTCTAAAAGAATTCTGAGATTGGGCAAGTAGTTGTGTATACCTAATAAAGAAGAACTCAAGAAAGAGATTTTAGAGGAAGCCCATAGATTCATATATACCATTTATCCTAGGATAACTAAAATGTATAAAGATATAAAAGAAATTTATTGGTGGGATAGTATGAAGAAATATATAGTTGATTATATCTCTTGATGCTTAACTTGCCAACAGGTAAAAGCAGAATATCAAAGGCCTATAGGATTACATCAGCAGATGGAGATACCTGAATGAAAATGGAAATAATAACTATGAATTTTGTTACAGAGCTACCGCGGACACCAAAAGGGTTTGATTGAATATGGATGATTATTAATAGGTTGACTAAATTAACACATTTTCTACCAGTGAAAACCACATACAACGTACCTCAGTATGCAAATTTGTATTTGAATAAGAAAGTAAGGCTTCATAGAGTGCCAATATCAATTATTTCTGATCGAAGACCACAATTTAAAGCTTGTTTTTAAAGAGCTTTCCGGACCTCAGATTTCTATACCACCACTTTCAACAGATTCAAAACGACAAGAACTATAAATTTGTTCAATTAATTTTTGAAGTTTTGGCTGGAGATTGGCCGGAAAGTGGAAGAGAAACCCTAGGAAGGTAAGTTATAAAACTCCTACTTAGAGTTCTCAAATTGAAAATCTGACACTATAAATGGACTCAGGAGGTGGAAAAAATTTAGAATATGAAAATTTTCAGCCATCTAACAACTTTTTGTGCATGATGAATAGTAAATCTAGCCAGCATAAATAGTGATTCCGTCGATGAATAGTAATTTCGATCATGAATAGTATCCCATCAGTTAACCAAGCTCTCGGAGTCCAAATTTTGCGATTCCATAGTCATTTCCTCGGTTTTTAGACCCTCCGAACTCGTTTTGGAGCTCCATTTGATCATATTTGACTTGAAAAAATATATTTGGGAATATTTAACTTGGAACCTTGATTTTTGAGTAGATAATTCTTTCTATGACTTACCCTATGCTTTTCTTGAACTTTAAATATATAATTGGTTATGTTTCTAAGTTATTTATACTTTTATATATCTCTAAAATGGATTAAATTACCTGATTTTTTTACTATCTGGCATATAGTTCAAGAAGAGTATGGTTTTGAAAATAGATTTTTGAACTCATTGAACATGTGATCCTAAATGTATTTCTCATCATATGGTAAAGGAAATATATTGTGCATGTGGCATTGATATGTAAAGTTATAAGATTGCCTTGGAAAATTGCATGTATATGTGATAACCCTAATTGAAAAGCTTCTAACAGAGTAATTGTACTGAGGCTAAAAATTATGAATTATATTGAAACCTTTGTTTTGAACAATATGGCATATGTGCAAATAAGATTTATGTGGAGGAATTGATTAATGATCATATCGTAATGCATATGATTTTGAATAATTGAATATGATTTGAATTGAGAATGTTTTAAATGCAAGTCTTATATGGATATACCTCTGAATTGTAAATTTTCTATGTGTTAAATTTAAATATATGAGTACATCCATATATTGACCTAAGAGATCATAAGAGGCATTATCTGTTCATTGAGTTGTCAAACTTACTACACGATATTTACATTTTGTTTTCAGATAAAGATATAGAGTTTGGTCTTACAGCTACGTGATCAACTAGGTGTCATACTCTCTAGGTGAGCCTACGTTGCTTCCAAGGCTCACAATGTTTAAATTATTATGTATTTGTAATCTAAAATATGCTTTAAACGCCATATGCAGGATCTCTACTTCTACTGTAATAATATATATAAAAATATACCTAGCATGTATGTTTGGATATACTGGAAAACTTATGAGCGTATATGATTATCCCTATTATGTGATTTCCTTGGAGCATGTATGTATTAAATTAAGAGTAAAGTTATTTGTTATTCGTGACAATTGCGTTCCTAAAAAATGGGGGCGTGACAATAAGGAATAAGTCCAATAAGTTATTAGTTGAACCAGTCGAAAAATAATGTCCTTAACATTTTTTCTATTTTCTTTTTACAATTATCATAATGAGTTCATGATAAAATTAAAATAAAAACAATTAATGATAATTAAATAAAACTTATCTCCACTTAAAAAAAGGATTGAAATGCACTTAGTGCATATTAAGTCGCTGGGATTATTATATGATTTATTCAACTTTGGGAATAATATTCTAACAATAATTACTAGGTAGTTAAAAAAAGTAAAATCTTATTTTAATATTTTAAATTTATAGTGAAATTCGTTTTGTCTTTAAATTTCTTTTTGTTCAAATACAATTCTAACATTTCATAAATATCCATTTTTAGTCTCTGGAACTAATTTCGTCAAAAGACTACTGAAAAATGTTCATTTAGACACACATGTCAACTTGAATTTTAGTTTTACTGGTAGATTTTAGCTAGATGAAACGACCAAATGCCATTATTTTGGAGTGACAGAAAACGTTTTTCTATATCTTTGTCATTTGACCTTTAGTGGTAGATTTTAGTTGAACCAGTTTAGATGAAACGACCAAATGCCATTATTTTGGAGTGACAGAAATTTTTTTTCTGTATCAGCTGTTTGGACAAACAACTTAAAAATTTAAATGTCAAAGGTGTTTAAGTCAATATTTTACGTTACTTTTTTTTTTACAAAGTTGCACTAAAGGACTAAAAAGAGACATTTATGAAACATTAGGAATGTATTTGAACTAAACAAATTTTAAGGACTAAATCAAATTTTACTTCAAATTTGAAAGACTAAAATATAACCTTACCTTAAAATTTTAATTATATTTTCCTTTTTTATTTTGTGAAAGGTGTTTGGGCATAAAAGTGCCCATAGCATTACTAAGAAGCAACAAAGAAAGATTAGTAGGTGGAGTAACCCACTTCCTTAATCCGGGATTAGGATTCAAATTAGTATTATATAGAGACTTAAATAATTGAGGCATGACTCTAAAGTTAGAGGAGGCATAAATAATTAAAAATAATAAATATATACATTATCAATCTATAAATGATATGTAACATATCAAATAAAAAAAATCAAATATTATCATTATAATTAGAAAGTCTTACATTTTTCCTCATGACATTATATTTTGTCGATATTATTCAATACATATTTCTTTATGTAAGAAACCAAACGAACATTAGATTATGCAATCGATTTTTTATAATCTTGATTGTAAAAAATACCGTGTTGCTATGGAAATAGGTAAAGTTAGTGCCAACTTAACAAGAAAAATATACTAATAGATAAACAAGATGCTTTTTTATCTCAGCTAACTTCTCTGCAAGGCTACCAACCCTTTCACAGTTGAAAATTCATCACCACTTTGCATATCAATAATATATGTCTCTAATTGATTTTTAAGAATTACCAATTGAGTTGAAGAAAAATCATTTGGGTAAATTTTGGCAAATTGAATAAATATTTGTGTCAAATGTAGAAAATGAGTTATATGAAATTAAGCATGCCAAGCTAAGAAGCAATTCTGTAGTAGTATATCCATAATAGTTTAAAGTAAATCAATATGATAATGATGTAAATTTTTAATCTCTTGAACTCTATAACGTGATCATCCTTTTGATATAAACATTCTTTCATGTTAAGAATATCAGTATCATGAGTTGTGCCAAAACAAAGATGAGATTTCATTGTTCCCATCCACTATCTATCAAAATAAATTTGAGGGGAGTCTCTATAGAGGTCTACATATATATTTTGTGTGTGTGTGTATTTAACCAAAGCAATTTTGATTTCAACACATGCCCCTTCACCACAACCATTATAAAATAAAAGGGGATTTAGTGATGAAATTTTAGCGATGGTTAGAAAAAAATCACTAAAACACACAATAATGATGGTTTTTAAACTGTGGCTATTTAGTAACATTTTTTATAAAAATCGTCGCTAAATAACATTTAGAGAAGGTTTTTGTAAATTGTTGTTCTTTAAAAAATTGTCGCTAAATTGCATTATTTCTGGCTCGTATGTTTAAATTGTCTATTTTTAGCAACGGATTTTTAAAAATTGTCACTAAATACAATAATAATCCAGCTTTACCGTCGCTAAATACCATAATAATCTAGTTTTTACCTCTTTCTTCTCATCTTCCCCACCTTTTTCTCCTTAGTCTTCCCTCTATTTTCTTCCATTTAGAGAAAGAAAGCTTCTCCCTCCGATTATGCTACTCGAGCTTTTATGAAGAATGATTCTCTGTCATTTTTCTTCCATTTTCTTCCATGAAGAAGTAGCAATGATGCAAGCTTTGATCACGTTGGGTAGAGGTGTAAGCAAGCCGGGTTCGGTCGGATTGAGACAATCTCAACCCGACCAAACATCGATCGGGTTGCAAAATTTTCACCCAAACTCAACCATGGCCTTTGATGAATAGAAGAAATCAAGTTAGGATGGGTTAGATAACCTTCGGTCGGGTCATATTACAATTTGAATCATAGCAGTAAAATGATTCATAATAGTTTAAAGTAAATCAATATGATAATGATGTAAATTTTTAATCTCTTGAACCCTACAACATTATCGTCCTTTTGATATAAACATTTCTTTCATATTAAGAATATCAGTATCATGAGTTGTGCCAAAAAAAGACGAGATTTGATTGTTCCCATCCACTATCTATCAAAATAAGTTTGAGGGGAGTCTCTATAGAGGTCTACATATATATTTTGTGTGTGTGTGTATTTAACCAAAGCAGTTTTGATTTCAACACATGCCCCTTCACCGCAGCCATTATAAAATAAAAAGGGGATTTAGTGATGAAATTTTAGCAAAAGTTAGAAAAAAAATCACTGAAACACAAAATAATGACAATTTTTAAACTATGGCTATTTAGTAAAAAAATTTAAAAAAATTGTCGCTAAATAAAATTCAGAGAAGGTTTTTGTAAATTGTTGTTCTTTAAAAAATTGTTGCTAAATTGCGTTATTTTTGGCTTGTATGTTTAAATTGTCAGGTTTTAGCAATAATTTTTTATAAATTATCACTAAATATAATAATAATCCAGCTTTACCATTACTAAATACAATAATAATCTAGTTTTTACCTCCCCCTATTTTTCTCCTTAGTCTTCCCTATATTTTCTTCCATTTAGAGAAAGAAAGCTTCTCCCTCCGATAATGCTACTCGAGCTTTTATGAAGAATGCTTCTCTGTCATTTTTCCTCCATTTTCTTCCACAAAGAAGTAGCAATAATGCAAGCTTTGATGACATTGGGTAGGGGTGTAAGCGGGTTGGGTTCGGTCAGATTGAGGCAAAATCTCAACTCGACGAACATGGATCGGGTTGCAAAATGTTCACCCAAACTCGACTGTGGCCTTTGGTCAATCGAAGAAATTGGGTTAGGATGGGTTATATAACCTTCGGTCGGGTCATATTGCAATTTGAATCATAGCAGTAAAATGAAATTTTTTGATACAAAATCCCAGCAATCAAAGAGAGAAAGAAAGAGACAGAACAAAAATAAAAGAAATCAGATCCAAAAAAGAAAACCAGTGACTTCTCTCTTGACGAAGCCTGTCAACGTTTGCGAAGAGGTGGTGCCGTTACTGTTGCCCTCAACTAATCCTTTGACAAAGATGAAGTGGAGTGGAGACTGGCAAACATGGTGCTCATATGGCGAAGAACTGACATCAACATTTATGAAGAGATGGCGTCATTGATGTTACCGTATTTTGGTCCGTCAACGAAGAAAAGATGGAGACTTTTCATTTTCAAAGAGCACTCGAGCAAGGCAAAAGAGAAGCAAAGGAAGTAAGAACTTTTCAAATTTTTCTTGCTTTGTTTTGATATCAGCTGGATGTTGAAATTGTTGATGGAATATGGACGATGAGAGACTGGGCATAGAGTAACATAGTGGAAAAAAAATAAAAAAAATAAAAGGGAAAGAGAGAAGTCATCATTATTTTGGGAAGATAAAAAGCAATGCATTCAATGCATTGTCAACTCATTCACGTGAACGATTGGTGGGGTAGAATAAAAAAAATATAATTTCCCATAAAAAGGTTGTTGGAAAAATAAGAAGCTTTTATTGTTCTGTGAGGAGATGCAGAAAACTTGTATGGTTTATGATAATGGTCGGTCGGGTTCGAGTTAGAGTAAGCTAATCTGAATCGACCGATAATACCTAATTGTTTTAAAAAAATTAACCCGTTTTAACCCAAAAATCTGATATACTTTACTCGATGTGTCATTTTTTTTTATCGGGTATGTGTGGTTTAAATAGGGTATGTCAGGTTCCTTACACCCCTAATGTTTGGTATGCCGCAAAAAGTTTTGAATTTATGTAAATACTGTCTTTTTTTTTTTGAGAGAATTTTTGTATAAACTACTTGATAACTAAATTATATTATAATGATAACAACATTTGCCAATATGAAAACATCCCCTATATTATATACGTCTTTCCCACAATTCTATGTGTGGATTGCAGATAATTTCTAGATATAAGCTATTTTGTTGTTGGATGGGAAAGAAGGCCATTAAAGATATATCTTTTCTTCTCTGTTCTATAATTGTTAATCCTTGCAAAAAGTAATTGATTAACATCCTAATCTTTTTTGTTGGAATTTTTATGTAGTTAAACTTCTTGAAGTTGCACAAAAATTCCTTTACAAGTAATACCTATATTAATCTTAAATAGAATAAGTTCTCATCAGTTGAGTATATGATGTTAAATAAGAATTTACTTACATAGATTAAATTTGATTGTAAGATAATGAAAAATGAATATTCTTGTAATTGAGTTTTTTTATTACTAATATATATCTTCTTTTTTTCAAGTACTAAGCGATCAAGGTAGTGGACATCTGTCTTTAAACTCCCAAATTTAATTTATATTTTTACTGTAAAATTTATGTAATTGGAATGTAATAATGTGATTCAAATTTAAATTAAATATCAATTTTGATTTTAAAATTAAATTAAATTTTGATCATTAATTTGGTTCTTCTGTAGATATTATTATTATTTTTATTATTATTATTGTGGATACAATTATAACAATATTAAAAAATTTAAAATAAAAAGGGTTTAACGACGATTTTGAAATTGTAGTTAAAGCAAAATGTAGTTTTAGAGGCAACCGTTTTGAAACCGTGGCTAAAAAAGTTCATTAAACTAAATTTAACTACTGTTCCAAAATCATCTTAAACCATGGTTTCATGAAAAATTACTCACGATTCTCAAAATCATCGCTAGGACAACGATTCTATGACAATTTTTGTAATTGTCAATAAGATGTTTAGCAACGATTAAAACCGTAGTTAAAACTACTTAAAATCTATCACAAACCTTTTTTATTGTAGTGAATGTGACTTTGCCATTGGAGTTAGCACACATATTCCCTTCTTTATAAGTATGTTAAATAACTACTACCAAGTTCAAAGTTAACAACTATGACACTTTAAGGTGTATTAAGAAATAATTACCCTTTGACAGGAGTCACAACACCACCTCCAATAATTTTTAAGTTATTTATTTATAACCAAAAGGATACCAACATACTAGAGAATCATTTTTTGAGCATCCAATAGTCTTCTTTTTTAAAAAAATTTCCAATTCCTCCACTTTCAAGTAACAAGAGGCGGTATCCCACATATTTTCACTACAAAAAAAGACTTCTAGTGGCCACTTTTGTTTTCACCAAATGTGTAAAATTCACCACTAAATGTATTTAGTAGTGACTTTGCGGTGAAAAAAAATTGCCACTAAAAATATAATTTGTCATCACCAAAGCACCTATTATATGTTGTCACTAAAACTATTTTCAGTGGCAACTTTCTTTAGTGGCTACTAAATTTACTTTTGGTAGTGTCTTTCAATTGTTGATACTAAAAGTTGATATTTAAGGACAATAATAGTTACCATTAAAATCATTTTTAGTAGCGACTTTCAATTGTTACAAATGACAATAGACATTCGGTGACAAACAATACCACCATTGAAACGACTTTTGGTTGCAATTTCAGTTATCCCCACTCAAAGTGATTCCTGTGGTCACTATCGAAAGGCAATACTACAAAAGAAGGACTTTTGGTTGTGACATATGGTGCGGCTGAATCCCCTAATATTAACTTTTTTTTTTCTGTAATATTTATTTGATACTGTTATTATTAAGATCTTTTTATCTTTTACTATAAGCATAATGATGAAAAATTATGACAAAATTACATACAAATTGAAATAAGTTATATCAATACTTAAATTCAAATAGAATACTAATTGTTAAACATAACAAACATTCAAAGTTAAGTAGCTAGTTAGTTGCAAAAATTGTGTCTAGGACTCAGCTAGTTCTTTCCTCTTTTGAATCAAGCGAGTCTATAGGATTGTTATTCTTTCATTTTAATTTATCAGGATTAGAATTTAAATTTTACTAAATTATTAGGATTACAATTTTTCATTTCAGTTGCCTATATATATGGTTTTAGGAGAATAAAATAGTTATTCTATTATTATTGAAAATTTAATATAGGCCATGGAATTTATTAGCTTATTTATTCAAGCCTCACTGGACTCTATCTAGCTATTTGTCGTTAACATTTCCTCTAGGAATCTTTAGCAAGTAGTCCCTCTTGCCACGTGAAAGCGTTAGTACACGATGAGACTTTATTTGAAACAGAAATTTCAGAGAGTTCTTTGGTTGTTTGTCCTTCTGTTGTGCATCAATATTCTACTCCTTTAGGAGTGAATTTTTCTAAGAGGCTCTTATGAGCATTTATTCCTTTATTTGCATTGTGCTAAGCTGTTGTCAAAAAGTTTAGTGTTCGAGAGTTTGCTTTCTTGGTGAAAAACTTGAGTTGAATCAGGTTGCCTTGGTGCTTCTCACTTTAGGAAGTTTGTTGAGGTTGATCTTGTGTAAACTTAGTGGGATAGGCTGCCTTAAAGTGAGGTTGTAAAGGCTTAAGTGTGTCCCTTGTATTATGACTGTCCAAAACTTATGAACAGTCTCTTGCTTTGTGCTTGAGATATAATTTTGATTCAAACGTCTATAAATCTAGGTGTACTTTGTTTTATCTTTTCACACATTTATTCAAAAAGTATTACCGCGATAAATTGATCCTTCAAACTGTTATTATTCCCATAAACATTTTCCTAAACATTGAGCTCTTTTTAAGAAGCTTGTTTTTCAAAGAGGAACTTCTGTTTTCGCAACTGGATATTTAAAAGAGTTTCTGAATAAACTATTTCTCTAAGCTGAAAGAGCAACCTCTTCATATGTTTTAGTGAAGTGTTTTTTGAACTAAAGAGGTAATGGACTCTATCACTTCAATTTCTGAAAAGATAACTTAATTAACAAAACCTCCTTCATTCATTTCAACCCCTCCTGCGTGTTAAATACTTTGACTAACACTCACGTTTGAACAAGTTTTAAGAAAATATTCTTGAAAATGTTGCATTCTCAGGATGCAACATTCTCACAAAAAGGAAACGTTCTGATATGTTTGCAAAAATTATTTTACCCATCCTTGTTAAAATACATTTCCAAAATAAATAATAAATAATAAAAATAAGAATAAATTTCTTTTGCCTCCTCTGTATTTTGTATTAAACACTTGGATCTCTCTTTTATTTTGAAATCCTCCACAAACTTCCCTTGTATTTTTTAAAAAAACTCTGCCGTTTAATCCCTAATTAACCCAAATGATTAATTTTTTTTGGTTAAAAGTCCAAAATTAATGAATTTTTTTGATAAAATTTCTAAAATACTCTTTAATATATCCTCCCTAAAATACCCTACTAGTTTTTTTGGGCCAATAAAATACCCTTCTAGTTGATCTTTTGTTGTATTTTATTTGCCTTCGTTATCCTTATTTTCACAAAACAGTAGGTATTTCAAATGAAAGCAAACTTACTGCCCTGTATTTTAAAAAGTAAGTGTTTTAAGTTGGCTCTCACGGTGAAAAATCCATATTCAAACCTTTTATAAACTAACAAAGATAGCAGAACATTAATTTAAAGTAAATTGCACGGACTATGACCATAGTTGGAGAATTTTAGTTTCCCAAATCAAAAAAATTAGTGAGATATACCATTGCCTTTACGCTTCATCGATCCCTCTATATGAATTTTATATGAATGACGTATAGCAACTTTGGAGAGTGACTCACCTTGGGAGTTCCCCCCATCAGGGGCCATATCCCTCTGTCGTGGAAGCACTAATAGACCATAGTCCAATCCAAGTTTGTTTATGAACTCAAAGTTGGCTCATCTTTTATTTCGTTTTGTTATCATTATTTTCACCCCAAAAAAATAAATATTTTAAATTAAAAACAAATAGAGGGTATTTTAATGTAAGTATTTTGCTAAGTATAATTTTTTGACGTATTTTGTATATCAGTCATTGAAACTCGTGTATTGCCTAAATGAAAATGAAAGAATTTCCATTATGTTCTGTATTTGTAGATTTTATTTTCATTATGTTAACGAAACATGGCTGGTAAATAGATGATACTAGTGGCTAATGACATATGTTGATAATAAAAAAATTGAATTAATTTTTATTTTTATAATTGTAATAATGTATTATTTATCATTTATTTCATTTTAAAAGTGAAGATTAGTAATTTATAAAAAACAATAGTGAATAATAAGTAATTACCAAAAAGAAATAACTAATTTTAAATAACTACTCAATAATTATAATTAATTAAAATAAATGAATAAACAAAAATAATAATAGATACTTGGAAATTTAAAAAAAAAATGTACCCGCAATTACTCATGTATTTGTTTTTAATTTACAATACTACCCTTTTTTGGTAAAAATAGTGATAACAAAGTGAAAAAAAAAGGAAAAACAAAAAAGAACATTTCAACTTGAATGGCATTTTAGGGAGAATACTAAAAGGTATTTTAAGAATTTTATCACTAAGACCATCTCTAATGATGCAACTTACTATAGTTGTTTAAGTAGATCCTATATTATTATATTATCATTTTTTTACTTTAAATAATTTTTTACTACTTTAAACAGTTTTTTATTTTAATGGTACAACTCTGAAAATTTTATTAAATGAATTCTACAAATTATTTTATATTTTTTTCATATTTATTTATATTTTAACTTAAAATATAACTAATTTTAATTTTAATTTTAAAACTATAAATACATAAAAAAATTTAAGAAATATTTTTAATAATAATATTTTAATATAAATTTTAAGTAAAAAAATTTTTAATATAAATTTTAAATCAATAAATACATAAATAAATTTTTTTAAAATAATATAATTTTTTTAAATAATTTTTTTAATAATAATAATTAAAAATAATAAAAATATATAATAAAAATAATTTTTTTTATTTAAACATTATTATTTATAAAAGTAAGGTGCTTAATTTTTTTAACGATCTTGGTGCTACATTCACAGTAAACAATGCACAGTAGTGATTAAGAACCCATTGGAGTTGCTCCAAATTCATTAATTTTAAACTTTTAACAAACAAAAAATTAACGTTTGTTTGTTTTTCTTTTTTTAAGAAAAGTACCTCATTCCATCAACCGATACAAAAACAAAGAGTACAAAAGTCTACAACCAGAAACAACATAAAAGAAAAAAATACAACCAGAAACAGCATAAAACAGAAATTACAACCAGAAACAAACGGAAAACAGAATAAAGATAGACTAGACCCCAGATCAGAAGCCGAAGTCAGCCAACACCTTCAAGGGGAAAAGAAGAATAATCAACCGAAAGAGATACCAGGAAGGATGGGGATAATGGCACCTAACCAAAGGGCACATCCTCCAAGAAGCTGCTTTGGCAAGCCAGTCTGCTGCCAAATTTGCTTGGCGATGAGCTCGACTAAAAGTCACCTGCTGAAAGCTGGAAGGAAGAGCAGAAATATCCTCTAAGACAATTGAAGGCAATGACTAAGCAAAACTAGTCCACTTTGATCTCTGATGATAACTCCCAGAACAGCTTTTGGCACACCTTTGAGAAAAGACTTACCAATAATAATTTTTATCTACTTCTCCAAAGGAGGTAACACTTTTGCTCTGAAGTTCCCATGGGAAGAGCTTCATTTGTTACATAAGACATATATTAGACCGCTGAAAAATTGACATCTCTCCAGGCAACTTCAGCAATTTCTTTTGTGAGAACAGGATCCACTTTGTTGACAAATACCCAAAGACACTTACCCTTCCAAAGAAACCAACAAACAGTAGCCACCAAAGCATGCAAATGTGCATCTAAACCAGCAACTGTATTTAACATTTTGTCACACCACATATCGAACTTGGAAATTTCATAGCGATTTATTCTGAGCGTAAGAGCACTGCAAAACCAAGCATCCTAAGTCCATGGCCAGAAAAGAAGAAGATGCTCGACAGTTTCAGGTTCTTCCTGGCATATTAATCACAAGGACGAAGCATTGCATTTTTTCTTAAATAAACTATCCTTTGTTGCCAGTGAATTAGTGCAGGCCCTCCACATAAAATGCTTCGTTTTAGGAAGCACCTTCCACTTCCATAATGCATGCCATAGAGTTGTAGGGGCTTGAAAAGAAGAACTAGGAGTAGAAACAGTAGCACCTGAATTAAAAATTGTTGCAAGATGATAACAAGATTTAACTATATAGTAACCATCCTTTGTAAAAGCCCAGATTTATTTATCTGCACGATTCATAGTTGAAATAGATATTTGTTTAATTGCCTTCAACTCAGATTCAGAAACCCGGTTAGCCAATTCTTGTAAACACCATATACCATTATGAATAAAATCAGCAACCTTGATATTGTCGCAGTTAGCAATTAAGGGTCTGGGCTTAAGCTTAAATTCAGATGAAGAATGAATCCACGGGTCTGACCACACATTGATAGATGCACCATTACCCACTCTCAAGCACAAGCCTGTTTTTAACAATTCCTTGCCTTCTAAAAGGCTAGATCAAGCCCAAGAAGCACGAGCTCTTTTTTTTGCGTTTAGAAAAGAGTCATCGGGGAAGTAAATACACTTACGAATTTTGACCCATAATTCACCAAGATTGTGCAATATCCTCCTCCCTTGCTTGGCAAGAAGGGAAAGGTTGAAACCCGAAAATTCTCTAAAGACCTAATCCACCAGCACTCTTTGCCTTGGTACACGTTTGGTTCACTTAAATGGCAAGGGAGTGGTAGATGGAAAATAAGATTGCAACGTTTGGTTTAATGGAATAGAGCATTCCATAAAATGCTCTGTTCCAAATGATGAAGTAGCTTTTTCCTTTGCATACTCGTTGAAATCAGATATTCCTTCCAATTTTTTTCACGGAGCCTTCACGCCTCTATACACTTCGCCTTTAGATCCCGATTTCTGGGAGCCATTTTCAATTCACCCCTTCACGACACTCTTCCTCAATAGCCCCATCCCCTTCACGCCTTCCTTTGCATCTCTGAGTCCGGATCCGTGGGTCGCTTCTCTCTTCTTCAAGTGACTGCATCTGCTTAGGTCTTCTCCTCTGCGTTGTCCACTCCTTTGTGCCATCCACCACTTCCAGATCCCCATTCCTTCACGCACCGGTTAGCAGAACGTCCTCCACGCATTCCTTCGCGCACCGGTAAGCTGATTCCTGGTTTCTTCTTCCTTCGCGCATTAGACTTGTGGCTGTTTGTGGGTTCGCGAGCCCCTTGTGGTTGTCTGTGGCTTGGTGCACTAGTGATTGAATGCATACATTCTTCTTCCATTTAATCAATTGAATGTATATATTGTTTTGTGGGTAAATTAGTTTTGTGGGTAAATATTGTGGTGGGTATATATTGTTCTTGAGTAAATTCACTTGATTGTAATACATAGTCATTTCATAAATTTCTCTTTTTTACCTAGTCTTGTGATGCTTCCTTATGACCCGATTATGCAACTATATCTTTTCTTTGATGAGGCTGACACAATGTTGTTGTAATACATAGTCATCTAATGCTAGTTTATGATACGTAGCTATCAAATATAAAACTATTTTGTAAAATGCAAAATTCAGCTAGTATTTGATTTCTCTATTGTCAAAATTTTTATTTCTTTTCAAATAACTCTTCGTGCCTATTGTTTTATAGGAAAGTTGGCAATTCATTCAGCTGTATCTACAGTTTGCCAAAGTGGAGGCTTTAAAGTTTGAATCTTATTTTATGTCTGACCGAGCTTCCCTCTTTTTAACATCGATTGGTTTGCTCAAGGAGTATTGTCTTACATCTAGAAAAAGGAGCAAAGATTCTGTGAATGAAGTTTGCTGCTTGCATATTTGGTTGTTAGAGGGCCATAAGAATATTTGCCTTGGTTGTCAGTTTATGCAACCTTTCCCTCCCTTCTGATAAATTTAATCCGGCTTCTAGCCATTCTAAAAAATCAACATAGCCTTACAGAACATTGGTGCTTCAAATCGTGATGATGCCTTTTATAGGTACAAGATGCCAAAAATGATAACCAAGATTGAAGGTAGAGGAAATGGCATTAGGACGAATGTTGTTAACATGGTTGACATTCCAAAGACCCTAGCTAGACCTGCAGTTTACATTACAAAGATTTTGGTTGTGAGCTTGGAGCCCAATCAAAATTTGATGAAGGGTCACAAATGGTTTTGTTGCATGGTTTAGAATCTTTTTGTGGGAAAGCAAGCATAGAGGTACTGAAGGAGGTTGCATTAGTCTTGAAGGAGCTCTATTACTGTGATGTGTTGATAGAGGAGTCTATACTTCAATGGTATGGTATCGGCAAGGCTCAGTTGGCAATAACAAGAGCTCACAAATCTGGAAGAACGTCAAACCCTTCGTTGAATGGCTTGAAAATGCTGAGTCTGAATCCGAGGAAGAATAAATAGACTATTACTTTCCTGTCTTGTTCTGTTTACCATATTTTCTAATAAAAGATATTTGAAATACTTTGTTTTGGTCTTTTTAATGTCTTCTTAAAGTTACTGGTAATTGTCTAAATCTAAATGAAGCCTCATTGGCATGGTTCCTTGTGCCTCTTGTTGCTGGTGTTTGATATTAGATGTCATGATTGTATAAATACTTGCTTTATGTGAGGCATCCTATTGGACAAGTGTCGACATGGTTAAGTTTTCTATTTTTATTGACTGTCAAATTATGTTTTGTCTGTGCTTGTCCAAAAAAGAAAATGTCCTGTGTGTTAATTTACATAATGTGTAGTTGAGTTTTCGAATGCCAAACTGTCAATTCTGTTTTCTATTAAGGCACTTTACTACTGTTGTTGCGTCTTCTTGCCAAAAAAGCCTCAATTGGATTTGAACATTGGAAGAGGCTTCTGCACCAATAAATTTTACTATCATTTGATCTATAACTCATACAGGATTTATTGGAGTTGCAGTGTAGATTTATTCTTTTTTTCTTTTGGATATAAATTTTTATTTTAAAGAACAAAAAATGCAACAAAAGAGTTAAATTTTATTATGAATATAAATGTAATCTTAAATTTTCATGAAGGTACTTTTTTTATGGAAGAGGGGAATGATATGGTGAAATGAAAAGGATAACATAGAAACTCTTCTTTTGAGAGTAAACATTTAAAATCATGAAATGAAGAGTAGATATTCCTTGACTAATTAATGGGGCAATTTTTTTTAAATTTATATAATTTATTATTTTATTGGTCAAATTAAATTGATAAAAAAATGATTTATTTTATAATATATATTAAGATAAGATTTTTTATAATTTAAAGTTCAAAGGTAATTTAGTCTTTTCATCTATACTGTTTTTTTATTTTTTCAATTTTTTCTCATATCAAAAATAGAATATCATATTATCATATTATTTTCATCACATATCAAACGAGGTAATGAGTTTATATTCCTCTTTTCATTCTCACTAAAATTCATTTCATCCAACTAAATAGACACTTAGTCATTTTATTCTAAGCTTTCCAATGAATTGTACACCTATCTTCCATATCCCCGTGCCAAAACTTGGCAATAGCCCTATCCAAAGATTGACTAGTTCTCCTTGGGAATTTAAAACAAGACATGGAAAAAGAGGGAATTGCATTAGCAACAGCCTTAGTAAGAACCTCTTTTCCTGCTTAGCATAAAAGAGACTATTTCCAGCCTTGAATCTTACAAATTAATGTATCCCTCACATAGGCTAGTGTTTCATCTTTAGATTATCCCCACAATAAGCCCAAATAGTTTCTTGGATAATCCGAAGCTTGGACTCCCAAAATATCACCAATTTCCGCCTTAAGGCTATCTTGTCAATTTAAGGCGAAAAACACACAAGATTTTTCTGGATTGGCAAGTTGACTGAGGCTTTACAATAAACATCCAAAATCCATCTCATCTTTCTGCAATTATCCTTATTTGCTTGAAGGAAAAATATTGAATCATCAGCAAAGAAAAGTGAGTAAGGGAGGGGGAATTTCTAGCAAGCTTAATTCATTTTAATTCTCCATTTACAACAAAACATGAAACCATATTCAAAAGAACATCAGCAACAATGATTAAAAAAGGTAAGAGGAGAGGGAGTCATCTTGCCTTAAACCCCTTTTAGGAGATAAATCAACAACCTTTCTACCAGAAAGCAGAAGATTATACTGAACAAAAGTAATGCACTTCATAACGAGAGCCACCCATTGATAGCGAAATCCTAATTTCAAAAGAACTTGCTCAATTAAATCCCAGTTCAATCTATCTTATGCTTTACTCATGTTCACTTTAAGAGCTAATTTACATCGTTTGCCTCGCTTTTTGGATTTAAGACAATGAAAAGACTCATGTGCGATTAATATATTATCTTGAATAAGTTTACTTGACACAAAGGCCCTCTCATTTTTCAGAGATGAATTTAAGAAGAATATGCTTCATTCTATTAGTCATCACTTTTGAAATTACCTTATAGAAAACATTACAAAGACTAATAGAATGAAATTGATCAACCAGTTCTGGGTTGTTTATTTTAGGAATAAGCACTAGGTTAGTTGAATTTATCACCTTTCAACCAGTACCAAAGTAGAGAAAATCCTGCACCAATTTAACAACTTGACTGCCAACATGACTCCAAGAGTCCTGATAAAATATTCTTGAAAAACCTTTAGGCCTAGGAGATTTTAATCCTCTAAGTTGATAGGTTGCCATTTTAATTTCTTGAGTAGTGACTGGATTGAAAAGGAGATTATTATCTTCCATGGAGGTAACTGGATTTATAGACTAAAGAACATTGGTGAAATCCCTTTGGCTTAAGTGAGTAAAGAGATCAGAGAAAGAAGTTTAAAAAAAAGTGCAATCCCCTCCTCATCATCAACCCACACATCTTCATCATTTTGAAGGCTTAGGATTTTATTATAAAGTCTGTTTTGAATAGTGGTTGAAAGAAAGAACCTGGTATTCTTATCCCCAGTAGTGAGCCATTTTATTATAGAATGCTAGCTCCAATACTCACCATAAAAAAAGGCTTTCAGCAGCAACAACTTCATGCTAAAAGTTTTAGGAGGCGACTATTGAAGTCACCATCGAAACCAATAAGTATCATCACGTAAAGTCCTTTAGTTGCCACCAAAGGGTAGATACTTTTGGTGGTGACTTTGTACAGTTGCCAGCAAAGGGTAAATAATTTTGGTGGCTAACTTGTATTTTCAGTGGCGATAAAGTCACCATTAAATCTTTCAATATTCATTTTCATTCAATGGAATTTAGTGGTGACTAGGTTGCCACTGAATCTAGCTTAAAGTAACTTTTTCTCAAAAGAATTTGTGGTCGCTTAACATTCAGTGGCAAATTTGTCACCATTGAATCCCCTATTTTTTTTTATAGATTTTTTATTTTATATTGCAATAATTTAAACCTTAAACTTAAACCATAATAAAAAAAAAATAGTTGATAAAATTATGATATTAATATAATATCAAATGTAACAAATATTATACACTAACAACATGTCAATTAATAAGAAAGTAATAAAGATAGTCAAATATTGAGAAAAAATAATCAACTTAGTGCTTCTTTTGGAAATATTGGTGTTGCACTACTTGGGAGGGTTATAGGAAGTTGTCTCTATTTAATTTAGTAAAACAAATTAATATAGTTTGAAAAATAATGCAAATAAAATAATAACATGTAAGAAACTTTCTACAGCCAAACAGAATTGGAAGACAACATTATTCAATAGCCAAGAACATTATAGCCAAAAACACAAGAATGTATCATCATATCATGAAAATAAACATAATTGGGAAACAACATTATTCAAGTCAAAGTACTGGCCAACATTATTCAATGTGTTAGGTGGGTTTGGATTTTTGATTTGTTAGGATTACAATAAAAAGTATAGTCTAGGGTGGCGTGAATTAGCATAAAAAGTGGAGTGATCCCCGTTAATAAGGTGAAATAGAGCTTTGAGAGCTTAGATAGTCTATCAACTTCAGAAATCCGCCAAAGCCTCAAATGTCTCTCCGTGCCCACTAAATTGGAACTTGATGATGATAAAGCATCGTCAAACCTTTTACCTGTATTAGTTTTAGTTTATATGTTTACGAGATAAAAGAAACATATTTAATTTTCTTACCTATTTTCATTTTTGGACAAAGAATAATAATTAATATATCCAAAATTAGTTTCTCTTCTCTTTGACTGACAAGAAGTTTACGATCCATTGGCCAGTAGGAGCAATTAAACATGAATTCGCTTTTATGAAAATTCAAGTGGAGGTTACAATTAGTTTCTAAAAAGTGATTATAAATTAGTCTTTACTCATTAATAATAATCAAATGCATTTGAGTTTAATCATGTGGGTGCCAAATACCAACAATTGCATCACCAAGTAGGTAGTTAACAAAAACACATCTTTACAAGTTTTTGTAAAACAAATTTTCTTATCATAATAATCTCAACAAAATAAAATAAATCTTCCCCAACCTACTTATTGTCATTACTGTCATTTAATTTACTCAATATCACTGTAGCAATATGGTGCCTGAAAAACCAATTGATTATATTTTTGCAATACATGTTATTGATTTTATCTCTCTAAGAAAATAGAAAATTAAATACATAAATAATATATCATATATAAACATGTATTTTCATCTGGGCAGGCAAGCATTCCAAAGCAACCTATGACAAATTAAACCACGGTTTGAACTGTGTGGTCTATTTCACAGCATAAATTAAACCATGGTAAGCAAGCATTCCAAAACATGTATTGTAATAATTTTAATTGATAAAATTGATTTTCTGAAAATATTTTTATACTAAAAGTATTACAATAATTATTTCTTTGCAATTTAATTTAACAATGAATATGAAATAATTTATGACATAGACTCTAGAAAACTCACTTTTTATAATCTAGACTTTGAAACTTACAACATACACATGGTTTGAACTGTGTGGTCTATTTCACAGCACATGTGGAAATGAGAACACAAACTGCTAAAAGGCTTGAATTATATTAGCAAGGAAAAAATTACTAGAAATAAAATCACCCAAATCAAAGAATTAACATTATAAAGCAATGCCTGGGAGCCATTATGCACTTGACTTACAATAGTTTGTATTATTAAGCATCTTCTCTTACACAATAAAACTAGAAATGATATCCATGTCTAAATCAATTTTAGTTTGTGATTTAAACACTAAATAGTGCAGCAGAATGTATAGGAACTTGGAAATAATCTAATAGCAATGCCAAGATCAAAATCTTAAACTTAAGCACCTAATCCATATATATTCCCAACACATTCAAGGAAAATACATGTTGGAGAGATGCAATTAGAGAAGCTATTTGCAACTGCAGTCTTTCCTTTAATTCTACCTGCAACTATGCTTTCAACATCTCTTGCAGCATTGCTTTCATTCTTTATTCTTGTAATATTGTCTCCTCACGTAGTTCTATAGTAACCTCTTCACGTATTTTTTTCTTTTGCTTTTGAAGGTATTTGGAAGTCATTCGATCAATTGGTCTCTTGGAGAGAGATCTAACTCCGTATCCTTTGCCGTGAAAATACCCTTTCCTTTTACTTAGAACTTAGGTCAATATCTCATTGTTGGGCAGATCGAGATTGTCTTCTTGAGATTGCTTGGCTACAATCTCTTGCAGTTGGCCCTACGTATTTATTGATCAAAAATTTAGAGTAAGAAGTAAAGTAAAAACAATAATATAAATCTTAATTTGTAAAAGTTAACAAAATTAAAGTATACATGAATTTCTTGGGATTTTGCATAAGATCGCATAACCATGCTATCTTTACCCTTACGACTATGTTGTACCTCCCATATCCGGTTAATCGATGCCTTCTCTCCCGTTTTGAGATTTCTCTACAATAAAATATCTCAACTTTAAGGAAATCATGCACACAAGTTTATATATAATTGTAGCTAAATTTAAAATCTCACCATTAATTCTTTAACTTCAACAAATGACCAAGAGCCACATGCACGTTTTTTCATTTGCTTTGTTCTATTACGTGCATTTGTTGAACTTTGACCCTATATTTAACCTCATAAATAATTATGTTACATAATTTTTATGAAAATGCTATTTAAACATATTATTATGGAATACCTGAAAATTATTTGAGCCAAAATATTTCACCAAGTGTCTCCAATCGTCATCATTAAGCTTGGCAGGTGGATTCGCCTCGTCAATGATGTACTGCCTGTTTAATTTGTGTAGCGACTCCTCCAATTTCTATACAACTTTTGTGCAGTGGCATTGACGAAGGCGTCAAATTGCAACTCTGAATTTGCACTAACGTCAAATTTTTTCTTCAACAATAATACACAGTTATGTTAACAATTTAAATTATATTTAAATATAGTAAATGTGTTAAACAATAATGTTAATTATTAATTTAACTTTCAACAGGATATGTGATTACATTGTTCCCAGATTTATGTCAATTCCCTTACTGTCAAAGGAGCAGTGCATCGTGTCACGTATCCACTATAATTTCTAAAATCCATTGATCCTTCTTCCACGACTCGAAGGATATTATCTACAATGACAACTTTAATTTTTCAATTCTTTGTTTTTGTATCCACTGTAAGACATTTATACATCTCCCTTACATTATTTGATGTGCTATAAGAAGCTACCAAGAATATGATGCTAGTGTATTAGTCAAATGATAAACCCATTACTACCTTATCCACCTCTTTCTTTCCCTGCCATCATTAACCTTACCTGTTGCACATGATCAGATGACATTGTTAATTCACATTTTTAGACCATAAAGGCTTTAAGCAAACATTACAAATAATAAATACATGCACAATTTAGCTATAAATCATCCATGAATAATAGCACTTTAAAACAAATCAAGCATTGTATGAACATTAAATTAAATTACACTTACCAATTTTTTACACTCTGGAATTTCATGTAGAATCTTTAGATAAAAATTTTCTTTCTTCACTTTCTTCGTCCATATCTCGTCTTTGTCATGTCATTGATGAAATCAACTTGTTTAGTACTTCTCTCCTTACTATGATTATTAACACATTGAGATTGAACATTATCCCTATACAACACTACATCAATGTTATTTTGAGCCTCACTATTAAAGAATAAAGTATGTTCAACCTTCTCTTATTGGTAGGCATCTTCAGCAGACAATGATTCACCCTTATCCTCTTCATGTGGCATGTTGAAAAAGTCCCAAGGATGTTTTTTGATAAAACAAGTCAATCTTGATTAATGATGTCATCCAAGTAGAATACTTATTCTGCTTGAGATGCTAAGAGAAATGGCTCATTCTTATTCAACGAATAATGAGTATTAATGCTTGTGTACTGATGAGTGAGTTTTATACTCATAAGTTAAATATTTTCATCTTATCTTTTTACCATAATTAAGTATAAATCTCCCTTACTTGTTTTTAGTTTTGTGTATTTCTTACAGATGGAGAGAAGAGTAGAAAATGGACTTAATTGAAGGAATCAGAATTAAATTGTAGTTCTTTGGGAATAATGTTTATAAATCAAGCATATAAAACAAATTCATTAAGGATGGCTGAGTAAGAAGCATTATCATATTAACTCTTGAGACGCATCCTAATGGATATATGGACAAATTTATTCTTGATTTATGATCACATTTCCAAAAGAACTAAAACATAAAGATTCAAGGCAAAGAACCTAATGTTGAGAATATGTTTGTTGTTTGTAGTCCAGCCCAACCATGGTGCAGTACTTGGGCGATATCTCCAAAAATACTTATCCAATATGTATGCAATTTGGTAGGTGTGTATCTGACACAATTGGGTACAACTTTCATGTTCAAGTGGTCAAAACATTTAGACATTAAAAGGGCCAAAAGTGGGTTAGAATAGAATCTGACTACTGCTGCAGTCTAGCGCGACTTTACTCTAGTATTTTGACCATAACTCACAAATTATGTATCCAATTTGTCCACGATTTTTCTTGACGGAAAGTTAATGAAATTTTCTACAACTTTCATGTTGATGGAGTAGTCAGCAAATTCTGTGGATTTCAGGAAGATATTAAAGGATCAATTTCGGTGCACATGATGGAATCCAAATTGTCAACTTTGTACAACTTCTTACCTAACAATTTTGACAATTACCACACCTACCACACCTAATTGTATCTATAAATAGAGGGCCTAAGGGGTGAGTTAGAGAGCTTTGGGAGAGAGCTTTTGGAGAGAGCTTGGAAAAGCTTTGTTGGAATTCTACATACTTGTAATGTTGTTCTCTCTTTAGACAGTTTATATTTTTCATTTTCTTTCATAATATTATCATGTTTCTTTATCTTTTATTTTACTTTCTTGCTTTAATTATGGAGAACTAATCTCCTAATGCTAAGGTGAAAGGGTGAAACACTTGGTATTAAAATAATAATGCATTTAACTCTTAATTTTAATGTTTATATTTGATGTTGCATTTACTTCCTCCTTTTCTTATGTTATGTTTTATTGGCTGGCTGAGCCACCTATTTCTTCTTCTTGTTTAATGGCTGACTTTGCCATCTACTTCTTATTTTTATTGTTTATGGTTGGCTTTTCCACCTATTTTATTTTATTTTATTTTGTTATGTTAATTAGTTTTCTACCTCTTTCATTTTCTGCATAAGTTAATCTTGTAAAATGTGAATTTTGATATATTGTAAAAAATCTTTGGCATAATAAATGCTTGAATTAATCTTGATTTATTGTAGACAATATAATGATTGGCACAATTTATGCTTGAATCCATTTACAAGTTATCTTTTGCATCTTTGTATTTTTAATCTTGTAAAGTGTGAACCTTGATACATTGTAGACAATTTTTGGCACAATAAATACTTGAATCAGTCTTGATTTATTGTAGAAAAGATGATGATTGGCACAATGTACTTTTGAATCCATTTTACAAGAATGTGTTATATATTAGTAATACAATAAAAAGGAGGTAAATATAACTCATGTATAAACAAATGTGAGCTTAAATTAACATATCTTTCGATTAGAAGCTTATTCATGTAAGGATTCTAATTGAGTAATAAAAGAGTAAAATTTATTTTTATTTGATATACCAAGAGTGGATCCCATAACCTTAGCATGCTTCTTTACTTTGAATATATCTTCATTTAATTTCAGTATATTAGTTCTTTGCGTATTTTATTCAATATTCCTCTCACAAAATAAGACATTGGGAACTAGGTTAGAAGTATTTGTTTCGGATCTAAATTAGAATTTTCTCTCAATTGACAATCTCTGTGGGATCGACCTTACATACCACTAAATCTATGCTCCAATAGATTCGTGCGCTTGCGAGTTTTAATTAAAACAACAAGTTTTTAGCGCCGTTGCCGGGGATTGCGACGGAAAAGCTATTTGGATCCAGGTAAGTATTTTTCTTCCACTAGTTATAGTTAGAACATTTGTTTATTCTATGTATAGAAATTTTTCTTTAGAATTGTTTCTTTAAAATTCGTGTAGTAATTTGGGTGTATAAAATTGGTGGATTCTGTCAACAAGGCTAAAAGTGCCTAAGGAGTTTGGGTTTTAGGTGAGACCATTGTGGTTCCTCCATATTTTTCTGGGAAGTCTACCGATTAATTACTATCCATTATTACTAACACTTTGAAAAAAAACAAGAGTTTGTATAATTTTGTGATTTTTTTTGTTTTTGTGGTATTTGCATTTTGTTGCCGTTGTGTAGTTGGATTCTTTTTCATAATTAGGAAGCAATTTTTTTTAGTTTTTGCGTGCTTGGAAACGTGATAAAGATAAGTAGTTGGTTAGGAAAAGTTTAGGGTCAACCATTGATTGTACAATAGAGACATTAGATTCTGCTGGAGCACCATTAAAAATGGAAGAACATGTTGTGCATAATAAAACTCTTATGGAGTAATTCTCACCTGTCATAGCCAATACTCCATCTTGCATAGTTTCACCACAAACTATTGCAACTCATTTTGAACTCAAACCAGCCATACTCCAACTTTTACCATCATTTTATGGTATGGAAAGAGAAGATCCATACATGCACATTAAAGAGTTTCTTGAAATTTGCTCAACTTTTCGCTTCCAAAATTTCAATAATGAATCAATCAGGCTTAGAATGTTTCCATTTTCATTGAAAGATAAAGCTAAAGCCTAGTTGAACTCCCTTCCTATAGGAACTATTACTAGTTGGAACCAATTAGTAAATAAGTTTCTGGCAAAAATTTTCCTTATGTCTAAAACTAATGCCCTTAAAAGAGAAATTTCTGATTTTTGTCAAAAAGAGGGTGAACAATTTTTTGAATGTTAGGAAAGATTTAATGATCTTATTTTGAAATGTCCTCATCATGGTTTTGAAACTTAGAGATTGGTAAAATATTTCTATGATGGTTTAACTTCATCAAACCGTCAAATGATCCAAAGCATGCATGGTGGGAGATTTTTACAATTGAATGAGGGGGAAGCTTGGGAATCCTTAGGATCTTTATTTGAAAATTCTCAACCTTGGAACTGCATAGATCCCAAGGATAAGAAGTCTCAAACACACAAAAAGAGAGGACTTTATAAAGTGAGTGATGACACAGATGTGAGAATTGCCTTAACTAGCCTGACTAGAAAGGTAGAAGCTTTAACTTTAAGCCACACTTTAAACCCTTCTACCAATACTAGGATAGAGCCATGTGCCTTATGTTCTAGTACATCTCACATTGCACAATTTTGTCCATCCATACCAGCTTACCAAGAAGTATTTTCTGAGCAAGCCAATTCTCTTCAATCTTATGGAAAGTCATTAGACGGCCCATTTGCACCCACATATATTCCAAATTGGAGGAATAATCCAAATTTTTCATGGAGAAAAAATCAACCTGCAATGAATCAAGGCAGACAACAATTTGCCCTTCCCAATTCATATCCTCAAGTTCCTCAACATTCTCCTCCTTTCGGGGTACCACAACAAAGAAAACCTTCATTGGAGGATATCTTGTAACAATTCATGCAATCGACCCAACAAGTCCTACAATCTCACACTCAAGCTATTTCAAAGCTTGAAACACAATTGGGTCAATTAGCTAGTGCTGTAGGAGAGAGAGAAAAAGAAAAATTCCCCAGTCAACCTGTTCCAAATCCTAAGGGTCAATTTGAAGTAGGATCATCAGCAAATCCTAAAGAAGAAGTAAAGTCTATGACAACTCTTAGATCTGGAAAAGTCATTGATAATCATGTTCACATGCTAGAAAATGAGGAACAAAGTCAACATGAATCCCAAAATAATGACTCAAGTAAAAAGAAAAGTGAACAGATTCCTTATGCCCCCAAAGCTCATTTCCCTTAAAGACTTGCATCAAATAAGAAAGGTACTCAATATAGTGACATTTTAGAGGTGTTTAAGCAAGTAAGCATTAACATCCCTTTTCTTGACGCTATCAAACAAGTACATGCTTACTCAAAATTCCTAAAAGATCTTTGCACGGTGAAAAAAAAACTAATGTTCCAAAAAAGGCATTCTTGACTGAACAAGTAAGCTCTATAATTAGTCAAAAAACTCCTATTAAGTACAAAGATCCTGGTTGTCCTACAATTTCTTGTGTGATAGGTGACCATGTGATTAACCGAGCCTTACTTGATCTAGGAGCAAGTGTGAATCTACTACCTTACTCTGTGTATGAGAAACTTGGGTTAGGAAAACTGAAACTTGCACCGGTGACCCTTCAGTTAGCTGATAGGTCCACAAAAATTCCTAAAGGTGTCATAGAAGATGTGCTCATTAAGGTTGATAAATTCTACTTTCCAGTAGATTTCATTGTTCTTGACACTGAACCTGTTGAGAATAGAGAGACACAAATTCCAGTCATTTTGGGTAGACCATTTCTGGCAACATCCAATGCAATCATTAATTTTCGAAATGGAATTTTGAATTTATCTTTTGGAAATATGACTGTGGAACTAAATGTTTTTAATGTCTCTCATCAACCTATGGACATGGATGATTTATGTGAGGTCAACCTGATTGAAAGTTCCATTTATGATTCATTTTTAGACTCCTTTAGTAATGATCATCTAGAAAAATATTTGATTCATTTCGATAAGGATAAAGATGAGGATTATCTGGTTCGTGAAGTAGACTCTTTGTTAGAGACAACTCCACTAATGGATACTGATAAATGGAAAGCCAAAAAAGAAAAAGTCTCACCTTTTGAGTCAGTTCCACTGCCATCTGTTATTCATACTGTTTACCCACATGGTGCAGTAAAGATTGAAAATCCTAAGAACGATGATGTGTTTAAAGTAAATGGTAAAAGATTGGAAGCATTTTTGGAATTACCAAATCTGGAGATAGAGGAGACACCTTTGCGTGATCCTGTCTATAAGGATTGATTTGCTTCTGTTGTTAAAAGTTACCGGGCACGTTATCTAGGTAAGATCTTTCTTTATTTAACTTGCATTAATTTTTCCCTTCAGTGTTATCTACTTTTGAATTTCTATTATTTTCCCTCCCTTTGTTGCTTTTGCTTTTTCAAAAAAAAAAAAGAGAAAAGAACAATTGAGTCAAAAATGGAGGACATTCTCACAAAATTGAAAAATCATTTTCCTTCTCTTCCACCCAATGCATTGAGAAAAATTTACAAAGCACGGGTTGCAAGATTGAGGGTGTTGATGAATATGAGGATGCCTGCTGATATTCGTTCACTAATTGAAGCTAAGGTACAGTTATCAGGTGAGTTTGCAAATAATTTCATCTCTTACATGCCTGGTTTGGGAAAAAGCAGTTTTGCTAAAAAACGCAGAGCTAAACGAATGGGTGTTTGTCACAAATGTGGACGTGAAACTTGCAACAAACGTTGTCATTCTTTGGGTTGGGTGTTTGTAAATCGGGAAGACAAAATTAAGTTCATTAAGGATGGCTTGAGTAAGGAGTCATTGGATGATGACTTTCATCCAACGTCTCTTGAGACACATCCTAGTAGATCTGTGCATATCGGTATTGTTGGTTTATGGCCCTATTTCAAAAAAGAACATAAACGGTACAGTCTTGGGAATCTGACGTTAAAAGACCATGTTTGCCAATTTATAAGAAAATTGGATGGGAAGCATATCCTTGACCCATAGATGGCGTTTAAGCCGTTACTGGACATAAAACCAGAGGAAGATGTGAGCCACAATCACAACTAATGTACATATACATGCGTGCCGTCATTTTTGAATTTTTCACCTTTAATGTAGCTGACATTCGCCGTCCTACTCTTATAGCTATTGAAATTATGCCATCGACCTATTCACATAGCTATTACAAATATGCCCTTATTTGAGTCTTATAAATGTGCACCTCATTATCTTCATCTTCATACTCAAAGTTAAGGTGAGTGCAGATATGGAAGGAACCGCAATTCGTCACTTTCGAAATATTTGTGTCTTCTATGGTTCCAGTCCTGGGAAAAATGGAGAGTATGTAAAAGCAGCACAAACTTTGGGTATGGTACTAGCTATGAGAAAGATTCATTTAGTTTATGGTGGAGGTTGTCGAGGGTTAATAAGGAGTGTTTCTGGATCTGCATATCTAGGAGGATGCCAAGTTCTAGGTATTATTCCTACTGCTCTAGCTGTAGCAAACATCGTAGGAAAAACAATTGGGGAAGAATGTAGGGTATCCTCCATGCATGAACGAATTGCTAAAATGATGTGCAACGCGGATGCCTTCATTGCCTTACCTGGTGGTTTTGGTACTCTAGAAGAAATTTTCCAAGTCGTCTCTTGGGCACAACTGAACATGCACCATAAACCCATAGGTTTGTTGAATGTTAACAATTTCTTTGATGGTTTGTTGTCTTTTCTTGAGCATGCTGTAGAACAAAGGTTTATCTCGCACTCAGCACGTCAGATTCTCATCTCGGCCTCAAATGCTGACGAGTTGATTGATGCGTTACAAGCATTTGTTCATGTACCTGATCCAGTTATAGCTCAAATAGATTGGACAATAGAAAATCGCAGAAAGCGTAAACTGGACTTGGATCTTCATTTGTAACACCTTTTACTTGCTTGAATAAATTGTTATTTTCTGTTTAGTTTGCTGCAGGTTTATCTTTTCTTAGATCTCCTTCCAGGTAATATCTCTTTTAATCTTTATTGTTTATTTTGTGTTTCTTCGTCTAGAAAAAAAAACAAAAAAAATTGAGTGATGTTTTGGGATTAGGAAAAGTTAGCACCAATGATGAAAATGGTTTAAAATGCTTGTAACCTTTGAAAAATTGATGAGTTCTAAGTGTTATGTGTGAACTTGAACTCTAATGTAACTTATGTTTTATTTGAGAATCCTAATATCTTGTGCACTTAATCTTTTACATTTGACTGATTGTTTATTCAGAAAAGATTTACGTGATTTAGATATGTTAATTGATCTCATAAGACTCTAGAACTTATTTAATTGTCACTTGAGGCGAAATTCTAGACTACTCTCCATTTAAGAAATGAATTAGGCATTGTTGGAATCGTTTGAGCCTTTCAAACCAACCTATACATGATGCTATCCCTAACAACCTATTTTGAGCCTATATTCATCCTTTCTTGAACACCTATATTATTATCTAGCCTTTAAATAAAAATATTTCTAACTCTTACCTTTCACTCACAGGAATGATCATTTGAAAAGCTATGGTTCAGGGGTGGATGGTAGAAGTTTTAAAAAAAAACAAAAGAAAAAAAATAGAAAAAAAAAAGAGAAAAAGAAAGTCAATACTCCCTAAATAAATAAGTTTGGGGATGTTTATATTCAAAAAAAACAAAATATAGTATAAGCAAATAAATGTAAGGATGAAGAAAAGGTTGGAGATAGAATTCACAGTATAATATCAAAATTATTTGGGAGGCTTTAAATGATCATGTATGTTGAAGAGTGAATTGAGCATTCATTCATATCATTTTATCCACCTTTAACTTATGCCATACATTACAAGCCTAATGAAAGTTCTAATAATCTTAAATGTTATGATTAGTCTACATTAGTGGAGAGTGATATAAAAAATAAGCTTATGGAGTCTCAAATGCATATATCTAGAGATATGTTCTAAATATTTGATTACATAAATTTATTTGAATGCAAAAAGTCTAATGTCATAAGATTACTACACACACACACTTGGGATTCAAGAGTAAACCATATGTTTCATTTGAATAAAAGTTCTACATAACATTGGGATTCCGATATTTTCCTTGATTGCACATTTTAGATCCTTGAGGAATGCTTAGTAAGTCAAAAACAACTCATCACTCACTCATCATTGGAATTTTGAAGTTTATGTGTTTTGCTTGAGGACAAGCAAAATATTAAGTTTGGGGGTATTTGATGAGTGAGTTTTATACTCATAAATTAAATATTTTCATCTTATCTTTTTGCCATAATTAAGCATAAATCTCCCTTACTTGTCTTTAGTTTTGTGTATTTCTTACAGATGGAGAGAAGAGTAGAAAATGGACTTAATTAGAGGAATCAGAATTAAATTGTGGTTCTTTAGGAATAATGTTTATAAATCAAGCATATAAAACAAATTCATTAAGGATGGCTGAGTAAGAAGTATTATCATATTGACTCTTGAGACGCATCCTAATGAATATATGGACAAATTTATTCTTGATTTATGATCACATTTCCAAAAGAACTAAAACATAAAGATTCAAGGCAAAGAACCCAATGTTGAGAATATGTTTGCTGTTTGTAGTCCAGCCCAACCATGTTGCAGTACTTGGGCGATATCTCCAAAAATACTTATCCAATATGTATGCAATTTGGTAGGTGTGTATCTGACACAATTGGGTACAACTTTCATGTTCAAGTGGTCAAAACATTTAGACATTAAAAGGGCCAAAAGTGGGTTAGAATAGAATCTGACTACTGCTGCAGTCTAGCGCGACTTTGCTCTAGTATTTTGACCATAACTCACAAATTCCGTATCCAATTTGTCCACCATTTTTTTGACGGCAAGCTACTGAAATTTTCTACAACTTTCATGTTGATGGAGTCAGCAAATTCTACGGATTTCAGGAAGATATTAAAGGATCAATTTCAGTACACATGATGGAATCCAAATTATCAACTTTGTACAACTTCCTACCTAACAATTTTGACAATTGTCACACCTACCACACCTAATTGTATCTATAAATAGAGGGCCTAAGGGGTGAGTTAGAGAGCTTTGGAGAGAGCTTTGGGAGAGAGCTTGGAAAAGCTTTGTTGGAATTCTACATACTTGTAATGTTGTTCTCTCTTTAGACAGTTTGTATTTTTCATTTTCTTTCGTAATATTATCATGTTTCTTCATCTTTCATTTTACTTTCTTGCTTTAATTATGGAGAACTAATCTCCTAATGCTAATGTGAAAGGTTGAAACTTTTGGTATGAAAATAATAATTCATTTAACTCTTAATTTTAATGTTTATATTTGATGTTGCATTTACCTCCTCTTTTTCTTATGTTATGTTTTATTGGCTGGCTGAGCCATCTATTTCTTCTTCTTGTTTAATGGCTGGCTTTGCCGTCTACTTCTTATTTTTATTGTTTATGGTTGGATTTCCACCTATTCTATTTTATTTTATTTTGTTATGTTAATTAGTTTTCTACCTCTTTCATTTTCTGCATAAGTTAATTTTGTAAAATGTGAATTTTGATATATTGTAGAAAATCTTTGGCACAATAAATGCTTGAATCAATCTTGATTTATTGTAGACAATATAATGATTGGCACAATTTATGCTTGAATCCATTTACAAGTTATCTTTTGCATCTTTGTATTTTTAATCTTGTAAAGTGTGAACCTTGATACATTGTAGACAATTTTTGGCACAATAAATACTTGAATCAGTCTTGATTTATTGTAAACAAGATGATGATTAGCACAATGTACACTTGAATCCATTTTACAAGAATGTGTTATATATTAGTAATATAATAAAAAGGAGGTAAATATAACTCATGTATAAACAAATGTGAGCTTAAATTAACATATCTTTCGATTGGAAGCTTATTCATGTAAGGATTCTAATTGAGTAATAAAAGAGTAAAATTTATTTTTATTTGATATACCAATAGTGGATCCTATAACCTTAGCATGCTTCTTTACTTTGAATACATCTTCATTTAATTTCAGTATATTAGTTCTTTGCGTATTTTGTTCAATATTCCTCTCACAAAACAAGACATTGGGAACTAGGTTAGAAGTATTTATTTCGGATCTAAATTAGAATTTTCTCTCAATTGGCAATCTCTGTGGGATCGACCTTGCATACCACTAAATCTATGCTCCAATAGATTCGTGCACTTGCGAGTTTTAATTAAAACAACAACATGTACCTATATCTATCGATTTTATGTTCGCTTCCCAAATGAGCAATGTCCCATCAATGACACTTAAATAAATGTATTTTCCTATCCCTCACATAAGACCACTTATAGATTTCCTTGATAATACCATATTATTCCTTCTCAACATCTAAATCATGTCCCCTTATAAGAACTCTGCTATTTTGGGTCTTTCTTTGAGATTTGCAATCTCTTGTATGAAATATATATCCTTTGACTAAAATTGTTGAATATCTATATAACACTCTTTCAGGACCAAAGGCTAAGCTAATTAGCTCATCATTTCCTTCTATTATGACCCTAATTTCATAGCCTATTAGAAGTTAACAATATTAGTAGGTTATGACATAACTTATAATATAAATTTCTTTTTCCTTAATTCATAAACACTTACTTGGAAATTAAATCATTGAGGGAATTCTACTACGTGTCTTAAATCAACATTTGACGTTAGTGATGCAAGCTCCTTTTTATGGTCTCTACAAAATTATGCCATTTCATTTATGTGAGTTTAGTCTAATAACAACTTAATTGCTAGCAAACTATCATATACTTACTCTATAAAGGGCCAAACATTTTCACAATTCTGTAGCATATATAAATGAACTTGATTAAACTCTTCATTAGATAGAACAAGCAATTTGGCGGAACATCTTAGTTTCCTGCCCTTATCAAAAAATGACATCTCATGATCCAACATGTTTCCATAGTCATTCCTTGAAGCTCTAAGCTTTGTTAGGATATTACTCAAATATATTGAGCAAAATGTGAGACTTTCATATACTAAATAGCCTTAAGTAATTGAACCTTTAGGATGGGTTTTATTGCAAACATATGATTTTAATGTGCATAGATACCTATAAATACAAGTTACAATTAATGCATTGGTTTTTAATAACAAATGCAATTCAATATATTAAGTATGACTATGATAATATTACCTCTCAATTGGATACATTCATTAGTATCGAACAGGCCTAGTAATCTTTGTTTCTCTTGCCAAGTGGATTGGTAGGTGAACCATAACATCAAAGAATGCTAGAGGAAATATAGTCTTTAGTTTGCATAAGGTGATGGCAATATGTTTTTCAATGGAATCCAAGTCTTCAATGGTTAAACACTTTGAGTACAAGATCTTAAAAATTTGTGTTAACTCTATTATAGAATCACCACTTCCTTAGGCAACAACCTATAGGTTGCAACTGGAAATAATTCTTACAATAATATGTGATGGTCATGATACTTCTTGTCACACCCTAATTTAATGAAACATGAATAACACAACTAACATATAACTTTACTCCTATTTATTTACATACGGCTTCACAATATCACATATCAGGAAAATATCATACATTTACAAGTTATCAATATAGCTAATTATACATGCCAAAACTACACTTAACAATATTACAACAGAAGCAGGGATCCTGCCTGTGGCGTTCAGAGTAGACTCTATATTACAATGACATAATATTTTAAACATTTTGAGCCTTGGAAGCAACGTAGGCTCACCTAGAGAATATGACACCTAGCTGATCACATAGCTATAGGGTCAAACTCTGTATTTTTATCTGAAAGAAAAATGTAAACATCGTATAGTGAGTTTGACAACTCAATGAGCAAATAATACCTCCTATGACCTCTCAGATCAACATATGGATGTATTCATATATTAAAATTTATCAAATCAAAAATTATAGTTCAGAAGTACATCCATATGGGACCTACTTTTTCAAATATTCTCAGTTCAAATCACATTTAGATATCTGTAACCATATATGATACAATATGATCATTAATAAAACATTGATATGCATTAAAAAACATTTCTTATAAAAAAAATTAGGAGGATCCCATACTAGAACTACCATATCAGAATTCAATCCCTTCCGTATTTTGTTGGTGTAGGATTTGCCTATACTTAGCATCTCAGTTAAGGTTTACCCAACCACCATTTAAGAGGACACGCAAAGGGACTCTAATATGGGTAATTCCCCAAGCACAAAGCAAGGGAAGGCAATTCACATATCATATAATTGGCATCTCACCCAGATAGGAGGCATCCCGCTCTCCATCACATATCATATCCCGTGTGTTGGCCCTCACACGAGCCTAGCACTACCCCTACTAGCTAAGGTGTCAAGGTGCACCAGAGCTAACATCACCTGTTGTTAGCAAATAGTGTTTTTAATAGAATTCTTCTACAAAATTATCATATGCACATATTCCATATAATTCAAAACAGAGCTTTCAGTATAATACAGAATTTCATTCTCAATACATCTCATCTATTATATATTTCCCAACAGGGTTTATCACATATACATACCCTTTCTCGAGGCAATCATATAGCTTTATAATTCAATGTCACGTGTATAAATATTCATTTCACCATTTAATGAAAAATACATGTAAATACCATGAGTTCAGAAATCTATTTTCAAAACTATACTTTTCTTGAATTATATTCCAGATTGTAAATAATTCAGATAATTTAATGTATTTTAGAAACATATAAAAGTGTAAATAACTTATAAACATAATCAATTTCACATTTAAAGATCAAGAAGAGTATAAGGCAAGTCATAAAAAGAATTATCCACTCACAAAGTTAGGGTACCAAGTTGGACAACCCCAAAATCTACGTTTTCGGTCCAAATTTGACAAAATAGACCCCAACAATGAGTCCAGAGGGTCTAAACAATTTGAAAATGAATCCAGATTTGTAAAATTTGGCCTCCGGGAGCTTAGTCAACGCAATAGGGGCTGGAGCCATGCACTGCACGTGCCACCAGAGGGGCTACCCGTGGGCATTACTCACCGAGGGAGATGCAGTGCTTATGGGCGCGTGCAAGAGAGGATGATTTTGAAATTTGAGATTTTAAGGTTTCGGCATCTTCTGGATCAATCTACGGTATTAGTTTTTGCTTTTGAGAACCACATATAGGAGTCTCAGAGATTCCCTCTTTAGGTGATTTTTCCCTCCATTTTCTAGCCAATCTCCAGCCAATTTTCCAAAATCCAATCGGATTCATTTGTAGAACTCTTCATTCTGAGTCCTTTGGTGGTGGTGGTGTCAAAATCCGAGGTCCGTAAGCGGTAGAATTCTAAAGATAAGTTTTAGGGTTTCGGGGAAGAAAATTTGGAGGAGAGAGAGAGAGAAAATCCGAAATTTGTTGCTTCTTGGGTGGCTGAGGCGCTTAAAATATCTTGGGGGAGCTTTCTACAAAAATTCAATTTTAAAGGGAGGTCCTTGTAAATTTTCCTTATTTACATTTTGACCCCAAAACGTAAATTCTCATATTTTCTTTGTAATTCTTTAATCCATGTGATAAATAAATATATTTTCAACGGTTCTTATCTCCATTTTCAAAATTCTCTATTTTATTCAAAACTTTATTTAATTCTGAATTTTCTTTAAATTGAAGGCTATTACATTCTTTCTCCCTTAAAGAAATTCGGTCCCCGAATTTCATCACCATAGTTGCAGATAAACACTAACCTCATTGTTCAAACAAATGCAGATATCTGGCGCATATGTCATCCTCTCTTTCCCAAGTAGCCTCATCAGAATAGTGATTTTTCCATATCATTTTCACTGTAAGTATTTCTTTTGAACGCAACTTCTTTACTTGTTTGTCTACTATTGCTACTGGTTGTTCCTCATAAGTTAAATCTTACCGTAACTGAATTTGTGGACACTGTATAACATGTGTAGGATTCGGTAAATATTTTCGTAGCAGAGACACATGAAAATTAGATGGACATTACCCAATTCAGGGGGTAAAGCTAAACGATAAGCAACTAGGCCAATCCTAACAAGAAATTCAAATGGTCCTATATATTGTGTGCTTAACCTCCCTTTTTTCCCAAATCATACTACTCCTTTCATAGGAGATATTTTCAAAAAGACATGTTCACCTATGGCAAATTCCAATGGTCGACGTTTATTATCAACATAGGATTTCTGTTTACTTTGAGATGCTAATAACATTTCCTTAATTAATTTTACCTTGACCAATGCATCTTGTACCATATCAGGCCCTAAAATCTTAGCTTCGCCCATCTCAAACCATCCAATCGAAGAACGAAAACGTCTACCATATAATGCCTCAAAATGGTCTATTTATATACTGGCTTGGTAGCTATTGTTATAAACAAATTTAGCTAGGGGCAAAAATCTTTCTCAACTATCTTGAAAGTCTAGCACACATGCCTGTAGCATGTCCTCTAATATTTGGATGGTTCGCTCAGACTATCCATCTCTTTGAGGATGGAATGCGGTACTGAGATTTAACTTTGTGTCCAAAGCTTATTGGAAAACTCTTAAAAAACGAGCTGTGAACTGTAGTCCTCGATCAGAAATAATCGATATTAGCACTCCATGAAACCTCACTATTTCATTCAAATATAAATTTGCATACTGAGCTACATTATATATGATTTTCACTGGTAGAAAATGTGCTGATTTAGCCAACCTATCAATGACCACCTATATTGAATCAAACCCTTTTAGTGTTCGCGGTAGCCCTGTAATAAAATCCATAGTTATTATTTCTCATTTCCATTCAGGTATCTCTATCTGCTAATGTAGTCTTGCAAGCCTTTGATGTTTTGCTTTTACCTGCTGGTAAGTTAAGTATTGAGAAACATAATCAACTATGTCTTTCTTCATACCTTCCTATTAATAAATTTCTTTTAGATCCTTATACATTTTAGTTATTCTAGGATGAATAGTATATATGGATCTATGGGCTTCTTCTAAAATTTCTTTCTTAAGTTCTTCTTTATCAGATACACACAGCCGCTCACCTAATCTAAGAATTCCTTCAGGGTCTACAATAAATTCAACTTCACCGCCATTTTTCACCTCTTTAATTTTCTTACATAAATAAACATCCTCTTTCTATGCCTTTTTCACCTGCTCAATCAAAGATAATTAAAACTATATATGGGCCAATAATATCCCAGGCTCTTTTACTTCCATTATTAACCCATGACTTTCCAATTTAAGTATTTCTTTAACCAACAGCCTCTTTACCACTGTGATATAAGCCAAACTACTCATAGACTTCCTACTTAATGCATCAGCCACTACATTGGCCTTACTTGAATGGTATAATATTTTGCAATCATAATCTTTAAGTAATTCCACCTATCGTCTTTGTCTTAAGTTAAGATCTTTTTGTTGAAAAATATATTTGAAACTTTTATGATTTATATAAATTTCGCATGTTTCACCATACAGATAATGCCTCCAAATTTTGAGAGCAAAAACTACTGCTACCATTTCCAAGTCATGAGTCAGATAATTTTGCTAATGTAGTTTAAGCTGCCTAGATGCATATGCAATAACTCGACCATGTTGCATCAACACACACCCTAATCCAATTCTCGATGCATCACAATATACCGTGTATTCTCCGGTGGCTGAAATAATAGCCAATACTGATGCCGTAATCAAATATTCTTTAAGTTTCTGGAAACTTCTTTCACATTCATCTGACTAGTCAAACTTTATTCCCTTTCTTGTCAACCTTGTCAAAAGAGCAGCTATTTTTGAAAAATCTTTAATGAATCTGTGGTAATAGCCTGCTAAACTAAGAAAACTAAGAATATCTGTAATTGTCATAGGGTATGGCTATTGCTGCACTGCTTCTACTTTTTGAGTATCAACTTGAATACCATCCTTGGTAACCACATGCCCTAGGAAGGTAACATTATTAAGCAAAAATTCACATTTTGAAAACTTGGCATACAGTTGGTGTTCCCTTAGGGTTTGCAAAACTATTCTTAAATGTCACTCATGCTCTTTTGAACTCTTTGAATATACTAGGTGGTGCGCACTGTCGCAGGCACGCCCAAATTAAAACCTTACCTCAACACTAACCTGTAGTAGTGGGAGTAAGGGTCGATCCCACAGAGACTGGAATTACCTTATGTGATTCAGAAAGGGGGGATTGAGAGTCGCAATTAAAATTAAGTAAACAATAGCAAAAATAATTGAGAGAAAGTGATTAATGAGAAAAGCGTTGGTTTCAGTCGATATTCACCATCAAGGGATTGCATTGATCATTGACAAAATTATCAATCTTAAACCAAATATCTATCATTGGGATTCTATCCCAGTTCCTCCTTAAGCCTAGTAAATTAATGACAATCGCACTAATTATACTCTAATTAACGAGCAATCCTTTAGCACATCGGTAAAGCATAACTTATTAACCGCATGAAGAACAAGAGAAACTAATAGAGCTAAACGAATACAAGCACATCGGTTATATTCAATTTAGTTGATATTCATCATAGGGTTAACGATTTATAATCCAAAATCCTTAATCCTATTTGCTTCACGAATCAAGTAATAAAAGCTTTGTTCAAAACCTAATTCAGCAGCTACACATACAATATACTAGTAGGCCTCCTAGCAATCACATGCATAATATTAAGAAAATAAGAACAGATGAATAAACAATACCCGGTTAAGATTGAATGCAATGAAATCAAATTCGTATCTCACAATGACATTAAATCCCTTGAGGTTTCAATCTCCCTCAACCAACTAAAGAAAATTAGCCGCGCAGGGCCATAGAAAACTAAACAAGAAGTAAAGAAAAGAGTTGAGAACTTGAATGAATTCTTTGCTGAGTGAATAGATTCCTTCTCTGCTTACTTTCCTTCCTTTTTATCGATTAAACCCTCCTAGTCGAAGTAGGAAAGTTTTTTTAGGTCAAATCTCCATCAACTGGGCTTCAAATCAGGCGAAAAAATCCTAAAATCGCGACTTCCGGAGCGGCGGCGCCGCGGCGCTGCGAAACTTCATCCACGGGGTGCCACGGCGCACCCATGCAGCGCCGCGGCGCTCGTGGTTCTGGGGCAAGGGCGCCGCGGCGCTACGAGACATCCATGACGGGCCGCCGCGGCGCTGTATTGTGAGCGCCGCGGCGCCTAGAAAACGCCGGATTTTGCCAAAGTTCCGAACACGAAAGTTGTAGCTCTATGTTTCTTCTTTCCATAGCCGCTGGAATCAGCTCAATCGGAGCTCAAATGAGTGAGATATGCTTCCATTAGTGACGAAAGGTCAGAAATCAGCATTTTTCATGAATTTCTTATCTTTTTCTTCCATTTTCTTCTTCCTTTGTTCCTACAACACAAAACACAAAACTAAGCTAATTCCTAATTATATTTTACTTAAATCAAACAAAAGGTAAGCATAAAGGTATTAAAATCATGCTTAATTAAGATCACATCAAATACCCCTACACTCAACCTTTTGCTTGTCCTCAAGCAAAATAATCCCTAAAGATAAAAACAAAAATCAATATATGTAGTAAGTGTTAGGCTTACCAAACTTTCTGCCTCATATCATAAAAATATGTTCGAGAAAAATTTCGAAAGATCATAATCATACACAAAATTAACCCAAATGTAATTCATTATTTTATCCTCTTGAATCCCAAGTGTGTGTGTGTTTTGAGCCATTAAATTTCCTTTTACCCAGATGAGTTTATATATCCCAAAATTTTGGTTGTAGATCTCTAAGTAGTTTAGGATTTCCATATGCTTATTCTTCATGCCACTCTCCACTAATGTAGGCCAAAACTACTTCTAGGATCAATAGGACTTTAATTAGCTTGTAATGTGGCCAGGATATAAGGTGGGATAAAGGATACAAATGTAGGCTCAATCACCCAACACCACATGACTAAAAATGATCTATTGAGCTTTTTCAAGTTTGGAGGACTTTCCCCCACATTCATTTTCTTACTTCAATTGAGTTTGATCCATCATTTTCCTTGATTCTCAAAATATATTTTTTTTTCACAACATATGCTTTTATTCTCTTTGAAATTTTCTTTTCTTCATTTTTCATAATTCTCTCTCTTTTTTTCTTTGCATAATTCTTTTCTTTTCCTTGCTCCACCCTTCCACCCTTTTGTCAATTTAAGCTCTACAAAACAAGTATTCAGAAAAATAATCATGGAATGAGTGAATAGGATCAAAAATAAGGATATTCATACAAAATTTGGCTTTTGGCTCATTTGTGATTTTTAGAAGAAAAAGTTCATTAAGCTCAAAATAGAGGAACTAAGGATATTTCATTGTTTAGGTTAGGCTAGAAAGGCTCAATCTATCCAATAATGCCTAAATCATCTCCTAAATAATAGTATTAACCTAGGATTTCGCCTCAAGCAGCATTCAAATAAGTTCTAGAATCCTGTTGAGATCATTACATATTTTTGAATTATATAAACCTTTTCTAAGTAAAAGATAAATCGAATGCCCAAATTTATTGTGCAAAATATTTCAGGATTCTAAAGTCAAAAGTAATAAATTGCAAAAGGGATAAAATCGCATACAACCATGAAGTTTCTACATTTTTCAAGAGCTAAAAAAAAAATTTGGATAGTCATATCATTGGCTGTTGGTTGTGCCTAACATCCTAAAACATAAATTGAATACTCACACAATCACTCAACTTGCTAAAAGCAATAAAAGTGCATAAATAGTGAAAAACAGAAAATTGATGCTCATAATAGGGTCACAATGATTCAGACAAATAAACTTCCACCCCCACACTCAAACTTTACATTGTCCTCAATGTAAAAGAAAGATAAGAATTAAGGAAAGATATAGAAAAAAAATATATATGAGTTAAGTGAACTTCCCTGAATTTGTTTGGAGTGGAATGCGCATGTTGCATTACTGGACCATGAATATCTCTGATTCCCACTTTTCTTTTTCTTTTTATGTTGGGTTGCCTCCCAATAAGCGCCTTTGTTTAACGTCGTTGGCTCGACTCAAGGCTCCTTATGTCATTCAAGGAGGATCCTTGATGTCAACTTTGAAGTGACTTGCCTTTGAATGTACAGAATTCTGAGGTTCAGCTGCATTATGAAGAGGGAAGTTAGCATTAGTCAAAGATTTAATTAAATGAGAACTCAACTTACCTGGAAATAACCGATGTCTTGAGTAGCTTTTGGCATCTAATTTAATTTCATCCTTTTGAGATTCTACCAAAGCATGCGGTAACTTTCCTCTATCTTTGAGTAGGGCATATTTATCTGAAGTTATAACTGCGGGTGGTTCTCCACTGTATATGCCCTTTAAATGGCTAGGGAGGCTCTTTAAGCCTAGGTCAGAATACTGCAAAATAGAAGGTACAGGCATCTTATTAGAAATTGATAACAACATAGAAAAATCCTTACCTGTTTGCTGCACTTCTGGTGCTTCCTCTCCTATTATAACATTCTCGTCAAATTTGACATTTAGGGTACATTCCATAACCTCTTTCCTAGTAAGCTTACTAGTGTCAACTTCCAAGTCATCTTTTTCATTTAGTGCAGAATTTTCTTCCTTTTGCATTGACGATGCTGGGGCTAGACTTTCAATTTCTGAATTTTGAGACTCTAGCCTGCTGACTGTTGTTGCTAATTGCCCAATTTGATTTGTTAAGCTTTCAATGCTGGCCCTTACCTCTTGTTGAAATTGATGAGTATTTTGTGTAAGAGATTCAACAATATCTTCTAAAGAACTACTTACCTGAAAATCCTGATATGCAGACTGTCTAGGATAATAGGCCTGTTGGGTATGCTGAAAATTTGCAAAATTTTGTTCTACAGGACTATTTTGTGCATTCCCATACCTTAAGTTAAGATGATCCTTCCATCCAGGATTGTACATGTTTGAATAGGAATTATACCTCACTTGTTGTGGTTCATGGAAACTATTAACCATATTTACCTACTCAAATGACTCATCATAGAAAGTTGGGTACCCAAAAGGAGGATGCCCTATGGCTGAATAATTTCCATAGCACTTCTCTCTTTGCATATTTTCTACACGTTGACGAACAAGAGAAGTTAAATTTGCAAGTTGCTCTTCAAGGGAAGAACTACATACCTCACCAGCATATCTTAATGGAGAGCCCAGCCTAGTGCCAAATTGTTGAAAATTGGCTGCCATATTCAAAGTTATGAACAAAAAGAAAAGAAAAAAAAAATCACAAAAGGTAAATTGACGCAATCCCCGGCAACGGCGCCAAAATTTTGTGCGCACTGTCGCAGGCACGCCCAAATTAAAACCTTACCTCAACACTAACCTGTAGTAGTGGGAGTAAGGGTCGATCCCACAGAGACTGGAATTACCTTATGTGATTCAGAAAGGGGGGATTGAGAGTCGCAATTAAAATTAAGTAAACAATAGCAAAAATAATTGAGAGAAAGTGATTAATGAGAAAAGCGTTGGTTTCGGTCGATATTCACCATCAAGGGATTGCATTGATCATTGACAAAATTATCAATCTTAAACCAAATATCTATCATTGGGATTCTATCCCAGTTCCTCCTTAAGCCTAGTAAATTAATGACAATCGCACTAATTATACTCTAATTAACGAGCAATCCTTTAGCACATCGGTAAAGCATAACTTATTAACCGCATGAAGAACAAGAGAAACTAATAGAGCTAAACGAATACAAGCACATCGGTTATATTCAATTTAGTTGATATTCATCATAGGGTTAACAATTTATAATCCAAAATCCTTAATCCTATTTGCTTCACGAATCAAGTAATAAAAGCTTTGTTCAAAACCTAATTCAGCAGCTACACATACAATATACTAGTAGGCCTCCTAGCAATCACATGCATAATATTAAGAAAATAAGAACAGATGAATAAACAATACCCGGTTAAGATTGAATGCAATGAAATCAAATTCGTATCTCACAATGACATTAAATCCCTTGAGGTTTCAATCTCCCTCAACCAACTAAAGAAAATTAGCCGCGCAGGGCCATAAAAAACTAAACAAGAAGTAAAGAAAAGAGTTGAGAACTTGAATGAATTCTTTGCTAAGTGAATAGATTCCTTCTCTGCTTACTTTCCTTCCTTTTTATCGATTAAACCCTCCTAGTCGAAGTAGGAAAGTTTTTTTAGGTCAAATCTCCATCAACTGGGCTTCAAATCAGGCGAAAAAATCCTAAAATCGCGACTTCCGGAGCGGCGGCGCCGCGGCGCTGCGAAACTTCATCCACGGGGTGCCGCGGCGCACCCATGCAGCGTCGCGGCGCTCGTGGTTCTGGGGCAAGGGCGCCGCGGCGCCAATAACCAGCGCCGCGGCGCTACGAGACATCCATGACGGGCCGCCGCGGCGCTGTATTGTGAGCGCCTCGGCGCCTAGAAAACGCCAGATTTGGCCAAAGTGCCGAACATAAAAGTTGTAGCTCTATGTTTCTTCTTTCCATAGCCGCTGGAATCAGCTCAATCGGAGCTCAAATGAGTGAGATATGATTCCATTAGTGACGAAAGGTCAGAAATCAGCATTTTTCATGAATTTCTTATCTTTTTCTTCCATTTTCTTCTTCCTTTGTTCCTACAACACAAAACACAAAACTAAGCTAATTCCTAATTATATTTTACTTAAATCAAACAAAAGGTAAGCATAAAGGTATTAAAATCATGCTTAATTAAGATCACATCACTAGGATATCATCTATAAATACAATAACAAATTGATACATGAAAGGTTTAAATACTCTATTAATCAAATCCACGAATGCAGCTGGGACATTTGTTAAACCAAATGGTATTACTAAGAACTCATAGTGCCTATACCGAGTTCTAAAAGCAGTTTTCAAAATATCTTTCTTCTTTATCCTCAATTGATGATACGCAGATCTCAAATCAATTTTTGAAAAATATTGGGCACCCTGTAACTAGTCAAATAGATTATCTATACGAGGTAATGGATACTTATTATGTATTGTCACCTTATTCAACTGTCTGTAATCAATACACAACTGTAGCAATCCATCTTTCTTTTTCATAAATAGAACCGGAGCACCCCAAGGAGAAGTATTAGGGTATATAAATCTCTTGTCTAACAAGCCTTGTAACTGGTTTTTCAATTCCTTGAGCTCAGTCGGTGTCATTCTATATGAGGGTATAGACACTGGTTGAGTTCTAGGAAGTAAATCAATACTGAACTCAATTTTTCGTTCTGGGGGTAACCCTGACAATTCATCAAGAAACACATCAAGAAATTCCCTAACCACTAGAACTTGTTCTACCTTATTGTACTTCATATCAATATCTTTAACTACTCCTAAATAGCCTTGACATCATTTTTGTAATAGCTTATGAGCTGTTAGAGCAGAGATTAAGTTACTAGGCACCTCACTACGATCTCCTTGTATCAAGAAGGAAGACTCTCTAAGAATATTAAACTTAATCACCTTCAAGTGACAGTTTAGAATGGCATGGCATGATGACAACCAGTCCATTCTCAGTATCACATCAAAGTCTACTATATCTAGAACTATCAAATCTACAAGAGCCTCCTTATCTTCTATCGAAATCTCACATTATTTATACACATCATTTATTAATAAGAATTCTCCCATTGGAGTAGCAACCATGAAAGAATAATGTAAACTAGTAGGATCTCTATCCAATTTCTTAGCAAAGCAAGGTGATATATAAGAATGAGTAGAACCAGGATCGAATAGGGCATATGCTTTATGGGAACATACTGATAATATACCTGTCATAACTGCATTTGAGGCTTGAGCATCCTATCGTGTCAAGGAAAAAACTTGAGCTCGTTTTTAGCCTCGACTTCCTAATCCTCTACCAGTACCACCACTACTTACTTGAACTGAAACTGCTCTATTTGGTTGTGTTCGTACATATGCAGGGGGTGAAGCTAGTTGTACTAATGCTTGACTAAAACTTCATAATTGTGGACAATTTCTCATCAAATGACCCATTTGTCCACATTTAAAATATGTACCAGTTTCTTTGCGGCACTGTCCAGTATAAGGCTTGCCACAAATGAGACATGGTGGAATTGACCTTGAATCCTGTTGGCTAACAGGTCTTATATCTCTTTGATTTATTCTTTGCTTATTGATATTAACTGATGTTTGGTTAGAGCTACCAGATCTTGTTTGAGTAAAATGTTGTGGATTTTGAAATCTTGATCCACTAACATTAGGATTATAACTTCTCTGAACATTACTATCTCGCTCTCTTTTTCTTCTCCTTATACCTTTTATATCTACTTGCTCTTGTGTTTTCATCATTCTAGCACAATACATAGCTGCTAAATAAGTTGAAAAATGATTCATATGAGGACCCACTGATTTAAACAATGGACGTATCAATCTCGAAACAAATCTCTTAATTCTATCTTTTTCAATAGGAAACAGATATGGTGCATATCTGGACAATCGAGTAAAACGGATGTCATATTTAAAAACTGTCATATTTGGTGTTTGTCTTAATTCTTCAAATTCTCTGGCTCTCTTGTCCCTTTCACTCATTGGCAGAGAATGATTTATAAATGCTTCTTTAAATTCATCCCACTCCATTGGTGGTAAGGTAACTGCTCTTCCTTGTACAAGTGTCTCAAACCAAACTTAAGCCACATCTGATAATTGAAAGGATACTAGTTCAACATATCTTCTAGATGAACACCCCAAAGCTCTGAGAACTCATTCCACAGTATCAATGAATATTTGTAGATCTTCCTAAACATCTAACCCAAAAAAATTCGAGGGTTTCAACTTAAGGAATTGCGATAATGACACCTCAATCCCTGTAATCTTGTCATCTTGCTCAGCTGTTCTTCCCAGTTCTTACGCTTCAGGAGCATTTTCTAGTGGCTGACCATCCATTCTGCCCTGTTCTACTATAAATCCAGCCAATGTCTCTAAACTCCTATGTATACCAACAATAATATCAGCTGTTCTATCATGTGACTCCTGAGGGGGTTCTACTCTCTCCTGAGGAACTCTATCAGATACATGGGCCTGTTCATCTTGTCTCGGGGTTCTCATACCCCGTGTACACCCTCGGTCTCTACCTCTTCCTCTAGTTCGGCCTCTACCACGACCTTTTTGTACTGGAATTGTAGATTATACAAACTCTTCTGTAGAGGGTGCACGACCTACAGCTTCTCTAGTAATCGCTCTAGTTCTTGGCGGCATCATAGACTATACAGAAAAAAACACTTTTTTAAGATACCATAATATCCAATCAAACCTTGTGGCATTCAGAGCATACTCTAGATTATAATAACATAATATTTTAAACATCGAGCCTTGGAAGCAATGTGGGCTCACTTAGAGAATATGATACCTAGCTGATTACATAGTTGCAGGGCCACACTCTGTATCTTTGAAAATAAAATGTAAGCATCGTGTAGTGAGTTTGACAACTTAGTGAGCAGATAATATCTCCTATGACCTCTCAGATCAACATATGGATGTACTCATATATTAAAATTTATAACATCGAAAATTATAGTTCAAAAGTACATTCATATAGGACCCGCATTTTCAAATATTTTCAATTTAAATCACATTCAGATATCTGTAACCATATATGATATAATATGATCATTAATCAAACATTGATATACATTAAAAACATTTCTTATAAAAAAATAGAAGGATCCCATATCAGAACCACCATATCAGAGTTCAATCCCTTCCGTACTTTGTTGGTGTAGGATTTGTCTATATTTAACATCTCAGCTAAAGTTTGCTCTACCACCATTCAAGAGGACACGCGAAGGGACTCTAATATAGGCAATTCCCCAAGCACAAAGTAAGGGAAGACAATTAACATATCATATAACTGGTATCTCACTCAGATAAGAGGCATTCCGCTTTCTATCACATATCATATCCCGTGTGTTGACCCTCACACGAGGCTAGCACTACCCCTACTAGTTGAGGTATCAAGGTGCACCAGGGCTAACATCACCTACTGTTAGTAAACAATGTTTCTAATATGATTCCTCCACAAAATTATCATATGCACATATTCCATATCATTCAAAACAGACCTTTCAGTATAATACAGAATTTCAATCTCAATACAACTCATCTGTTATATATTTTTCTAATTAGGGTTTATCACATATACATGCATTTTCTCGAGGCAATCATATAACTTTATAATTCAATATCACGTGCATAAATATTCATTTCACCATTTAATGAAAAATACATGTAATATCAGATATACCATGAGTTCAAAAATCTATTTTCAAAACTATACTCTTCTTGAACTATATTCTAGATTGTAAACAATTCAGATAATTTAATATATTTCAAAAACATATAAAAGTGTAAATAACTTATAAATATAATCAATTTCACATTTAAAGATCAAGAAGAGTATAGGGCAAGTTATTGAAAGAATTATCCACTCACAGAGTTAGAGTACCAAGTTGGACAACCCCAAAATCTACGTTTCCGATCCAAATTTGGCAAAATAGACCCCAAAAATGAATCTGGAGGATCCAAAAATCTTAAAAATGACTCCATATTTACAAAATTTACCCTCCAGGAGCTCGGTCAATGCAACTCAACACAACATGGGCTGGAGCCACACGCTGCACGCGCCACCAGAGGGTTTGCCCGGGGGCATCATTCGCCAAGGTAGATACGACGCGTGAGGGCGCCTGCAAGGGTAGATGATCCTGAAATTTGAGATCCTAAGATTTTGGCACCTTTTGGATCAATCTACAGTGTTAGCTTTTGCGTTTGAGAACCACAGATAGGAGTTTTAGAGATTTCCTCTTTAGGTGATTTTTCCCTCCACTTTTTGGCCAATCTCCAGCCAATTTTCCTGAATCTAATCAGATGGATTTGTAGAACTCTTCATCTTGAGTCTATTGGTGGTGTTGGTGTCGAAATCCGAGGTCTGTAAGTGGTAGAATTCTAAAGAGAAGTTTTAGGGTTTCGAGAAAAAAATTTGGAGGAAAGAGATAGAAAATCTAAAATTTGCTGCTTCTTGGGTGGTTAAAACCCTTAAAATATCTCGAGAGACCTTTCTGTAAAAATTCAATTTTAGAGAGAGGTCCTTGCAAATTTTCTTTATTTACATTTTGACCCCAAAACTGTTAAGAAATTGCATTTTGGCCCGAAAACGTATATTCTCATATTTTCTTTGTAATTCTTTAATCCATGTAATAAATAAACATATTTTCAACGATTCTTATCTCAATTTTCAAAATTCTCTCTTTTATTCAAAATTTTCTTTAATTTAGAATTTTCTTTAAATTTAAGGCTATTACACTTCAGACTAAACATATTCTTTTCTACCACATTAACACACCTTGAAATATTTAACGAGAATGCATCTGAAACCTTTAACTAGGCCAAAAATTTATAAATTTTTAAATTCTCTTGTGGTAATAGCACATGACATGCTATTGGTAGCAAAATATTATTCTCATCATCAATATGGTGCAAACTTAGCCTGATTCCCAAAGTCAACCAAATCATATCAACTCTTGACTGTGTCCTTTGTCTTCTTAGCTATATTCATCATTGTGGATACAATGTTGTCTGAGAATTTTTTTTCAATGTACATGACATCAAAATTATGCCATAGCAAAAGTGATTTTCAATAAGGTAGCAGGAAGAAAATGCTCTTCTTCCAATTATAGGTAACACCAAATTGGTCGTACATTCCCTTTTGACATTTTCCAAATGCCATATTCGATAAGAATTCTAATTGTTTAAACGATTCCTCACCAGTCAAATATATAGGTGCGGCGTTATTTTCTACTTTACCATCAAATACCCTTCTAATTCGATGCCATATATGATTGACTAGGAAGAAGTGACGATGGCCCATGTAACATAATTTGCTTCTTAAATATATAGAGTATGTATGTTTGTGGCAACAAGAACATATCAATTTCCCATGGTTGACCACCCTAAAATATTTCCATATAAAGGAAAATTATTTATTGTACATATGATAGTAGCTCGCATACTAAAGTTTGATTGTGAATGAATATCATATGTCTCTTCCCCTATTTTCCATAATTCTTTTAACTTCTCAATCATTGGTTCAAAATAGATATCTACATCATCACCCAGCAACTTAGGGTCTAGAGTAAGAAGTGTCATCATAACGTATAGTTGTTTCATATATTTTTAAGGGGATAAGTTATATGGTACAAGAACAACTAACCAGATACTATGGTTGGCACTCTTGTTTCCATATGGTTGGAAGCTATCGCTTGCTCAATTCATCCTAACATTTCTAGAATCAACTAAGAAATTAAGATGTTGTTTGTCGAAGGACTTCCAAGCAATGGAGTCAACTAGGTGCCTTAATACACAATAATCAATACGTTCCTCCTTATGCCACCTCATATATTTAGCAGTGAGTCTTGCCATGAATAGTCTTTGCAATCTAGGCTTTATTGAAAAATATTGCAACACTTTGTGTGCTTCTTTCTTGGTTTTCTGTTCATTTGATTTTTATTTGGACAACTGACACTTATGACATAATTGTGCATTGACATATTCTTTCCTTTATAGAATGCAATTATTCTTACATGCATATACTTTTGAAAGAGTGACATTTTATTTAATTTTTTTATATGTTTATGCTTCATGAAAAGCATTTAAGATATATAAGTTGAGCTATAGTATTATTTTATTTTATTTTTAAGGGGACATTCATGTACATTTTTATAATAGAGGAGATTATTGTGTAATAAGGACACTAATCAAGGGAGAAAATAGTATTTTATTCTTATTTTTAAAGGAGATTTATGTATATTTTCTAGTAGAAAGAAATGTAGTGTAATAAAAGTATTAATCAAGGAATGGGAGAGTATTTGACTCTTATTTTTAAAAGAAGTTTATGTATATTTTTATAATAGAGGGGAGGGCTATGTAATAAAAATATTAATCGAAGGAAGGAAGATTAATTTAATCAAGGGATGTCTCTGTAAGTTTTTAAAATATATGAGAGATTTGTATATTTAAAGCAAAATACATGGGATGTTAGAGTATTTTATTCTAAAAATAAAAAATAAAAAAATGTAAATATAAAAAAATAAATTTTTTAATAAAAATATATTTTGTATTAAAAGATAAATATAGTAAATAAATAAATGATATAATCAAATAATAAATATTAATTCCAAAATATAATACATAAATATAAATGTAAACATAATATAGCACTTAATATATAAAAGAATAAATAAAATATTTTAATATAATAACATACAATATTATAAATAATATAATAATACATACAAATATAAATATTTAAAAAACGGAACGGTATTTTTTAAAAAGTATCAAGATTGTTGAAAAATGTAACAAAATATTTTTAAGAATATTTATAATTAAAATATATTATATTCTCAAAATAATAATAAGGATTAAGGAGCAGGTTCTATCAGTATCTAAGTACGTAAATATTTTTTATAAATTAATTAATATGAAATATATAAAAAATAATATTTTTATGTTATTAATGTACGATATTAAACAAACAAAATATTAAATTCACAACAAACTAAAAAAAAATTACATAGCAAATGTGTCACGTTATGATTTACCTCGTTATGAGTAAGGATAAAAACGATAACTTCTCTAAAAATTGTTTGGTGGCATGTGCCACTTCACGTGCTCTCAGCTTTTGACCAAATCTAGCTTTTTATTGAAACTGTAGCTAAATATAGCTGTGCCCCCTAATACCGCCATTAACCATTGTGCTTGGTTATGAGAGGTTTTCATACTTGTAGCAGAAAAGATGTCCATATCAATGATTAGTACCCGTGGCTTGGGATTTTGCTTACTTTTCCTAAGAAGATTTTTTGAATATTATGATCAGATTTGTTGCTGAGAAGAAAGTTCTCTTTGATTTATATAAATGTGCCAGAGAGAAGAAAAGGTATGGAAGATCATCTTTTGTAGGATTCTATGCTACTTTTTCACCATTTCCCTTTTTTGCTTTTCTTTTTCTTTTTCTTTTTCTTTTCGATTATATATGAAACAGCCCAAAACAAAGAAAAGCAAGATAGTTGGTCTACAAAGTACAAACCACCCGTGAAACCCTCTGTATTAGAAATTTAGTATTTGATTTTTAATTATGTAGCTAATTACTTTTAAACAGGCCTTTATCATTGTGTTTCCCATGACCCAAAAAAAAGCCCAGTGTAATACTAAATTGAGAAAATATGATTATAATTAAAACTTAGAGTGAATTATTGTTTTAAAAATATCACATTTTCTTATTGAGAAATGTTTAACAAATTTGTTTATTTGAGTTAACTAAAAATTTATATAATTTAAGTGAGGATACGATTTTATATATCTTAAATATCTATTAATAACATATTTAATGTGAAAATAATTTTTAAAATAAAATAGTCTTTAGAATATTGAAAATTGATATAAGAAAATAAAATTTTAAAAATAAAATTAAAAATATATATATTTCCAAAACTAACAGAGTAATTTACCCTGTAATTTATTATACTTAAGTTGAATGTCTGAATTGAGTAAAATTTTATTTTTTAAATAACTAATTTTGTATTAACCTTTTTCTATAAATTCATAACTTCTTATATAATTAAATGTTTATTTTAATTTATCAATACTAAAATTTTTGAATTATTAAACATTATAATATTAATTTATTAAAATAAAATATATTAATTCAATTTTTTTAAAAAAATATATTTAAAAATAAAATATAAGTATTTTTAAATTATGTAGACAAATTATTTTTTAAATATATATAATAATCCTACATCAGTTGTCTTCTTCCTAATTAAATTCATGTTGGGCCTTCGCCACACAAGCCTAATTAATTAACTAATTGTGGCTTCTTACAGAATTTGCCTAGTTCGGTTTAAATATGACGTTGGGAGAATTTCTTGTATGTAACAAAAAAAATAATCCAAATGGGGGCAGATAATAGAATATATTAGAGGTGGTAATTACAATCTATAACTATTTAATCATCCTCATCTAATTTTATTACGACTCAATTAAACCAAATAATTCATATTAATGATAAAAAATGGTTGATTTATTAATAAACTTATTAAATATAAGTTTTGAATACGTCAACCATCCACTTTTATTTTAATACTTTTATTTATATACACTCACAGGATTTCAACACACACACCTTTTTTTAAAGCCCCCACCTCTCCAACCACCCGAGTTTGCTTGAGGTGGCTTAGTACTTTTCAATTACTCACATTCTCTATCTTTTTAAGTTTTTTTTTATACTTTAAAATATAATGTGATCTCTTAATAAAATTTAAATAATATTAATAAAAAAGAAAAAATATATAAAATCTTAACTCATAATGTTATAAGTTATATTTAACGAAGTTTAAAAGGTACAAATGTAAAACACTATTGATAGAATATCACAATAAAATATAATATATAATATTTAAATATAATTTAAAGTGTTATATGTCACGACCCCAAATGATGAAACACATGACTGGCACGGCATAAGGGTTTCCCCCTAGCCGTAAGTCTAACACATAGCATGCACAAACATTCAGCACACAATTCAGAGTACATAATAAATATATATATATATATACATATATATATATATACATATATATATATATATATATATATATACATATATATATATATATATACATATATATATATATATATACATATAGATATATATATATACATATATATATATATATATACATATAGATATATATATATATATATATATATATATATCTCATGAATCCAACATCCTTGATTCAACTTGGCCCATGGCCTCATAATACAAACATAGTTGTAAAACATAAAATTGTTTTCCAAACAACACATCAAAGTACACAAGAAGCGAGGATCCTGCCTGTAAGTTCATGGAGATACACTAGACATAAATTAAACTAGACAAACTGTACAAAAGAGTCTTGCCCAAACTAAGGCTCACCAACGCTATATTTAACTTTCTACGGAGCTGTAGCTAGATCAAAGTTTTTTTGACTATCTGTGGGGAGGAAACAGAAGAGGGGTGAAATTACCACATCTCAGTGAATGGGTAAATCATACTATAACAGAAACAGGGCAAACCAAGCACGAGTGTTTCGCAATAAGTTTAATAATTGAAACATTAAGCATTTAACCATAATTTATTGAAAGAAAAGCTAAACAACTCAAATGTATGTTCAAAAGATAAAACATGATTAAATAAGTAACCGTAAAGCAAATCAATTATGTATGGTAAGTAAGAAATGAAATTATTTATGCAATAACAATGATGAATGAGAATGTTTAGAAATATTTAATCTTTAACTCCACCATAAATTCCCCAATCACATAGCAAGTCCACCATAAATTCTGTAACTCAGGCGGTCATAAACCCGTCACAATATCCCAGGCTGAAGCCTTAACATGATCATGGTGCACCAGGGCTAGCACTACCTGCGGCTAGCTAACAGTGATCTAAAAGGATTCCTCCAATAGCAAATATTTAAAAATATGCTATTCAAAGAGTTTAAAGTAAAACATTTCAATAACATTATAATAAAGCTATAATTCTTCATCTAACTCTTTTCGTGCATAAAACTCCATTCTAAAATATGTTTCATCCATGTATTCCCATGGAGACCTTTATCATCATAAATTTTTTCTTTAAATATATCGTCCGTAGACGTCGCATAGATGTTCGTATGTATCAAATCATTTCATGGCTAACTTAGTTCATTTTTATGACTAAGTTCGCATTTCTATAAATCTAGCTCAAATGGAGAATTATCAGTCTAGATGCTTGCCCTGCATACCTAGGGTTCAACTAGGATTGAAATTTACAATTTCTAACATGGTTGGAACATATTGCTTTTCAAAGCGGTAAAACAATTTAACATACATTCCAACTAGTTAAAATCATACGAGAGAGTTATAAACCGAATTCGTAAAACATGCGCTATAGTATGAAAAACCCACTCACCTTACTAGGAGTCCAACAACGAGAATTTCACCTCGTGATGGTTCAACAACCTAGAAAACATAGACATAACATGAGAATTTGGAAACTCTAAATGTCACTATTCATGCCGAAAAATACTATTCACTCGCCAGAAACACTATTCACGCCGAAACCTAAAAACCCTATATTCTAACATAGAAACTAATTCTAAGATTATCTATGGAAAGAATTTCGGTAAAAGCGAAGCCTAAAACGCGATTGGACGGAATTTACCTTGGAGGTTACTATTCATGCAATTTTCTGGCGACAATCCTGCGGTTTTCCAATGAAACTGATCGGTGGAGTTTGTAGTTCTCCTTCCCACGAGTCTAACAGTACCTTGCTTGCTCAAATCGGGCGTCCGGATGATGAGATATCTTAGAGAGAAAGTAGAGAAAATTCTAGAGAGAGAGGGGAAGGTTCAGCTATGGAGGAAATGAAGGAAAAAGGAAGGGGGGACTGCTAAAAAATGTCTATCTGACGAATCTCGCCGCGGCGAGATTTCTGGTCCGCGATTTTCGCCAGCGGCGAGCCTAATTTCGCTGCGGTGAGATTCGAAACCAGAAAAACTCGTGCTCTCGGGAAAATGCTGCAGCATTCTCGCCGCCGGCGAAATATTCTCACTGGGGCGAACTCATTTTGCCGAATTGGACAAAACGTCCAACATTAAAGTTTAGCCCTTTCTCTTAGCTTTCAGTAGCAACTTGAATCACCTAATTTGGAGTTCATATGAAGGAGTTATGCATAAAATAGTGAGAAAAGGTCCAGACCACACTATGCTGCGGTTTTTGCCTCTTATCACTATAATATTCACGAAATTAGCAAAAGTTTCCAACATAAAAATTGTAGATATATGTCTTATCTTTCATTATAAATTGGAATCACTTAATTTAGATTTCATATGAGAGAATTATGCTTATATGAGTGACGAAAGGTCAGAAACGCTCTAAAATTTTACATTGTTCTTAACTTTCTTGTTTCAAATGATTTGTACTTAACCTTCAAAAGTTTTATTAGTTGAGGGTTATTACATTATATATATATATATATATATATATATATATATATATATATATATATATATATGTATGTATTAAATATGATATAATTGTTTTTTGAAGTATTGATACTTCAGTTGATATCAAAGTCTAAGAAAATAAATATTAAACTTAACATAATAGGACACTGTAATAAAATAATAATAATAATATTTAAGTACAATTTGAAATATCATATCATATATGATATAAATATCATATATATAAATTCTATTTTTTAAATATTGATACTTCAATGGACGAAGTTATACAAAATGTTGCAAATTATATTTAATGAATTGAATTAACTAATTATTTTACTTTCATTTTTAAAAAATATTGTTGTTATTAATTTTTATTTATTAAAAAATTAAAATAAATTAGACTAATGTTATTTTAAAATATCTAGATTAATGGTTGGGTTAGATTTAATCGCAAAAAATTTAAATGAATAATAAATATTTTTTTTGAACAAGTGAAAAATTATTATTAATAAATTTTTTTAGACAATATTAATAAATAATATTTTTTGAACTAGTAGAAAATTTGATAAAAATAAATCAAACATAAGATAAAACATAAATCAACAGAAAAAAAAAACATGTTTGGCTAACTTAACGGAAAAGATAAAGACCCGTGCTTGTCCAAAAAAAAAAAAAAAAAGACGACTTGAAACAGCTTCCTTTGCCGATGAAGAATTGATGATGAAGAATTGATGGGAAGTCGAAGGGGCACACAAGTTAACATGGTTTCCAATTTTCCATTACACACACGCGGACAAAAAGTTGTATTGAAAAGTGAAAGCTGAAATTAAAAAATATATATATATCATTGCACTAAGTAAGCTTCTTGATTTCAAAACCTTAACAATGTCTTCCTCTAAACCAATTAACAAAAATAAGAAGAAAATCCAGGCCAGCAATTTCATATCAATGTAACAAAAATAAGAAGAAAAGAAAAATCTCCTTCAAAGTCCATTAACAAACTTGAAGCTGGAGTGAAGCACTATATAGCCCTTCGAATTACAAACTTGAAGCTGTTCAACAGATGCACAGCAAGGTGGCACTACAAGAAAAGCGGGAAATGGCGACGGGTGTTTAACGACGGTCATAAAAAATCGTCTCTAAAGCCAAGTTTAACGACGGTTTATGAACCGTCGTTAAAGTTCGACACCTAACGACGGTTTTCCAAAAAACCGTCGTGAAATACGGACGGGTAAGATCCAACCGTGGTCATCTGGGGCGAAGGGAAATATTTGGCGGACATTACGACGGTTATTGTAAAACCGTCGTGATTTAACGACGGTTAAACATAAAACCGTCGTTATTTTACGACGGTTGTTACTATAACCGTCGTTAAATCACGACGGTTTCATTAAAACCGTCGTGAAGTTATAACGTTCGGAATTCAGACCGTTACTCGATGTTCGTGTAGTTTAACGACGGTTTTAGTAAAAACCGTCGTTAAAGTTACACGTTACGACGGTTTTTTTTGGAAACCGTCGCTAAACCCATTTAGCGACGGTTTTTGGTCAGTTTAACGACGGTTAATAACCGTCGTTAAACCGCACGTTCGTCTATAAATTGGATGGTCTCCTTTATTTTTCTTACAACAGTTTCTTGATAGATTATTTTTCTATAATATAGTCTCTGAATTTATTTATTGTGCTGGTGAAGTTTTTTGACTGTAGTGTTATCTCCGGCGTGTTTTATTTACTCTCAAGGTATGTCATTTAATTTTTTAATTGTATTTGATTAATTTCTTTTTATATTGTATGTTCAAAATATTTTCTTATATTTTTTTATTTTATTTTGTGAAGATATTGTGACGTTGGGACGACACTTTAATTTTGATTTTTGTGCGTTATTTATTTAGAATCATTTTGAATGTATGTAATTTAATTAATTAGATTTTGAATGAATTTATTTCAAATTATTATATGTTAGATTGAGATAATATTAGATATTTTATTTACTTACTACTTTTGTTATAAATATATTTGTCATTGTGATGTACATTATTGTATGAATCAATTTTAAATTTTATGTTATTTTTGTGATATTTATGATGTTTAATATTATAATATACGTATATTTTAATAAAAATTTAAGAAATATATATAATATTATTAATTTAGTATAAAATGATAGTGAATTTTGTTTTAAATACAAGTTATTTACTGTTTTTCAAATATTATTAAAATTAATGTAAATAAATTGAAAGTAGTTATTATATTGATAAACGTATTTAAATAATATACATCAATTAAAAATAGTCAAATTATATTACAGTTGTTAATAAAATAGTAAAATATTTATTTAGGTGATGAGATAAAATAATAAATATTAATAAATAGACAAAATTAGTATTAGGAATTAGTTTTAAAAAAATAAAACTCATTTAAAAATACACATAATTTTTAAAACATGAAAACAAATTTACAATAACATAATTTTAATATGTATGCTAGTAGTGTAATAATTTTTAATGAATTAATAATAACATAAATTGAAAGTAGTTATTATATTGATAAACGTATTTAATTAATATTCATAAATTAATAATAGTCAAATTATATTACAGTTGTTAATAAAATATTAAAATATTTATTCAGGTGATGAGATAAAATAATAAATGTTAATAAATAGACAAAATTAGTATTATGAATTAGTTTTAAAAAAATAAAACTCATTTAAAAAAACACATAATTTTTAAAAAATGGAAATAAATTTATAATAACATAATTTTAATATGTATGCTAGTAGTGTAATAATTTTGAATGCACTTTGTTGTTACACTAGATTCTCTATTAAAGAACTAACAAGATTTTATATGTAATTGAGTAGAATTATTCTTGAATATATGGCCCTTATATGGGCCACAGATTTTAATTTTTTAAATAGGGAATTGAAATTTCAATTCCTTATCTGAATTAGTTAGAATGTTTACCATGTAAATACTATAATTGAAATTTTTGCGGCAGCTGTAAAATAATATTTTAATTTTTTGCTGCTAGTGGTTTTTCCTTTGCAAAAAATTTACATTCGTAGAAATTCGATCATGAAACTCATTATTTTAATTAATTACACTAGATTCTCTATTAAGGAACAAACAATATCTTAAATGTAATTGAGTAGAATTATTTTTCAAAATTGTTGGTATAATTTTGTTTATTTTAATAACATTCAAAATTTTAACAAACAAAATTGATTTTTCAGGACCCCAGCGATCGTGGTAGTGGACATCAGCGTGATCAACATCCGTAGGGTCCAGAAACTTGATTTAGTTATTATATTTGTATATGTAATTTCGTCACTTTTGTTACTATTAATTTTCTGTATATAAATTTTTTTGTATATGAAGATTCATTATAATTCAATAATTTATGCATCTTTAGTATTTAGTTAATAATTCAAACGTTTAATTATTATATAATAAAATATATAAAAATTAATTTAGAAAATATTAAAAATATAAATTAATTTTTATTTTACATAAAAATTTAATAATCAAAACAGCATTAGTAGTTTTATGAATAATATAAAATATTATATTTTAAATTATAAATAAAATTGTTATAAAAATTTTAATTAATTTTAATAATAAAAAATTAAAAAATAAATAGAAATAACGACGGTTTTAGCTCAAAACCGTCGTTATAATTTAAAAAAAAAGGAAATAATGACGGTTTTTTGGTAAAAACCGTCGTTATATTTAATTTTATTAATTAAAAATAGTTATTAACGGCAGTTTAGAACCGTCGCTATGTCTGGTTTAACGACGGTTATAACAACCGTCGTTAAACCAGACATAGCGATGGTTATTCCCACAGTTGATAAAACCGTCGTTAGACCTAGAGTTCTATGACGGTTTACAAACCGTCGTTAATGGGTTTAACGACAGTCGGAACCGTCGTTAAACCTACTAAAAAACCGCCGTAATGCCGCGGTTTTGTTATAGTGTGGGGTGGTGGTGCAATTCAAGGGGAGTTGCGTAGCAAAGTGGATAGGGTAGGGGGTGGGAGACTGAAATCTGAATCCAGAATGAGGGGCGAGGGAAAATTTTGGTGTTCAGGGGAGCGGAAGCAAAACGCATTGTTTACGTAAAGGAAATTAAAAAAATAAAAGAAAAATGTACTACATATATCATTGTGGGTTTTCTTTTAGACATAAACATTTATCATTGGGTTAGGTATGGTAAACTTAAGGTGTGTTTAGTTTGTAAAAAAGTTTTATGTTTTTATTTTTTAATTTTTATATTTTTGAAAATATGTTTGATTTGTGTTTTTATTTTTATTATTTTTTTAGTTATATAATTGTATTTTTAATTTATTTTATTTTTATTATTTTATAATTATATAAACAGTAAAATATTATATATATATATATATATATATATATATATATAGTTTAAAATAATTATAAAAATATCACGGTTATAATACGTTACAGTACTGAAAACTCTAAAAACATTCTCTTTTTGCATTTTCAAACTTTTTAAAAATTCAAGAAACATTTTTTTAAAAATAAAAACAAAAAATAATAAATAAACGTATTTTTATGTTTATTTTCTAAAGGTCTGGCTCAATCATAATTTTTTTAACTACAAGACTTGGCCCGACCGAATCATTATTTTTAGATTTGAAAAAATTTGGCTCAATTTGAATGAGTTTTAAATTGGGAGAGTTTGCTTACAGCCCTACTTATAACTCAACCATTTTTAGTCTATCTGAAACCCACTCACACCTAACCATCTATTGACTCACTTATTTAATTAAACTTTTATTGAAAGTTTGCATCATTTTGAATGAAAGCGTGCGCTTAATAATTAGTTAAACATTTCTTTAAGTTATGCTTTATACCCAAGATTATTATTATTTTCATCTCAATCAATAATAAACCAAATAAAAAATTATAGACATTAAAAATAAAAATCAAGTTTAGAAACATTTTTCATAACCTAATAATAAACTCAGTGTCTGTTAGTTTTTTTGAACAAAAAGGCAATATTTCATTCAAAATAAAGCATAGGACACTTACAATAATTATAAAAATTTTAGGTATCGTAACAAATTAATATCTATAATTTTCCGTTAAACTAAAAAGTGAATAACTTTTTTACTAATTCCTAATCTTTAGAATAAAATATTGTCACACTACTAGATAAGAAAGCGTAGCAATGGTTTTTAAGCGACTTTAACTAGGGTTTTAACCGTCACTAAAAAACTTAACGATAGTTCACAAAATCATCATAGAGCCAATGGCATTGCGACGATTTCAATGAATTATGAAAAAAAACTATTGTTAAGATTTGTTCTAACGAGGTTTGAAAATTTGTCGTTATGTTATAGAATAACAATAGCTTGAGAAACCATTGTTATGTTATGGAATAATGACTGCTTCTCAAATTGTCGTTATGCTATATAATAACGACAGTTTGCCAAATCATTGTTATGTTATAGAGTAACGATGGTTAGAGAAATCAGTCTTAATAACAAATTTATGTAACTATCATTGAACCTTTTTTAAATTTTTATAATTTTATAATTTATAGATTTTTAAATATTGTATACATGTTTTTATATAAATTAATTTCATATTTTTTTAATATATTTTTACAATCATGATTGTAAATACTTTTGACTCTTTAATTTCTTAAAAATTTGATCGATAATTTAAATATAATTAAAATCTTCAAAAGAAAATCAAATAAACATGTACACAAAAATTTTGCAATAAAAATGATATTCATTGAGAATTTTAAATTACATTGAACAACTTATAAGAATTACAGAAAATATACAATATACATATAAATTATGTTATCGGGACTTGAGGGTCTTGAGGAGGCTGGTGTCTACTGATGTCCACTGGCATGATCACTATGGATCTAAAAAAAATATGTTATGTAAGTGTTTTTAGAATAAATTGTATGAATATTCATTTTCAAAATTCAATTGGTATTTTAGAAAATTACCTTGGGACTTGGACTGTGGACAAATGCAATCTCAAGCAGCACTTGATCCTCAAAATTTTGGAGAACGCAAGCCATAGTTGCCTCCATTTGTTGTTGTTACTGCTATGTCAACGTCGCTTGCCACTTGCTCGGCCTCTCATTCATTCTCACATATTGCTCATTCAGCCTCTCGTTGCTGCTGCTCAATCTTCCGCTCCTCCATCACCGCTTTAAGGAGTGCCACCTTAGACTATAAGTCCTCATAAGAAGGCCTAAATAGCAAGCTCAACCCAACAAAGCCACAATCGAAGAATTGGGTCAGGGAAACACTTGACCTAAGTCCTTGAACGCAACCTGAGTGCTCTTTAATTTGCAGAGCTCTTACCAGTGAATCAGCAGTTGAGAGCTCCTGGAAAGAAGAGTCTTTCTGTTGGATCAAGGCAATTTTTTCCTAGAAAAATGAAAGAGAGAATAATAAATTTTGTTACAAATGTATTATTACAACCAAATAAAATCAGAACACTTTATTTCAATAAAATTTAAATACTTACACTAATTGCTCGGACTTCGTTATTAATGTAAGATTTATTAACCTTTTTATAGGCTGCTGTTCATACATCACTTTAGGTCACTGAGCCCCCAACCTCTTTCTCCTAAAAATTTAAACAAATAAAGTAGTGTACATTATATTTAGTATAAATTAAACTTCAAATAGAGTATTGAGAAATGCAAACTTACCATCATAGCCTTCTTATGTGCAAGGCTCTTCGATCCAGTAGTATGTGGCATTGTTTGACGTATTCTATTTCATTTTTTTTACAGCAACATCCTAGTCAATTACATAAACAAATTAGTTAGCCACATTATGTGTAAATTTATATATATGAACAATCAAATATAGTTACCTTGGAATTTGCCTAAAGGCGATAATATATGAAAGTTGTCCACTGATAATGTGGAATGCCAGTTAGGACATTATTGCGTAACTCTTCCCATGGTATTAGTCTCATCGTTCTTGACCCTATACACATTGTAACTTGTGAATCTTCACTTATGTCCTAGTGACTACAAAATAAGCTTCTTGTGGAGTGTTGACACTACAAATGTTTCCTACAAAAGAAAGTACAAATGTCAATAAAGTTTTAAAATCAAGCCGCAATGATAAAAATAATTGTTTGTACTTGTATAGTGTTTATGAACACATTCGTATCGTAGTTTGTAGAAATACTTCTCCATTCTCTATAGGAGATCAGGAAGAATTGAAAGTTATCTCCTATAGTGCCTAGAAATACTTGAGTAGACCACTGTTATCTCCAATGGGCTGGTATGTGTCATTGAACTGGACAACAACCTTTTGTCCACTGGGAATCACCTAGACATCGTGGACTGTTAACTGTATGGGCGTCACTTTCCATCCCATTTGGCACAGATAAAACTAGTGTGTTAGTTTAACAAGAGGAAACAACTATCAATAAAAGATTTTTATGATATTTACCGATAATGTCAACTAATCAACTCTTCCTATGTCTTACATGCTCTTGGTGCGTAGGCTGACGCTCTTCCTTTATGTTGGCAAAAAGATCATCAATGTCAATGTCAAAAGTTTCCTCTAGTGCCTAAGCATCTAAAGGGGGGAGTATGGATGGGACAACCTCAGAGTCCAAAGTATCAAAGTGAATGGGTTATCCCCTTTCATTAATCATTGGGCAAGGTAGAGGACTATTTGAACTGGATGCACATACACTGCCCGTGAACAATGATCTAACTCTCCTTATCTTCACAATTGCTGTAAGAAAAAAATATGATACTAGTTCAACTATAATAAACATGTAAAAATGATAAATTTATTGTAAGCATAACAAAATATAATTAGAAAAAGAAATAGAAATTAATACCGAGACAATCATAATACGAGACACCTCCAAATTCCATGTTGCTATTGCTACTACTTACATAACTTCTTGTCTCGAAAGTCCTAGAAACTCCATTATTTTGAGTTCTTAGTCCTTGGTTTCGCTTTAATGTCCAGAATCTAAATTCGTTAACATTGTATGCATTGTATCGCCTTGCTCTATCTAGTGGCTCGAATTTCAAGTCAGTTGACTAAGAACTACCACCATCATTTGTAATATGGAAAAAAAGGAAATGATGATTTAAAGTGGTCTCATGATCTATTTATATACACATTAACCATATTTTTTCTATTACATGACGAGAACATCATGAGACAAATTTTCTATGGACTTTTTATTTATCTCAAAGGATGATAATGTTCAACTTCTTAAACTATTCCTTACGTAGTCTCTAAATTCCCTCTAAAGAAAAAAATATAGATAAACTGAATGTGACACTTCAACCGAGTAAACCTTAATGTAATTAATAAACTTAGTTTACTCACCGTAAATGAGGGTCAACTTTTTTGCAATTCATGAGCACTTGGGGATATGCTTGCAATTTTTGTTGTAAGGAAAGAGTGAAATATTCAAACTCCAATTAGTCTTCCTATCGGTGGGAACAAAGTATCCCTGTCGGATGTCTCAACATCGGGTTGATCATCGACAATAAATAGGTCGATTGAAGATTGTCTCTACACCATCAAAAGTAACTTGAATAAAAAATTGAAACTTCTCCAACCATGTAAGACTCAACTATTGAACCTTTTGGCCTTGCTTTATTCCGAACGAAAGCCTTTAGCTTACCTAAATAATTTTACAAATAACATTAACATATAAACATTGAGAAAAAAACTATCAATAAGATTTAGATGTATATTTTTTTAACCTTTAAATGTGATACATTTATTGATATTGGATAGGTCCTCCTAGCCTTGAATATCCGTCTAGTACAAATATATTCTTCAATATTCTGAGAAACATCATTATTTGAATTTGTTAGAGTGGATAAAGTAGGAGGATATTTCTCGTTATCGTCTGGCCATAGATCAGCCTATCCATTTCCTGTAAGTCTCTTCGTGCATTTATGTAGTCTTTCAATCAGCCAGTATTATTGAACAAAGTGTAAAGGATATTGTCACAAACATTTTTTTAATATGCATATGGTCAAGATTATGGTGTAACATATCATTATTCTAATAAAGAAGTGGGAAACATATGCTTTTCTTATACTATTGTTGAGTCCTAACATCAATTCTACCATAACCTTAGGGTCTATGTTCTCGACCTTGGGTTCTACATTTTTATTAAAAACAGCATGAACATCCTTTACTTGTCTTAAGATGTCTACGCTAGTCAACTATAAATGAAGGTTTCTTCTTTCCTTTCTTCCATCAAACCTGTTACACGCCAATCAAAATTTATGACCTGAATTTAGAAAGTGGCGATGGCCCATAAAACACCACTTCTAATAGTAAGGGAGGCGTATATAAGTTGAGTCAAAATTACAATGTGGACAAGCTAATCCAGTATGAGTGTTCTACCCAGATAAAGTTCCAAGGCTAGAAAATCCACTGATTGTCCACATCAAAGTTGCATGTGTATTGAACATTTCATTAGTGAATGAATCATAAGTTTGAACATTATCAAACCATAAATCTTTCAGCTCTTCTATCAGCGGTTGTAAAAACAAATCTACATCACTTCCAAGTGCCTTTCTACAAGAAATTATCATTGAAAGAATAAAAGAACTATGTTTCATACACATCTAAGGAGGAAGGTTGTAAGGTATTAGTACCACTATCCATATACTATAACTTGTACTGAAGTTTCCAAATTGATTGAAACAATCGGTGGCTACTCCCAAATGTACATTTTGAGAATCTGACATAAATTGAGGATTCATAAGGTCAAATCTCTTCCATGCTTTAAAGTCCCTTAGATGCCTTATCAAGCCATTATTATTCTTGTCTGTGGAATGCCATATCTTATATTCAACATTCTTAGAAGACATGAACAACCATGGCATAAGTGAAAAGTATCTAATAATTTTATTAGGCACTTTCTTTCCCTTCTCACCTTTCATTTTCGATTTCCTTCTGGTTGCATGGCACTTATTACAAGTGTCTCTATTTTCATCCTCCCCTCATTATAACATGCAATCATTCGAACATGCATGGACTTTTTTGTAGTTCAACCCCAACTCATTAATAATTTTCTTAACCTTGTCAAAATGAAGGTAGGATGTTTGTATATGGGAAGACATCGACCAATAAATCCAGTATCATCGACATGGCCTTGTTGCTTATCCCACATAAATACTTTATGTAATATAAATTTACCAGAAAAGATAATTTGGAGTATTTCTCGCACTCTTCATATATTTTTTTGTTGACTACCTTTAAGTAACTCAAAAATCTTTCACACTGTCATTCACCCTTTCTACTGATGGTGGAATTTGTATCTTCATATAATCGATACTTTTATTTTCGCGATGAATCATGAATGCATCACAGACTCCTACATCAAGTTCTTCTACTGACTTTTCCCTATGTATACTCTATAAATCGTATCCTTGTGGAAATAGTTTAACAATCAAGTGTTTATACACAACTTCTGTAGCTAGCCATTTCTTAAATCTACACTTAGAACATGGCCATATTATTTTACTTTCCACACCCAAGTTAACAAGTGCAAATTTTAAAATTCCCTCTAGACCATCTAAATATTCACGGGTGTGTCAAGGTTTATGAATCTATGTCTGAAACCATTATAAAGTTAAAAAATTAAATATTACATTGACTAATTAATATATTAATAAACTCACTAATTCATCTTCTTACCGTTCTCCAAGGATTAACTAATATAGCATTAAACTTTTCATGAATTTCTATTTTAAGTAAAAGAATGTTATTTTTATTATTTTTTATTGGAATTTAATAAGTTATCATTGACGTTTTTTTTTGTAATGTATCCATTTTTCTCCTTCGTTTATTATTTCTATACTTTCTCAATGTATATTGCACACTAAAAAATTATTAACTTAAAATTACTTAAATTTACATACATAATTAATAATTATTTTAATCTGTTTGTCCTTATATAAAAATCCTCAATTTTATTCCTAACAATTATTCCACTTTGCTTCCTCCATTAATTTTTTTATATACATTAATTAATATAATAATTATTTGGTTTCTTCTAAATTTGTTTTAACTATATGGGAATTACACTAAATAACTCTTGTCCCAAATTTTTGTCATTTTTTATTATTTTATTAATAATTATATGTTCTTATTTTTCTATTTTAATTTTCTTATAACAATTGCGAACACTAACTATTTAGTTTAATGAATTTCATTTTATGCATAACAATTAATTTACTCTATTTCTTCTATTAATTTTTAATGTTCATTAAATAATTTAATAATTATTTAGTTTATTCTAAATAATCATATTAACTTTATGAGAACTACATTAAATAAATCTTACCACAAAATTTTGTCTGTTTATTTTTTTCTACTAATAATTATATGTTCTCAGTATCTTTTTATTTATAATTTTATTATAACAATTACAAACACTAACTATTTCTTCCTCCTAATTGTACTATAAGATTATGATATGTTGAACATATATAATATAATTAGACAATGTAACATAAGCACTACCTACATATATGCATCACAAAACAATATAAGTAAAATTATGTTTGAAGCAATATATCATACCGAAAAAATGTAATTTTGAAACTATATATTTAGCATATACAATATATATTATCAACCATTTATAGCTATATGATATCTTCCATATCATAAATTCATTTACATAAGTTCTATATGAAAAACATTAATGGACAAAAGTGAAATATTAGGATACATACCTTCATCCAAAATAAAGAGCGATGAGCTGCAAATAGTAGACAATGAGCGCAAGATGTAACAAAGAGAGAAAGGAATTTCGCAAGAGGTAGAGAAAAATGAAGGAGGGCGCGAGGAAGAGGAGGAGAAGTCGGGTATATAAAGCATTTAATGACGGTTGCCAAAAACTGTCGTTAAAGCTTAATTTAACAATAATTTTTTAATAAATCTTCGTTAAAACATACCTTAACGATGGTTAAATCCAACCACCATTAAACCATGATAATTTTCACAAAATCATCGTCAAAATTCACAAAACTTCGAGGAACAATCAATTTTTAAAGGCGATTTCAGTGAAATTGTCGTTAAACCACAACGATTCTTGCCAAACTATCGTTAAATCTCATTAACTCCCATGAACGGTCACTTTCGGAAAATGGTTTGGTCAAACCATCGTTATTTAACAACAGCTAAGACATAACCATAGTTAAAAAATGATGGTTTTCTTTTAACCTTCGTTAAGTTCATTGGAATAACGATGGTTGTAGAATCATCGTTATGCTTGGTTTTGGCAATAGTTTTTGCTGACCATCGTTAAGCTTCCGTTACCAATCCCCCTTTTTCCTATAGTGTCACCATAATCGATGTTGTATTGAGATAATGACTTCTATTTACTTATTGAATGAGATTAAAAAAAAGTTAGAATCATAATATACTTAAAAAAACAAAAAAAAACACTAAAACTTCAATAAGATGGAGGCAAGATTCCCATTCCAATAAGAGCGAGACAAAAAGATCTTTAATTTATTTAGAAGAAGACATATTGAAAGATTTTCATTAATCTATTTTAAAAAAGAATAGAAAAGGTGAGAAAGAGAGAGAGAAAAAAAAGAAAAGCGAAAAGGAAGAAAAAAAGAAAGAAAGAAAAAATTAGGAGGAGGGACTCTCACTATCTATAACTCAGAGTAGTGTTCTTAAAGAAAAATTAGTTTTGCATTTGTGTTTTGCTGCGAGGAGAGAGAGAGAGGAATGGGATAAATTCTTTCTAGGGTTAATTGTTCTTTCTCACCTTTATTTATTAGCTCAATGACATTTATTTCATAATACTTGCATTAAAATATATTGACATTCTAAGACTTTTATTCTTTGAGTCCTTGTCTATGACATCTAATTTAGCCTATTGAGTAATAGCTTAATATTGATCATGCACTCTAATCTTTAGAGAGTATTTAAATATTCAGGTGAAACTTTGTATGTACAGTCACTACAAGAAAATCGGCTTTCAGTGGCGACTTTAGTCGCCACTGAAAGTTTAAAAGTCGCCACTAAAGACTTTTAGTGGCGACTTTTAGTGGCGACCAAATCGTTACTGATAACTCCGTTGCTAAAAGTTTTTGGTGGCGACTGTTATCAGGTCGCCACTAAAAGTAGACTTTTAGTGACGATTTAGTCGCCACTGAAAGTCTACCTTTAGTGACAACTTTATCAGGTCGCCACTAAAAGTAGACTTTTAGTGACAACTTTTGTCGCCACTGAATCTACTTTTAGTGGCGACTTTTTCAAGTCGCCACGAAAAATAAATTTTTAGCAACCACTTTAGTCGTCACCGAAACTCAAATATGCATATTTAATCACTTTTAGTGGCGACTTTAATCGCCACTAAAAGGATAATGTATTTTTTTATATTTCTTTCTTTATTATTAATTATTTAATATTTAAGTACAAATATAATAATTAAAAAATATAACTTAAAAATTAGTTATCTGGCCCAAATCATAATAAAAAGTATCATTATTTAAATTTTTATTTAAACACAATTAATTCAAATACAAATATTTAATATAATGTAAATAGTTACATTTCAAAAAAAAAAAAAGAATAACTAATTATAAATAAAACTAACTAATCCTAAAAAATCCACCATAAGTGCTTCTTGTGCATCAACATATATGATCTCCACGCTAGATTGACCATCCCAACAATATATTCTCGTAATATCCTGTTTAATAAGAATAAAAAAACATATATATTAAAGGAGATAAACTTTTTAAACTCAATTTTCTTAGGTTAAAACTCCACTTATATTACATATTAATGAATTTAAACTAGCATGTATATGCCCATATCTCAAAAAATTAAATTTAGAGGAGGAATTTTGCATAAAAGAACCATAATAAAAACAAAGATCCTGGTGAAAGATTTGAGTTTCAATTCATATACAACAATTTTTTGAAGTAAAGTTGACTTCAGAGGGGGTCATACTAAGACAATCATTTTATGATCAACAGTTTTTCTGATAATAAAAAAAAAAATAAGACAGGCTACTAAAATGGTTGCTTAATCACAGGGGAAATGTAAATTTATTGGCCATTATTCATCAAATAACTAAAAAGAAACATGTGATGGTACTTCAGTTTTCCACCAATGCAATGTTTTGCTTACAAAACCAAATAAACTAAGATAGAAGCCACGAAATTCAACATGCTCACTTCCCAAGAACTAATCCAATAACAAGTGGTTCTCCACTTCTTGTGTGATCAATTACCTATGCATAATAAATATTAAACAAAATTTAGAAAATGACAAGCATTAAAATCAAAAGGAGATATCATGGTTGGAGAGACGTATAAGATAGAAGACACAGACGTTTCTTTCCCTTGTTAGTTTCTCCAAAATTCTTTATAAGCATATCCATGCCAACAATTACAGCATAAAGAACTACCATCAAAATCAAGGCACCAAAAAAAGTATAATATATGGCAGTAGGAGAAAAAAAGTGATGTTATTCTATGAATGAGAAAAATACCTTTTCTCTGTTTATTGACTTGGTATAAGAGAAAGGAAGCCACTAGCTGCCCTTCACTTATTCCCATTAATCTTCCCTACAGCACCTCCTTCCTTGTAAACCTTCCCTATTTCAAGCAACCTTAGCTATCCACTATGTCTGAAATAACTTCAAACATCTCCTTTAAGCCCATCAACCACCGTCCTACCCATTCTGACCAGTTTAACTTTCAAAAGAAAATGCAAGATAAGAATAGGTGGGCAATTATGCAGTGATAGCTTGACTTGATCAAAATACACTTTCTTAGTGGATTTTACAATACCATTTAGCATTAAATCAATTTAGTTTCAATTGAGTGGGATCCAAGTGGGATGGGGCTTTTAATTTCAAAAGAAGACAGAGAAGAAAATAAAATATCTGTTATTGCATCATCCTGAGCCTAATTTTCATTACCAAACAATATAAAATCCCAAGAGCGCCTAACACGTATTTTGAAAAATCCAACTACAACTTCCAGAAACAAGAATGGCTTTATACCTTATGCATGTCTTCTGCTTATTACTAACTCTAGTTGCTGTTTATGACAGTAAGGCAGTGGACTGCATTCATGTTGTGTCCAAGAACTCTGTTCTTAAAATGTCATTCCAAGGATCCACCATTTTTCTTGTAGTGTATGTTGCCTTGCAATGGCTAAAAAAGAACTAGTGTTGTTTGTATATATGATTTTTCTTTTAAAAGTTTAACAATGGCAAAAAAAACCAGTGTGCAACAACACTTATACATAAAAGCAGCCCAAATAAAACACCAAAGATTCTACCACAGTATTATTAATAAGGAAAAAGCAAATAAACAATCGAAGCATTCCTCTCCTGGTATACCAAGTCTTCGTCATTTTCAGCCCATATACAAGGACAACCTGCTCAAGTGCATTAAAATGAATGATTGAGATGATACAGCCAATAAATATATACAAAAAGGAATGACTTCAAAAACAGAACATTGAGAACCTTCAAAGATAGGCGTGGACTGCGGAAGCAGAATCAAGACTTGGGAGTTTAAAACATATTCAAATCAATAACAAAAAAACACTGGTTTCACCTGAAAGATACAAACTCTTTGAGGAAACCCATATACTTGGCAGGCGCACATCGTAACCATGCGGCCAAAGTAATATTGTGCTTTCTCTAGACCCACGGAGTGCTTTGATGATGCTCCACGATTCGTTGCTGTGCTTGCTCAGTTAGAGGCGTTTATTGCAAAAAGTGCTGGTGGGAGAAAATGATGGAGGGCGATTTGGATGTGCGATGGATACAAAAAGGGTTTAGGGCTGGTGCAGAAAAAGGAGGGAAGGAGATTTGGGTGTGGGAGGGAAAGAAAAAGGGATGCGAAATTTTAGGGCTGGTGGGTGACAAAGGGGGAGGGAGATTTGGGTGTGGGAGGGAAAGAGAAGACGATGTGGAAGTTCAGGGGAAATTGAGTTCAAGGGTCGTGGCTTCATTTTTTACTTTACTTTTTTTTTTTTTAGAAAATACATTTAGTGGCAACCCTAAAGCATACATCAAAGGAAAAATTGTTATTGGACTACTTTTAGTGGGATTCTACAAAGTGGCCACAAAAAAGATAGCTTTTAGTACAGATGTTTACTTTTTTATTGTTTTTATTTAAAAAAAAAAGTAAAAAATGATAAAAAAAAATTAAGAGACAAAAAAAAGTATTTAAAAAAATACTTAAAAATAAAGATATAATAATAGTCACATAGAAACAGATAAAAACTTAAAGATAAATATTTAAAAAGAATTAAAAAATTAAAAAATAAACACAAAAATAATATTGTTGTTAAATGCTGTTGAAATTTTATACATTCAATTAAAACACTAATTTGAATTAATTTTAATATAATTTTATATATTTATATTATTAATATTATATTAAAATTTTAAAAAATATTATTTGTAATCAATTAAACATTTTACTTTTGTGGTAATTTTTTTATTACCATTTATTTATTTATTTAATTTTAACAAAATCACGATATAAAATATTTTTATGAACTTATTATAAATTTAAACATAATTATTTATATTTACATAAGTAGAACAATAATTTTTCTAAATTTTCTTAATAATTTCTTTCTTTCAACTAAAGTACTTCTTCAATTTTATAAAATACATGAACTTTGATTATAGATTATTGTAAAGTCACTTCTTTATTATATATTTATTTATTAAAATTATCTAGTAAGTTCTAATATGCTCCTTTCATTCTGTTAGGGGCTCAATTTATTTTTCTAGTAAAAATATAAATTTGCACTATTAATTTCTATCAACAATTTAATTTCAATTAGCGAAAGAAGTATAATTATTTTGTTTATTTTTCATATTATTGTAGAGAAGTTTTTAATTGATTTCAATTTTTGATTTTGAGAAAAATCATGTGGTATCTAGCATGAAAAAATTAATAACAATAACACTTTCTAACAATAAAAGAATAAAATTAGACAAAATTCAATAAAAATAAAACGATCCAGTGACAAGAACAAAAAAGAGATTAAAAGATAACATTAATAAACTTAATAATTTTTTACACATGTTGTCGCCAACATAAATTATGATATCCTTCGTTATATTTGATTATATAAAATAATTAATTATATTATAGTTCAAAACTTTAAATGTAAAAAAAAATTACAAAGTCAATTCTTAACAAAAACAAAAAAGGCACAATCACAAAGAATAATTTAAGCTTGAAATAATTAAATTTAATTAATTATTTAATCATCCTTTCATTAATTGTATACTGACTTTGTAAATTGTTTAATTTAAGCCTCCTTCCCTTTTGGGTGTTTTAATTTAGACATACAATAATTGTGAGAATTATTTAAGTACAATTTTCATACTTCAAGAGATATATGCTCAGAGATTTCGGGAAAATATATTTGGATTTTTTTTAAAATTTGTCTTTAATATATTTCAATAACAATAAATTTTTTTTCCTTTATCATTTTTTTAAATTAAATAGTTATTTTGAATTTTCAAAGACATATACATTATTAATTTAATTTTTAAAATTTTACCTTATTAATTTAGTATTTAATAAAAAATTAACTCAAGTTAAAAAAAATTTGAATTTATTTATTAGTAAATATTTAACATATTTTTTTTATCTTATAACTAAAATTTTATATATTTTAACTAAAATTTTAATTTTGTTAAATGTAAAAAGAGAAAAAAAAAAGATAAAAAGTGAATTTTCTATTTTCTGTGGCGACCTTAGGTCGCCACTGAAAGTTTATCTAGATATATTTTCTACTTTTAGTGGCGACCTCGTCAAAGTCGCCACTGAAAATATATTTTTAATAGCAACTATTGAAAATTGTCACAGAAAATTCACCTTTCAGTGGCGACTCATGAAAGACGCCACTAAAAATAATTTTCAGTGGCGATTTTCTATAGTCGTCACAGAAAAGTCGCCACTGAAACTCCAGTTTCTTGTAATGTTGCAAATTTGCAATGTTTTATTCTATCGAATGTTTATTTCTAAAAAATGAGTTTCATATTAATTTTTATAGTGAAATTTTTTTAAGGTAAATATAATTATAAACTTATAAAGTACTATATGATGTCAATATAGAAAATTGATTGTGCCAATTTATTTTTTGCGGTTGTCTTAAACGAATGATCACTAAATGATAGTATCTGTGTTGATTTAATAACTGCGGTAATATAAATTTACGTTGAGGCAGTTATTTCAATTTAGCAATAGTTTAGCCATTGCTACTTTAATTGTTACTTTTTTATAAATATTTTATCAAACTGATTTTAAAAGATTTTAGAGTAACATAGTGGTTTAGAACAGTTGCTAATAAATCTAACTACATCGAGTAATTAACCCCTCCCCCTTGAAACCCTTGATCTGTTCCTTCTTATGATTTTTGAAATTCATTTTCCCTCTTTATTGAAACAATCCACTTTTAGAACTACCACGCACTTAAGTCACTATTTCCATTTTCTTGTTCCCCATTTTTCTACACTGTTTGCAAAAGGACATGATAATACTGAAATTAGTACTAACCTTGCCAAATAATCCCCTATAATTAAACAAATTGACCCTATGTGTAATATCTTGTAATTTTTATTTTTAAATGATAGTTTTTTGTTATAAACAAATATATTTTTATTTGTTTAAAAATGATTATGTTTTGCTAAAAACAAGTATACTTTTAATTAAAATAATTATTATTTTGCTTAAAATAATTATATTGGCCTTTAATAAATTTTTGTTTTATTTTTAAAAATATTATTTCTTTTATTATACATAAAGATATTTATTTTTTGATTTTTTTTATTAAAATTTTATCGAGAAAAATTATAATTTGATATTACAATTTAAGTTTTGCAATAATGTAAATTTTTAGAAATTTTTGGGATGTTTTAAGATGAAAAACGGAATTTATATGAATATATAAAAAATAAAATCCTATTATTCAATTATTAAATAATAATAATAATTATTATAAAAAAAATTAAAAAAAGAAAAGAGAACGGGGAAGGGAGATGAAAATTGAGTTGCAAAATTTTAATGAATAGTGTAAGTAGTAATCTTCATTTTTTTTCTAGATTTAGAGTGTATTGGTTTCTTATCTCAAAACTAAGGGTACAACTGGATTTAGGACGAAGAATACTACGATTTTGACTGAACAATTTTTTAAATCAGCCGTTGAATTACCGCAGATTGGAAGTAGAAAATCTTAGAAAAATGTAAGTTCTGAAACTCATACTTAGAGACCTTAAATTAGAAATCTGACACCGTATATAGATTCAAGAGTTAGATAAACCTTAGGGCATAAATTTTTTTAACTATCTGACAACTTGGTTAATAGTATTTTCCGGCGATGAAGTATATATATGATTATGTTTATGAGATATTTACACTTTTATATGTTTTTAAAATGCATTAAAATTATCTGAATTACTTACAATTTGGAATATAGTTCAAGAAGAGTATAGTTTTGAAAATGGATTTCTGAACTCATGATGCATCTGATTTCACATGTATTTCTCATTAAATGATAAAGTGAATATTTATGCATGTGTCATTATTTATAAAGTTATATGATTGCCTCGAGAAAGGGAATGTACATGTGATAAACCCTGAATAGGAAATTTATGACAGATGAATCTCTACTGAGACTGAAAGTCTATATTATATTGAAAATTTTATACCGGTATAGTATATGTGCATATGATATTTTCTGTGGAGGAATTCTATTGAAAACATTGTTTGCTAACAGCAGGTGATGTTAGCCCTGGTGCACCTTGATGACCCAGCTAGCAGGGGGTGGAGCTAACCTCGTGTGTCGGCCAACACACGGGATATGATATTTGAAGGAGAGTAGGATGCCTTCTATATGGGCGAGATGCCAACTATATGAGATGTGATTTGCCTTCCCTTGCTGTGTTCTTAGGAAATACCCATGTTAGAGTCCGTTCGCGTGTCCTTTTGAATGGTGGTAGGACAAACCTCAGCATGCTGATTTTAGGCAAATCCTATACCAAAAATGTACAGAAGGGCCTGAACTCTGATATGGTAGTTCTAATATAGAATCCTCTTAATGATATCATGTGAAAGATTTTGATGCATTACAATATTTGAATAATGATCATACCATATTGCATATGATTTTGAATATTTGAATGTGATATGAATTGAGAATATTTGAAATGCAGGTCCCATATGAATGTACTTCTGAACTGTATTTTCTGTGACAAATTTTAAAATATGAGTAGATCCATATGTTGACCTAAGAGGTCATAGGAGATATTATCTGCTCACTGAGTTGTCAAACTCACTACACGATGTTTATATATTTTTCAGATAAAGATATAGAGTTTGGTCATTCCCTTTCAGATAGTTGACCAGCTAGACGACATGATCTCTAGGTGAGCCTACTTTGTTTCCATGGCTCATATATTTTGATTTATATTGTACTTGTACTTTAGAGTATGCTTTGAAACGCTATAGGCAGGATCCCTGCTTTTACTGTGACTCTGATGTTTATGGACTTTGTTTGTATATGATATATGTATGGGAGAACCTATATGTATCTATTTCCATGATAAATGATTGGAATATTCATGTTTATAGAAAATATATGTTCATGGTATACGTGTTTCACGTGCTCTAAAATTAGGGGCGTGACACTATGCAGTTTAAATACCTAACGTTCATAACTCGGTAGTAGTTTCCCTTAATTATTCGAGAATTAAAGGACCATTACACACTTGACATATGCCTAGCAATTACCTTAACCATCTCAAGAAATTACTAGAACATCTCTGAGGGGTTCCTCTATATAAGCTCTTCATATGTGCAAGTAAAGCATTGGAACTCAATACCTTATATATGTCACCTTATTCTCCTAATAACTTAAGCATTAGAGTGCATGACAGATGGTGGGTACTATCATGAGTACACCAAATATAATACCTTACCTCCAAACTAATTTGTAGTAGTGAGAGTAAGGGTCGATCCCACAGAGATTAGTATTACTTTTTGCAAGTCAAATAAAGGGAGGTTGAATAATGAAAGTAAAATAATAAAGTAAAAGAGAATGATTGCAAACAAAATAAAAGAGAGTGATCAATGATAAAAGTATTAGTTTCGATTGATATCCACTATCAAGGAATTGCATTAATCATTGACAACATAATCAATCTTTAATTGAATATCTATCCTTGTTCCTCCTTAAATTTAGTAATTGATAATTATTGCCTCAATTAACCCTAATTAACAAGTAATCCTTTAGTACATCGATAAAGTATAACTTATTAACTAGATGAAGAATTTGAGAAACTGATAGAGTTAAAACAACATAGACACATTAGCTATATTTAATTTAGTCAATCGTTTACCATAGGTTAATAGTTCATAATCCAAAATTATTAATCATATTTGTCTCTTAAATCATAATAATGAAAAGTTTTTTCAAAATATGATTTAGCAGTAGATTAAGATAATCAATGTACTAGTAGGTCTTTGATGCTTGATTTCCCCTTATTTATAGATTGACTACTTCTAAATGAAGTAGGATTGTTTCTAAGTCAGTTCCCGACCCATCAGGCTTCAATTGGAGTTAAAAACACTAAAATTGTGAATCTTGTTTTTTGGTACAGTGGCGGGCGTTACAGCACTTTGGATATGTTGGGACAGGACGCTACAACGCTTTAGCTTTTCTAGAATGGGGCACCACGGTGCTCTAAGCTAGCACTGTGGCAATTCGGTTTCTTGAGTCTAGGGCACTGTGGTGCTTCGGATGTCGTGTTGCGATGCCACTGCACTCTCTTGTGAGAGTAGCGGTATCACGGCCCCAAATGATGGAACACATGATCGGCACGACATAAGGGTTTCCCCCTAGCCGCAAGCCTAACACATAGCATGCACAAAAATCCAGCACACAATCCAGAGTACATAATAAATATAACTGGCCACATATGCTACATCCAATATCAGAAAATACTGTATATATGTATATATATATATATATATATCTCTCATGATATCTCATGAATCCAACATTCTGATTCAACTTGGCCCATGGCCTCATAATATTCATGTGATTCAACTTGGCCCAAGGCCTCATAATACCAACATTTGTTGTAAACATAAAACCATTTTCCAAACAACACATCAAAATACGCAAGAAAGCGAGGATCCTGCCTGTATGTTCATGGAGATACTCTAGACATAACTAAACTAAATAAACAATACAAAAGAGCCTTGCCCAAACTGGGGCTCACCAACACTATCTTCAGCCTCCTACGAAGCTGTAGCTGGATCAAAGTCTCTTTGACTATCTGTGGGGAGGAAACAAAAGAGGGGTGAGATTACCACATCTCAGTGAATGAGTACATCATACTATAACTGAAACAGGGCAAACCAAGCACGAGTGTTTCGCAATGGGTTTAATAATTGAAATCCAAATGTAAAGATAACAATAGAAACATTAAGCATTTAACCATAATTTATTGAAAGAATGCTAAACAGTTCAAATGTATATTCAAAAGATAAAACATGATTAAATCAATAACCGTAAACAAATCAATTATGCATGGTAAGTAATAAATGAAGATATTTATGCAATAACAATGATGAATGAGCTTGTTTAGAAATATTTAATCTTTAAGAAAAATGCATCAGTTTATTGGAGGTCTTTCCTGATAGATCTATCATCTTCCCCAAGCACACAGCAAGGGTAGGGTAATCACTGTAGGCGAAGACATAAGTCAACCCTAAATTTCCCCAAGCACATAGCAATGGGTATGGCAATCACTGTAGGCGAAGACATAAGTCAACCCTAAATCCCTGTGTCTTAGGCAGTCATATGCCCGTCACAGTATCCTAGGCCGAAGCCTTAACATGATCATGGTGCACCAGGGCTAGCACTACCTGCGGCTAGCTAACAGTGATCTAAAAGGGTCCCTCCAATAGAAAACATTTGAAATATGCTATTCAAAGAGTTTAAAGTAAAACATTTCAATAACATTACAATAAAGCTATAATTCTCCATCTAACTCTTTTCATGCATAAAACTTCGTTCAAAAATATATTTCATCCATGTATTCCCATGGAGACCTTTATCATCATAAACTTTCCCTTTAAACATAGATCGTCCGTAGACGTCGTATAGATGCTCATCATGCATCAAATCATTTTAAACATAGATCGTCCGTAGACGTCGCATAAATGCTCATCATGCATCAAATCATTTCATGGCCAACTTAGTTCATTTCTATGACTAAGTTCGCATTTCTATAAATCTAGGTCAAATGGAGAATTATCAGTCTAGATGTTTGCCCTGCATACCTAGGGTTCAACTAGGATTGAAATTTATAATTTCTAACATGGTTGGAACATATTGGTTTTCAAAGCAGTAAAACAATTTAGCATACATTCCAACTAGTTAAAATCATACGAGAGAGAGAGTTATAAACCGAATTCATAAAACATGCGCTATAGTATAAAAAACCCACTCACAGGTAAGGGCTCCAGATTGGACAGCCCTAAAATCCTAGTTTTTGGTCTGAATTCGGTAAAACAGACCCCAAAATCGAGTCCGGAAGGTCCAAAAGTCTTAAATGAGCTTGGTTACTGTTCACCGCCGGAAAACACTATTCACGCCAGAAAACACTATTCACTGTCACAAAAATTTTACCGAATCAACAAAACAATTTCATATCCTAATATTTATCTAATTTCTGAATCCATCTACGGAGTCAGATTTCTAATTAGAAGTCCCTAAGTAAGGTTTTTCAGAACTTACCTTTTACCGAGATTTTCTACTTCAGATCTACGGCGATTCAACGGTTGATTTCAAAAACTGATCGGTCAAAACTGAAGTACTCTTCGTCCTGAATCCAGTAACACCTTCAGTTTTGATATCGGAAGTTCTTAAACACTCCAAATCGAAAGATAAAATTTGAGAGTACTATTCACTCACTATGCATGCACTATTCCTTTCTCTCTTTTTTTCTTTTCTTTTTCTTCTGAAATCGTCCGCCCCCGGTTTTCGTTTATCAACTTTCGTTTTTTTTTAAATATAATAATAATTATTAAATAATTAATAATAAGATTTTCTTTTATAAAAATTCATATAAATTCTATTTTTCATCATAAAATATCCCAAAAATTTATAAAAATTTCCTTTCTCATAAATCTTTAGTTAAACTCTTAAATCATAATTTTTCTTAATAAAAATTGTAATAAAACAAATTTTAAAACAAATATCTTAATTCATATTAAAAGAAAGAATATTTCTAAAAATACCATAAAAATTCAATAGAGGCCGATATAATTATTTTAAGCAACACAATACTTCTTTTACTTAAAAGTCCACTTACTTTTAACAAATCATAATTATTTCTACATAAATAATCATATTTTTGCTAATAGCGCGCCAAAATATAAATTCTTATATTTCTTTTATAATTCTTTAATCCATGTAATAAATATACATATTTTCACTGGTTCTTATCTCTATTGTCAAAATTCTCTCTTTTATTCTAAATTTCCTTTAATTGGAATTTTCGTTAAATTTTACGGTTATTACATTCTTCCCCCCTAAAGAAATTCGGTCCCCGAATTTCATCACCATAGTTGCAGATAAATATTAATCTCATTGTTCAAATAAATATAGATATCTAGCACGTATATCCTCCTCTCTTTCCCAAGTAGTTTCCTCAAAAGAGTGATTTTTTCATATCACCTTTACTATAAATATCTCTTTTAACCGTAACTTCTTTACTTATCTGACCACTATTGCTACTGGTTATTCCTCATGGGTTAAATCTTTCTGTAACTGAATCTATGGACACTGTATAACATGTGTAGAATCCGGTAAATATTTTCGTAGTATAGACACATGAAAAAACTGGATAAACATTATCCAATGCAAGTGGTAAAACCAAACAACAAGCCACTGAACCGATCCTATCAAGAATTTCAAATGATTTTTTTTATACCGAGGGTGTAACTTCCCTTTCTTTCCAAATCTCATTACCTCTTTTATTGGTGAGTCATTAAAGAATATATGGTCACCAACTGAAAATTTCTAGTGCTCAACATTCATAGTCCTTGTAAACTTTTGACTTGTATTGAGTTTCCAGTATTCTTTTTTTAATCAATTTCACTTTATCAATGACATCTTATAATAAATATAACTCCACTGAGTCATTTAACAGAACATTTGTAACACCTCTTACATAAGGCTTAAATCTTCTAATATCATTTTATTATAGACAAATTCTGCTAAGAAATCTCCTACCAATCTAAAAAAAAAATAGGCCTGTAGCATGCTCTCCAAACTAGCATCATCAATTTAATAATTCATATGCTATCTATTGCATGTTATTCCAAATTAGATTTCCAAAGTTTAACTTTTCTCAATTCACTCACATATTAAGAAACCTATGATATTCATGTAAAACTTCAAATGATTGCCATTCTATATTGGCATGATAATTACTGCTATGAGTAAATTCAACTAAGGACAATTAATTTCTCCAAACTTTTACCACAATAATATAAAGATACTTAAAGCATAACTTCTAATGTATAAACACATTATTTAAATTTAGTATCAGTCATACTATAATCTAATAAAGATCTTTAGACTTCCTGACTAATTCTCTTGAGATAATATATTCTATTCGTACTTGCCAACATACCCGCCAATGAAAAATTTCACTTGTATCTTCTTTTTACCATTATACTAGTACTATTTTTTTTATCTCAGTATATCTTTATTACCTCGGGTCATCCATATTCACAATCTATGACTTCTTCTGAAATCTCCTTTCTCAACAATTATCCATACGTGAATTTCCAATCTCAACATAATTTACATTCTAGATATTAGTCTCAATTTAGCAAGGTATAAACCCTTAACACAAATATCTTAATCACTTACATTATTCTCAGAGATGATTCTCAAAATATTCTCCATGTTTTCAAATTAAAAATTTCGAGATTAGCTTAAATCTTACTTTCCATACTTTACTCCTCAAAAACTTCAACACCGTTAACTCCTTTGATTACATTCGTCAAAGCACCATTACATCATCATCCATCTATTCTTTTCAAAATCTCTATTACTTTAATCTACTAATAAGTTGAACACCATAATAACTGAGTTCCAAAGATTAGAAATTATCTTTCCTTGCAATGAGGGAAAACAACCTTGCATTTAATGCCAACCGTTAATGAGGGAGAATGCAGTGAAGCAGACGAAAAGCACAATAGAGAATGGTGCCAAAATAGAAAGTCAAAAATTTGGACAAACATTGAAAAGCATTAAAATCGGTGGCCGTAATTCTTGAAAATCTGTAAACAAAATCTAGCTGCTATTTCGACGAAAATCGGTGGCCGCAAATTTTGAATATATGTGCCAAAATTTAATTCAAAGATATTGTTATTCGGCGGAAGCATATCATATGGAAAAGAAATATTTGTGAGCCTATAAAGTCTGTGAATAACAAGAGCACATAGTTAACTGGTAGGATGCAGTTGGTTGCTTCAAAATATATAATCAATCAACTGTAAATAACCAGCCCAAATTAAAATTTCTCAAAATAGCTAGTCGACTTATAAACCAATAGTCGACTGGTAAAAACATTGAGAAAACAAAATAAACCATTTGATTGTTCCTCTTCAACCATTAATTGGTTTTCATTTTCACTTTTTTTTTTCTTTTTCTTCTTTTTACAATGACGGCTATCACCTACAACCTTTCAAGACATCAATACTTCATCAAAGACAATAAGAAAAAGACAGATTTCTGGTGATATCTTATCTTATGCTCTTTATGTGCTTAATATGAGTCACAGTCATAACTACTGTACATATACATGCTTGCCGTCATTTTTGAAATTTTTTTTTAATTTAGCTGATATCCACCAATCACTCACATAGTTATTCTAATAATACCCGGCCATTTCGCATAACTATTATAAATATGCCCTTCTCTGAGTTCTATAAATGCTTACATTAGTATCTTTATCTTCATACTCAGAGTTAAGGTGATAGAAATTATGGAGGGAACCGCATTCCGTCAGTTTCGAAATATCTGTGTCTTTTGTGGTTCCAGTCCTGGAAAAGATGGGGAGTATGTTAAAGCAGCACAAAATCTGGGTATGGTGCTGGCCAGAAGAAAAATTCATCTAGTCTATGGTGGAGGTAATTGTGGGTTAATGGGGTGTGTGGCTACAGCTGCACATGTAGGAGGATGCCAAGTTCTAGGTATTATTCCTACAGCTCTAGCTGCATCCAGCAACATTGGGGAAGAATATAGAGTAGCTTCCATACATGAACGCATGGCTAGAATGATGAGTAATGCTGACGCCTTCATTGCCTTACCAGGTGGTTTTGGTACTTTAGAGGAGATTTTCCAAATAGTCTCTTGGGCACAACTGAATTTGCATCACAAACCAATAGGTTTGTTAAATGTTAATCACTTTTTTGATGGTTTATTATCTTTCCTTGATCATGTTGTGGAACAAAGGTTTATCCCACACTCAGCACGACGAATTCTCATCTTAGCTTCAGATGCTGAGGAGTTGATTGATGCTTTACAAGCATATGTTCATGTACCTGATCCAACTATTGCTCAAATAGAATGGACGGCAGACAACCGCAGGAAGCGCAAATTGGATTTGGATCTGCATCTGTAACTGTAGCAAGATGTGAGCATTGCTATACCGCTTTTACTTTCTTAGGGTTATCTTAGATACCATCTTGCTAGCCACATACCTTAAGAAAGTACTATTACTAAGTCAAAATTCATATTTTGAGAACTTAGCATATCGCTGATACTCCCTTGGAGTTTGTAATACTATCTTTAAATATTGCTTATGAACTTCTGCACTCTTGAAATATTCTAGATTAACAATAATTATAATAACAAATTAATCCAAGGATGGCTTCAATATTTATTTTATTTTTATCAAGTCCAAGAATGCAACTGGGCATTTGTCAATCCAAATGACATAACTATAAATTCATAGTGTCCATGCCGAATCCTGAAAGCAAATTTTTTTTTATCCTCTTCTCTTATCCTTAATTGATGATATCTAAATATCAAATCAAGTTAAATTTTTTTTTTTTTAAAAAAAATGTTGAGCACTTTCTAACTGATCAAATAGATCATCTATACGAGGTAATGAGTATTTATTCCACATTGTCACTTTATTCAACTGTCTATAATCTATGCATAGTCATAGTGATCCATCTTTTTTTTTCACAGATAGAACTGGAGCACTTCAAGTAAAAGTACTAGGGCTTTTAAATCCCTTGTCTAACATGTCGTGTAACTATTTATTTTTCAGTTCTTTAAGTTCAGTGGGTGCCATTCTATATGGAAATATAGACGCTGGCCAAGAAATAACTCAATACCAAATTCTATTTATTATTTCGGGGTAATCCTGGCAATTCCTCAGGAATTATATCAGAAAATTCTCTAATCACTGGAACTTGATTTACAGTGGTATACTTTATATCAGCATCTCTCACCACTGCCAACTATCCTTGGCACCTTTTTGTAATCACTTATGGACTGCTAAAGCAGAGATTAGGTTACTGGGTATCTCACTAAGATTTCTTTGTATCAAGAGAGAAAATTCTCCAAGAATATTGAAATTAATCACCTTCTAGTGACATTTCAAAATGACATGACATAATGCCAACAACTTCATTCTCAATATCACATCACAATCTACCATATCTAGACAACCGGGTATAACGGATGTCACATTCAGAAACCATCATACCAGAGTTTGATCCCTTCCGTACCTTGGTGGTATAGGATTTGCCTAAACTCAGCATTTCGCTGAGGTTTGCCCTACTACCATTCAAGAGGACACGCGAAGAGACTCTGTATGGATCTTTTCCCAAGCAAACAGCAAGGAAAGACATATAACATCTCATATAACTGGCATCTCGCTATAAAACAGATATAGTCCAACTGTCACTTAACTATGCCAACATAGCATACTATAAATTGACTTACTTGAACAAAAAGACAACATCCTATCGAACCCCTTTAGCAGCACCGTGAGTATAAGCATGTCGGGATTCATACCCATACTCAAAGTCCTACCTAAAGGTCCGTTACTCCATGAACACAGGAAAACCTAATGCTCTGATACCACTCTATCACTTTCTTCTGGTGGCAACAGGGGTACCTATCAGAGCACTGCAGCCCATACTACAGCTTCTGGGCGGAGAGCCACGCTTCGCCACATCGTTCACGCGTGAGAGTTCCCAAGACTTCGCTTTTCAACCTCGGCTCTGATACCACTCTATCACGGCCCCAAATGATGGAACACATGACCGGCACGACATAAGGGTTTCCCCCTAGCCGCAAGCCTAACACATAGCATGCACAAAAATCCAGCACACAATCCAGAGTACATAATAAATATAACTGGCCACATATGCCACATCTAATATCAGAAAATATTGTATATATGTATATATATATATATCTCATGATATCTCATGAATCCAACATTCTGATTCAACTTGGCCCATGGCCTCATAATATTCATGTGATTCAACTTGGCCCAAGGCCTCATAATACCAACATTTGTTGTAAACATAAAACCATTTTCCAAACAACACATCAAAATACGCAAGAAAGCGAGGATCCTGCCTGTATGTTCATGGAGATACTCTAGACATAACTAAACTAAATAAACAATACAAAAGAGCCTTGCCCAAACTGGGGCTCACCAACACTATCTTCAGCCTCCTACGAAGCTGTAGCTGGATCAAAGTCTCTTTGACTATCTGTGGGGAGAAAACAAAAGAGGGGTGAGATTACCACATCTCAGTGAATGAGTACATCATACTATAACTGAAACAGGGCAAACCAAGCACGAGTGTTTCGCAATGGGTTTAATAATTGAAATCCAAATGTAAAGATAACAATAGAAACATTAAGCATTTAACCATAATTTATTGAAAGAATGCTAAACAGTTCAAATGTATATTCAAAAGATAAAACAGGATTAAATCAATAACCGTAAACAAATCAATTATGCATGGTAAGTAATAAATGAAGATATTTATGCAATAACAATGATGAATGAGCTTGTTTAGAAATATTTAATCTTTAAGAAAAATGCATCAGTTTATTGGAGGTCTTTCCTGATAGATCTATCATCTTCCCCAAGCACACAGCAAGGGTAGGGTAATCACTGTAGGCGTAGACATAAGTCCACCCTAAATTTCCCCCAAGCACACAGCAAGGGTAGGGTAATCACTGTAGGCGAAGACATAAGTCAACCCTAAATTTCCCCAAGCACATAGCAATGGGTATGGCAATCACTGTAGGCGAAGACATAAGTCAACCCTAAATCCCTGTGTCTTAGGCAGTCATATGCCCGTCACAGTATCCTAGGCCGAAGCCTTAACATGATCATGGTGCACCAGGGCTAGCACTACCTGCGGCTAGCTAACAGTGATCTAAAAGGGTCCCTCCAATAGAAAACATTTGAAATATGCTATTCAAAGAGTTTAAAGTAAAACATTTCAATAACATTACAATAAAGCTATAATTCTCCATCTAACTCTTTTCATGCATAAAACTTCGTTCAAAAATATATTTCATCCATGTATTCCCATGGAGACCTTTATCATCATAAACTTTCCCTTTAAACATAGATCGTCCGTAGACGTCGTATAGATGCTCATCATGCATCAAATCATTTTAAACATAGATCGTCCGTAGACGTCGCATAAATGCTCATCATGCATCAAATCATTTCATGGCCAACTTAGTTCATTTCTATGACTAAGTTCGCATTTCTATAAATCTAGGTCAAATGGAGAATTATCAGTCTAGATGTTTGCCCTGCATACCTAGGGTTCAACTAGGATTGAAATTTATAATTTCTAACATGGTTGGAACATATTGGTTTTCAAAGCAGTAAAACAATTTAGCATACATTCCAACTAGTTAAAATCATACGAGAGAGAGAGTTATAAACCGAATTCATAAAACATGCGCTATAGTATAAAAAACCCACTCACAGGTAAGGGCTCCAGATTGGACAGCCCTAAAATCCTAGTTTCTGGTCTGAATTTGGTAAAACAGACCCCAAAATCGAGTCCGGAAGGTCCAAAAGTCTTAAATGAGCTTGGTTACTGTTCACCGCCGGAAAACACTATTCACGCCGGGAAACACTATTCACCGCCGGAAAACACTATTCACGGTCACAAAAATTTTACCGAATCAACAAAACAATTTCATATCCTAATATTTATCTAATTTATGAATCCATCTACGGAGTCAGATTTCTAATTAGAAGTCCCTAAGTAAGGTTTTTCAGAACTTACCTTTTACCGAGATTTTTTACTTCAGATCTACGGCGATTCAACAGTTGATTTCAAAAACTGATCGGTCAAAACTGAAGTACTCTTCGTCCTGAATCCAGTAACACCTTCAGTTTTGATATCGGAAGTTCTTAAACACTCCAAATCAAAAGATAAAATTTGAGATTACTATTCACTCACTATGCATGCACTATTCCTTTCTCTCTTTTTTTCTTTTCTTTTTCTTCTGAAATCGTCCGCCCCCGGTTTTCGTTTATCAACTTTTGTTTTTTTTTTTAAAATATAATAATAATTATTAAATAATTAATAATAAGATTTTCTTTTATAAAAATTCATATAAATTCTATTTTTCATCATAAAATATCCCAAAAATTTATAAAAATTTCCTTTCTCATAAATCTTTAGTTAAACTCTTAAATCATAATTTTTCTTAATAAAAATTGTAATAAAACAAATTTTAAAACAAATATCTTAATTCATATTAAAAGAAAGAATATTTCTAAAAATACCATAAAAATTCAATAGAGGCCGATATAATTATTTTAAGCAACACAATACTTCTTTTACTTAAAAGTCCACTTACTTTTAACAGATCATAATTATTTCTACATAAATAATCATATTTTTGCTAATAGCGCGCCAAAATATAAATTCTCATATTTCTTTTATAATTCTTTAATCCATGTAATAAATATACATATTTTCACTGGTTCTTATCTCTATTGTCAAAATTCTCTCTTTTATTCTAAATTTCCTTTAATTGGAATTTTCGTTAAATTTTACGGTTATTACAAGCGGTGCCTAGAATTTTTTGAAATCTGCTAAAATTCTTAACATAAAAGTTGTAGCTCTTTGTCGCCTCTTTCCTTGACTACTTAAATCACTTTAATCAGAGTTCATATGAGAAAGATATGCCTCAATTAGCGACAAAGGGTCAAAAATTAGCATTTTCCCATGATTTTCTCTCTATTTTCCTCTTATTTTCTTCTTTGTTCTTCTTAAAACACAAAACAAAATTAATTCCTATTTATATTAAAATTAAAAAAAAGCAACTTAAAACATGCTAAACACATGCTTAATTAATTACATATCAAATACCCCAACACTTAATCTTTTACTTATCCTCAAGCAAACTAATCCATGTGAACAATATTCTATATTCAATATATGAAGTGAGTGAAGGGCTTACCAATGTTTGCCTTATAGCAAAAACTGTATGCTCTTAAAGAAATTTCAAAAATTTCATGATGTACAAAATTCAATTCAAATGCAATTCATAATTTATTTTCTAGAGCCTTGAGTATGTGTGTATGTCCTTGAGTAGTTCAGTTATCTTTTACCCAGATGAGTTTATGTATCTAAAGAATTGAGGTGCACATCTCTATTTGATTTAGAATTTTTATAGGCTTATTTTTTGTGCTACTCTCCACTAATGTAGGCTAAAACTACTTTTTAGTATCAAAAGAACTTTATTCAGCTTGTAATGTGGCTAAGTTATGTGGCGAGATAGAAGCTATAAATTTAGACTCAATCACCCAGCACCATATGATTAAGTCTAATCTCTTGAGCTTTCTCAAGTTTGGGAGATTTTCCCCCCACTTATTCCCTTACTTCAATTGAATTTAATTCATTATTTTCCTTGGTTCTCTTTTTCATTCACCACTATATAGACTTTCATCCATTATTTTGAATTTTTTTCTTTCCTTCAGATTTTCCTTTTCTTTCCTTTGGGTTTTCCTTTTCTTGCATTTTCCCTACCCTTTTATCAATGTAGTTCTACAAAAAAAATATTCAAAAATTAATCATGGAGTAAGTGAATAAGGTCAAAAATAAAGGTATTAATCACAAAATTTGGTTTTGACTCTGTAGTGGGTATATAATAAAATGTTAGTTAAGGTCAAATAGAGGAACTAATGATATCTCATTGCTTGGGTTAGGCTTGAAAGGTTCAATCTATCAAATAATGCCTAAATCATCTCTTAATTAATAGTATCATCATAGGATTTCACCTCAAGTAGCATTTAAATAAGTTCTAGAAATCTATTGAGATTATAAAATATTTTTGAGTTATATAAACCTTCTTTAAGTAAAAGACAAATTAAATGCCCAAAGTTATTGTGCAAAAATGTTTTCGGATTCTAAAATGGAAAATAATAAATTGCAAAGAAGTTAAAATTACACATAACCATGAATTTCCTACATCTCTCAAGAGCTAATGACAATTTAAGCAGTCATATCATTAGCTATTGGTTTCTCCTATCACAAACTCAGAAATATTGCAATAAAGTCACATGCTCACAACATTTAATAACTGGAATAAAAATGCAAAGATCAGCAAAAGTTTATTGTAACAGTTAGCCAAGTAAATAATGCACAATAGTCACGCCCCAAATTTAAGGGCACGTGAAACACATACTTTACGGACAGATCTTTACTATAACAGGTATAATATAAGCCTTCATTATGGAAACATATACAAATAGGTTCTCTCATGTAAACACAATGTACAAACCAAGTTTATAAATATTAGAGTAACAATAGAAGTTAGGATCCTACCTGTGGCGTTCAGAGCAAACTCTAGAGTACAAGTTCAAATAAAACCAAAATTTACGAGCCCTGGAATCAAGGTAGGCTTACCCAGAGATTATGTCATCTAGTTTATCAACTATCTGAAGGGGAAGGACCAAATTCTGTATTCTTATCTGAAAAAAATGTAGATGTCATGTAGTGAATTTGACAATTCAGTGAATAGATAAAACCTTCTATAACCTCTTAGGTTAACATATATATGTACTCATATATATAAAAAATTTATCACATAGAAAATTGCAGTTTAGAGGTACATCCATATGGGACTCGCATTTCAAATATTCTCAGTTCAAATCATATTCAGATATCTGAAACCTTATGCAATATTGTATGATCATTATTCAAATATTTTTATACATCAAAATATTTCTCATAAAAAACATTAGGAGGATCCCATATCAGAACCATCAAATAATTCCAAGCACACAGTAAGGGAAGGTGTTATGTTCAGCTGTATAAGTTACAAAAAATATCAAAATTTTGAAATAAAATCATAACTTTTGTTTATACATAATTAACATATTATATATGTACTGAAAATCTACTCTTTTTACTTAATGTTCAAGCATGTCACAACTCTCAATATACTCAATTCACTCATTTGTTATACGTATAATGACCGATCGACTACAGTCACAATAGGTAATTAGGGAATGTGAGTTCATCACCCTTCTACCTCCTCACATTACCACAGTCACAGTCACAAAAGATAATAAGAGAATGTGAGTTCATCACCCTTCTGCCTCCTTACATTACCACTGATACCTTCTATTCGGTACCGTCTCAAGCCATACAACCCGTCGTATTCATCAATATATATATATGTATATACATATCCATCAAATGCAATGCATAATTATCAAACAACTCGCTATGATTTTTATGCTTGCTATTCAATCATATTCGGCAACTTTATAGTTTTACAGATCAATTCCTCATGCACATAATATTCACTTTATTAAATGATGAAAATACATTTAGAACCAAATATTCAATGAGTTTCAAAATCTATTTGCAAAACCATACTCTTCTTTAACTATATGCCAGTTAGTAAGCAAAGTAGATATTTTAACACATTTCAAAAACTTATGATATCATAAATAATTTATAAACATAACCATTTATATATTTAAAGTTTAAGAAGAGCATAGGGTAAGTCATAGAAAGAGTTATCTATTCACATGGTAAGGCTCCAGGTTGGACATCCTCAAAATACACTTTTTCAATCTAAATTTAACAAAATAGACCTAAAAAACAAGTACGCATGGTTCAAAAATTTAGGAAATGACTCTAGGAGCTTGGTCAACACTGATCAACTGATGGATATTGTTCACGGTCGAAAATACTATTCACATCGATCGAAATCACTATTCATGCTGGTCGGAATTACTGTTCACACATACCAGAATCACTATTTACGTTGGTTGGAGTTACTGTTTATGTCACCAAAAGTTGTCAGATGACTATAAAACTTCATATTCTGTAGTTTGTCTATATCCTGAATTCATCTATAGTATCAGATTTTTAATTTGAGGTCTCTAAATAGGAGTTTAAGAGTTTACTTTTTTCTAAAAAAATTTACTTTTGATCTGCGATGATTCTTCAGCCGATTTGAAAATTTGTTCGACTAATATCGTAGTACTCTCTGTCTTGAATCCAGTGATACTCTTAATTTTGAGATCGAATGCTTGAAAGTACTCCAAATTTAGAGAGAGAAAATAGAGGACATTACCGTTTTACAAAAAAAACATTTTGTCACTTTTTTTAATAGATGATGGATGGACCATTTGACAATTTGCTAACTTTATTATTTACATTTTGACCCCTAAACTTTTAGAAAATTACAATTTGACTTAAAAAATATTAATAAGTTTTTATTTTCATCCTTAAAACCTTTCAATTACATCCCTACTCCTTTATTTCTTTTAATAATCCATACACAAATGAAAATTACTAAATCTTAGGGTTGTTACAACAATTATGTGATTTATTATACAGCCATCTAGTTTAATCATAAAGTGACCCCCACACATAAGAATTTACATTATCCCCAATGTAAATAGAAACGAAGGAAATAGAAGGGACAAGTAATAAAAGGAAGAGAGGTCCAATGGAACTTCCATATTTATTTAATCATCACCATCCATCTCATCATGCATTAATGCAAGCATAAAGGGTGGTTCAGGAGACGTCTGGAATGCTATCGGTAAGTTGAGGTCATGGGTGAGCTAGCTGAAACATGCAGTGTAATGTTGTGCGACAGAGTATTGGTAGAGTGTTAAGTCATTCATTTGATGGCTTAGAATTTTCATGTGCTCCCATAGCTCATTGATGGTGTGCGGAGATTTTGATGGAGATGAACTACTACTAGGCTCATCTGTAGCTAATGGCTAAACATCTAGTTCATCAGCTGCTGCCTCATCTTGTCCTTTGTATTTCTAAATATCTATGTAGGAGATAGGTCTTATTGGTTGAATGAAAGCTTCTATGAAGTCCCATTCAACTCCAGTGTTCCCACACAGACCAATTTTTAAGCTAAGGACAAAGAGTGAAACACCTTTAGAACTAATACATCCTAGTAAATGCGAGAGGATCATCTGATCGATTCTTTCTTTTAGAGAGGGCTAGCTGTGAAGTCTTGGGAGCCATCTATCTATTGAAAGTTCACTAGGACCTTTGAATAAGAAACAAAATCACTTAATGTATTTGAATAAAAGTAATTTGAGCTCAATAAGAGTGATAGAGTGCAATTGATGGGGAATGAGAGTGAGCTCGAGTTAAAAAATGGAGGGAGGAAGAGGGGCGTAGAACCCTCTTATAGAGAGTTTCGTGGTGTACTTTGCTGATTTGTGGAGCGTTGCAGCGCTTCTACGAATGCCGCAGCGCTTACCCTTTCTGGGAGATAGGCATCGCAGCGTTGTATTTGTAGTCCCTTTATTTATTTATTATTTTTTTGAAATAAAAGAAAGAAAAAGATGAAGAAGAGATGTTGTTAAGCTGCCTCCCAACCAGCGCCTTTGTTTAAAGTCGTTGGTTCGACATAAACTCATATAATCAAATAAGACCTTGAAGATTTATCCAAGGTAGTTCATCTTGCTTAAATCCTTCATAAAATGGTTTAATCCTATGGCCATTGACTTTGAAACTATTCTGATTATTCATGCTTTTTATTTCAACTGCACCATGAGGAAAAATGTTAGTAACAATAAATGGTTCCTCCCATCTAGAACGAAACTTATCAGAAAGCAATCCAAGTCTAGAATTATAGATGAGGACTTTTTATCCTTTAGTAAACTCCTTACGTGAGATAATACGACCGTGTAGGAATTTAGTTTTAGCCTTATAGATATTTGTGTTTTCATATGCCTTGTTTCTGATTTTCTCCAATTCTTGAAGCTGTAATTTCCTATATTCTCTACTTTCTTCCTGTAACGCCCCCAATTTACATTACGTGAAACAATACATTTTTTTCCTTATTTAAAAATAAAAATTACGGGATGTTACACTTCTAGATTCATGTTAAATTTCTTTATAGCCCAAAATGCTCTGTGTTTTAATTCAACTGTATGGAGACATACCAATTGGGGTCTTATATGCTATGTTATAGGCCCAGAGAGCATCATCTAATCTAAGACTCCAATCCCTACAATTGGGATTTATTGTCTTAGTAATGATATTTTTGATTTCTCTATTAGATATCTTAACTTGCCCATTAGTTTGGGGATAGTATGCAATTGATAGCTTATAAGTAACATTATATTTTTTTAGTAGGGCCTTAATAGTCCTATTGCAAAAATGCGTACCCCTGTTACTTATTAATGCTCTTGGGATCCCAAATTTGGAGAAAATATGAGATTTAATAAAATCTGCAACCATTTTCTTTCTTGTCCTTTTTTGTCACAAAATGTCCTTCACATGTATAAGAATGGCAGAAGGTTAGAATTGATAAAACTTCAGAGTCAGGAATACACCTTCTTACAATTTGATCTGAGCATCGCTTCCATAGGTAAGGGTCGTCCCATATGTAATATTTGGCATCGTTCTTAAGCCTATTTTTAGCTACCCTGGTCAAAATAGGAGGTAACTGTTTAGTAGCCAAATAATTTACAATATTTGCATACCATGGCATATAAAATGAAATTGAAAATAAATTTTCATTTGGGAATGATTCTTCAATTTTTAGTTTCTCCTCCACATGTGTCAGGTGATTTAGGTGATCTACTACATTATTTTCATAACCTTTCTTGTCTTTAATTTCTAGATCAAATTCTGTAAGGAGTAACACCCATATGATTATTCTGGGTTTAGCTTCTTTTTCATTATCAAGTATCTCAAAGCTACATGATCAGTAAACATAATAATTTTAGTACATATTAAATATGATCTAAATTTTTTTAAAGCAAAGATAACAGCTAAGAGTTCTTTTTCAGTGGTAGTATAATTTTTCTAAACATCATTCAATATTCTAGAGGCATAATATATCACATGGAATGCCTTTCCAACTCTTTGGCCAAGTACTACTCTAACTGCATGATCACTAGCATCACACATAATTTCAAAAGGGAGGTTCCAGTCTAGTGCATGGATGATTGGAGCTGAAATTAAAGACTCCTTCAATTTGTCCAAAGCTTCCTTGCATTCTTCATCAAATTTAAAAGGTACATCTTTTTGAAGCAATTTGCACATTGGTGCTGCTTTCTTAGAAAATTTCTTTATGAATCTTCTATAAAAAACTGCATGACCAAGAAAAGAACGAATTTCTCACACACAAGTGGGATTTAAAGTAGAATTTGTATAATGTCAATTTTAAATTTATCTACCTCTATTTCCTTTGTAGAGACAACATGTCCTAAAACTATACATTGTTCAACCATAAAATGGTATTTTTCAAAACTTAAAACAAGGTTAATTTCTTAACATCTTTTCAAAATTAGTGATAGGTTATGCAAACAATTATCAAATGAATCCCCATCAACTGTAAAATCATCCATAAATACATCAATAAATTTTTTATGGTAATATGAGAATATGGTAACCATACAATTTTGAAAAGTGGCAGGGGCATTACAAAGCCCAAACGGCATGTGCCTATATGCGAATGTCCTAAATGGACAAGTGAATGTTGTCTTTTCTTGGTGTTTAAGAGCAATTGCAATTTGAAAATAGCCTAAATAGCCATCAAGAAAACAATAGTAAGGTTTACCAGCCATCTTTTCAAGTATTTGATTAATAAAAGGTAAATGAAAATAGTACTTTCAAGTTACAGAATTTAATTTCTATAATCTATACAAATCTTTAACCCATTTTGAATCCAGGTGGGTACCAATTTCTCATTCAGATTTTTCACCACAGTTATTCCTATTTTCTTGAAAACCACTTGCACTAGGCTCACCCAATAACTATCTGAAATATGGTATGTTACCTCAACCTCCAATAGTTTGAGAATTTCCTTCTTTACTACCTCCATCATAGGAGGATTTAGCCTTCTTTGGGGTTATCTAGATGGTTTAGCTCCTTCCTCCATTAATATTTTGTGCCATACATGTAGAAGTGCTTATCCCTTTAAGATCATCTATGGTCCATCCTATTGCTATTTTGTGCTCCTTAAGGACTTAAATCAATTTCTCCTCTTGATCAGCTTCAAGTTTGCTGGAGATAATGACAGGAATTGTTTCTCCTTCTAAAAAAAAACACATATTTGAGATGATCAAGAAGTGGCTTCAATTCAGGAGTAGTGTTCTCCATAACAAAAGGTAAAAGAGTATTATCAAAAATTAGTAATTCCATGTAAGAAACTTTATGTGTTGGTGCTGCTACTGAAAAATCATTTAGTGCATCCAATTCCTCCTTTATCTCTATATCCACATTTATCTCACCATCATCTTTCTTTATGGATTTGCTCATAATCACCTCTAGTTTATCCTTTCCATCTAATTCAAACACTTCATGTACTAAAGACTCAATTACGTCAATAAAATAAATAGGAGTGTCATCATCTAGGTGTCTCATGGCCTCATACATATTAAATTTTATTACATCACCATCAAATTCCATGGTGAGTGTGCCATTGTGAACCTCTACACTGCTTTTAGAAGTTTTCAAAAATAGTCTCCTTAATAATATTGGAGAAGTAAAATCCCTATTTTACACGTCAAGTATATACAAATCTACAGGAAAAACCAAATTATCTACCTATACCAAGACATCTTTAATTACTCCCTTAGGATATGCATTTGACCTATCTGCTAATTGGATTACCACATTAGTAGAATTCAACGGTCCTAATTTTAAAGTATAGATAGAATATGGCATAACATTTATGGAAGCTCCTAAATCTAACATAGTATTTTCAACATGAGTATCCCCAAGTTTGCATGGAATAGTAAACATACTTGGATCCTTTCATTTAGTAAGAAGTCTTGTTTGTATTATAACATCCCTAATTTCGTTTCATGAATTAATAAAAATATAAAAGTATTCAAAGTAACATCCCTAATTTCGTTTCTTTTTAAGGTACATAAATATTTAATTAAGGAAATAAAATTTATTAGACAATTTTTAGATATCTAAGGAAATATAATCCTTAGAAATTCTTCACCTTACGTGTATGCATAGAAATGTTCTAATATTAATGGAATAAGTAAAGAGAGAAAACTTAAGAGGAAAAAAATTAGAAATAATATACTAAAGAAAGGTGAAATTCTTGGGTAAGGAAGATAAATTTTTGGAAACAAGTAAAGGTCTTAAAATTTCAAGAAAACATTGGATTAGGTTAATTTTTCCTAATTCAAGAACTAGAATTACTAAGTTTAACATATTCACCCATACATTGGGCTTTCACCTATGAACACTTCTTATAGAGTTTTTCCACTTCACATAAATTTCTAGCAAGCCCATTGGATAACCTAAACAAGAAATAAAACATAGACTTGGACTAGGATATAGAAATTGGACCGATAGCCCAAAAATTAAGAAAATGTGTCCAAGCCCTCAAAGAAAGGTAGAATTTTATCTAAAGCAAAGGAAATGGGTAGGAATAAGCCCAGATCCAAGAGGAAAAATAAAATAAAATAAATCATGTGATAATATAATAAAGATTAGGTTACATGGCTTTAAGACAAAAATTTAGCAAGTGGTATGATAATACAAGGCTTTAGGACAAAACATCTATATCCTACACTCATCATTTTAGCAAGTAGTATGATAATACAAGGCTTTAAGACAAAGCATCTATATCATACACTCATAATTTTAGCAAGTGGTATGATAATACATGACATTAGGACAAAACATTCCTATCCCACACAAATAATTTCAACCAAATAATGGAGATTCAAGGGCTACAAATTTGCCACCTAAAAAGGCAAACCTATCATAATTGATTAAGACAAAAGAAAAAGGAAATGAATCCATAAATCAAAGGAACATTGTCCCTTATCTTAAGAACATATTATCATAATTTTCAAAATACAAATCTCCTTTTCCTATCCATATCTTGACTAAGGAAGAGGAAGACAAGAACATGAGTTGTTTGTTTTCCAAAAATTCAACCAAGTGTATCCTAATTGTGATAAGGTAGACTCATGATCATGAAAGGTGAATTGTTTGGTGGTCTATTTAAGCAAAACTCACTCCTATAACATTAGAATTTTCGTCCAAGTGCGGGAGAGGAAAAATAGAAGCAAGGTAGAGTGAGGAAAGGAGAGGAAGAAAGGAAGAAAGAGGAAGAAGAAGTCTAGAGGATTAAGTGCTCATGGTAAGTTTAACAATATTTCTTTTTGAAGGAAAGATTTGAAACTTGTAATATTTATATGAGATTTTGATCTTAGAACTTTAATGATTGGTCATGGATGTTGCTATATCATGTTACATATTATGTATGTTTGAATACTTTGGCTGGTATAGATAGTTCTGCATAGGTATGGCTATGGGTGGTAAAATTTTAAGTTTCTATTTTTAAAATTCTGAGAAATATCGGTAAGGAATTAAAATAAATGATTAACATAAAAAATATAGATCTATGTATCATGGATTTTAGCCACTAGAATCACTCAATTTGGAGTCCATATGAGGTAGATATGGTCTGATTAGTAAGTAGTCATCAGAAAATGGTTAATTAAGGAAGAATATGTTAGGATAGCTTCTGTGTTTTAATTTTTGGGACCATACTGTAGGAAATTTAAATAAATGGTTAACATAAGAATTATAGATATATGTGTCACTGATTTTTAGCCACTGGAATCACTCAATTTGGAGTCTATATGTGGTAGATATGGTCTGATTAGTATGCAGTGGTCAGAAATTGGTTAATCAGGGAAGAATATTTTAGGATAGCTTCTGTGTTTTAATTTCTGAGAATATTCTGTAGGGAATTAAAATAAATGATTAACATAAAAATTATTGCTATATGTGTCGCGGATTTTTATCCACTGGAAGCACTTAATTTAGAATTCTTATGAGGGAGATATGGACAAATTAGTAGGTAGAGGTCAGAACCTACTCGAGAAGAAATAACATGTACTTTGAGGGAGTAATATCACCATGATGTCTTAATATTTCGTTTAACTATTCAACATAATAGTTTTAGATACTTGTTTTTATCTTTAAATTGACATAAATATCACCTAAATCGGAGTTAAATTTATGGCGTTATGCTCTGATTAGTAAGAGAATGTCAGATAAGATGAAAATCTGCATCAAGAAAATAAAGAAATAAAATTAATATTTAAAAAAGTAGAAGAATCTTATAAATGAAAATAATAAATGACTAGTATATTCCATAGCCATTGCCATTGCGTGAACTTCTTACCATCTTAAGTGTGAAATTTTGACATGAAAATATTTTATAAAGTGATATTTGAAATGGTTATATTCATGGCATGATTATCAATTATTTTTTGCTATTATTGTGAAAAGAAAAGATATGAGCACAATCACATGGCAAATCTGTGTGGTGTACCAGTAGGGGACGCCCTACCAACGGTTATGATCATGTTAATGAGAAAAGAAAGAGAAAGTGGGCCATGTCGGACGGAGCGAGAAAATCCCATATCAGAGAGTAGAAAATAATCACCCTGACCGAGGTAGCTTGATATGAGAATAAATTGATAGTCATCATATGATATTCTAAAAATAGTTAATCCTGTCATATATGTCATTATTGTACGATTCTCATGTGCATAGATATAGTGCATTCATGTGACCAAAGATATTTGCTGTAGTTTATACAGCTGAACATGACGTGAAGAGCTATATTGATGATGATTTATTGTTGAACTTACTGGGATTTAATTCTCACTATATTTCCATGTCATGTTCAGAAGAATAATTATGCAGATTTTCTCTATGGCATTGGCTTTTAGCGTATGTTGGATCGAGTTACTCTATTTTGAGCTGATCCCAGTAATATATATGGTGTCTATGGATGAGTTGACTAAGATCCCGGTGAAGGTGCAACCACCCGCAACCGTATCTCCGAAACTGGTCAACAGGGATGAATAAGATGTAATTATATATGTGTTAGACTTTTGTACAAATGTTATTGATTAATGATATGTATGTAAACTCTGTATTGTATAAATTAAATAAATGTTATTTTGAATTAAGTTGTAACGAGGTAATAACTTCATGGTATTTTTAAAAACAAAAAATACTTAAATGGAGTTGTTACATGTATCATAACAAATACATTATGACTCATCTTTACCTTTTCATATCCCTTTAATTCTTTCCTTCTTTTCTGTGTATATAGTTCTTATGAACTTTGCATATCTTGGCACCTGTTTAATAGCATCTAGAAGGAAAATATTAACTTCACACTTTCTAAAGGTTTTATATAAGTCAAAAGTTTTCTCATATAGCCTAGTCTCTTTAACAGGTTCTTGGAAGGGAGATACTACTTCATAATCTAACATAGATGGAAACTTACCTGAAGATGCTTCATTTTCCTTGGTTATTTTCTCATGTTCCTTAGGAGAAGAGGGTGATGGTAGACCTTTAATTTCCTTACCATTCCTTAAAATAATTGCACTAGTATTTTCTCTTGGGTTTACAACAGTTTGAGAGGGCAACTTACCTAAATTTTGAGCGTTTAACCGAATAATTGTGGTTTCTAATTAGCCCATTTGATTTGCTAGGTTCTGAATACTAGCTCTTGTCTCTTGTTAAAATTGCTTAGAGTCATGTGTAAGAGATTTAACAATTTCTTCTAAAGAATCACTTACTTGGGAATCTTGAGATGTAGTCTGTCTAGGATAATAGGCATGTTGGTTATACTGAAAATTTGTAAAATTTTGTCCTATAGGCCTATTTTGTGCATTGTTATACCTGAAGTTGGGATAATCATTCCATCTAGGATTATATGTATTAGAGTAGGGATTATACCTCTTTGGTTGTCCAAGTAAACCTCTTATTGCATTAGCTTGTTCTGTGGATTCTTCTTAAAGTGTAGGGCATATATCAGTTGGGTGCCCTATTACTGAATAAATTCCACAAACTTTAACTTATTAAGGTGTACCTATAGCACTTTATCGTACAAGAGAGGTAAGTTTAGATATCTGTTGTTGAAGGAAAGAAGTAATTACCACATGGGCATGTCAAATTGAGAAATTATGCCTAATACCAAATTTTTGGAAGTTGGAAGCCATATTTGATATCATTATTCTAGCTACTTCAAGAGTCTTGTCTACTAGTGTTCATCCACTAGCTGCATTTATCATTCTCCTGTCTCCCTACAAAAGACCTTCATAAAAATATTGGATTCAGTAGCTGCTCACTAATTTGATAATGTGGGCAGCTTGCACAAAGCTTTTTAAAACTCTCCAAATACTCATAAAGTGTCTCTCCATGTACTTGCCTAATGCTACATATTTCTTTTCTTATATTTGCAGCTCTAGATATAGGGAAATATCTCTCTAAAAATTTATTTTTCATATCATTCCAAGTGGTGATAGTGCTAGATGGTAAATAGTACATCCAATTTTTGGCTAAGTCTCTTAAAGAAAAAGGAAAAATCTCAAGTTTAATTTGTTCTTCAGTTACTCCAAGGGGCTTTATGCTGGTACACAACACATGGAATTCCTTTAAGTGCTTATATGGGCCTTTATCTACAAGAATATGAAAATTAGGTAATAGATGAATCAATATAGATTTTAATTCAAAGTTGACATTCTCATCAAGATTAGAAAAAGTAACGTATAAGGATTGTTGGTGCAAATCTAGACCTGCAAGCTCTTTCAAAGTAGGGTGCCTAGACATGATTACTTCCTCCTTTCCTTAGTCAAAGTAAAAATCACAAAAGATAATGGATGTAGTCCCCAGAAACAATGTCATCCCTAGAAACAATGCCAAAATTTGATGGGTATTGTCATGGGTACACCAAATATAATACCATACCTCCAAATTAACCTATAGTAGTGGGAGAAAAGGTCAATGTCACAAAAACTAGTATTACCTTTTGTAAGTCAAGTAAAGGGGTGTTAAATAATGAAAGTAAAATAGAATGATTGCGAATAAAATAAAAGGGAGTGATTAATGGTAAAAGCATTGGTTTAGGTTGATATCCATTATCAAGGAATCGCATTGATCATCCACAACATAATCAATCTTTAATTGAATATCTATCATTAGGATTCTATCCTTGTTCCTCCTTAAGTTTAGTAATTGATGACGATCGCCTCAATTAACCCTAATTAACAAGTAATCTTTTAGCACATTGGTAAAGTATAACTTATTAACCAGATGAAGAATTAGAGAAACTGATAGAGTTAAAACAATATAGACACATTAGCTATATTTAATTTAGTCAATCATTCACCATAGGTTTAATAATTCATAATCTAAAATTATTAATTTTATTCACTTCTTAAATCATAATAATAAAAACTTTGTTCAAAATATGATCTAGTAGTAGATTAAGACAAACAATATACTAGTAAGCCTTCTTAACAATCATATAAATAATCATGAAGAAGAGCAGATAAATAATCAATACACAATTAAAATTGAACTAATAAAATCAAATCCAAATCTCACAGTGCATAAAACATCGTTGAGGTTTCAATCTTTCTTAACCAACAAAAAAGAAATTATCTGCGTAGGGCTATACGATAATTTAGAAAAAAAGAGGAGAATATGATTGAGAATTTGATGCCTTTGATGCTTTCTTTCCCCCTATTTATAGCTTGACTACTCCTAAATGAAGTATAATTGTTTCTAGGTCGGTTCCCAGCCCATTGGGCAATAATTAAAGTTAAAAAACACTAAAAATCATGAATCATGTTTTCTAGTACGGTGTGGGTGCTGCAAAACCCAAGATTTTCTATAATAGGGCACCGTAGATCTCTGGGATAGCGCCACGGTGCTTTGGTTTCCCGGGTCCGAGGCGCCGTGACACTCTGTATGTCGTGACGTAGTGCTGTAGCACTCTGGATGTCGTGACACAATGCCACGGCACTTTGGATGTCATGACGTGGTGCCGCAACACTCTCTTGTGAGCACCACGGTACCCAGAATTTTTTCGAATCTGTCGAAGTACTTAACACAAAAATTATAGCTCTTTCTCTTCTCTTTCCACAGCCGATACCGATGGAATCATCTTAATCATAATTCATATGATAGAGAAATGCCTCAATTAGTGACAAAGGGTCAGAAATCAACATTTTTCTATGATTTTCTCTCTATTTTCCTCTTCTTTTCTCTTCCTAAAACAAAAAACAAAAAACTCAATTAATTCCTATTTATAATTTACTTAAATTAAACAAAAGGGAACTTAAAACATACTAAACACATGCTTAATTAATTGCATATCAATAAAGCACCCTAATCCTCGATGTACCAAACTTTTTCCTTTTAAATGCCCTAAATCTATACCTAGACCCTCAGAGTCACCCATATTACAAGACTTCATTTGAAGCCATATGTTAAAAAATTGCAATCTCTTAACTAATTCAAATGAGATTGAACACCATGAGATAAACAAATAGGTCGGTTACTATTGTTTGCAATATTTACCCTTCAACATCTTGACATTATAGGTTTTTCATGTTGATGGTGCCTTGCTCTAATTACATACCTATAATGTTGTATAGTTACTGGTCTCCTCATTTTTTTTCTTTTCTTTTCTTTTCTTTTCTTGGGTTTCTTCATATCTCAGACCTACAAGTGATAGAATAAGACATTAAATCCTAAAATACTAAAAATAAAATTTAACTTGTAAAATGAAACAAAAATAAAGCATGAAAATTGAAATTTTCAAAACTTGAGTTACCTCCCTGTAAGTGCCTTATTTTTAATCTTGCATAGGCTATCTCTGATCTTTTCTTCACTTTGGCTAAGTTTAAGAGGATCTTATAAGTCCTTTAATGGTCAAATTCTCCTCCTTAGTAATGCTTAAATCAGTGTCCATTAACCTTGAATGGGTTTTCATCTATTTCCTTCACTGTTTTCATTGTTCCATAAAGGAACACCTGAGTAACTATGAAAGGACCTAACCAATGTATTCTTAAATTTTCCAGAGAAGAGTTTAAGTTTGGAATTGTATAACAACACTTTTTCTCTTGGCTCAAATTTTCTTCTCATCATCTATTTGTCAAGCACTTCTTTACTCGGTCTTTATAAATATGGACATTCTCTTATGTATTGTTTTGGAGCTCATCTAATTCATTCATATAGAGGAGTCTTTTTTCACTTGCAACTTGCATGTCAAAATTTAGTAATCTAGTAGTCCAAAAGGTTCTATGTTCTAGCTCAATAAGGAGATAACAAGCCTTAATGAATACTAACTTGTAGGTAGACATCTCTAATAAAGTTTTAAAGGCCATCTTATATGTCGATAAAGATTATTGAGCTTTTGAGACTAGTATTTCCTAGAAGTATTAATAGTTCTTTCTAATATTTTCTTTGTTTCTTTATTAGAAACTTTTACTTGTCCACTAGTTTGTTAAGTGGTAAGGGTAGCAACTTTATAAGTGACACCATATTTCTTTAAAATATTTTTGAATTGTTTATTGAAGAAATGTGTGCCACCACCACTAATGGTAGCCTTGGGGATCCCATACTTGGTAAAATTATTTTTCTTTAAAAACTTTGTGGACTGCCTTCATATCATTTGTAGGTGTTGCTATAGCTTCAACCCACTTGGACATATATTCCATTGCAACCAAGATATATTGGTTGTAATTAGAAGTTGGACATAGACCCATGAAATCTATGCCCCATACATTAAATAGTACACATTTAACAATATTGTTAAAGAGCATTGAATGTCTCCTAGAGATATTCCCACTTCTCTAGCATTTTTCATAGGCTGTGACATACACATGGGCATTTTTAAATAAGGTTGGCTAGTAAAAAACTTATTGTAGGACTTTTGCAATACTCCTACTAGTATCATAATGACCTCTAACTTTCAAGTTTTGATAGTGGTGCAAAATGTCTTTTACCTCATTTTTTGGTATACATCTCTTAATAATCCCATCAACACATCTTCTACATAGGTAAGGATTATCCCAAAGGTTGTATTTAATGTTAGATAAAAACTTCTTTCTCTAGTGATAGGTCATGTCCTTAGGCACTTAATTTGCAAGATAGTTTGCTAAATTAGCATGCCAAGGATATTCTAAGGAAGTAATGGAATACATATCAAGATGGAAATTTTCTTCCTTAGTTGAGTCACTGTCAATGAAATCAATTTTTATCATATCATCTTTGAGATCGTCATCTGATGTCATATACTCTTCACTAGATTCTTCTTTTTTCCTAGGTGTTACATGGTTATCAAGGGCCTATTCCCCTGCTATCTTAACCTACCAAACAACATGAGTTATTGGTATATACATAATAATAATCAATGTGGCATTCCTAATATTAAAAGTAAGTTTCCCTGATTGCACATCAATTATGATGTTCCCTAAAGCAAGGAATGGTATCCCTAGAATTAGAGGGATCTCATCATCTTCATTCTCTATGCCCAATACTACAATGTTAATATTAATAATAAAATCATCACTCTACAAATGAATATTCTCTATGACTCCTCTTGGTCTTCTAAAAGACTTGTTAGCTAGTTGCAAGTTAACAATTTTGAACTTTAAATCACCTACTTTAAACAAAGTCTAAAGCTTTTGAAACATATAAAAGGCAGTAAATTCACACTAGCCCCTAAATTACATAAAGCATTATGGAATTTAAAATTAAAAATAGAGTGAGGGATGTGAAAACGCCCTAATGTAGTTCCTTTATTAGTTAGTGGACCTTTCTCTATCTCCTATTTCTAGGAAGTGGTCTACAAGGGCTTTTCATTCTTTACCGTTATGGTTGTTGCCTAATCATTGGAATTTTTCTTAGTGTAATTCGATATTTTCCCTTGGGGTGAGTTTTGAGCAGTTCAAATAATTGCCTAAATTAAGTCTTAAAGTTTCGAATGGCTACCTCATGACTTTTGGCCCCTGGCTTCATTATCTGGCATATATTTGGTCCACTACTCTTACTTCTTATTTCTTTAAGGTGCTGGTGCTCTTTGTTGAGGTGTAAACCCATGTGGAATGGTTTTCTTATGATCCCGTGTGTCGTTCCAAGTTAGGGTAATTTCTCTAATTGGAGGATTGTAGGTGTTAGAATAGGGGTTATTCTACTAGTTGAAATTCTATACAAAGTTAGCTAATTCAGTCACCAGCTAGGATGCTTAATTTAATGGTCTTTTCCATAGTAATCATAGAACATAATCAAGGCCTTGTTCGTTAAGGTCTTTGCCACATCCAATCATCAGTAATGGAATCAAATTGCGCTAATTTGGAAATCTGTATATCAACTTCATATATACCTTTTGACTGCTTTTGGGGTTCTCTTTTAGCTAGCAATTGATAATTATTAGATTCCATCTCTTCTAGAAATTCATAGGTATTATCTGTAGTCTTAGCCATTAATGCACCACTAGCTACAACATCAATGGTTGTTCTAGTTGTACCAATCAGTCCATTATAAAAATATTAGACTTTAAGCCATTTGGGAAGTCTATGGTGTGGGTATTTTCTCACAAGTCTTTGAATCTCTCCTAGACCTTATAAAATGATTTTGACTCTTGTTGCATAAATGATATGTTTTTATTCCTTTTCTTAACCGTCTTATCTAGCGAGAAATATTTGGCCAAATTTTTTTGGGCCAAGCCATTCCATATAGTAATTGCCCTAGCCATTAGTGAGTTTAACAATCTCTTGGCCTTATCATTAAGTGAGAGAGAAGAGTCTAAGCCTGATAGTGTCATTAGAAGCATCATTGTGGTTAAAAATGTCACATATGTCTAGAAAGTTACTAGATAGGAATTGGGGCCATCATTAGACATTCCCCTAAATTAATAGATCATTTGGATAGTAGATGTTTTTATCTCAAAATTACTAGCCTAGATGGTAGGCTTTTTATGTTATTTTGTAGGCCTTTTACTAAGGCATAGCATAATTCCTTAATGCTTTATTCTGTCAAGGTTTTTACACTTTCTCTATGTTCCAGCTAGCAGCTCTTAATTCCCTTAACATTCTTGAGAATGATCTTTCTAGCTTTGCAAGGATAGTATCCAAACTCCTAACTCTTTGCATAAAAGAAAAAAGTACTTGAAAATTATAAATAAAAATCTTGGCTATAAAAATAGAATTGGTGTGTGATATTAAATTTTAGCTGTATTGTGTCCTGGACAATGGCACCAAAATTTTTTTAGTTAAAATTAACCACACAAGCGCATGTATTGCAAGCAATACAATGGATGAGTAAAGAAATGTACCAATAGGGACACACAACTACAATAATTAAGTACCACTACCAAGCTAGTAATTCTATCAAGATCAACAATATGGAGATTTAGGTTGAAATAATAAAACTAAAGCAGACACAACACATAAGATATATATGTTAATCAAGTAGAGAAAGTCTAGGTAAATTAATTTAATCTAATATTTCATTAGATTGTTACTACCAATTCAATTTTTATTAATAAACCCTATAACTAGAGTACTAATTTATTTATAAGCCTCTTTCAAGATAAATAAACATGATTTAATTCCAAGTAATTCCTAATATTACTAAAGCAAACGATAAGCTCAGAAATCCAGATAATCAAGTCAAATCCTAATTAAATAACTTTCATAAGAAGAATACTTATTCTTATACATTTCTATTGGTGATTGATGAGCGAGTTCTATAACCATGAATTAAATACTTTCATCTTAATTGTTTGTCATATTTAAGCATTTATTTTTTGTATTTCTCTCTAGTTTTATGCATCTTCTACAGATGGAGAATAAAACAGAAAATTGACTCAATTGGAGGAATCAAAGTTAAATTGTGGATCTTTGGAAATGATGTCTATAAACCAAGCGGTTAAGATAAATTCATTATGGATGGCTAAGTAAGGAGCATTATCTTTTTGACTCCTGAGAAGCATCCTAATGGATATGTACATCAATCCAATTTTGATTTATGACTATATTTTCAAAAGAACTTAAATATAAAGATTCTAGAAACCTCCAATGTTGAAAATATGTTTGTTGTTTGTTTTTCTGCCTGAACTTACTCCAGTATTTTAATCATAAATCATAAATTACACATATAATATATATCTACTTTGGTGTGTGAATAGCTGACACAAGTTTCTACAACTTTTATGTTTATGTGATCAGCAAATTCGGACACTAAGAGGGTAAACATTGGGCTAGAAAAAATATGCTTGCTGGTGCAGTCCATCCCAACCTTACTGCAGTCTTTGGGCCGTATCTCATAAAATACACAATAAATGTATACTAAATTTTGTAGGTAGATATCTGACACAATTTTCTACAACTTCTCTTTTCACATGGGTAGCAAATTCGGTGGCTATCAAAGAGGAATATCATGATTACTTTTGGTGGACTTAGTGCAATCCAACCTGTCAACTTTAGTGCAACTTGCTTTGTCACTTACCTCACTAGTTGTATCTATAAATAGAGGGGTCTTGTGAGCTAAGAGGGGGTTAAAAATTAGCTGAAGAGAGTATAGTTTTGAGACCATAAATTTTAGTTTTTAGTATTGTAATGCTCTTATTTCTTTAAATATTTTGTTATCCTTTCATAATATCACCATGCTTGTTCATCTTTATTTTTGCTTTCTTACTTTGAATATGGAGAACTAATCTCTTTATGCTAAGGTAAATGGTGAAACTCTTGGTATAATAATAATAATAATTTAACTTTTAATCTTAATGTTTATCTTTAATATTGTATTTACCTTCTTATTTCTTTTCTCATGTTATTTCTTACTAGCTGGTTTTATCGGACCGCCGATTTCTTGTTATTTTTAATTGGCTGGTTTTACCAAACTGTCTATTTCTTGTTATATTATGTTATTGTGTTTATTTTCTACCTTTTTATCTCTTATCTTATTTGCTGGTTCTATCAGACTGCCTATCTCTTATTATGTTTATGGTTGGCTTTGCCACCTATCTCTTGTTATGTTTATTCTTCGTACTTCTTTTCATTCTAATCTTGTAAGGTGTGAACTTTGATACATTGTAGACAATTTTTGGCACAATAAATTCTTGAATCAATCTTGACTTATTGTAAACAATATAATAATTGGTACAATGTATACTTGAATCCATTTTACAAGCAAGTATTAATGGTGTGAAATGAGGTAAATATAATTCATGTATAAACAAAAGTGAGCTCAAAGTAATACATTTTTCGATTGAAACCTTATTCATGCGAGGATTCCAATTGAGTGATAAAAAAGTTAAATTTATCATTACTCATACCAGGAGTGGATCCCCTCACCTTAGCATTCATTTTACCTTGAATACATTTCAATTTAATTTGAGCAATCAATTCCCTGCACACTTGATTTAATATTCTCTTCACAAAATAAATATTTTGACAACTAGGTTAGAGTTATTTATTTGGATTCAAATTAGAGTTTTCTATCAATTGGCAATCTTCGTGGGATCGACCTTGCATACCATTAAATCTGTACTCCAACAGATTCGTACGCTTGCGAGTTTAATTAAAATAACAACAGTGATCAAGCAATCAAAAGAATAAAACATAGAATTTAATAAATAATTTTTTCATATTGAAATTGAAAGAGAATTAGGGTTCCAAACTATTTACATAATAGGATCCATCAATTACCTAGAAAGGCTAATCTACTTCACATGAAAATCTAAAAGCATCCCACAATTGAAGAATGAAAACATTATAATTAGAATACGAAAGAAGGAAACGAATAGAGGAAGTTTGCCAAAACTCAAAGCCCTTTCTATATACATTTTCCTCCTTGGAGTTAATTTTGACAATTTACAATTACTTATGCAAAAAATCCTAATGTTGTGACTAGGATTGTCAAAATAAGCTTGACCTATAGGGCCAACCCAACTCAATCCTGTAAATGGACTAAGGTTGCCAGCCCATTTTGACCAAGGGCTTTTCATCCCTAAACTAGTTGGATCTTTTGGTTGGGCCAAGGAACTAAATTTTCTTTTTTTTTTTCATCGAAATGACCAAAACGTTTCTGTTTCCTGAGTCATCGACACGAAACAGAGTTATCGAAATAAAACGAAGTGTTTGTTAAGAAATTATGCTATTTCGATTGAAATTACTATATTTCGGAATATTTCAGTAGAAATACTCTTGATTCAGTGAAAATTTCGGTGGAAGTACTCTTATTTCGATGAAAATACTCTTGTTTCAAGTTGTTTCGATAGAAATACTCTCGTTTTGAGTTATTTCGATAGAAATACTCTTGTTTCGAGTTGTTTCAATGGAAAAGTACTAAACTAATTTGAAAAATAAAAAAAATTGGCAATCTAAAAGTAGATGAAAGTAGCATCATGTCACATCCAACACCAAGTTATTTTCTCTCACAAGTCACAACATCTTTATTAACTTCCTACTCTCCTCATTTGTTCTCATGACATTGTTTTTCTTCATTATCTTCATTTTAAAGAGAAAACTACAAAAATGATAAAAAGAGATATTGAAAGACAAAGAGAGAAGAAGATACCTGAAGATAGAGACAAAATCATGGTTGAGAGAGAGAGAGATTTAAATATAGATGCCATGAAAGAATTAAGAAGAAGATTGACAGATGGATGCAAGAGAAAGATTGTTGTTGAATGCTATTAAGATTTGAGTTGGAGTCACTACTGTAGTAGCATGTTTACTTATTATTTAATTATAGACATTAATTCGAATTAATTTTAATATAATTTTATATATCTATATAATTAATATTTTGTTAAAATCTTTTAAAATTGAAAAAAAATATTATTTGAAATTATTTGAAACATTTCTTAAAAAATCTTTTGTTTCTTCGAAATTTTCGAAACGTTTCGAAATATTTTCATTTCTGGAGTCACCGAAACGATACCTTGAAATGAAATTTAATACCTTGGGCTAGGCCAGCCTGGATGTTTCTTTTTTTAAAAAAAAAATAGTTGGATTACTAAAATTTTGTAATATAATAAGCAACCTAATCACTTACACCACCATTCTACAGTTCTGGACTCTCAACACTAAGTTTGTACACTGGGAATTGGGAATTGGCGTTTTTAATAGTAATCAAGCCTTTGCTAAAATATTGTTTATTATCTTGTACAATTTTGAATTCTTTTTCAATAGAATTAGTTAAATATATTATAACTTGTAAATGTAATCCATGAGAATAAATTGAATATATAAATTGTTAAAAGAACTATCATTAAAACTTTTTTTTAAAACAAAATATGATTAACAATTAATAGATTAAGTATAAGATATCTATCTATTTTGATAAATATTAAAATTAAACAAATTAAATTCAAGTCATCCGTATCTCATAATTTGAGGTACTACAATATTCATTATAATTTTATTCGGATTATAATAGACATGGTTTGGATAGGCATTGAAGAAGAAAAATTGAAGGTATATTTGGATATGTTTTTGTTTGTCTATGATATGTTTTTGTTTTATTGTTTTTTAAAACAATTATGTAAAATAGTTTTTGAAAACAGTTTTTTAGAATAAAAAAAAACCTATGTGAAAGATTTGTTTCAAAAATAGTTTTAAAAACTAAAAAAAAAAACCATTTGGAAGATTTGTTTTTTAAATTTTAAAAATATGACACAAAAAATTTAATAAATATCAAAATTTTAAACTTCAAAATAAGGCTTTAGAGTTTTAAGATTCAAGGTTTAGGTTTTAAAGTTTTGAGATCTTGGAATTTTTATTTTGAGATTTAGGGTTTAGTACTTTTAAATTTTGAGTTTTAGATTTTGAGTTTAGGGATTTAGGAATTGATAATTTAGAGTTTTGTTGTTTGACATTTTGGGATGGGATTTGAAGTTTTGAAATTTTTGATTTGGAAGTTTAAATTTAGGGTTTTAGTGTTTGAGTTTGAAATTTAAAGTTTAAAAATTTGGGTTTGAGATTTTGATTTTTGAAGTTTAATGGTTGCGATTTTCTTTTAAATGTATTAGTGTTATATTTACCAAAATATCAGTAATAAATTAATATATTTACAATATTTCCACATTTAAATAGGTGTTTTCAAAACAAGTGTTTTTAAAAACATGGAAAAGTTATTTTCTGTTTTTTTTTTAAATACTAATTTTGAAAACTGCTTTTAAAATGCATATCTCAAAAACACATTGCCAAACATGTTTTTCTATTCTTTTTTCATAAAACGTAAAACTGTTTATGAAAACAATATCCATGCAGGCCTTGATATTTCATCCTCTGATTATGTTTATACAAGGGAGGGAAAGATAAAACATTGTTAGACAAAGCAGCCAACACCTAAGAAGGGGTGAATTCTGCATTCCAATAAAACATGAATAATTTTCAAAAACCCAATTGAAAAACATTTGAAACAGAAGTTATCTAACAAGATAAATAGAAATTCCAAGCATCTTAGAAAATGAGGAAAACTTAATGTATCATTTAAATAAATGTACAATAGGAAAATGTTGCACTTTCAGCAAATTTTACTAGAAAATTAGTAAAACAGAAAAGTGCAGTAGCTTAGAAAATTAGTGCTAAACATAATGAGTTAAAGATAAAATATGAAACAAATTACTTAGAGAATAAAAGAGGATAGGAAATATGTAGAGCTTAATCTTGATTTAGCTTAACCACTAAGTTTACATCCAGTTCTCAAACCTCAACTTGAAATTCCTATTATAACCATAAATTTACAACTAACTCTTGTGAGTCACTATACAAACACAACTATAACAAGTTGGCAACATAGTTCTCTCCCCCTTATGACAATTCTCCCAATTCCACAAGTTTAAGGGACCACCCCTTGAATCAACAAATCATGAAAAAAGATAGAAGAAGGTGTGCAAACTTATACAATGAAGCATCCTATATCAAAAAACCAAAAAACATAATAGCTCAAAAGATAATCACAATGCTTAGACACTTTTTCGTATTTTTCAAGGAAGCTTGCTATTTATAGGAAAATGAAAGAAATAGCCATTGAAGACCATCAAGAACCAAATTAAATGAAATAATCTCATTGGAGAGGCTTTTATTTCTTTCCCATTCAAGAAACATGCAGTTATTAAAGTCTTTAGGTCCATGTTGTCATGTAAGATACTTGAAACCAGGCGTCTAGAACTTTAATAGAAGACTATTGAAAACTAAGATGCTTATTGTCATGTAAAATAACTTTTTTCCAATTTTTGAAAACAGAATAGGCACCTGTCACTTCATGCCAAAGGGGCTTATAAAGTTCTAGGTGCTTATTGATTATTGGTTTGTGAAATTGCATCATTTTCTAGCAAACAACGCCTATTAAACTCATCAAACTTCTGTTGCTATTTCAAAAACTCATTTTTAGAACAATTTTACAAACTGTTAATCAATATTCATCAGAAAACCCATCTTTAAGTTTTTCAAAAATATTTTAAAAGCTCAAAGGTTTTCTAAGTCACTTTCACATGAAGTCTAAGTCTAGAAAACCTATAGAGAAAAAACTTCATGACTTTGATGAACCTTAATTTGAGACATTTGTTGATGCAATTCTAGCTTCCATGTCTCCAATCCTTTTTTTATTTTATTTCTTGTAGTATCTTTCTTCTAGTGTTTTGCTTTAGACTATCGTATGCAAAAAAATACTTAACTTGCGAACCAAGTAGTTATTTCAAAGAATAATATATATGATTCCGTCATATATATAATTTACAAGATGTATAAACACTTTATAACCACTATTTGATATATATTATATGTAAGCATGATTTACGGTTAGTGCGTATAGCATAATTAAATATATAATATTACTTATTAAAGATTAAAATCATATATAGTACATAGTAATCAAATAAATAAATATATTTTTAATATACTTGTGGCCACATTTTTTATCTTTAAAACCTATGGCATAGGACTATATGACTAACAAATATTAATTATTGTGTTATGATATAAATTCAAAAAAATAAACAGAGAAAAAAATGGTTGGGCTGCTCAACCCATGGCCCTTAAAGGGCTGAGCTACCCTGTTGGCAGCCAATCTGGGGTTAGGCATCTCTCTGGCCTTTTTGTCACCCCTAATCACCCATGTCCAAAAAAAAAAAAAGGATACCCCTAATCACGACTTCATATGCAACTGTCGCAACGTTATGTCAAAATGGCGTCACTGGGCTTCTCTTTAATGTCACAATGTTAAGTCACATCGTGACGTTCAACTAACTCTTTATTTCTTCACTTGCTTCTTGTTCATATTTTATTCCTCGTTTCCCTGAGCATAATACGCCTACATAAACAAGTAAAATTGGGTCAATTCTTATAAAAATCACAATTTATGAAATATAACTCAAAAATTCTCATTTTAATAAACTAAAATTGGACAAAATTAAAGGCATGATAACTTACATATAGCACGTTATCAACACCTAGTAGCATTCACGTCAGCTATGCTATTGATAGGTGCGTCAGACCCAATCATGTACATAGCTTTTGCTTCAACATTAAATAAAGCAAGACTATAGTGGTTCTTGAGTCTACCACTTAACAGTATTTTCAATGTCCACAACCTGGTTGAAGCCTTCATAAACCCCTTTGGCATGAGTAAAGCGTATAAGAAAACCTAAGCGCCTTGTTGGTGAATATGAGGCAAGGAAAGGATGAGACATTGAAAGATTTCATAGCTGTGTTCACAAAGGTCTCTCTAGAGATATAAAAGATCTAATGAAAGGGGTAGCAAAGCATGCCTTTTTCAAGTAGCTAAAGAATGGGTTGTTCGCTTCATTGCTTGTCAAAACGCCCGCTCTTAACAACTTATAACCTTATGGCATGATAACATGAAGGAAATGTACCTAGAAAGTAGACTTTAAAGAAAGAAAAGGAGGATTGGAGACCCACACTAATAGGCCTATCGAGTGGACCAACTACCCTGATCATGGAGAAACGATTGATTAAGAAAGAACCAAGAGAGGTGGGCTTCGTAGAGAAGGGTGGCCTCATTTGCCACCGTAAGGAAAATTTTAGGCTTTTATACCTTTAACTCGGCCTCGGGAACAAATACTAGAAGAAAAATGCAATGCTAAACTTCTGAAGTTCCCATCGATCAGAGTTAAAAGGCACTTGGTGGACTGGTCTTAGTATTGTAGGTGACTCGGATATATACTCGCATAAGAGACCCGTATGAAGTCTATGTTGAAATTGGGCTTGAATTTTATTTAGTTATATTTATTAAAAATTATAATATCTCATAATTTTTATTTTTAAATAATAATATTTTACTATAAATAAATATAATTTTATTTAAATTAATTTTTATTTTTCTTAAAATAATTATATTAATTTCTAATAAATTTTTGTTTTATTTTTAAAAATATATATTTTTTATTATATGTAAAGATATTTATTTTATGATTTGTTTTATTAAGAAAAATCATGATTTAAGAGTGTAACTAAAGTTTTGTAATAATATAAATTTTTAGAAATTTTTGAAATATTTTAAGATGAAAAATAATATATATATATATATATATATATATATATATATATATATATATATATATATATATATATATAATTATTCAATTATTAAATAAAAATAATAATTAATTAAAAAAAGAGGAGGCAAAAGCAAATAGGAGAGTAGAGGGTCAGCATTCCTCCATTATTTTTTCTTTTATTTGTTTTCTCTATATTTCTCAATTTCTCTCTAAGATATCTTTCAATATATGCTTTCAATTGAAATATCGGAAGTACTGTTGTATTCGTGGTGATGAGAGTTTTAAAATCCACCAATCAATTTTGCCGGAAGTTCATCGAAATGTCCTCGAAAAATTGTGAATAGTACTTATAGGTAATTTTTCTAAAATGCTGAATTTTTTTATGGCTTTTCAAATTTTCAAATTATAGGTTTTGTTAAGGATATAAAATATTAGTTGTATGATAAATTTCACGGTCAAACAACATGATTTGGTTTTTTAATTTTGCAAATTGTTCTTCGATGAACAGTAATTATGAATAGAAAGTATTTCTAGCATGAATAGTTTTTTTTCCAGCCGTGAACAATACTCATCAGTTGACCAAACTCTTTGAGTTATTTCTTAAATTTTTAGACCCTCTCAAATTGATTTTGAAGTCTGTTTGGTCAAATTCGGATTAAAAAAGTACATTTTGCGGCTGTGAGTAGATAATTCTTTCTATGACTTACCACATGCTCTTCTTGAACTTAAATTGTATAATTGATTTTGTTTACAAATTATTTATACTATCATAAGTTTTTGAAATGTGTTAAAATATCTGTTTTGTTTACGAACTGGCACATAGTTTAAGAAGTGTATGGTTTTATAAATAGATTTTGAAATTCATTGAATATGTGGTTCTAAATATATTTATCATTGTTTGGTAAAGTGAATGTTATGTGCATGAGGCATTGATTTGTAAAATTATAAAGTTACTTATTATAATTGAATGACAAGTGTAAAACTTATGACGAGTTGCTTGATAATTATACATTGCATTTAATGAATATGCATTTATATGTATGGATGAATATCGGCAGGTTGTATGACTTGTGACGGTACCAAGTAAAAGACACCCTATTAGTCTGAGTGAGCCAAAAAATGGATGCTCCAACCGGGTGATAGTGGTAATGTAAGGAGATAGATGGGTGATAAACTCACATTCTCTGATCACTTATTGTGACTGTAGTCGATCGATCACTATGTGTATAGTAAATAAGTGAATTGAGTGTATTGAAAGCTGTAACATGCTTGAGCATTATTTAAAGAGTAGATTTTCAATGCATATATAGTATGTTAATTATGCATAAACAAAAGTTATGAATTTATCTCAAAACCTTAATATTTTACTGTAACTTATACAGCTAAATATAACATCATCCCTTGCTGTGTGCTTGGAAATATTTGATGATTCTGATATGAGTTCCTCCTAATATTTTTATGTGAAATATTTTGATGCATAACACATTTGTTTAATGATCATACAATATAGTATATGATTTTGGATGTTTGAATATCTATGGGTCTGTTTGTTTTCCAGTTTTAAAAACTGTTTTCTGTTCTCAGTTGTTTTCAGAACAAAAAAAACTCGTTTGGTAACTATTTTTTGTTGTTGTTTCAGAAACAAGTTTTGAAAACAAGTTGTTTTTAAAACAGAAAAACAGAAACAATGAAAAGTTGTTTTTGTTTCCAGTTTTTGTTTTTAGAAGAAAAAAAAGCAAAAAACAACATGTTTTCAAAACAGTTTATCAAACGATTTTTTTTACTTTTGTTCTACAGAACAACTTTTAAACATAATTTTCAAAAACAGTTTTTAAAAACAAAAAAACAAAAACAGAATCAAACAAGACCTATTTTTTTGAGAATATTTGAAGTGCGGGTCCCATATGGATATACTTCTAAATTGTATTTTCTATGTAACAAATTTTAAAATATGAGTATATCCATATGTTGACCTAAGAGGTCATAAGAGGTATTATCTGCTCACTGAATTGTCAAACTCACTACACGATATTTCTATATCTTTTATATAAGAATACAGAGTCTGATTTTGCAGATAGGTGATCGGTTAGGTGATATATTCTCTGGGTGAGTCTACGTTACTTCCAAGGCTCACAATTTTTTTTGAATTATACTGTGTTTGTATTCTAGAGTGTGCTATGAATACTACAATCGGAATTCGTGCCTCTGTTGTTACTTTGACATTTATAACTTGGTATGTATAATGTGTATACATGAGAGAATCTATATGTATCTATTTTAATGACAAAGAATAGTGCTATGCATGTTATGGTAAATATTTGATTGAAAAAAAATGTTTTATTTTATTTACATGCCCATAAATTGGGGCCGTTATAAGTTGGTATTAGAGTATTATGTTTCCCTGTGGCTATCGGAGCAAAGTATTCTTTAGTAGAACCTTTAGTATGGATATGAGCCGGATATATTTATACTTTAGGTGCTGCTGAGGGATTCTATAGGATTTCAATTTCCTTTTTATTCCAAGTTGTTAAATTTTCTAGTATAAAGTTGGTTGAATATTGTAACATCTTAAGAGGTATCCATGGGTCAATTACTACCTGAAAGTGAAAAGAAAAAGTGTTCGAGAGAATTTAATGAATTTAGACAGATACCAAATATGACGGTGTCTGAATGTTATATTCGTTTTACCCTGTTGTCTAGATATGGTAGACTTTGATGTGATACTGAGAATAGATTGGTTGGTATCATGCCATGCCATTTTGAAATGTCATTTTAAGGTAAGAAAATTCAAAATTCTCGGAGAATCTCTTTTTATAATACGAGGTGATTGTAGTGAAGTATTGAATAATTTATCTTTGATTTAATAGCTCATAAGCTATTACATTCTACTATAATTAAAGATGAAGATCCAAGTCTAATTTGCGTTTTCTGTGGTTGTCTATTGTCCAATCTATTTGAATTGTAATTGGATCAGGTACATGAACATATGCTTGTAAAGCATCAATCAAGTCCTCAGCATTTGAAGTCAAGATGAGAATTCATTGTACTGAGTGTGAGATAAACTTTTGTTCCACAGCTTGATCAAGAAAAGACAACAAATTATCAAAAAAATTATTAACATTTAACAAACTTATCAGTTTGTGATGCATATTTAATTGTGCCCAGGAGACTATTTAAAAAATCTTTTTCAAAGTATTAAAACTCCTTGGTAAAGCAATGAAGGCATTAGCATTGCTCATCATTCTAGCCATGCGCTCATGCATGGAAGTTACTCTAAATTCTTCTCCAATTGTCTTCCCTATGATGTTGGATGCAGCTATAGCTATAGGAATAATACCTAGAACTTGACATCCTCCTATATGTGCAGCTATAGACACAACCCCATTAACCCACGGTTACCTCCACCACAGACTAAATGAATTTTTCTCCTGACCAATACCATACTTAGATTTTGTGCCGCTTTCACATACTCTCCATCTTTTTCAAGACTGGAACCACAAAAAACACAAATATTTAGAAATTGATGGAATGTGATTCCCTCCATAACTGCACTCACCCTAACTTTGAGTATAAAAGTAAATATACTAATGTATACATTTATAGAATTCAAAGACGGGCATACTTACAATAGCTATGCGAATAGGCCGGACATTATTAAAACAGCTATGTGAGTGACTGGTGGATAATAACTAAATTGAAGGTGAATTTAAAAAATGGCAGCACACATACATATGTATAGTAGTTATATCTGTGACCCATATTAAGCATATAAAGAGAATAAAATTAAGGTATAACCAGAAATTGTCCTTTTTCTTGTTGTCCTTGATGAATCATTGATGTCTTAATTTTTGTAGGAAAAGTTGTAAGTAATAGGCGTCATTGAAAAAAAGAGAGTGAAAATAAAAATCAATTAATTTTTGAAAAGGGACAATCAAATGATAAATCATGTTATTTTCAATATTCTTACTAGTCGACTATTGATATTATTAAGTCGACTAGTTATTTTGGAAATTTTTAATTTGGACTAGATTTTTTTATAGTTAATTGATTACATCTGTTTTGAAACAATCAACTGTATCCTACCATTTAACTACGTGTTCTTTGTTTTTCACAGACTTTTATAAGCTCAGAAATGCTTCTTTTCCATGTGCTATTATGCCACCGAATAATAATAGTTTTAAATTAGATTTTCACACTTATATTCAAAACTTGTGGCCACCGAGTTTTACTGAAATAACAGCTAGATTTTGTTTACAGATTTTCAAGAATTACAGCCACCAATTTTAATTTTCTTTCAATATTTGTCCAAATTTTTGAATTCCTATTTTGGCACCATGCTCTATTATGTATTTCTCTTTTTCTGTTGCGTCATTCTTCATTAATGTTTGGCATTAAATGCATGGTTCTTTTCCTTATTACAAGGAGGGTTAATTTCTTTTCTTTGAAAGAAATAGACAAATGATGGCCTTATGGTGCTTTGACGAATGTAATCAAGAGAATTAGTGCTATTGAAGTTATTGAGCAATAAAATATGGGAAATAGGGTTTAAATTAATTTTTGAACTCTTAATTTGAAAATATGGAGAATATTTTGAGAACTATGTACAAAAATAATGTAAGTGATCAAAATATTTGTGTTAAGGGTTTATACCATACTAAGTTGAGTCTAGTATCTAAAATGTGAATAATGGTTAAGAAAGGAGATTTTAGAAAAAGATATAGATTGTGAATATGGATAACTTTAAGGCAATAAGAATATACTAAGATATGAAAGAATTGTATTAGCATAATGGTGAAAAGAATATACAAGTGATATTTCTTTTGTTGTTTAGTGTGTCAATAAGTAAAAATTGAATATTTTGTTTCAGGAGAGCTATTTAGGAAGCCTAAAGATAAATAGATTATAGTATAGCTGATAGAAAATATAAATGGTTGTTTTATGCAATGGAAGTTATGTTTCCGGTATCTTTATATAATTTTGGTGAAAGTTGGGAGAAATTATTTGTCCTTAGTTGAACTTGCCTATATAAGTAATTATCATGCCAATATACAAATGGCACCATTTGAGATTTTATATAAAATATCGTAGGTCTCCTAATAGGTGGGTAAGTTGAGTAAAGTTATACTTTTGGAATCTAATTTGGAATAACATGCAATAGATATAATACGACTAAAATTGATGATGTTAGTTTAGAAAACATGCTTCAAGCATATGTTTTTGAGTTTAGTGGGAGATTTCTTAACAAAATTTGCCTATAATAAAATGATATTGGATGACTTAAAGTTTTATGTAAGAGTTGTTACAAACTTTCTGTTAAATGATTTAGTAGAGTTAGACTTATTGTAAGATGTCGTTGATAAAGTGAAATTGATTAGAAAAAGAATACAAGAAACTCAATACAGGCCAAAAGTTTATAAAGATCAGGAATGTTGAGCACTAAAAAATATTAGCTAGTGATCAAATATTCTTGAAAGACTCACCCATAAAAGAGGTAATGAGGTTTGGAAAGAAGGAAAAAGTTAAGCTTTAGTATATAAGCTCTTCTGAAATCTTGGACAAAGTATGCATAATATATATCGCCTAACTTTGCCATCAAGATTAAGTGATGTTTGTACAGTCTTTCTTGCATCAATGCTAAGGAAACACCTATTAGATTCTTCTCATGTTATCAGATCCCAATAAATTCAATTGAACAAGAATTTAGCTTAATTATGAGGAAAAACTGATGTTTATTGTTGATCGACTAGTGAAGAATTTATAGTTGAAATAAATCTCTATAGTTAAGGTTATATGGCAAAAATACTCAAGTGAACAAATCAATTAGAAAGTAAAGATGATATACAAAAGAGATATTCTCAAATTGCTTGAGTAGTAAAATTAATAATTGTAATTTATGCCTTGGCTTCATTCCTTACTTGTGATAGTATGGTTTGAAATTCAGGGACCGAATTTATTAAGGCGGGAAGAATGTAATATCTCATATTTTTATTTTTAAATAATAATGTTTTGTTATAAATAAATATATTTTTATTTAAATTAATTTTTTTTACTTAAAATAATTATATTAGCCTCTAATAAATTTTTGTTTTATTTTTAGAAATATTCTTTCTTTTATTATGCGTAAAGATATTTATTTTGTGATTTTTTTATTAAAATTTTTATCAAGAAAAGTCATGATTTAAGAGTGCAACTAAAGTTTTGCAATAATATAAATTTTTAGAAATTTTTGGGACATTTTAAGATGAACAATAATATTTATATGTATATATATAAAAATAAATCTCATTATTCAGTTATTAAATAATAATAATAATTAATTAAAAAAAGAGGGGGTGGAAGCAAATGGGAGAGTAGAGGCTCAGCATCCCTCAATGATTTTTTCCTTTATTTTCTCTCTCTATGTTTCTCAACTTCTCTCTAAGATATTTTATAATATATGCATCCAATTGAGATACCGAAAGTACCATTGGATTCGTGGCAACGAGAGCTTTAAAATCCACTGATCAATTTCACCGAAAGTTCACCAAAATTTGTCGAAAAATCGTAAATAGTAACTTATAGGTAATTTTTCTAAAATGTTGAATTTTTTATGATTTTTCAAGTTTTCAAGTTAGGGGTTTTGTTAAGGATATAAAATATTGGTTATATGATAAATTTCATGGTCAAACAACGTGATTTGGTGCTTTAATTTTGTAATTTGTTCTTTGGTGAACAGTAATTGTGAACAGTGCTCGAACATTATGTGAACAATATTTCCCGATATGAACAATATTTTCAGCATGAATAATATTTTTCGACCGTGAACAGTACCCATTAGTTGACCAAACTCCCAGAGTCATTTGTTAAGTTTTTAGACCCTCCAGAATCGATTTTGAAGTCTGTTTGGTCAAATTCGGATTGGAAAAATACATTTTGGGCCTGTCCAACCTGGAGCCCTTACCCTGTGAGTAGATAATTCTTTCTATGACTTACCCCATGCTCTTCTTGAACTTAAAATGTATAATTGATTATGTTTACAAATTATTTATGCTATCATAAGTTTCTAAAATGTGTTAAAATATCTGTTTTGTTTACAAACTGGCACATAGTTCAAGAAGAGTATGGTTTTGTAAATAGATTTTGAAACTCATTGAATATGTGGTTCTAAATATATTTATCATTATTTGGTAAAGTGAATATTATGGGCATGAGACATTGATTTGTAAAACTATAAAGTTGCTGATTATGATTGAATGGCAAGCATAAAGCTTATGGCAAGTTGCTTTATAATTATACATTGCATTTAATGAATATGCATTTATATATCTGTATTTATATGTATGGATGAATATCGACGGGTTGTATGGCTTGTGACGATACCGACTAAGGGACGCCCTATTAGCTTGAGTGAGTCAAGGGAGGGCTGCTCCAACCAGGTGATAGTGGTAATGTGAGAAGGTAGATAGGTGATGAACTCATATTCCCTGATCACTTATTGTGACTATAATTGATCGGTTACTATGCATATAACAAATGAGCGAATAGAGTGTATTGAGAGCTATAACGTGCTTGAGCATTATGTAAAAAGAGTAGATTTTTAGTGCATATATAGTATGTTAATTATGCATCAACAAAAGTTATAACTTTATCTCAAAAGCTTAATATGTTACTATAACTTATACAGCTGAACATAACATCATCCCTTGCTGTGTGCTTGGGAATATTTGATGGTTCTGATATGGGTTCATCCTAATATTTTCATGTGAAATATTTTGATGCATAACAACATTTGTTTAATGATTATATAGTACAATATATGATTTTAGATATTTGGATATCTTTTGTTTTGAGAATATTTGAACTGTGGGTCCTATATGGATGTACTTCCGAACTGTATTTTCTTTTTAACAAATTTTAAAATATGAGTACATCCATATGTTGACCTAAAAGGTCATAAGAGGTATTATCTGCTCATTGAGTTATCAAACTCACTACACGATATTTTTACATTTTTTTATATAAGAATACATAGTCTGATTTTGTAGATAGTTGATCGGTTAGGTGATATATTCTTTGGGAGAGTCTATGTTGCTTCCAAGGCTCACGTTTTTTTTTGAATTATACTGTGTTTGTATTCTAGAGTGTGCTATGAACACCACAAGCATGATCTTTGTTTTGTGTTTACTTTGACATTTATAACTTGGTCTGTATAATGTGTATACATGAGAGAACCTATATGTATATATTTTCATGACAAAGAATAGTGTTATGTATGTTATGGTAAATATTTGATTGAAAAAAATGTTTTATTTTATTTACGTGCCCATAAATGCGGGGCGTTACAAAAATAACTAGCGACATTTGTTGATGTTTCAAGGCATGCAAAGGAGGAAGTGAGAGACAAATTCAACCCATTATTGTTGACTTTTCTCACACTACTCATTTGAAAGAATCTATCATTTAATGGTTAGAAGACATGTAAGGAATTTTCTACATGCACTTTCAATTTGAACATGACATTTAGGAGACAAGTTAGGCGCATCTTTCACCCACCTATGTGCATGTATTTAATATTATTCCCATTTGATTACTTTTTCATGGCATCTTTACCTATAAATATGCAATTGAAATAGTGCAGAAGACATCACTCAAGGTGATGAAGAAAGCCAAGGAGAGACAAGATGTATGAGCTTTGTTCTTAAGCTTGAGTGATCATTTTGGGTATCAATTTGTGTAGAGTGATACACCATTGAGAGATATATTTGGGTGTATTTGGAGTACCAATTCGTGTAGAGTGATACATCATTGAGATATATAATTGGGTCTATTTAGGGAATCAATTTGTGTAGAGTAATATACCGTTGAGAGATATATTTGGGTGTATTTGGGGTGTGGCTAATTTGTGAGTATAGCCAAACCACTTTTGTATTATTCATTTGATTTGTCAGTGAAGAATTGTTGGTCATCTTTGTTCGTGGATGTAGGCTATAAGCCGAACTACGTTAATTCTTGTCTATTATTATTATTTCTTTGTTATTTTGTCCCATTATTTGCCTGTTTGGGCCCTTCGAAATCTTAACAGTCTGTCATATGACAGGACTTTTTACGAGTCAAAATTGGCACCAAGAGCCTGCACATCATGCATACAACCACTACCACCCTTTCTTAGGTTGACTCCCTATAAATATCTTTTCAAACTATCTACCTTTCATTCCTCTACATCTTGTCTTCCCTTTATTTGGCCCTTTCGAAATTTCCCCAATTTTCATCCATTAGCATTAGGTGACCTAATTCAACTATCATTGTTATAATCCACACTTCGACATTCTCATATGCTAATCCCCACCTAATTTTTCCCCCTAAAAGATAGGATAAATTCATTAATTAATGAAAGAAGAAGGTTATCTTAAATACATGCTAAAAAGGAGGGTACGTAGTAATACAATATTCACCGAGGAGCACACTCATTGTAACACATCTTAAATTAATCCTAATGAATGGGTAAATAGAAAATGACTAAAATTTTGTATAACCCAACCACAGAGCTTGGTTATCTTAAATTGCCTTATTACAAACTACTTGACAGATAATGAAGCGAGAATGCTAAGACTTTTTATCAAAGGCGTGCTCATTATGGCACTTCCAAAGAAACCACATAATGTAAATAATCGATTCCAAAAAAGTCTACCCATGTAGCTCAAGACCTTGATATCTCAAAAATGTTTTGCCACCAATCAAAGAGGTAAGTGGGACCACCTCTTATAACAGTTTTCTGAGGGACAAAGAGCCCATACACTAGTAGCTAAAGAGCAAGAATGAAAGTGGATTAGAGTTTCTTCGAAAGCACCACAATAGCTACAGGTTTGATTATGCTGAGGCACACAACGAGCCATTTGGTTGTGCTTTGTTGTGTGCTTATTATGAAGGCACTTCCACATAAAGATCTATTAGCATTTTAGGGATTCTGAGACGCCACACCTTCTTCCATATCTGTGAGGGAACACCATCAGGATGAAGCATAGTATCAGTTTGTAACAATTTGAGAGCAACCAAGTAACCATAAGAAACTGAGTAATTCACATCCCTTGAAAAAAGCCAAACTAGTCTATCATCTTGATGGGGAATAGAGTCTTGTAGTACTACATCTACGAAGGAGCCAAGAAGGAGCTTTATCACCTTATCGACCTTCCAAAACCTAATAAACTGATCAATCAACTGTGAGAAGTAAAGTGCTTGATAGGATAAAAGTTTCAAACCTTGGATGGTAAAAGGGGGCTAATAGGTAAACAAGGAGATCCTACGGTATCCAGAGTATAGTTGCTACCCGCTTTCTTCCTACTGCCTCGCCAAAATTAATTTCATTCCTTCAAGAATGATTCTTTAAGCCTAAGAAGGATTAGAGCTTTCAAAATATAGCAAGGAATGCTTATAAGGAAAGTATAGAGATTGAAGAAATATTTAAAGGAAAGGCTGTTGATTTGTGGCCAATCTCCAAGCTTGTTTTGAAAGTAAAGCACTATTCAATGCCTGAAAATATTTTAAAACCCAAACCTCCATAGTTTTTTGTTTACATAAAGTGTGCCAATTAATACAATGCAATGTGTGATTCAACCTAGAACCTTTCCACCAAAATATCTTAACAACTCAGTGATATCATAACCTATTGTTATTTTAATTAAAATTCGTAAGCGCACGAAACTATTAGAGTATAGATTTAGTGGTATGTAAGGTCGATCCCACGAAAATTACCAATTGAGAGAAAATCTAATTCAGATTCAAAATAAATATTTCTAATCTAGTTGCTAGAATATTTTGTGTGAGAAAAGTACTGAACAGAGTATGTAAAAAACTAAAATACTAAAATTAAATAGGAATGTATTCAAAGTAAAGAAACATGTTAAGGTTAGGGGATCTACTCTTTGTACATCAAATAAAAATAAATTTTAACTCTTTTATTACTCAAATGGAATCCTCACATAAATGATATTCCATTTGGAAGATATATTACATTAAACATGCATTGGTTTTGGTTTACAGATGAAGTGTATTTGCCTTCTTTTATTGTATTACTAATTATAAATAACTCTTGTAAAATGGATTTAAGTATACACCGTGCCAATAATTATATTGTCTACAATAAATCAAGAATGATTCAAGCATTTATTGTGCCAAAAATTGTCTACAATGTATCAAGATTCACACTTTACAAAATTAAAAATGAAAGATGTAAAAGTAAGAAAAACATAATAACAGAGTCAATAATAATAATATAAAGTAGGTAGTAAACTAGCTATTAAGAAATAAAATAACAAAAAAAATAATAGAAGGGTATAAAATAAATAATAGAGGGGCAACAAAGACATCCTCTAAGAAAGTAAATAACAAGAAAATAAATAACAGAAAGGTAAAAAATAAATAACAGAGGGATAACAAAGCCATCATCTAAGAAAGTAAATAACAAGAAAATAAATAACAGAGAGGTAGCATAGCCGTCCTCTCAAAAGAAAAATAACAAAAAAATAATAACAGAGAAAATAAATAACAAAGGGGTAACAAAACCATCCTCTAAGAAAATAAATAACAAGAAAATAAATAATAGAAGGGCAAAAAATAAATAACAGAGAGACGGCATATTCGTCATCTTAGAAGAAAAATAATAATAAAATAATAATAGAGGAGCAACAAAGCCATCATTTAAGAAAGCAAATAATAATAAAAAATAGAGATGCTGAAAATAAATAACAAAGGAGCAACAAAGTCATTCTTTAAAAAAGAAAATAAATAAGAAGATAAATACAACATCAAATATAAACATTAAAATTAAGAGTTAGATAAATTATTATTTTAATACCAAGAGTTTCACCCTTTCACCTTAGCATTAAGATATCAGTTTTCCATAATCAAGGTAAGAAAGAAAAATGAAAGATGAAGAAGCATGATAAAATTTATGAAAGAAAGTAAAGATACAAAATGTATAAAGAGAGAAAAATATTACAAACATTTAGAACTCCAACAATACTTTTCCAAGCACACTCTTCAGCCTTTCTCCTCCCTTTCTAGCTCACAATATGTCTCTATTTGTAGAAAAAAAACAAGGGGATTAGGTGATAAAAATGGTAGGTAGCAAATTGAACTAAAGTTGACAAGTTGTGTTGCATTATGTGCCTCGAACGTCATTGTGATATATCTCATTGATGGCAACCAAATCCCTAATCCCATCAATATAAAAGTTGTAGATATTTTAATTATCTTTCCAACCATATAAAGGGGAGAAAAATTGGCCACATATTTTGTGATTTATGGCCAAAACACTAGAGCAAAGTCAAGCTAAATTGTAACAGTAAACATGTTATATTCTAACTCAATTTTGGACCTTTTAATATCCAAATTTTCTAACCACTTGAACATGAAAGTTGTAGAAAATGGTATCTTTTATTCACCTAGCAAATTTTATATTCATTGAATATGTAGTTTTTGAAATATGACCCAAATACTACAGTAAGGTTGGGCTAGACTACAATAGTAAACATGTTCTCTTTTATCCCAATTTTGGCCCGTTGAATGTCTGAATTTGCTTATAATATAAAAGTTGTATTAAATTATGTCAACTATTTATCTACCAAATTTCATACATAATATATACTTATTTTCTAATATACGGCCAAAATACTGTAATAAGATCAAGTTGAAAAACAAGCATCAAACAGATTTTTAACATTGGGTGTTCTGCCTTGAATCTTTATGTTTTAATTCTTTTTAAAATGTGGTCATAAATAAAGATTGAATTTATGCATATATCCATTAGGATGCATCTCAAGAGTCAAAAAGATAATGCTCCTTACTCAACCATCCTTAATGAATTTATTTTGTCTACTTGATTTATACACATAATTTTCAAAGAACCACAATTTAGTTTTGATTCTTCCAATTGAGTCCATTTTTTATTCTTCTCTCCATCTATAAAAAAGACACAAAACTAAAGACAAATAAGGGAGATAAATGATTAATTAAGCAAAAAGATAAGATGAAAATATTTAATTTATAAGTATAAAATTCACTCTTCATAACCCAACAAAGTACGATACTCAAAGCAAAACGTAACGTAACTAGGAAGGACATGTAATACCAACTTTATAAGAACTATTTCACCGACATGAGAAATTTTTTTTCCTATGCACCCAGCAACTCTACTAGTCACCTACTGCTTAATGAAGCCAAAAGTCTCCTTCTTTTACTTGTTAACAAATGAGGGAAAAACCAAGTATTTATCTTGAGAGCCAATATTAACCACATATAGTGTCACCAAGGCAATCCCATAACTGATGTAGAGTATTATGAGAAAAGGAAATATAATATTTTTGGAGATTTATCTTTCGGACACTTATGCTTTCATATTTCATAAGTAAGTAATTAATAGCTTAACAATCATTTTGAGTAGCTTTGGCGAAGAGAATGGTGTCATCTGTGAAGAAAAGATATAAAATAATAGGGATTCGTTTGGTAATTTTAAGTCCAGCAATGGACCTTTGATGTTTAGCCTCTTTGAGAAGATGAGACAAACTTTTAGCACATAACAAGAAAAGATAAGGAGATAGCAGGTCTCCTTGATGAAAAGGCCTGTAAAAGGACAAAAGTAGCGAAAGCTTTCACCTAGAATAAGAAACCGTAATAACGCACTGCATAGAAAGTTTTACCCAAGTAAGATGAAAACCAATTTTAAGCAAAAGTTTCTTTGTAAAAGATCACTCTACAAGATCATAGGCCTTATTCATATCCATCTTGAAAGCCATTTCATGGTTCCCACTACTATTCTTAGTCTTCAAATAATGTATGATTTCATATGCAATCAGTATGTAATTTGAAATCAAAGGCGCTTAACAAATGCAAATTAGTTCAAACTAATTACGTACCTTGTTTATTAAGCCTTGATGTCTTGAAACAATAACTTTTGAAAAATCTTGTTATAAACTGAGCATAAACTCATATCCTAATCAGGCTTTGGCATTTAGGGATAAGCACAATGATGTTATGGTTAATATTATATATGAAGCATCTTTTGATTCCTAAAGAAGCTACAGACTGCCTCATAAATATTTTAATATACTGTAATTTTTAAATAATAATGTTTTGTTATAAACAAATATATATATATATATATATATATATATTAAATGATTATGTTTTGCTAAAAGTAAATATACTTTTAATTAAAATGATTGTTGTTTTACTTAAAATAATTATATTTGTCTCTAATAAATTTTTGTTTTATTTTTAAAACTATTCTTTATTTTATTATGCATAAAGATATTTTATTTTGTGATTTGTTTTATTAAAAGTTTTATCAAGAAAGTCATGATTTAAGAGTGCAACTAAATTTTTGCAATAATATAAATTTTTAGAAATTGTTGGGATGCTTTAGGATAAAAAAATAATAATTATATGTATATAATTAAAGAAGAAATTTTAAATTTAATTATTAAATAATATTAAGTAAAAAAAAAGGAGAAGAAAAAGGGAGATGGAAGCGTGAAGAAGAGAAATCTACGAAACATTCGTATATGAATAGTGTAAATAGTATTTTTCTCTCATCCATGTTCTTTCTTTAGATCTAGAGTGTCTACGGGCCTTTGATATCAAAATCAAGGGTACCACTGTATTCAAGATGGAGAGTACTATAATATTGGCTGAATAATTTTTCAAATCGGTCAAAGAATCGCCACAGATCGGAAGTAAAATTTTTTAGAAAAAGATAAACTCTGAAACTCCTATTTAGAGATTTCAAATTAAAAATCTGACAACGTAGATAGATTTAGGAGATAGATAAACCTTAAGATATGAAACTTTTCAGCCATTTGATAACTTTTTGTACATCGTGAACAGTAAATCCGCCCAATATGAATAGTGATTCCGGTAGTAAATAGTACCAATCAGTTAACCAATGTTGACCAAGCTCATAGAGGCTAAATTTTGAGATTTTGGAGTCATTTTTAGGTTTTTGGACCCTCCAGACTCGATTTTGAAATCTGTTTGGTCAAATTTAGATTGAAAAAATGTATTTTAAGGTTGTCCAACCTGAAGTCTTACCTTGTGAGTAGATAATTCTTTCTATGACTTACCCTATGCTCTTCTTAAATTTTAAATATATAATTGGTTTTGTTTATAAGTTATTTATACTTTTATATGTCTCTGAAATAGATTAAATTACTTGATTTGTTTACAATATGGTATATAGTTCAAGAAGAGTATGATTTTGAAAATGAATTTTTGAACTCATTAAATATATGATTCTAAATATATTTCTCATCATATGGTAAAGAAAATATATTGTACATGTGGCATTGATATGTAAACCTATAAGATTACTTTAGAAAAGGGCATGTATATGTGATTACCCTAATTGAGAAATTTCTGATAGAGAAATTTTATTGAAACTGAAAATTCTTAATTATACTGAAACCTTTGTTTTGAATGATATAACATATGTATAAATATGATTTCTGTGGAGGAATCCTATTAGAAACATTGTTTGCTGATAGTAGGTGATGTTAGCCCTGGTACACCTTGATATCTCAGCTAGCAGGGGTGGTAATAGCCTCGTGTGATGGCTAATATACGGGATATGATATGTGAAGAAGAGCGAGATGCCTTCTATCTGGGCGAGATGCCGACTATATGATATGTGATTTTCTCTTTCTTGCTGTGTGTTTGAAAAATACCCATATTTGAGTCCCTTCGCGTGTCCTCTTGAATGGTGGTAGGAAAAACCTTAGTTGAGATGCTGAATTTAGGCAAATCCTACACCACCAAAGTATGAAAGGGCTTGAACTCTGATATGATGGTTTTGATATGGGATCTTCCTAATGATTTTATATGAAATATTTTGATGGATAACAATATTTGTTTAATGATCATACAATATAGTATATGGTTTTGGATATCTGAATATCCTTTGTTTTGAGAATATTTGAAATGCGGGTCATATATAGATGTACTTCTGAACTATATTTTCTATGTGACAAATTTTAAAATATGAGTACATCCATATGTTGACTTAAGAGGTCATAGGAGGTATTATCTATTAACTGAGTTATCAAACTCACTACACGATATTTTCACATTTTTCATATAAGAATACAAAGTTTGATCATTTTCCTTTAGATAGGTGATTGGTTAGATGACATATTCTATGGTGAGCCTATTTTGTTTCTAGGGCTCGTAGATTTTGATTTATATTGTAATTGTACTTTAAAATATGCTCTAAACGCTATAGGCAGGATCTTTACTTCTGTTGTTACTATGATATTTATAAACTTGATCTGTATATTGTGTTTACATGAACAAACCTATCTGTATCTGTTTCTATAATGAATGCTTGTATTATACTTATTATAATAAAGATATGTCCGTAAAATATGTATTTCACGTGCCGTTGGCGTGACAAATATCAAGCTAGTCCAACAATGACCCAAAAAATACAAAAGCAAGGGGCACTAAGCCCATTAATTATCTTTTGGATTATATTTACATGTATACTTTTATTGAGTTCATTACATTAATCTTTTTTTAAATTTGTAAAAACTACATTTATATTTTCTCTAATTTTGAAATATATGAAAATATCTCTTTCATTTACAAAATTGTTAATGAAGCTTATGCTTTATAAACTATAAGAAATCTTCTTGTTTCAATTTAAAATTTTAAAAATATAAATAGAATTTTTATGAAATTGAAAGCATTTTTTTAAGTTCTTTGGATTAGGTTCTCTTTCCAAATAATATTCATATTTTATATAGGTCTTGCCAGGGACCCAGTTAAGATTTGCTCGCATTGGTTTTGCTTTGGCGAGCTTGCCAACTGACGCGGTAGCAATTCTAGGAGAACATGTGAAACAAAGGATTCTTGAATTGCTAGGAAAGGAACAAACTAAGTGAATGAACGGAAATCTCTTATTGCTCAAGGGGAAACCCTGTTTTGGGTTCCTTAAAAATATACAATTGAATGAGTACAAAAGCTACCCAAATTGTATTCTCTTCTCTACTATATACTCCCTCATGGGAACTGAACCCCCCATAGATGATAATTCCTAACTGAAAAATTGACTAAAGACACATGTACAAGGCAACCATTTTTTGTTGCCATTCCCTCCTTTTGTTATACAGTGCATTGAGTGTGTGTTTATTACCCCTAAAATGCAGCATTTCTCCTTTACTTCCTTTTAGCCGTAGCAAAGTCTCCCTATGAGATGTTCCTTGCCCTTACAGAACTTAGGAACTCAAGGAGTCTAGAAAGTTGGGAAATTGCTGCTTTGTAATAGCCGTAAATTTAATTAAGTTTAAATTAAAGAAAATTTTGAATTAAAGAGAGGATTTTGAAAATAGAGATAAGAACCGGTGAAAATAAGTTTATTTATTACATGGATTAAAGAATTACAAAATAAATATGAGAATTTATGTTTTGCGGCCAAAATGCAATTTCTTAAAAGTTTCAGGGTCAAAATCTAAATAAGGAAAAATTTAGAAGGACCTCCCTCTAAAATTGAATTTTTGCAGAATGGTTCCCCGGGATATTTTAAGGGACTTCAGACACCGAGGAGCTCATTATTTCCAGAATCTCTCTCTCTCAGAAATTTCTCTCTCGAAACCCTCTAACTTCTCTCTAAGATTTCTCCGCTTTTGGATCTCAGATTTTGACACCACGATCGCCAACGGACTCAGGACGAAGAGTTCTACAAATATATCTGATTGGTTTCTAGAGAATTGACCAAAGATTGGCCATAAAATTGAACGAAAATCACCTAAAAAAAATATTCGAAACTTCTATCTGTGGTTGTCTAACACTAAAACTAACACCGTAGATCGATCCATAAGGTATCGAAACCTTTGGATCTCAAATTTTAGGCCAACCCACCATCGTACGTGCCCCCACGCACCTCTTTTTCCTTGGCACGTGAAGCCCATGCGCAGCTCCTTGGGTGGCGCGTGTAGCACGTGATAGCAGGACCCTGTTGCGTTAACCTGCGTTGATCAAGCTCCTTGAGGCCAAATCTCACAAATCCAGAGTCATTTTCAAGGTTTTTGAACCTTCCAGACTCAATTTTGGGTTTTAGTTTTCTAAATTTGGACCAAAAACGTAGATTTTGGGGTTGTCCAACTTGGTACCCTAATTTTGTGAGTAGATGATTCTTTCTATGACTTTCCTTTACTCTTCTTGAACTTTAAATTGATAAATGAGTATGTTTACAAGATATTTATACTTTGATATGTTCCTGAAATGGTTTAGAATATCTGAAACGATTGCAATATGATATCTAGTTCAAGAAGAGTATGACTTTTGAAATGAATTTTGAAACACATTGAACATGTGATTTTTAAATGTATATCTCATTATATGGCAAAGAAAATATGTTATGCATATGATATTGATTTATACTGTGATAGGTTTGCCTCGGATATGGGCATGTTTATGTGATTCCCCTGATTGGGAAATTTTGACAGAGAAATATACTGAGAATGGAAATGCTGCATTATAATAGTACCTCTGTTTTGATTATTATGGAATATATGAGATTATGGTTTTAGGGAGGAATCCTATTGGAAATACTGTTTGCTAACAGCGGGTCATGTTAGCCCTGGTGCACCTTGATTGCCTCAGCTAGCAAGGGGTGGTGCTAGCCTCGTGTGAGGGCCAACACAGGGAGATGACATGTGATGGAGAGCTAAATGCCTCCTATATGGGTGATATGGCAGTTATATGAGATGTGATTTTCCTTCTCTTGCTGTGTGCTTGGGAAATACCCATATAGAGTCCCTTCGCGTGTCCTCTTGAATGGTAGTAGGGCAAACCTCAGCGGAATGCTAAGTTTAGGCAAATCCTATACCACCAAAGTACAAAAGTGGTTAAACTCTGATATGGTGGTTCTGATATGGGATCCTCCAAATGTTTTCATAAGAATTATATTGATGCATAACATGATTTTATTACTATTCTTACAACATTACTTATGAATTAAATATGAATATGAATTTGAACAGAGATTATTTGAAATGTGGGTCCTATATGAATGTACCTCTGAATTGTATTTTTAATGTGACAAGTTTTTAAAATAAAGAGTACATTCATATGTTGACCTAAGAGGTCATAAGAGGTATTATCTGCTCACTGAGTTGTAAAACTCACTACACGTGGTTGATATGTTTTTCAAATAAAGACCCAGAGTTTGGTCCTACGACTTCTTGATCGACTAGGTGTCGTACTTTTGTAGTCAGCCTAAATTGTTTCTGGGCTTTCATTGTTTAAAATTATAATATAATTGTACTCTAGTGTTGCTCTGGATGCCATAGGCAGGATCTTTGTTTCCATTGTAATATTGTTAAGTGTGACTTTGGTATGTATAATTAGTTATATTGGGAACTTACTTGCGACCTTATGATATTAACTTTTTATGTCATAATATGAAGTTGATTACAAATAAATAAAGATAAAGTTATCAGACAGTAGTGTTATTCGCGTTCTTAAAATTAAGGGCGTGACAAATTGGTATCAGAGCATTAGGTTTTCATGTGGCTATCATAGTAAAGGATTCTTTAGTAGGACCTTTAGTATTGATATGAGCCGAACATATTTATACTTCAGGTGCTGTTGAGGGATTTTATAGGATATTCACTTCCTTCCTATTCCAAATGTGCTTAAATTCCTAGTGTAAGGTTTGAATAAATATTATAGTATTTTAAAGAGGTGTTTTATTCTGTATAGTAAATGATGCTGCAAAGAACTAGAGTGGTCACTAGAGAAGAAGCTGTAGATCATGCACCCTCTACTGAATAGTCTGCACAATCTACAATTCTAGTGCAAAGAGGTCGTGGTAGAGGCTGACTTAGAGGAAGAGGTAGAGGTAGAGGGCGTGCACGGGGTTTGAGAACCCCAAGACAAGATGAACAGGTCCATGTATCTGATAGAGTTCCTGAGGAAAGAGTAGAACCCCCCTCAGGAGCCACATGATAGAACCGCTGATATAATTGTTGGTATACATATGAGTTTAGAGATATTGAATGGATTTATAGTGGAACGGGGTAGAAGGGAAGGCTAGCCAGCAGGAAATGCTCTTGAAGTGCAAGAACTGGGAAGAACGGCTGAGCAAGAGGACAAGCTTACAGGGATTGAGGTGTCATTACTGTAATTTCTTAAGTTGAAACCTGACTTTTTCTGGGTCAGATGTTTAGGAAGACGCACAGATATTTATTGATGCTGTGGAATGAGTCCTAAAAGATTTGGGGTGCTCTACTAGAAGATCTATTGAACTGGTGTCTTTTCAACTATCTGATATGGCTCAAGTTTGGTTTTAGACACTTTTACAAGGACGGATAGTTATTTTACCACCAATGGAGTGGGAAGAATTTAAGGAAGTATTTATGAATCGCTTCCTGCCAATGAGTGAAAGAGACAATAGGGCCAGAGAATTTAAAGAATTAAGACAGACACTGAACATGACAGTTTCTGAATATGAAATTCTTTTTACTCGGTTATCCAGATAAGCACCATTTCTAGTTCTTACAGAAAAGGATATGATTAAGAGGTTTGTTTCGGGATTGATACGCCCATTGTTTAAATCGGTGGGCCCTCAGGTAAATCATTTTGCAACTTATTCAGCAGCTGTGGATTGTGCTAGAATGATGGAAACATGAGAGTAAACAAATATTGATGGTTTAAAAAGAAGAAAAAGAGAGCGAGATAGTAATGCTCAGACAAGTTATAATCCAAATGTCAGAGGATCAAGATTTCAAAATCTACAGTGCTTCACTCAAACAGGAACTGGTAGTTCTAATCAGACATCAGTGAATATCAATAAGCAAAGAATGAATCAAAGAGATATGAGACTTGTTAGCCAACAAGATTCAAGATCAATTCCACCATGTCCTAATTGTGGCAGGTCTCATACTGGACAATGTTACAGGGAAACTGGTGCATTTTTTAAGTGTGAACAAAATGGGTCATTTAATGAGGAATTGCCCACAACTACGAAGTTTTAATCAAGCATCGGTACAACCAGCTTCACCTCCTGTATCTGTGCAAGCACGACCAAATAGAGCATCTTCAGTTCAAACAAGTAGTGGTGGTACTGGTAGAGGATCAGGAAATCGAGGCCAAGAACGAGCTTGAGTTTTTGCCTTGACACGACAGGATGTTCAAGCTTCAAATGCAGTTATGACAGGTACGTTATCAGTATGTTCCCATAAAGCATATGTCCTGTTCGATCCTGGTTCTACTCATTCTTATATATCACCATGCTTTACTAAAAAATTGGATAGAGATCCTGCTAGTTTACATTGTTCTTTTATGGTTGCTACTCCAATGGGAGAATTCTTGTTGGTAAATGATGTGTATAGATCGTGTGAGATTTCAATAAAAGACAAGGAAACTCTTGTAGATTTGATAGTTCTAGATATGGTAGACTTTGAGGTGATTCTAGGAATGGATTGATTGTCATCATGTCATGCCATTCTAGACTGTCACCTTAAGGCGATTAAGTTTAATGTCCCTGGAGAATCTTCCTTCTTAATACAAGGAGATCGTAGTAAGGAGTCTAATAATTTAATTTCATCTTTAACAGCTCATAGGCTGTTACAAAAAGGATGCTAGGGGTATTTAGCAGTAATTAAAGATGTTGATATGAAGTATGACAGTGTAGAGCAAGTTCCAGTGGTTAGAGAATTCCCTGATACGTTTCCTGAGGCATTGTCAGGATTACCATCAGACCGAGAGATTGAGTTTGGTATTGATCTCTTCCTTGAAACACAACCAATATCCATACCTCCTTATAGGATGGCACCTGCAGAACTTAAGAAATTAAATTGACAACTGCAAGATTTACTAGATAAAAGTTTTATTCGACCCAGTACATCTCCCTGGGGTGCTCCTGTTCTCTTTGTGAAGAAAAAGGATGGATCCTTACGCCTATGTATTGCTTATAGTTAGTTGAACAAAGTGACTATACGAAACAAATATCCCTTACCCAGAATAGATGATCTGTTTGACCAGTTACAGGGTGCCCAATGTTTTTCAAAAATTGATCTGAAATCTGAGTATCATCAATTGAGGATAAAGAAGGAGGATATTCTAAAAACTACTTTTAGAACTCGATATGGGCATTATGAGTTCTTAGTAATGCCATTTGGTCTAACAAATGCTTCAGCTGCATTTATGGATTTGATGAATAGAGTATTTAAACCTTTTCTGGATCAATTTGTCATTGTATTTATAGATGATATCTTGGTATATTCAAGAAGTTTAAAGGAGCACGAGTGACATTTAAGAATAGCATTACAAACCTTAGGAGAACACTAGCTGTATGCCAAGTTTTCAAAATGTGAATTTTGGCTTAATAGTGTTACCTTCCTAGGGCATGTGGTTACCAAGGATGGTATTCAAGTTGATCCCAAAAAGATAGAAGCAGTGCAGAAATGGCCACGCCCTACAATAGTTACAGAGATTCGTAGTTTTTTTGGTTAAGCAGGCTATTACCGTAGATTTGTTAAAGATTTTTCAAAAATAGCTGCTCCTTTGACAAGGTTGACAAGAAAGGGAATAAAGTTTGACTGGTCAGATGAATATGAAAGAAGTTTTTAGAAACTCAAAGAATGTTTAACTACGGTGCCAATATTGGTTATTCCTTTAGGTACTGGGGGATACATGGTATACTGTAATACATCGAGAATTGGATTGGGGTGCGTGTTGATGCAAAATGGTCGAGTCATTGCATATGCATCTAGACAGCTTAAACCACATGAGCAAAACTATCCGACTCATGATTTGAAAATGGCAGCAGTAGTTTTTGCTCTTAAACTTTGGAGGCATTATTTGTATGGTGAGACATGCGAAATTTATACAGATCATAAAAGTCTTAAATATATTTTTTAGTAAAAAGATCTTAACTTGAGACAAAGACGATGGATGAAATTACTTAAAGATTATGATTGCACAATACTATACCATCTAGGTAAGGCCAATGTTGTGCCTGATGCATTAAGTAGGAAGTCTATGAGTAGTTTAGCTCATATCACAATGGTAAGAAGGCCATTAGTTAAAGAGATGCATAAGCTAAAGAGTGATGTAGTAGTAATGGAAGTAAAGGAGCCTGGAATATTGTTAACTCATATATAGTTTCAATCATCTTTGATCGAGCAGGCGAAAAAGGCACAGAAAGAGGATGCCTATTTGTGCAAGAAAATTGAAGAGGTGAAGAATGGTGGTGAAATTGAATTTACTGTAGACTCTGAAGGAATTTTAAGATTGGGCAAGCTGTTATGTGTACTTGATAAAAAAGAACTTAAGAAAGAAATTTTAGAGGAAGCCCATAGATCCATGTATACGATTCATCTTGGAATAACTAAAATATATAAGGATCTAAAAGAAATTTATTGGTGAGAAGGTATGAAGAAAGACATATTGGATTACGTGTCTCGATGTTTAACCTGTCAGCAAGTGAAAGCGGAACATCAAAGGCTTGTAGGATTACATCAGCAGATAGAGATACCTGAATGGAAATAGGAAAGAATAACTATGGATTTTGTTACGGGGTTACCGAGAACACCAAAAGGATTTGATTCAATATGGGTGATCATTGATAGGTTGACTAAATCAGTACATTTTCTACCAGTGAAAACCATATACAATGTAGCTCAGTATGCGAGATTATATTTGAACGAACTAGTGAGGTTTCATGGAGTGCCAATATCAATTATTTCTGATCGAGGACCACAATTCACAGCTCATTTTTGGAGAGCTTTCCAAGAAGCTTTGGGCTCAAAGTTGAATCTCAGTATTGCATTCCATCCTCAAACAGATGAGCAGTTTGAGCGAACCATTCAAATATTGGAAGACATGCTTCGGGCTAGTGTTTTAGATTTTTAGGGTAGTTGGGAAAGATTTCTACTTTTAGCTGAATTTGCTTATAACAATAGTTATTAAGCCAGTATAGAAATGGCTCCTTTCGAGGCATTATATGGTAGGCGTTGCCGTTCCCCAATTGGATGGTTTGAGATGGGCGAAGCAAAGATTTTAGGGCCTGATATGGTATAGGATGCATTGGTCAAGGTAAAAATAATTAAGGAAAAGTTATTAGCAGCTCAGAGTAGACAGAAGGCCTATGTTGATAATAGATGTCGACCATTAGAATTTGCCATAGGTGAACATGTTTTTCTGAAAGTATCTCCTATGAAAGGAGTAATGAGATTTGGAAAGAAAGAGAAGTTAAATCCCCAGTATATAGAACCATTTGAAATTCTTGATAAGATCGATCCAGTATCTTATTGTTTGGCCTTACCACCTGAATTAGGTAATGTCCATCCAATTTTTCATGTGTCTATGCTACGAAAATATTTACCGGATCCTACACATGTTATACAGTGTCCACAAATTTAGTTATAGGAAGATTTAATCTATGAGGAACAACCAGTAACAATAGTGGACAGAGAAGTAAAAATGTTGCGGTCAAAGGAAATACCTACAGTGAAAGTGATATGAAAAAATCACTCTTCTGAGGAAGCTACTTGGGAAACAGAGGATGATATATGTGCCATATATCCGAATTTGTTTGAACAATGAGGTTAGTATTTATCTGCAATTATGATGATGAAATTCGATGATCGAATTTCTTTAAGGGGGAAGAATGTAATAGCCGTAAATTTAATTAAGTTCAAATTAAAGAAAATTTTGAATTAAAGAGAGGATTTTGAAAATGAAGATAAGAACCGGTGAAAATAAGTTTATTTATTACATGGATTAAAGAATTACAAAAGAAATATGAGAATTTACATTTTGGGGCCAAAATGAAATTTCTTAAAAGTTTCAGGGTAAAAATGTAAATAAGGAAAAGTTTGGAAGGACCTCCCTCTAAAAGTGAATTTTGTATAACGGTTCCCTGAGATATTTTAAGGGGCTTCAGACACCGAGGAGCTCATAATTTCTGGAATCTCTCCTTTCCTCAAAAATTTCTCTCCCAAAACCCTCTAACTTATCTTTAAGATTTCTCTGCTTCCGGACCTCGGATTTCGACACCACATTCTACAAATCTATCTGATTGGTTTCTGGAGAATTGGCCGGAAAATTGAAAGAAAATCGCCTAAAAAGGTAAAATTTGAAACTCCTATATATGGTTGTCTAACACAAAAACTAACATCGTAGATAGATCCAGAAGGTACCGAAACCTTTGGATCTCAAATTTTAGTCTGACCTACCACCGTACGCGCCCCTATGTGCCTCTTCTTCCTTGGCACGTGAAGCCCACACGCAGCTCCTTGGGCAGCGCGTGACAACCGGACCCTGTTACATTGACCTACATTGATTGAGTTCTCAGAAACCAAAATTGGCAAATCCAGAGTCATTTTCAATGGTTTTGGACCTTTCGGACTCGATTTTGGGTTTTAATTTGCCGAATTCAGACCAGAAACGTAGATTTTGGGGGTGTCCAACTTGGTACCCTAATTTTGTGAGTAGATGATTCTTTCTATGACTTGCCTTTACTCTTCTTGAACTTTAAATTAATAAATGAGTATGTTTGCAAGATATTTATACTTTGATATGTTCCTGAAATGGTTTGGAATATCTGAAATGGTTGTAATATGATATCTAGTTCAAGAAGAGTATGACTTTTGAAATGAATTTTGAAATACATTGAACATGTGATTTTTAAATATATATCTCATTATATGGTAAAGAAAATATGTTATGCATATGATATTGATTTATACATTGATATTTTCCTTGGATATGGGCATGTTTATTTGATTCTCCTGATTGGGAAGTTTTGATAGAGAAATATACTGAGAATGGAAATGCTGCATTAATAGTACCTCTGTTTTGATTATTATAGAATATATGAGATTATGGTTTTATGGAGGAATCCTATTGGAAACACTATCTGCTAATAGTAGGTCATGTTAATCCTGGTGCACCTTGATTGCCTCAGCTAGCAGGGGGTGATGCTAGCCTCGTGTGAGGGCCAATACATGGGAGATGATATGTGATGGAGAGCAAAATGCCTCCTATATGGGCGAGATGCTAGTTATATGAGATGTGATTTTCCTTCTCTTGCTGTGTACTTGGAAAATACTCATATAGCGTCCTTTCGCGTGTCCTCTTAAATGGTAGTAGGGCAAACCTTAGCGGGATGTTAAGTTTAGGCAAATCCTATACAACTAAAGTACGGAAGGGGATAAACTCTGATATGGGATCCTCCAAATATTTTCATAAGAATTATATTTATGCATAACATGATTTTATTACCATTCTTACAACATTACTTATGAATTGAATATGAATATGAATTTGAACAAAGATTATTTGAAATGCAGGTCCCATATGAATGTACCTCTGAATTGTATTTTCAGTGTGACAAGTTTTTAAAATAAAGAGTACATTCATATGTTGACCTAAGAGGTCATAGGAGGTGTTATCTGCTCACTGAGTTGTAAAACTCACTACACATGGTTAATATGTTTTTCAGATAAAGACCCAGAGTTTGGTCCTGCGACTTCTTGATTGACTAGGTGTCATACTTCTGTGGTGAGCCTAAATTGTTTCTGGGCTCTCAGTGTTTAAAATTGTAATATAATTGTACTCTAGTGTTGCTCTAAATGCCATAGGCATGATCTTTGTTTCCGTTGTAATATTGTTAAGTGTGACTTTGGTATGTATAATTAGTTATATTGGGAACTTACTTGCGACCTATGATATTAATCTGTTATGTCATAATATGAAGTTGATTGCAAATAAATAAAAATAAAGTTATCAGACAGTAGTGTTATTTACGTTCTAAAAATTGATGTGTGACATGCTTGGACTACTGGAAATTGACCCAAGAAGCATCGTTTTCAGTAGTATGAGCCCACTCCACCAAGACCTCAGTGATGGTTGTCCCTCTTTTATTCCACAACCTCCTGTCTAGTATTTTATTGGTAATTGAAGGCATATTGCCATGATCATCTAAAGGAGGCAAGGTAGTTAAGACTTGTCTTGTGCCATAGTCTTTCTTAAGTAACGAGACATGAAATAAATTGTGTATCTTTGTCCCTTCAAGAAGCTTGATCTTGTAAGCTACTTTACCTATCCTCTCTATCACTTCAAAGGGCCTATAATACACAGCTGTAGCTTATGGAAATTTCTTTTAGGAATAGAGGACTATTTGCAAGGTTGGAGCTTGAGATAAGCCATATCTCCCACCTAAAAATCCCACTTAGTTCTATGTTTATCTGCCTATACCTTCATCCTTTCCTAAAGCCTTCCTTAAATTATATTGTAGTAACTTAGAAATGGTTTCTCTTGACCTTTCCATCACATCCACTACTTCCACAATTGACTAGTTGGCTATGTAAGGATTGCATAGTGTTGGCTTGTAACCATACAATGCTTCAAAAGGGATAATTCCCATAGCAAAATGGTATGAAGTGTTATACCAAAATTTTGCTAAAAGAATATAATCTTCCCATTAGTAAGGGTTCTTTCCAATTAAGCATCTTGAGTAACATTCCAAGGTCTTGTTGAGAACCTTGGTTTAGCCATCTAACTGAGGGTGACAAGCCATGACTTGTGGTGTTTAATGACTTTCACTTTGAAGAGTTTGATCTAAAAGTTACTCAAGAAAAGTGGGTCCGTATCAGAGATTAGTACTAATGGCCAACCATAAAGCTTAAACACATTAAATAAGAGCGCTTTGGCCACTAGAGTTGTTGTTATAAGAGGGGAAAGAGGTATAAAGTGACCATATTTGGTGAGTTTTTCCATAACCACTAAGATGTTGGTTTTTCCATGGACATTATGTAACCTAGTAATGAAATCTAATGATATTGTGTGCCAAGGAGATTTCAGAATAGGGATTGGTTGTAGGAGCTCCAAATAGCTAGGCTATTGTTTTAAACTTATTTCGTTACAAGTGACACATTATTTGACAAATTGATGAACTTCCTTCTATAGGCCCTTTTAATAAAAGAGATATTTGATTTGTCTATAATAAGTTTTATCAACTTTAGAGTAGCCCCCCATGGATAACTGTGATACAATGTTCAAATTTTCTTTCTTAATTGACTATCCAACCCCATAACTAGCTTTCCTTTCGTTTTAAGACATCACTCTCCCATTTGTACATAGAATTGTCACTTAGATGTCCTTTAAACCTTGGATTCTATGTTGTAGTTTGTCATCTGTAACATATGAGGTTTTGATTCTTTACAAGAGGTTTAAACCTACTATTGAGATGGCCAAGAGATTTCCACTTTCGTACTTCTTAGATAGAGCATCAACTCCTACATTATCTCTACCTTTTGTATCGAATGTCAAAATCAAGCCCCATGAGTTTCTCTAACCCTTAGTAATGCATAGTTGTGTGTATCTATTGATTCAAGAGATGATTCAATGCTTGTTGGTCTGTCCTTACTATGAAATAGTGACCTAAAAGATAAGTTAACCAATTTTTATGGCAAAAACAAAGCAAAAAGCTCTTTTTCATATGCAGATTTGACTTAGTATTTCGATCCCATGGCCTTATTGATGTAAGACAAAGGCTAACCTTTCTGCATTAATATAGCACCAATACTAGAATCGATAGCAGATGAGCTTTTGTTAAGGCATAGTTGGCATATGAGCTTTTGTTAGTACTATTTTTAATTGATCAAAGGTTGCCTGAGCTTGGTCACCTCGAACAAAGTGTTTCTTCTTAAGAAGTTCAATTAAAGGCTTAACAATGATTCCATACCATTTCATAAATTGCTTATAGTATCCTAAGAGTCCTACAAGCCACTAAACTCTTTAGCTATTTGTAGAGGAGGCCAATGTCGGAGTGCTTTAACCTTCTTAAGGTCTACAACTACCCCTTGTCACAAAATAACATGGACAAGATATTTAACCTTCATAATGCCAAAGGAGAACTTACTCTTCTTGGAAAACAAGGTGTTATCCTTGAGAATTTCTAGCACTGATTTTAAGTGTTGTAGATGTTGTTGCTAGTCTATGCTATAAACTAAGATGTAAAAAAAAAACCAGCATAAACCTCTTCAAAAGTGTTCTAAAGATGTCATTCATCAATGCTTAAAATTTATTTGGGGCATTAGACAACCCAAATGTCATGAATAGCCATTTGTGGTGACCATTATGGGTATTGAATGTTGTCTTGTATATGTCAGGGGCATGCATCTTGATTTTATGGTAAACCGCCCTTTAAAATAGGTATTTTATGATTATACAACCTATGTGGAGGCAACTAGGAAGGCTTTTAAAGTATTGCCTCATACTTAGTTAGCAATGCATCCATTTATTTTTGGTTATCCTTCAGATTCTAACAATTACTAGTGCCCTTAAATTTTGAAGTTACCAACACACCTTTTCTTTCACTTCCATCTTTGCTATCCATTCTGATAAGAAATGCATTTTTATATTAAACAGCCAAAAGAATTTCCCTTCCGCTTCACGTACTTGTAATTCGGGTTGCATGCCCTCTAAAAACACTTCTTTCCTATGGTGCTTGAATGACATGGTAATCTTACCATAGTCCTACTTAATAACTATAAGTGATTTCAACCATTGCATTACCCAAAATATCCTTACGATTGGAAGTTGGTAAGAGCAAGAACACTGCTATGAAGTTGTAGCTACTGATCTCCTATGATTGTTTATCACATTGGCATTTTCGCGACCTAGTTTTTTTAGCATGTGACCAACACAAAATGAGGATTTCCTCACTCTGTAAGTTTTCCTAATGAGATCGTACCACATAATTTAAGAAACACCATGTTAATCTTGCAAAACAATCACACACTTCACTTAAAGCTTTTTTTTTTCCTTTAAAACATATATAAAGATTTATCTTCAAGAAAATGACAATTGTAAAAGATAAGTTAATCATCTATTGAATTTCCTAAATCCTAAACTTAGGTACATCAAAAAATTTATTATTAACCAATATGGAACATCCCATGCATAACACAATTGGAAACATAGACCCTACCTATGGTAAAAGAGTGACTCTAGATTTTTCAATAGACAATTAGATGACTAAAACTAGGCCCAAGGACAAGTTTGGGCTCACCAAAGTCAACTTATCTTCTAAGAATAGTCATTGCACCTCTGGTTTTAACTATATTTAAAAACAAGTGGAAACAAAGGGGAATGAGTCTTGCAACTCAGAGAGCAAAAAACATAAACCATAACATAAGGAAATATAAAATATTTATTCCAGATTTCAAATTTAAAAAAATCCCACATTGAACATGTAATCTTAATTCATAGTATGGATTAATTAATCACAAATATTTAAACATAAATTAGATTTATTTCTAATCATCACACTTATTCATTCTTTATTGTCCTATCCATTATGTTTTACATAACTCAATCAAAAATTGGCTCTAAAATGAATATAAAAAAATATTATACTAAATCATATGCAATTATGATTCATCATTTAAGGTGAACTTTAATATCTTTAGCTTGTCAGTTTATTAATAAAGATCAATCTTTTTAACTATCTATTCTCAAATTTGATCGGGAAGATTTTGGTTAGAACCATAATTAATCATAAGCACACAATAAAGGACGAAAAATTATCAATCGTATGTCTTCATGTAAGTAAATGCTTGGTAAGGGAATCTTCATTATAATTATGTTGACAATAATAAGAGGCATGCCACTCTTTTTTACAGAACATAATAAAACATATCCCGTGTGTTGGATGATACATAAGAGTAGTAGCACCCCTACTAACTAAGGTTTAAAGGTACACTAGGGTTAGCATCATTTACTACTAACAAATAGTGTTTCTGAACAGAATCTTTCATTTACCACTTTCTTTTATATTGAAATAATGAGATGCACATTAAACAAATCATTTCTTTATATAATTACATTTTAGAATTTCCATAATATAATCCATTATTTAACATAAGAATATATTTAGTAAATCATAACAAAAATAATCATTTTACTTTTTCATAAATACCTCAGAACATTTAATTTAATTTCGACAATCTTATCTATAGAACGTTATATTATTTAATTAAATTTCAAATAATAGATAATATATTACAAAACTTCATAACATTCAACTTCATTCTAAATAACCATATCTCAGAGTTTTAGAACATTTGACTTTATCCCATATAACCATATTATAAAACAAAAAAATTTCATTAGGATACTATAAAAAAATTCCTCAAGTTAATCATAATCACAATATACATACAAAATAATTATTCATAGTAAATTCATAATTTTATAACATTGCCATTCTCAATTGTCCTCATAAATAAATTTTAGGTTCATCCTAATATGTTGAACTTTAACTTAACTATCTTTACTTGAAACTAACATTAACTTATAATCATTCACATATTCATAATAACATATTCAAAATTACCATTCACTTCCATTTTCGAACTTAAATTAATGTTTTGTATTTATTTACTTGGTATCTTGAATAACTATGAATTTCATTTTTTTCATCTTACTACAACACAGTCCATAATTTTCACTTCTTCAACAAGTTATGTTTTTGTTATTCTAACTTTACACATTTCATCATTTAACAAAGGACCCAAGAAGACACTTATGCAAGTTCTTAATTTCTTACATTATCCCCAAATATCATTCTAAGTCATTCTCTATGTTTCAAATTTATCAATTAGATCAACTTATTTCCATTCCTCTTACTAAAATAATACACCACAAGGAATTATCTAACTACACTCATAGAAATCTCAATTCCAAAAACCACACATAGCTAAAACTATTTCTCTAATATGCATATATAATCTAGCTTCTAAATCACTATCGTAAAATTTACCACATGTGCTTTGGAAATGAACAAATGCTTCCACATGTTATAATCTATATAATCTACTCATCAAAACAAGAGATTTCAAGTTAGACATCTCCAAAACACCCATTTTTTTATATTTAATTTTGGCAAAATAGACCTTCAACAAAATAAGATGCGGTTCACACTAGAGCACTATTTATCAATGTACTGTTCATGCTATCATCCATGAATAAAATGCTTTTTTTTTTCCCGTAAAAATTTGTCTCTTAAGGTTTTTTTGTCTCCTGAATTCATTTATGGTGTTAGTTTTTCATTTTGAGCACTCTAGGTTGGGATTTTAGAGCTTATCTCTTATTTTGGGGGTTTTATTCTTTCCAATTTTATGGTAGTTTTCCAGTCATTTTGGGTGAAACCAATTAAATAAATTTATAGTTCTCGTCATTCTAAATCTATTGGTGGTGATAGTGTTACAATTGGAGGTCTAGAAGTGGTAGAAATTTTAGAGAGAGAAAATAAAGGTTTCTTGAGAGAAAGAGGCTTTGGAACCCTTTAAAGAACCCTCACGTTTTCCGAACAAAAAGTGGCCTTTTAAATCATCAGAGGGACCACTTAGCAAAACCTTAATTATTTGAGGATGCCTTTGCAAAAATTATTATTTACATTTTTGCTCCTAACATTAAGCTATCCTATTTTGCCATATAACTTCCCATAAAACCATATAACATATAAAATAAAATTTTCTAAATTTAGTAGATAAAACAAAATCCTTTGAATTTAATAAAATTCCTCTTAAAAATTTAAATAAATCCAACTTAGGGTTATTACATATAAAAAACCTAATTATGCTCCTTTTTCATAAATTTCCTTAACACAACATAAAATAAACTTCATATGCATATTAAAACAAAAATATAATTATTCAAGACAAAAAAACTTGTTAAGGTAGAACAAAAATCAGTTAAAGCAAAACATAATCGTTTGAAACTAAATCTAATCTTCATAACAAAACATAACCATTTGAAACTACTGGGTCTTACAGGCATTCACTATGATCGCCTCTTTATTTGCCACCAAAACTCTGTACCCCCTTATTTGCTGAGATCTCAATCCTAGATTTTTCATCCATCTCTAACTAATGAAGTTGTGAGTGCTAGCTGTGTCAATCAAGAAGGTCATTTGTTTTTTTTATCCTTCCTATCAGTTGTGTAGTGTCACCCCCATTATTCCTTGCAAGGTATGCAGTGAGATCTGAATGTCCTCACTTTCACCCATATTTTCTTCCAATTTTTGCTCTTCATTGAATTCTTCTAACATTGACTCTTCCTCATCCTACTCCAACCATAATGTGTTAAGCCTTCCCTAAACGTTGCATACACTTTTTATGGTTGGGATTGTACTTATCTCCACAAAACTTGCACAACCCCCTCACTAGCCTCATGGAAACTTCATATCGACTTATATCTTTACTTGTCTTATTATTGAATTTATGATTTAGTTGAACTGAATTCCTACCCACATTGCTTGATGCTTGAGTATAGTTATTTGGGTAAGAATTTCTAAGGGTGTTTTGTTATGATGGGTAAGGTTTGGGTGGATAAGCTCTAAGTTATGCTTTTGTGGGGGTTTTTGTTTAAAGGAGAAGAATTGTAGTTTGTATTCAGGTTGATCTTATAGGATTTAGTGAAGGGACAAGAGAATGTGTTACTATAGTGGCTAGTTTTTCCTTAAGACAAATGATAAGGTTGCATTCTTAGCTTAATCAAAAGGTCTTCCTGAATCTGAGTCATACCCACAGTCTCATTGACAGTTAAGGGTTTTTGCAACCTAAAGGCATTTTATAATGGACCTTTTAACACTCCTAAAAAAATAGCGTAAGGCTATTTGGTCATCTATATAAATTTTAGCAAATAGTTCATCAAAAGCCTCTATATACTCAATCAAATTACCATATTGTTTCAAGTTTACCAATTCATACATGGGGTCATCATAACTATTGACATCAAATCTAGCCCTGACCATATCAAGAAAATCCTTCTAGTTTAAAGAATTCATACCTTCTAATAAAAATATGTTTCTGCCATGCAAAAGCTTTCCCTTCTATAGCCATAAGCAACAACTTCATCTTTTGCTCTTTTGACACATATTCCAAAACAAACAATTGTTCACACTTATCTCTCTAAGATGTATACTCGTTACCATCAAAGTTTGAGAGAAACTCGCCCCTGATTTTTCCTTCTCTTCTCTGGAATTATTTTCTTTGATAGTATGTCTCTGGCTCAAGATTCCTTCCATCATCATCAAGATTTTTTGCATATTCTCTCCTAGGCTATTTATCTTACTTTCTATATTATATATCCATCATTTTCTTTAGCTCCATGACTTTTTGTTGAACTCTATATACTCAATCAAATTACCAAATTGTTTCAAGTTTACCAATTTAGACATGGGGACATCATAATTACTAACATCAAACCTAGCCCTAATCGCATCAAGAAAATCCTTCAAGTTCAAAGCATTCATACCATCTTATCAAACAAAATGCTTTTGCCACGTAAAAGCTTTCCCATCCATAGCCATAAGTAGCTACTTTAACTTTTGCTCTTTTGACACATCTTCTAGAACAAAACATTGCTTACACTTATTTCTCTAAGCTCTATATTTCTCTAAGCTCTATACTTGTTATCTTTAAAGCTTGGAAATGGTACCTTTGAAGACTCCCTAGAGAAACTCGTCCCTGATTTTTCCTTCTCTTCTCTACGATTCTCTTTTATGATAGTATGTCTCTGGTTTAAGATTTCTTCTATATGCATTAAGATTTTCTGTATATTCTTTCCTAGGCTATCTATCTTACTTTATACTCTATCCATCCTTCTCTCCAGCTCCATGGCTTTCTACTAAAATTTTTAGGTCGTCACTTTTTCTCTCATTCTAGCGAATTCTCACTGCTCTGATACAACTGAAACAAGGGATTCTTGAATTTCTAGGAAAGAAACAAACTAAGAGAATGAGTGAAAACCTTTTATTGCTCAAAAGAAATCCTAGTTTTGGGTTCCCATAAAATATACAATTAAATGAGTACAAAAGCATCCTAAATTGTATTATCTTCTCTACCATATACTCCTACATTAGAATTGATGATAATTTCTAACTAACAAAACTGACTAATGACATGTGTACAAGGCAACCGTTTTCCATTACCATTCCTTCTTTTAGTGATATGGTGCATTGAGTGTGTGTTTATTACCCATAAAATGCAGCATTCCTCCTTTACTTCCTTTTAAGCATAGTAATATGAAAATAGGATGCTTCTTATAATTAGTCTTTTGTTTTCATCACCACACAACTATAGTTCTTTTAACCAAACACAACAAACTTCATCGCCTAAACAACAAATGCAGCGTTCCTCCTTTACTTCCTTTTAAGCATAGTAATATGAAAATAGGATGCTTCTTATAATTAGTCTTTTATTTTCATCACCTCACAACTATAGTTCTTTTATCCAAACACAATAAATTTCATCGCCTACCCATGACTGTGTTTCTCCCTCTATCTTGCTATCTAATGCGTTGTAGCATTATGTCAATTTAGATTTCACTTCCCATAGCCAAAAGGTTAATTCCCAAAAGTTGAAAATTGGTGTTGTTCCAAGAATGTTTCCATCAAACTCCTTATATTGTATCTAAAATGTATTTGTTAAGATATGCATCCTAAATGTTTGATGCATTATGGGAGAAAATGTTATCTACTTATAATTATATGATTAGTGGCTACCTCAAACATGGGCAAGTTGAAGAGTACATTAGTTATATGCATATATTGTTAATTTCTGCTGAAAAAGCTTAATGATGATACCTTTTCAATGATTTTAAAATTTTCAACTTATGCCAATAATGTTGCATTGCTTAGTTAATCTTAGAAGAGTGGTGTATGCCCAAATACTCAAATCTAATGTTGAGGAAGATGATATTATTTGTATAGTACTTATTGACTCTTATGTTAAGAATAAAAATGTTACTTATGCAAGTATCCTGTTTGAAATTATGTTAGAAAAGAATATGATATGTTCAATGTAAGTTAGATGACAACTATATTTTATTATAGCCTTATAGACAGTTAGGTTTGTTAACTATCCGTTAGCTCACATTTTGGTCTCATAATATCTTGTATTGTAATTTATGAATAAGGGAGAATATTTCTCATTTTCACGTTACAGCTACTCAAGTTTCTTTCCTCTCTGTCTTTCATTCTATAATTCAACAGGGTACAAAGCATTAAAGCTCTACATTCATGGAGTTTAATCCTTTTCGTTCTTTGGTTTCAAACTAGAAAGCAAACTTACCATGTTCAATCATTCCATATTTGTTGAACTTAATGACACCAATTTCTTACCATTGAAGCAACAAGTTTTGGCAGCCATTTAAGGTCTTCAATGCTCAAATATCTTGATAAAACAAAATTTGTACCAAAAGAGTTCAAATCACTTAAAGATTTTGAAATATGTAAGATCAGTGATGAATTTATTGAATGAGAGCTGCATAACCAGTTGTTTCTTTCTTATATCCTCTCATCAATATCTAAAGGTATGTTAATGTTGTAGAAATTTGGGCTATTTTTTCATTAATAGAAAATTTAATTATGTTTGACAATGATAAATAAGAAGCAGAAAAACAAATAAAGAGAACACCAGAATTTGACAAGGTTCGGCCAATTATGCTTACGCCCCTGGACACCACTACAAATATATTACTAGAAGAATAAAAAAGAGAGAAGAAAAAACTAAGCCTTTAGAAGAGGTAGAAGGCTTGAGTTTTGGTGTGAGTTTAACTAAGGGGGGAGGGTTCCTTTTATAGCCTAAGGACCTTTCCCATTTCCCACTTCCATCCGATGTGGGACTTATTCCGAAATCCAACAAATCTCCACCTTGGGATTAAAGTCCCAAACAAAATTTACAAAATCTTCTCTCACAATAATACTATCTCTAGTAGTGTCTTCAAATGCACCTATGGTGCTATCCATATGTAATCTTAAGGAATCTCCCCTATGAAATGATATCAAACGTCTATATGTTTCGTTCGTGCATGATAAACTTGGTTCTTTGCTAAACAAATAGCACTCTGACTGTCACAATTGTAACAACTCCATTTAAGTAACAATTTTTTGTTTGTTTAAATACCATGAAGTTATTACCTCGTCACAACTTAACTCAAAATAACATTTATTTAATTTATACAATACAGAGTTTACATACATATCATTAATCAATAACATCCGTACAAAAGTCTAACACATATATAATTACATCTTATTCATCCCTGTTGACCAGTTCCAGAGATACGAGTGTGGTTGGTTGCACCTTCACCAGAATCTTAGTCAACTCGACCATAGACACCATATATATTACTAGGATCAGCTCAAAATAGAGTAACTCGATCCAACATACGCTAAAAGCTAGTGCCATAGAGAAAATCTGCATAATTATTCTTCTGAACATGACATGGAAATATAGTGAGAATTAAATCCCAGCAAGTTCAACAATAAATCATTATCAATAAAGCTCATCACATCATGTTCATCTGTATAAACTACAGCAAATATCGTTGGTCACATGAATGCACTATATCTATGCACATGAGAATCATACAGTAATGACATGTATGACAGGATTAACTATTTTTAGAATATCATATGATGACTATCAATTTATTCTCATATCAAGCTACCCCGGTCAGGGTGAGTATTTTTTACTCTCCGGTACGGGCTTTTCTCGCTCCGTCCTACATGGCCCACTTTTTCTTTCTTTTCTCATTAACATGATCATAATCGTTGGTAGGGCATCCCCTACTGGTGCACCACACGGATTTTCCATGTGACCATGCTCATTTCTTTTCTTTTCATAATAATAGCCAAAAATCATTGGTAATCATGCCATGAACATAACCATTTCAAATATCACTTTATAAAATATTTCTATGTCAAAATTTCACACTTAAGATGGTAAGAAGTTCATGCAATGGCAATGGCTATGGCATATATTAGTCATTTATTATTTTGATTTATAAGATTCTTCTTTTTTAAATATTAATTTTATTTCTTTATTTTCTTGGTGCAGGATTTCATTCTATTTGACATTCTCTTACTAATTAGAGCATAACTCCCTAAATTTAACTTTGATTTAGGTGATATTGGTGTCAATTTAAAGATAAAACAATTATCTAAAACTATTATGTCGAATAAAGGAATGAAATATTAAGAAATCATGGTGATATTACTCCCTCAAAATATAGGTTATTTCTTCTCGGGTAGGTTCTGACCTCTACCTACTAATCTGTCCATATCTCCCTCATAAGAATTCCAAATTAAGTGATTCCAGTGGCTAAAAATCTGTGACACATATAGAAATAATTGTTATGTTAATCATTTATTTTAATTCCCTACAGAATGTTCTCAGAAATTAAAACACAGAAGCTATCCTAAAATATTCTTTCCTGATTAACCAATTTTTGACCACTGCATACTAATCAGACCATATCTACCTCATATGGACTCCAAATTGAGTGATTCCAATGGCTAAAAATCTGTGACACATATATCTATAATTCTTATGTTAACCATTTATTTTAATTTCCTACAAAATGTTCCCAGAAATTAAAACACAGAAGCTATCCTAACATATTCTTCCCTGATTAACCATTTTCTAATGGCTACTTACTAATCAGACCATATCTTCCTCATATGGACTCCAAATTGAGTATTTCGATGACTAAAAATTCATGAAACATAAATCTACATTTTTCATGTTAACCATTTGTTTTAATTCCTTACCGATTCTTTCCAGAATATTAAAAACAGAAGCTTAAAATTTTGCCACTCATAGCTATACCTATGCAGAACTTTCTACACCAGCCTAAGAATTCAAACATACATAATATGTAATATGATATAGCAACATCCATGACCAATCATCAAAGTTCTAAGATCAAAATCTCATATAAATATTACAAGTTTCAAATCTTTTCTTCAAAAAGAAATATTGTTAAACTTACCTTGAGCACTTAGTCCTCTTTCTTCCTTTCTTCCTCTCCTTTCCTCACTATACCTTGCTTCTATTTTTTCTCTCCCTCACTTGGACGAAAATTCTAATGTTATAGGGGTGGGTATTGCTTAAATAGACCACCAAATAATTCCCCTTTCATGATCATGGGTCTACCTTATGTTCTTGTCTTCCTCTTCCTTAGTCAAGATATGCATAGGAAAAGGAGATTTATATTTTAAAAATTATGATAATATGTTCTTAAGACAAGGGACAAGGTCCCTTTGATTTAGGGATTCATTTCCTTTTTCTTTTGTCTTAATCAATTATGATAGGTTTGCCTTTTTAGGTGGCAAATTTCTAGCCTTTGAATCTCCATTATTTGGTTGAAATTATTTGTGTGGGATAGGAATGTTTTGTTCTAATGTCATGTATTATCATACCATTTGCTAAAATTATGAGTGTAGGATATAGATGTTTGAGTGTAGGATATAGATGTTCTGTCCTAAAGCCTTATATTATCATATCACTTGCTAAATTTTTGTTTTAAAGCCATGTAACCTAATCTTTATTATATTATCACATGGATTAATTTAATTTATTTTTCCTCTTGGATTTGGGCTTATTCCTACCCATTTCCTTTGCTTTGGATAAAATTCTACCTTTTTAGAGGGCTTGGACACATTTTCATAGTTTTTGAGCTATCGGTCCAATTTCTATATTCTAGTCCAAGTCTATGTTTTTTTTTTAGATTATCCAATGGGCTTGCTAGAAACTTATGTGAAGTGGAAAAACTCTATATGAATTGTCCATAGGTGAAAGCCCAATGTATGGGTGAATATGTTAAAATTAGTAACTCTAGTTCTTGAATTAGGAAAAATGACCCTAATCCAATGTTTTCTTGAAATTTTAAGACCTTTACTTGTTTCCAAAAATTTATTTTCCTTTCCCAAGAATTTCACCTTTCTTTAGTATATTATTTCTAATTTTTCCTCTTAGGTTTTCTCTCTTTACCTATTCCATTAATGTTAGAACATTTCTATACGTACACGTAAGATGAAGAATTTCTAGGGATTATATTTCCTTAGATATCTAAAAATTGTCTAATAAATTTTATCTCCTTAATTAAATATTTATGTACCTTAAAAAGAAACGAAATTAGGGATATTGCTTTGAATATTTTTGTATTTTTATTAATTCATGAAACAAAATTAGGGATGTTACAACAATGCACCTTGAGGTGCTTCTGACCAGCTCCCAAGTCTTTCAGCAATCCTTGAAGCCATATAGCCTCCTTAACAGCCTCTATAACAGCCATATACTTTGCGTCTGTAGTACACAAAGCAACTGTTGACTACAAAGTAGACTTCCAACTAACCGGTGCCTTTGCAAGTGTAAACACATAACTGGTAGTTGATCTTCGTTTGTCCAAATCACCAGCATAGTCGGAATCACAATATCTAACTACATATTGACAAATCTTTTTATCCTACTCAAATAACAAACCAACATTCAAGGTGTTCCGAATATATCATAGAATCTATTTGACAGCTTGACAATGTCCTCTACCAGGATCATGCAGATACCTATTTGCATCTAATAGCCTTCTTTCCTTTCGGCAGACTTGCTAGCTTCCATGTCTAATTCTTATGAAGAGACTGCATCTCTTTATTCATAGCATTCCTCCACTCTTCATCTTCATCTTCAGAACTTTGAACTTCTTCTTGATAAGTGGTAGAAATTTCATCATTCACTATTATAGATGCATAAGTCACTATATCACTAAATCGAGCAGGTTTATGTCTTACTCATTGTGGCTTTCTTAATGCGATTGGTTCTTGTTGCTGTGGAAGTTCTTGGGTTGGAACCTCTTCTTCATTTTACTCCTCTTTTGTCATAGAATTTTCTCCATCTTTATACATAAATGGGTCAATTCTTCTTTCAAACTCCACCTATTGCAGAGCACTATTGATCTGTTAAATGTCATCCTTCTTCAACATGGCAGATTCATCAAAGGTGACATCCATGCTAAAGATTAACTTCTTTGTTTCAGGACACTAAAGGCGATATCCTTTAACACCAGTAGTGATCCCCATAAAGAGCTCCTTCTTGGTTCTCGGATTCAACTTCGATTCCTTCACATGATAGTACGCAGCGGAACCAAACACACGTAAGGAATCATAATCAGTAATAGGTTTTTCAGACCAAACCTCTAAAGGTGTTGTACCACCAATTGCAGTTGATGGTAAACGATTAATAAGATGGCTTGCATATTTCACAGCCTCAGCCCAAAATTGTCTGCCTAACCTAGCATTGGACAACATACACTGAACTTTCTCTAGTAATGTTCAGTTCATGTGTTCGGGCACCCCATTCTGTTGTGGTGTATTTCAAACTGTAAAGTGTCTCACGATGCTTTCATCTTGACAAATTTTATCAAACGGATCACTTCGATATTCACCTCTATTTTCTGTTCTAAGCTGTTTGATTTTTTTGCCAGTCTGAGTTTCAATCATCTTTTTTCACTTAAGAAAACAATTTAACACTTCATCTTTTGACTTCATAGTGTACACCCACACTCTTCGAGAGAAGTCATCAACAAAAGTAACATAATAGTATTTTCCTCCCAAAGAAGCTGTTTTGGAAGGACCCCACACATTAGAGTGAACATAATCCAAAATACCCTTGGTATCATAGATTGTAGTGCCGAATTTCACTCTTTTTTGTTTTCCCATCACGCAATGCTCGTAGAAATTCAGCTTACAGGTTTTTGCATCTTTCAATAATTCTTGCTTTTCCAGAATTTACAAGGATTTTTAACCTACGTGCCCCAATCGCATGTACCACAACTTAGTAACATCTGACCCTTCATCATTAAGAGTTGTAACTGCAGCTATCCCAACAATTGTATTACCATCATAATAATACAAATTATTCTTCTAGGTGCCTTTCAACATCACTAAAGCTCTAGAGACTATTTTTAAAACTGCATATCGTATTGTCACAGTTAATCATTTGGATTCTAGGACTCCCAAAGAGATGAGATTCTTCTTCATGTTAGGTATATACTTGATCTCTGTCAAAACTCTAGTTGATCTATTATGGTTCTTTAAATAAATTGAACAAATCCTAGTTGTTTCACAATATGTGTCCTTACCCATGTAGACAACTCCACTAAACTCAACGAACCACTCCCGAATATGAAAAATATCTTGGTTACACGCTGAGTTAAACAACCATTTGTTAGATCGCCTTGTGGAGATTGTAGCAACCAGTGAAAGATCTGAATCTTTATCACTGTACTCAACAGCACATGATTCTGCAACAACTTTGCCTTTTTTAGCTTTGCCCTTATTTTTCAATTTCGAGCAATCTTTCTTTCAGTGCCTTTTTTCTCTACAAAAGGCACATTCATCTTTACTCGGTCTGCCTCTTGACTTATATTTTCCTCTTCTTCCTTTCTTCTGACCTTATGGTCTGCCTCTAGCTACTAGTGCTTCTGCAACCACCTCTGCTTGCTTACTTTCCTCCCTGTCTTTTTTCCTCAATTCATGACTATATAGAGTACTACATACTTCGCTAAGGGAAATTTTCTCTTTCCCATGAAGTAACATAGCTGCTATAAATTTATACTTTTCAGGAAGGGAAAACAGCAACATTAATGCTAGATCTTCATCTTTGAAGGTTTCATTAAGGTTCGTCAAATCAGCTACTGCCTTGTTAAAAGTAATAATATGATCGTTCATGGCGATACCCAGTTGATAATTAAACCAAAATAACTTCTTCATAAAGAGCTTATTATGACCATTCTTCTTCAGGAATTTCTCCTCCAGTGCCTTCCACAGTTTACTTGCAGAAATTTCCTTTGAGAATGAATATTTCTGCTCTCTGGAAAGATATGATCGAATAGTATCACATACCAACCGATTGATGGTCTTCTATTCTTTTTCTTCAATTTCTTCTGGTTTCTCCTTTTCAATAGCAATGTCTAGACCTTGCTGGAAAAAGCGTCTAGAACTTCACCTTGCCATATTCTGAAATGACTTGTACCTACAAAAATCTCCACCGCAAATCTTGCATTTGGCACAGCAAATCTCGTCAAAATTGACGACGAAGAAGCTGTCGAAGTTGATGTAGTGGAAACTGTGGCTTTCTGAGTCTCTTCCTTATTACCTATCATTTTAGCTCTAAGGTGTAAAAAATTACTAGTAATAATTTAGCCTAAAAAATGCACCAGAAAAATTTCCAAGAAAAACTAGAGGGGTCACATGATCCCACTTAAAAACTAGTTTCCTTAGACATAACTTTCCTAGACATGCACTTAATTAGACAATATATTACTAGCAATTTTAACACCAGCTTACAAAAAAAAAATCTCAAAATTTTTTTTCTAATGTGGAAGATCAGTTAAGACCGCAATCACAGAGCATACTAAAATTTCAATAGAGATCGCAACCAACAACTCTGATACCAATTGTTGTAGAAATTCGAGCTATTTTTCTACCAATAAAAAATTTAATTATGCCCGACAATGATAAATAAGAAGCAAAAAAATAAATAAAGAGAACACTAGAAGTTGACGAGGTTCGGCCAATTATGCCTACGCCCCCGGACACCACTACAAATATACTACTAGAAGAATACAAAAGAGAGAAGGAAAAACTAAAACTTTAGAAAAGGTAGAAGGCTTGAGTTTTGGTGTGAGTTTAACTAAGGGGGGAGGGTTCCTTCTATAGCCTAAGGACCTTTCCCATTTCCCACTTCCATCCGATGTGGGAGTTATTCCCAAACCCAACAGTTAACTCATGTTGTGGGTTGTAAGCATACTCATCAAGTCTTGAAATTCAATAAAACTATGAATTATAAGCATATTCAATGTAAGAATAGGAATGTCATTGAAACGATACTCATGTTGTTATAATATATTATAGGAAAGGTAGGCAACTGAGTGTTTAGCTCTTGTAAAAGAAATTTCAACCAAGCCACCTCTGCTACAATATTTACAAAGTTGCATTACTCAACTTCATTATTGGACTATGAAACTATTCCTTGTTTCTTTGATGACCTAGAGACAAGGTTTTTTCCAAGTCAGATGCCTAGTCAATATCATAATAACTTACCAAATTGAGTAAGTTAGATGGTTGCAAGTGCAGCTGCATAAAAAGAAGGCCACTAGGATATAACCATTTCACTAATTTCTAGTAAGCTTAAGTAGGGTTATGTATAAATTGGCATACCCTTTCAACATGACAAGCTATTTTAAGTTTGGTGATGATGATATATTGCAATGTAGCCACCATAAACCTATAAATCTGATATTTAGAAACTGGATCACTACATAACTTATGGGCCTTGTATCTATTGTCATTAGAGTTGGAAGACTCTTTGTAAATTGCATTTTAGCTTTAGTTAGGAGTTCTTTAAGATACTGATCCAAGGAGAGATGATTGAACCCATCTGCTAGTTATTTAAATTCAAATCCTAGAATGTTATTAAGCAAGCCAAGATCCTTAAGAGCAAATTTAGTATGTAAGTATGCAATCAACTGAGAAATAGTAGTAGGTGAGCTTCTAATAAGCAATATATGCAACATATACAAGCAAAAAAAGTGAAGTGTTGACTAGTAACCCTTGTAAATAAGACTCACACTTACTTGATTTAAAACCCAACTTATGTGAAGTAGCTGCCAACCTCTCTCTCTTTCTCAAGTATAAGTCAACTAATAAAAAATAAAATTTTCAATGTTAGAATGGGGAGTGCTCTAATAGACATTTATTCTAAATGTGGAAGAGTTGCAAATGTTTAAAGAGTTATGGATCACATGCTTGACTAGTAACCCTTGTGAATAAGGAAGAATCACACTTGCTTGATTTGAAACATAAATTATGTAAAGCAGTTACTAGCCTCTCTCTCTCTCTCAAGTATAAGTCAACTAATAAAGACTGAAATTTTCAAAGATATTAGAATGGGAAGTACTCTAATAGACGTGTATTCCAAATGTGGAAGATTTGCAAATGTTCAAAGAGTTATGGATCAAATGCTTGAGAAGAATGATTTTTCATTGACATGCTTGATTAATTGTTATAGGAAGAATGGGTTTCCTAATGAAGAACTTAAGCTATTTTGAGAGGATGCAAAAAGAGTATTGCATTGACCCAATTTCATGACATTCCTTATGGTTTTCTCAGCTTGTGCTCATGTTGAGCTAGTGGATTAGGGTTGGGAAATCTTTTAGAGCATAGAGAATAAATACTTGCTAAAGCCAAGGATGAAGCATTATGCTTACATGGTTGATTTATTAGGATGAGCAGGGAGTTGCATCAGGATTAGGAGTTTCCTAAGAGGATGCTTGAGAGACCCAATTTTGACGTTTAGGAATTTTTACTTAATTCGTGCAAACACTAGAAATTAAAGTAGCAACAAATGAGCTTTTAAAGTTGAAAGCTAATGCAATTATGATGTTTGGGCAACTATACTTAGTTCACGTAAACACCATGGAAATTTAGGGGTGGTAAAAGTAGCAACAAATGAGCTTTTTGAGTTAAATGCTAATGGACTATTATGGCGTATGTTGCACTATCAAACACTTTGGTAGCTATAGGGAGATGAGATAGTGTAAATGAACTTAGGGAAATTATGAAGGAGAAAGGAATTGATACTGTTCGGTTGGAGTTGATAGTGGTTGATAGTTCTCATGATGAGGGTAAAGAAGTCTTAAAGCATATTATGTTAAATGAGATTATCCCTATTGATTTTTTTCATACTGTGAAGGTTTGTCATACTTCCTAGACAACAAAATAAACTATTGATAAATGTAGAGAGAAGTATGGTTCAACGAGCTGAATCCTAATGAATTTTAAAAAAAATTCATTTCAACATGATGGTGAAAAAGTAGCATCCATATAGATCATTTAAGGCATGATTGATGGGTCTAAAGGCATTGTAAATGAATGTTAAAGTTGACTTTGCGGCTTAGACACCATGGTTTTTCTACACATATGGTGTCATGCACTCCTACTTGCCACTAAATAATTAGAAAGTGAAGAAAGTGGAATTTCATATTGGTTCATCGTGTAAGTTTTCATATAAATTACAACAAGCTCTTGCATGTCTTGTCTCTTCACTCTTAAACAGTGGTTTATGCCTAAAGAAATATAACAAAAGCAAAAGGGAATGATGTTGTGATACAATAATATGAATGCTTGAAGAGAAATATCTACTTTCATTGAGATGTATTAAAAATACAATTAAATTATAGACATGCTTGAGAATCTTCCAAGTCCAATTTGAAGCATAAGTATTGTTGTTTTGTATTTCAATGAAGTTCTTATATCATTTTGCCAATATGCATAAGTTTTTGAGGTATAGTGACATGAGTTGAACATTAAAGAAGAAGGGATCAGTCAAAGGAGGAATATGTATTGGTTTTATTTTCTTTCCAATACATGTAATGGAAGAATTATTTCCAACCCTCTAGGGATTGGTCTAAAGATAAGAGATTTGAGCAGTTTGCAAGAAATAATAGGTATGCTAAATCTTCTATGCCACCATATACAAAAAAAAAACTAGAATTATTCTTTCCTTGATATAATTTTATTTTTTCAGTAAATTTTCTTTGTCTCCCTTGTTTTTATTTATACTAAAATTTATATGTGCACTTCTGAGTTTTGTATGCCAATAATACCAAAAAAAACTAATCTAAATATTGAAAATAAATATTTCCCCGAATAAAACACTATTTTTAATATCATACAATGCTGCCATGTGACAGTAGTATATATTTTTTTCTAAATAAAAAATTGAAATATGCCTCATTAACTGGGCGTATCTTTACTAGCCAATGGTAAGGATATGCTCTGCCAACAAACCATTACCTTGCCAAACTATTGGCATGGTTACGGCTTGAGACTAGGGTATACCATGCCATATGTTTTTTTCTTAAATTTGAAAATACTTTATTTTTAAAAAATATATTATACTCTTTATAAAAAAATTCCATAACAAATAATTAAATTACAAAACCCTATTTTAAATTTCAAACCATAAATCTCAAATACCATGCCTTAATTTTTTTAAATGAATAAAAAAAAGTTATAATAAAAAATGACAAACCTTAAAACCCTAAACTACTTTAAACTATGAACTTCAAATCTCAAACCTCAAAGTCCAAATCTAAAATTAGTATAACCCTAAACTAAAAGCCAAAAACCCAAACATCAAAATCATAAACCCAAAATCCTAAACTCCAAACACCTAAATCTTAATGCTTAAACCATAAATCTAAAACCCTTAAACCCCTCAAATCCTTATATCCTAAACCCCAAACCCTAATATCCTAAATTTATAAACCCTAAATCCTAGTCCCTCAAACTCCTAAACCCTAAAGCTTTAAACTAAAACATTTAGACCTTAAACTCTAAACCCTAAACATTTAAACACTAAACCCTTAAACCCTAAAGACCTAAATCCCTAAATCCTAAACTTGTAAACCATAAACCTCAAAACTTTAAACCCCAAACCCTAAACCCTTAAGCCTTAAAAATTAAACCCTATACTTGTAAACTTTAAATCTCAAACCCTAAACCCTTAAACCTTAAACCATAAATCATTAAATATTAAAACTCAAACGTTAAACCTCAAACCTCAAAAGCCTAATGAAGTTATAATATGATTGTAATATTGTATATAAGAAAAAAAATTCATGAAAAAATGTAGATTATCAATCCTTACAATGAAATTTTAACATGACTATCATATTTTTGCTAAAATTTGCTTATCATACAAATTTTTTCGATGAATAAAAATTCAAATTTACAATATTTCAATGTATAAAATGAATACCACCAAAAGTGGAGGCTTCTAGTGCCACACCTTTACCTTTGTATTTCTCATATTTAATTTTTCTAATCACCTCAATTTTAAGGCTCTCTCATAGTATTCATATTCGATGCAAGATCTACAATAAGTGATTGCTAAAATAAAGGAATTATATAGTTTGGTCCGAGGAATCCACCAGACTGCCACTTAGATGATCTTCCTCCTAAAGTTAGGGATACATAACTATGCCATATCAGTAATGCCAACAAATTAATTAAAAAATTTGAGAACGAGTTGAAGCTAGATTGTTCATGTTAAGGCATTGGTGTGGAATAACTACACCTCACTCTAGCCTAGTCATGACTTAGTGTTGGTGGTGTCAAAGTATAGTTTATGTGAAGTACATTTCCAAATTGTGACATTAAAGTCCTTGGATCTTCAAGTGAATCATGATGTTTGACCTCATATGGTTATTCATCAACATATTGTTGAACAAGACTTTATCACTGCACAAACCCAGCAGGTATGCTTCCTTACCTTGACTAGATTGGTGGTATAGGGTCTGATGAAATTGATAGGCCAAGAATAGATTATGTTAAAGGTGTAGGATATGGTATGCCATGGACGATGTACCTATCCCATTAATCAAGATTATTAAGCATATTCTTGAAACCATTGTACATGTGCTCCAAATACTAGGTTTGGGACTTCTTGTTTGTATCCCTTAGATGATCCTTCATAATTTTAGCCTGAGTTACAAAAGAAACTATCGATGTAAGAAGTCCTAATAAAATATATTTTATTGAAAATCATGTTAGCAATATATATTTGGAACATATCGCATATAAATCAAATCCTCCTTCAAGAGAGATCCATAATCTAGTAATGCTAAGGTACTTTGTTATGTATGTTGAGCCCTGCAGCCTTGATTCTAACCTATCGTCCTTGCCACTGCATTTGTAGCTTTTTTGTAGCTACTGCACTAAGTCACTTTCATACTTACACACTTGAATTAACTTATATACACACACTAAAAATCTCTACCTTGCTTCTAAGTTTTGTTAGTGCCTTATCTTCCTCTATGTTGGTTCTCTTTAACTACCTTTCTAGTTAGAGAATTCAGTGACAAGAATCATGTCCAAGTAGTGTTTAAACTTAAGTGTGGTCATTGGTTTTTAAGCACGTCAGTAGGGTTCTTATCAAAATGTATCTTCCTTACTGCCATTTTCCTTTGTGTCACAATGTCTCTAATGAAGTAGAGTTTGATGCCTATATGTTTGGTTCTTTTATAGAACATTAGGTTCTTGATCAAATGAATTATGCTTTGATTGTCACAAAAAACCTTTATCTCTCTCTACAATATGCCTAGCTTCCTTACAAGTCCCTTTAACTATAATGCCTCCTTCACTCCTTCAATGACTGCATTTATAGTTATGTTTTCCAACTCATAGGACAACCTAACAAGGTAAAGACATACCTGGTTACAAACCTTTTTTTTTTGTCTAAATCCCCTACAAAGGCTATATCAACATAATCACTCAATTTCTCCTTTTTATTCTTAGCCTTTCTATACAATAATCTCATATTCATTGCTTTATTTGGGTACATGAATAACTACTTAACTACCTCCTAATGTTGTTTTCCAAGGTTTGACATATACCTACTTACCAAACTAGCAAAGTATGTAAGATCATGTCTAGTGTAGACCATTGCATACGTAAGGTTATCTGTTACACTTACATAAGGAATCTTTTCTGCCTTCGCCTTCTCTTAATATGATTTCAGTGCCAAATCAGTAGATAGTTTGAAATGTGCTACCAATGGAGTTTGGACTAAAATTTCTTTAATCATACCAAACTTCTCTGAAACTTTCTACATATAAGTACCTTAAGACACCAACAGGTTACCTTACTTTTTGTTTCTATTGATCCCTATTCCTAGTATATTCTTGGCTGGACTAAGATCTTTTACGTATAAGAGTAAGAACACCCCCATACTTTCTCTAATCCACTTAATGTAGACACAACTGTTATACTTACTTAGATTAAAGTATTTTTTTATCCTGAACTCATCAAATATAAGGAACCATTGTCTAGGTAATTACTTCAACCCATATAGTGATTTATTGAGCAAGTAAACCTTGTTCTCATTACTTGGCTACATACACCCTTCAGGTTGAGCCATCAATAACTTATCCTTAAGGTTGGTATGGAAGAAGGTTGTCTTCACAACATTTGTTCAAGTTCCATGCTGTTTTGGTTCACATAGGGTAGTAGGCCTTTAAATCATTGAAAAATATATCTCATTAAAATCCATTCTCTCTTACTGTATAAACCCTTTTTTTGCTACTAATATGTCCTTATATATGTGGTTTCCTAGCCCTTCATTGCCGAATTCCATGCCATTTTCTATCTTCAGCTTATTCACTTTCCTCTTAGTTTATATCTTTACTATCTTTACCATTTTCTATCAATCCTTAAACTATCTGAAGGCCTCATGCCTATGCTTAAGTATATAGTCCTGAAATTTCCTTGAAAATTCATTTATAAAAGTGATGAAATATTTATCCCTCCCAATGCCTTAGTCCTCGCTAACCCCTATATGTCTAAATGTTTGTAAGCAACTTTTTTAAAGGTAGTAGTATAAGTTGATATACTGAATTTCCCTCTTATTACTTTACTATAGATGTAGTTCTCATAGAAATCCATGTTTCCTTGCTACACTTGACCAAGTAACCCTTACATGTTCAACTCTTGGAACACATTTCTCACTGATGTGCTTTGTTTTTGTAGCGCCATAAGGCAGTTTGTGAGATTTCATTATGCTCAATTACTGTTATAGCCTTACAATTGACAATACTACCTTTAAGTGAGTATAAGGTCTGGTGTCTTATGCCTTTTATCACTATACGAGATCCCACTGTGACCTTTCGATAGTTTTCCTCACTATGCCAGCTAAAACTATGTTATCCTAATAGTCCAAGTGAGATTAAATTTCTTTTGAGATCAGGGACATGACTTACTTCTGTGAGAACCCTGCCTACTCCGTTATAAGTCCTAATTATGATGTTGTCAATGCTAATCAACTTACAAGTTCTACCGGTGCCCAAAAGGACCTCTTCTCTGCACTTTTCCATTTTTATTTCTTTAGGGGAAATCCTTCTTGATATGCCTTTCTTTATGGTAGAAGAAACATTTATTTTTCTTGCCATCTTTAGATTTAGATCTCCCTTTCTTATTTCTCTTGAATTCCTTTTTTTCTTGTCTCTCCCTCATTATTAGACATTTCCCAACAATATCCTTAAAATCAATCTTCCTTTTCTTATCTTTAGACCTTAAGGCACCTACCATATCCTCAAGTAGAATGGTTTCTCTTCCATGTTGTAAAATATCCACTAAGTTTTCAAAGGATTAGGACAGAGAATATAGTAGCAATAATACCTTGTCCTTATCCTCATATTCCACCCTAATATTTTTTAAAATCTAGAACTATTTTATCAAACTCATCAATGTAGCTTAAAATGTCTTTATCTCTATCATCTAGATGGTAAAGAATTTGGCCTTAAGATATAACCAGTTACACAATATTTTGGTCATGTAAACGGACTCTAAGCTCAACCATGTTTTAACAGTTAACCTCATCTTGAAGACCTCTCTTAGTACCTTGTCACCGAAGCTTAAAATCAATGTATCGTAAGCCCTCTTCAAAACCTCTTCTTTTTTTATAGTTCAGCTATCTAAGAGCTTTGATGCACCCCTAATTCCTTTCCAAGACCTATGTTTCCCATGTGTGCTAATGTCTTCATCTTTCACAAAGTGAAGTCATTTGTTCCATTAAACTTTCCTATGTTAATCTTGGAGGTTACAGCCATTGAAAATATGTTCTTGCTCTTTGCCAGTAGTGTGAACAGAATAGGAATAAAGGACCTCTTTCTTTAAGAATCTTGCATATTGTCTCCCAAAAATGGAAACCAAATGGCTCTAATATCAGTTTATGAAATTTTGAACCAAAAAAATCCAAAATTGAAAACAAGAAACTAGGGAGAAAAAGATAGACACAACATATTTACTCTGGTTCAGAAACTCAATGTGAGCTTCCTATATTCAACATTTAATAATCCATTATGTTTAAATTGAAGTATAGTTACAAAAGTCTCACAAAATATTTAGCTTCTCTAAGAACACTCAAAGAAAGCCTCTCTATAATTCCAGCCATTCTTATTCCCTCTCTTAACTATTATTCCTCAATTACATAATTACAACTAACACATAATAACCCTTATATGTGTATGCCTATTTGTGTCTATTACATCACATAAGACTTAATATAAGTCAAAGGCACGTGTTGTGGTTAGTTATCACTAATTTCCACTGTATCCCACCTAAACAACCTACATCCTCAATTTTAACCTAGTAGTTTTGCCACTATAATTGTAACCTTGATATAGCTGCTGAACGAAGTCACTTGCACACTTGAATCAACTTAGATGCACACACCACATTTACAATGGATATCAAGTCAAGAATTTATATTAGAAACTCAATTAGGCATTATCATAAGGAAATAATCTCAAGCCTACAGTTGTAGCAACATCGAACATCCATATATTTTAATTCTCTTCTAGTCAGTGATTGAAAGTATCCTTTTGTACAAGTAAGCTAAGAAGGTTGAATCCCAACTATGTTTGATAAACAAATATAGATAAGAAAGAAGTAAAATATACTTGTGGTAGACTTGAGTATTGAACTGGTATGGAAATAACATGCCATCTATCAAACTTAAGATGTGTGCACATGTGTAGTACAGTAGCTCGTGCTTTATAATGATGACCAAAATTGCCCCATAATTATCATGTAGCTAGTCAAGGCTCAACCTTCCCCCTATAATGCGAAGCCTATTAAGGTTGTAACTAATAGCTTTGTGCACAACTTTACCCAATCCATAATAATGGGGCCTACAATAGAATCCCTATCAATGCAAACCCACATATGCACCACAACATCTTGGATGTGGTTGTAAACTTTTCTTGTAGGGTGTGGAAGATAGGTGTCTTAAGATGCCACTTCTCCACTAATACAAACATAAGAACTTGGTTGACTATGATATGACTTATCTGGGAAATCTCGTAAAAACCAACTCATCTCAATACAAGGACAATCTCTGAAGAGAGACTCGAGGTGGTCATGAACATTCAATCAGTTTTAGATAACTTAATTATCTTTCAATGAAGAATCAAAAGATTACAATATGTTAGTGCAATTACTAGAAGGGAATAAAAAAATTTAATTATTAATAATAATATGTGTATTCATCATGATGAACATTTTCCTCCTATACAGCCTATGAGATATGCCTCAATTAAAGTTTTAATACACTAGTGTGTAATGGACCAATCCTAACAGCTTGTTCAAGTAAACAGAGTGAGCCCATAATGACAAATCATTTGAGTGCACGTATTATTTCGTAATGTCAACAATTTACAAAAATTAAATAATATATCTGTTATTCCCAATAACATGTAAGATAGATACTTTGTAATGAATATGCTTGTTAATACACATGTATAGACATACATTTACAATTTTCAATTAGCACAATGAACTATACATAGAAAAAATTACAATAAATTTATACATGTCAAGAACACAATGTATAAGAACAATGGACTATACACATCAAATACTATAAATATTTACATACATTGCATATTGAGCAAACAAGGTAGCTAATCATCTGTCGTGGGCCTGTTCGCCAAGCCTTGTGGGCATTTTGACACAATATGTCTCTCTTGTCTACACAGTTCATTGGTGTGACTCTGTCAACTCCCTATCATCCATTTCATTATGTATTCATGTCGACTAGGTTCACCCTTTATCATGCAACATAGTTGGATTAGGCACAAGTGGTTCTCCTCCCGGTTATGGTCATAAGTGCTTCACACTAAGCAGAATCAAACTCGTTGATGGTATAGGTAGTCAACATATAGTGTAGCCTATAAACAGAATCCACATACTATTAAAAGTCAAGGTTGACACATTTGCATGTTGTGATCATATGGGCACAAGGATACCTCCATGCTTGAATTGATTATAATTGCATATACACCCTTGTAGTTGTGCCCTACATATTTGGCCATGTTGGTGATGGCTTTAACTATATGGCTCTTTGACCCTAAATGATGTGTCTTGTAAGCTGAATCTATGCACTTTGTGACTATACAGACTTTTCAGGTTCTCTCCCTTTCGTTTGCGAAGCTCTTCATAGTACTATTGTCTTATACCTAACTATGCCTAGATGGTTGTGGAGCATTCCACAAAATATAAGGTCAACCTATACTTTGTCACCTTCACAAGAGTAATGATAAGCAATAACTTGGTATAGTTTAAAACAATATTGATGCACTCAGCCAAGTTCTTTATCATGTGTCTCTATCGATAGCTCTCATCATATACCCTACACCATTGCTTAAGGAGAATGTTGTCAACCCATCTCTTAGCTTCATTATGAATTCTTTGTAGTTGCTCCAACTTTTGTTGCACTATGTTTGCCCAGTACTCATAGCTTACTTAAAGCACTAAGAAAATACAAGTTTTCAATGGCAAATATACTCTAAATTAAAGGTGAAATACAATGAAACTAAGCAAACATGTCACTAACCACTTTCTAAAATTAGCTTCTTTAACTACTTGTTCTTATAGTTGTGACTAATAGTTATAACCAAGTGACTTATTCAAAAGACGTGATATGCAAACAATGGATGCCAACTAGCTTGAAGGTCATTGACGGACTTAATCATTGAAATTTGTTTGTCAAATAATTAGGCTAATGCCCTCTTTGTCTTTTACCACATATTGACAGACCAACTTTAAAAATCAAAAACCATACCTTCTTGGTTTTGCCCTCAATATTGGCAAATGCAACTAGCACCACATGCATGTCCTTATCCTACAAACTAGTAATCAACAACGTTCCTTTGTATTTTCTATATAGGTGAGTACAGTCAACCTCTAACATGGCTTTAAGATGTGGTAGGCATCAGTGCACAGCTTAAAAGCCTAAAAATTACGAAGAAACATCTAACCCTTAGGGCTCCACCAGTCTGTTCTTGTATTGTGTTTTATTTTTAAACTTCACAATTAAGCTAGGGATGAAACCATCAACCTAAGAATAAATTTGTGAGACTATTCCTAGTCACCATATGAGATTGCAACTACTTTGTGTTTATCAATATAAGCCTTCTTGTAACATCTTCAATTTTTATTCTCAATTTTTTTTTATCAACATGCTTCTAAAGTATTTAAGAGGAGGAAAAATAACTAAAGTGAAGTGATAGAGAGGTTTAGAAATAGAGTTAAAGGAAAAATGTACTAAAAGTTTCCTTGTAAAATACGTAAGTGTTAAAATGACGTAAATGGCTAGGTAAAAGGGGATAAATCGGCAAAGGCAATCTTTATGAACTAGAATGAGGTGTGTTGGTCTTAATGCTCTTAGAAAAGTATTCCCAAAGAAAGAATACAAGAGTTCCATATTTTTGAAAAAAAAAACTAATAGGGGTAAAAATAGTATTTTAGTATAATTAGGTGTAGAATTTTGAAAGAAGAGTTAAACCCTAGGAATTGTCCTAATTAGATACTTAATAGTGAGTGGTGTTATAACTACTATTAAATGTGTTTAATTTGTTATTGAGTTTGATCACCTCAATAGTGACTTATTTTGTTTTTGGTACAATAAGATATGGCACCACCAACAAGGAATTTGGTGAATAACATAGATGAAACCCTATATGATTTAGCTACAACTACTTGAGACCATGTTTCATCTACTAACCAATCTTGCAACACCTCCAAAATAATAATAATGATGAAATTAGGGAAAACAGTAGAGCAAAAAGAAGTGAGAGTGAATGGTATGAGTTCATAAGAGATGGGCTTCCTTCTTTCAAGGTAATTGTAATCCTATGGCAATTGAAAGATGGATGAGGAAATAAGATAAGATTTTTGAAATGCTGGGTTGTACTGATGAAAAAAAGTTACTCTTACTGTTTATATGTTAATAGATAAAGTAGAATACTAACCCATCAATGCTGGCAGATCTCTTGGCAAGTACTTCAAGACACCTTCTTAGATAAATATTTCCCAGGTAGTGTGAGGGTAGAAAAAGATATTAAGTTCCTCTATCTCATGCAAGGTAATATGACCATAGACCAATATATTGCTAGATTAGAATAATCATCTAAATTTTCAACTTATCTAAAATAGAACCCTTATAAGGCATAGAAGGCAATAAAGTTTAAAGCAGGGCTGAACCCTGAGATTTGCAATGTTGTAGTAGCTATGGAAATTTAAAAGTTTATAGCCTTATTTAACAAATGTATTCTTCTTAAAAAGAGTCTAAAGGCAGTGGAAGATGAAAAGAAAAAACAGGCCTTCCAAAAGAGGAAAAGAGAGACCTAAACCTTGGAGGGAAACGTCAGGGGAAAAAGCAATAAGGGAGGCAAGAAACCTTTGACAATGGTCTCTAGGCCATCACAAATTGACTCATATATAGCCAAATGTACTAAGTGCAGACATGTACATGGGAACATATCATACTATGTTAGACAGGATATCTATTATATTTATGGCCAAAAAGGGCATTATGCACGAAACTATTCACAAGACAAAGGGAAAAAACTGGAACAAAGACCATAGGCTAAAGGTAGAGTCTTTACCTTAAGTGGTAAAGAGGCAACTCAATCTTCTAAAATGATACAAGGTACATGTTATCTTTATGGTTTTCCCTTACTTGCACTATTTGACTCGGGTGCTAGTCACTCATTTGTATCAAATAAATGTGTAGAAATTGAATTGTCATATTTCCTATGATCTGTCTGTAACAACTCCCATGGGAGAGAAAGTATTAACATCCTATGTGTGTTTAAATTGCCCAATTTCCATACATAAGAAATCTTTTATAGTGGATTTAGTTTTTTTTCCTTTAAATGGCATTGGTGTCATCCTGGGTATGGACTGGTTTTCAAGGAATTAAGTCAAGTTAAATTGTTGTAATAAGACCATTGAGTTTCGACATCCTCCCCTAGAAGAATTAAAAGTCTATGTGTTGAATGCCAGCTAGTTTTGTAGGAGTTGAAAAATAGAATTTTAGGATATGTTCTCTTATACTCCTAAAATCTAAAAGTTAAACAGAAGCTTGATACAATCCTAATAGTTTGTGAATTCCCTTAAGTGTTTCCACCAGAAATTTTTAAGCTACCTCTAAAGAGAGAAATAGAGTTTTCCATTGACTTAGTACCTCGGGCAAAACCTATTTCTGTTGCACCTTATAGGATGTCCTCGATAGAGTTAAAAGAATTTAAAAAGCAGCTAGAAAATCTATTGGCGAATAAATTTATAAAGCCAAGTATGTCACCTTAGGGAGCCTCTATACTATTTGTGAAAAAGAAATATGGAATTATTAGATTGTGTATAGATTATAGGAAATTAAATAAAGTAACCATTAAAAATTAATACCCTCTCCCTAGAATAGATTATCTTTTAAATCAATTGAAGGGAGCTACTACTTTTTAAAACATAAACCTGAGGTTAGGGTACCATTAAATTAGCATTAAGAAATAAGATATCCTAAAGACTGCTTTTATGACCAAATATGAACATTGTGAATTTTCGGTGATGCATGTTGGTTAATCAATGCACTTGCAATTTTCATGGATTATATGAACTATATTTTCAGACCTTATCTTGATCAATTTGTTGTGGTGTTCATCAACAATATTTTGAAGTATTCCAAGAATGAAGAGAAGCGTGAGCAACATCTTATACTATTATTGCAAGTGTTAAAAGAAAAGAAACTCTTTGTCAAATTGGAGAAATATGAATTCTCGTTAAAGGAAGTGAAATTTCGGCATGTAATTTTTAGTGAGGGAGTAATAATGGATCCTCGTAAAACTGAATTTGTGCTTAATTGGGAAAGACTAAAAATAGTTACTAAGTTTAAGACTTTTTTGGGAATAACTAGGTACTAAAGAAGATTCATACAAGGATTTTTCCATATAGCTTTACCTTTAACCCGATTAACTAGGAAGAAAATCCCATTTAAATGAACTCAAGAATGGGAACATAGCTTCCAAGAACTCAAGACCTAATTAACCATTCCCCCAATGTTAGTCATTCCTAACCTATCAGGACATTTTGAAATATATAGTTATGCTTGTAAGAAAGGGTTAAGATGTGTTCTAATTCAAGATAAGAGGGTAGTTGTCTATGCCTTTAGAAAATTAAAACCTTATGAAGAAAACTGCCTCACTCATGATTTAGAGTTAGCTGCAATAGTATTTGCTCTGAAAATATGAAGACATTATCTATGTGGAGTAGTTTTTGAGGTGTACAATGATTATAAAAGTCTCAAATATCTTTTTGATCAAAAGAAGATCAACATAAGACAAGAAGATGGATGAAATTTCTAAATGATTACAAGTTTGAATTAAAATATCATCTAGGGAAAGCTAATGTTATAGTTGATGTTCTTAGTAGAAAGTCTCTACATCTAAGCCAATTAATGGTGTGTAAAATAAGATTGTTAGAAGAATTTAGGAATATAAGATTAACTACTATATTCTTATCTAAGCATTTCTCTATTAGGGGGTTAAGGATTGAATGTGATATAAGAACTTGAATTAAGGAAACTCAAAGCCAATATCAATTCTTACAAAGCCATAAGGATTAAAATGAATTTTCTTTAATGGAAGATGGAATCATTTTGTATCAAGGCAAGGTATGTGTGCTACAAGAGGCAAGTTTAAGAACCAAAATTCTAGAAGAAGTCCACCAAAGCAAATATACCATTCATCTAGGATCCACCAAAATGTATCAAGATTTGAAAATAATGTATTAGTGGCCAGGAATGAAAAATGATATTGCTAAATTTGTGACGAAGTCTTTAGCTTGTCAAAAAGTGAAAGTAGAACATGAAAAACTATCAAGATTACTACAACCTCTTGAAATTCCTGAATAGAAATGGGATAGTATATCAATGAATTTTATAGCAGGTTTACCTATAACGTCGACTGGGTATGATGCCATCTGGGTACTAGCAGACATATTAATTAAGTCTGCTCACTTTTTACCCATTAAGATTAATTAGTCATTAGGTAGGCTAACCCAAAAATATATACAGGAGATAGTTAGGTTGCATGGAATCCTTCTAATATCATTTCTAAGAGAGATCTTAGGTTTACCTTTAGATTTTGGAAGGCAGTACAGGAAGGATTTAGTACCAAGTTGTATTTCAGTAATGTATACCATTCTTAAACAAATGGACAAATTGAAAAAATAATCCAAATTTTGGAGGATATGTTGAGGGCCTATGTATTAGAGCCAAGTAAAGGATGGGATAAATACCTATCATTAGTAGAACTTTCTTATAATAAAAGTTACCATTCCAACTTTGAAATGACACCTTATAAAGCCCTATATGGTAGGAAATGCATCTCCCTTTTGAGTTGGTATGAAGTGGGAGAAAATAATTTATTAGGCCCTAATCTAGTGCAGCATACCTCTGAGCAAATATAAATGATTTGGAATAAAATTTGGGCTACCCAAAGTCGATAGAAAATTTATTTTCATAGGCATAGAGTTTGAGGAAGGAGAGCATGTGTTCCTAAAAATTTTCCCTACAACTAGCATTAGCCGAACCCTCAAAATTAAAAATTTAAGCCATCAATATTTGGGTCCCTATCAAATTCTTAAAAAAGTTGGACCTTCAGCTTATCGGATTATACTTCCACCTAACTTATCCAACCTTCATGATGTCTTTTATGTATCTTAACTCCAAAAGTACGTTCTCGATTCTTCACACATAACAAGGGATAAATTAATGCTAGTAAGTGAAAACCTAACCTATCAACCTATGCCAGTATCTCTTGTTGATACAAGTGTAAAGCAATTAACAAATAAGACTATCCATCTAGTTAAAGTGATATAGGAGGATTTGACTCTCGAAGAGCCCACTTGGGAGATAGAGGACTCCATGAGGCAGCAATATCCTCAGCTATTTGAATCAGGTAATTCTTGAATTTTTAGGATGAAATTCTCTTAGAAGGGAGAATAGTAACATCCATAATTTTTATTCATAAAATTTTTATCCACTTGCATCTAAATTATTTAAGAGGGGGAAAATAACTAAAATGAAATGATGGAGAGCTTTGGAAAGAGTGCTAAAGGAAAAATGTATTAAAAGTTTCCCAGTAAAATATGTGTTAAAATGACAAAAATACCTAGGTACAAAGGGAGAAATGGGCAAGGGAAATTTTTATAAACTAGATTTAGGTGTGTTGGTCTTAATTCTCTTAGAAAAGTATTCTTAAAGAATTCCATAATTTTGGAAAAACTGAGAGGGGTAAAAATGAAATTTTAGTGTAACTAGGTGTAGAACTATGAAAGAAGAGTTAAACCCTATGAATTTTCCTAATTAGAGATTTAATTTTTATTAACATCATCTTAATAAAGAATAAAAGAGAATGAAGGAATTTGAAATTACCCAAACAAGCCCTAAGAAAAGAATAAGTGACAAGATGGGAATTATGCTAACAGGTACAAGATTAAGGGCAAAATTATGTGGATAACCATGACACTCTAAAACATATTATACCTAATTAATTAAGGCGGTGGACAGCTGGCTTAAGGGGTTGGAGACTTCAGCCAAGCATAAATAGAGAAGCAAAGAGCTGAAATGCAAGGGAGAAAGTAAGAAAAGGAAGAAGAAAAGAGAAAATAAGAAGCACCATTGTTAGTCATCTCCTCCCTACCCCCATACTATCCCTTTCTCTTCATCCTTGGTTCCCTAAAGCCATCATTCTTCCTATGAGAAAGTGCAGAAGAACAAGGTAGAAGAGGAAGAACTGTGATGCCAAAAAGAAAAAAGCCAAAGAACACTCAGGGAAACTAGAATAGGAAGACATATAAAGTTAATCCTAGGTAGGTTTAACAATGGTTTTCATTTGAAAAAATTTGAAATATGCTTGTTTTGGATGGAGCTCTAGTCTTAGAGTTTCATGAAAAATGATGTTAACGAGGGTCTTTTGTTTATAGCCATAAAGGATCTATATTTAGATGTATATTTAATATGTGTTGTGCTTGAAATATGTGTTGAATGAGTAGGAATTTTGCATGGAATGGCTGTTCTAAAGGCTATTTTGACTTTAAAAATTGATGTCTTATATTCATTTGATGATATGGTTTGTAGAGAGTGAAATGTGATATTATTGGAATACGAGTTTGGCAACTAAAAACTTGAAAATAAAGAAGATGGGAAAATATATATTTTTGGTATTTTGGAAGGTACTAGCTAAAACTTTAATACTTTATTTTTGATAATTTGATTTTGTCATGAAGTAATGCACAGGGATGATAAAATGGGAGAGTTTAATCAGAGAGGATAATGCATAATAAATTATAGGATTGATCTTAGTTTTTAACCATGGAAGTATTGGTTCAAAATAAATTATTAAAATGGGTAGGTACTTAGAAAATTAAATTAGGAATCAAGAAACTTAAAGAAGATAGTAAAAGAAAAGAAGGGATGACCTAGAATTATGGCTTAAAGAATCAATAAAGGTTGGAATCTCTTATGAGGTATATATATACAACTTAAAATGAATAATGATAACTGGATGAAGAAGGTAATCTAATTCAATGTTAATGACTAAAATTAAGATAAATGACGGGGGGAAAAGGAAATTTATGATATCAAACAAAGGGTTTAATGTAAATGGAATATAAATGGAGATTAATTTTAATAAAGCATTATATCAAGTAATATTGAAATAAACAAAATAGTCAATTAAAAATAACAAAGTTCAACTAGCATTATATGTGTTAAGAATAAAAGGAAGGAAGTGGTGATGCTTAAATGCTTGGCCGAAAATGATCTTAAGGGAAATTTAAGCTACACTAAATATGCTATTAGACACTAAATTTGAATAAATGACGTTTTCAATATAGCCATCATTCCATAGTAACAATTTTCTCCATTCATTATATATTTCATAATGCGGTGGCATGGATGGTATGGATGTATAGTTTAATTGAAAATGATTGACATGTATCCTAGTGGCATTTAATTTGTACTGATATATGAATGAAATGAGTTAAAGATCACTGAATTGATTATATAGTATGCATAATATCAATGTCAAATTTTTCCTAGCATATTTCTGTTCCTATGTTTTGGCTGTGCAAAGTCATACCATGATTAGTTGTTTATGAGAAAAAGAAAAGAAATAAGGAAAGTCATGTGGCTTCCATGTTAGTACCAGATAGGAGACGCCCTATTCACATATATGATAAAACATGATATGAAATTTTGGTCATGCCCAAATAAAGCGAGGCTTGTTCAAGAGTGAGTAGGGGGAGGCTTACATTGACCTTGTAATAGTGGAATGTGAGTAGGAGGAGGCTCAAATTGACCCTGTGATAATGAGAAACATAAAGAAAGCAAACAACCATGATATAAAAATTATTTGATATAAGATGCAATGAGCATATGAAACATGTTGTACATAAAATTCAGTTACACAACCAAGTATAACATTAACAAATTTTATATGTATGCAAGCCATGATTGTGTTGTGATACATGCATTAGATGTGCATCTAATCCATATAGCTAATACAATTAGAAATATCATGACATGCATTACGCATATTATTTGTGATTATTGTTGAACCTACGAGGAACCTTAGTTTTCACTATTATCCAATGTTATGTTCACATTAATAAAGGTAAAATGCTGATCATTATCCTTACCTTGCTGATTGACGTGCAATGGGTAGAATTGCCTTATTTAGGGTATATCCCCATTGTGTAAGATTTAGTGGTGGTTAACCAAGATGAGATCCCAATGTACATGACTCCTTCTCAACTTGTAATAACAGAAGGAATGTATGCTGATGATTAAGATCATATGTAGTTTTGTATGATACTGATGTTAATCTAACTTAGTGAATAGATCCTTTCAGGAAGTAACTAGATACCCTCCTACTATTTGTACTACAGGTAATACCTAAGGTTACTCTTGTATATCTAAAAAGCACTTATGTATACGTTTAGCTAATGAATAGCCTACAATTTCTTATTGTATACCTAATGTGAAATATATGATGTTGTCACTTAATCATCAACAATTAATAGACAAGTTAACTATCAAATAAGAGAAAAAGTAAAAAAGATAGGTAATGATCTCAAGATAGTTAAGCTGAGTAATAAAAAAAAAAAAAAACTGAGGTCATTACACTTCTTATACAATACTATGTACACATATTCAAATTTAATCCCCTATTTTATTTTAGCAATAGAAACTCTTAGATTCTTAGCCACACAATCAACAATGCGATCAACTAGCATGTCAGAGTTCAATTTTTCTTGGTCCTTAAACAAAATCTAATTGAGGCAAGTGTGTGAACCTTCATGTTTGGTTAATTTCCCTTAATCTATTATTGATCTTATGTATGCTTTGATCCTCCATGGATAACCCCTATCAAATTCTTTACATTTCAACTCTAGAAATTTCTTGCTGGAGAGGATTGTAATAAATATGTAGTTCTTATCCACAAAGAACTCCTTGGCTATAAGTACTACTTCTTTTTCTTTTGTAAAAGTTTGATGGCTAAGTCTTCCCTTAGGACCAAATCACCTTAACAAGCAAGCTAAAAAAATTCTAAGACATTCATGGCATTTAGATTAAGTTGGAAGAAAAAATAGGATGTTGCCTCATGGAGAGTGAGATAGCCTTGGTTGAGTAGACTGGCATTATGCCAAGCCTATTCATCATCATTGTTATGGTCAAGCCTAGTGTAATAGCCCTAAATTAAAGAAAATCCTAAATAAAAGGAAAACCATAACTTAAAGGGAGAATTAGGGAAGAATAATATTGGATTAAAGGATTTTGATTATATATCACCTAGTTATGAATATTTATGAGATGTAATGATCCAAGTTTTGGGGTCAAAGTGTAATTTTTTAAAATTTTAAGGGTCAAAATATAAATAACATAAATTGCAAAATCATCTCCCAATAAATGAAATTTTGCAAAATGGTCCCCATATGATATTTTACCTTATCTGAGGAGGTGTGAGAGGCTGGAAATCTCCCCTAAACCCTATTTTCTCTCTCTAGAAACCCATTTTTCTCTCTCTAAAATTTTATCACTTCTGAACCTCAGATTTTGATACCACCACTACCAAAAGATTTAGAACGATGAGATATACAAGTCTATCCAATTAGTTTCTAGAAAATTGGCCGAAAAGTGGAGGAAAAAATCTCTTAAAAAGGTGAGTTCCAAAACTCCTATTTAGAGTTCTTAAAATGCAAAATTAACACCATAGATGAATTTAAGAGATGGAAAAACCTTAGGATTTCAAATTTTGGGTACAAATCAAATCCACAGAGCCTTTACATGCCCCCACGCACTTTTTCTCTCCTGGTGCCTAAAGCCTACACGTAGCTCTTGTAACGCGTGTACTAGAGACCGTATTACGTTGATCAATGTTGACCAAGCTCTCAAAGGCTAAATTTCACGATTTCAGAATCATTTTTTAGGTTTTTGGACCCTCTAGACTCAATTTTGTGGTTTTTTTTTGTCATATTCCACTTCAAAACATGCAATTTAGGGTTACCCAATTAGAAATCTTCCTTTGTCAATAGATAATGCTTGCTATGATCTATTTTACACTTTTCTTATACTTTATTTGTGATATTAGTGCAGCATACAATGTTATTCCTATATGTTCAGATTTTAAAAGTTTGATGAATGATTATATTTACCTATTAGATGTTATATTTTTCAAATATGGCATGTTATAGTTATGATGGAAATTTCACATATTCAAATTCCTTGAAATTGGAACCCCTGGAATATATGTTGCATATACACACTTCACTATTTGAGAAGAATGATTCAGGGGTAATTGAAATTGAGAACCCATATTAAATTTATGGAAATTTGTAAAAAAAGGAATTAAACATGGAAAGTATTTCTTACTTATATAACACATTATTTTTATGAAATTATTTTTTGTGGAGGAATTCTATTCGAAACACTGTTTGCTGGCAGCAAGTGATGCTAACCCTGATGAACCTTGAAACCCCAACTAGCAGGGTGTTGCTAGCTATGGTTGTGTTGGCCAACACTTGTGATATATTATTATAAAGAAAGGTAGAATGCCATGCAATTGTGATTACCCATCCCTTGATGTGTGCTTGGAAAAAACCCATATTATAGTCACTTCACGTGACCTCTTAGGCAGTGGTGGCACAAACTTCAGTATGGATACTAAGTCTAGGAAAATCTTATATCGGCAAAGCACAGTAGGATCTTGAGCTTTGATACAGTAGTTCTAATATCCTAAGCTTTAAAGTGTGTATATTAAAAGTATTTGGAATCTTTTGCTGCATAACAATATTTATTTTATGGTCATGTTGTATTGTATTTAGCTTTAACCTATGATTATATTTTAAATTGAGAATATTGAAAATATGGGTCACTTATGGATGTACTTCTAATCTATATTTTATTTTGAAGGAAAGCAACATTTTATCATACAAGTACATCCAAATACTGAACTAAAAGATCATAGTAGGTCTTATCTGCTCACTAAGTTGTCAAACTCACTATACGATATTTCTATATTTTTCAGATAATGATACATAGTCTAGTCCTTCCCCTTCAGATAGGTGATCGACATATTCTCTAGGTGAGCCTATTTTGCTTCTAGGGCTCACAACTTTTAACTAGTATTGTATTTTGTAATCTAGAGTGTGCTCTGAACACCATATGCAGTATCCTTACTTTTGCTGTAATATTGATGTATAGACTTGGCATATATATTTGATTATGCTTGGAAACTTATGAACATATGCTTTTAATTCTGTTAAATCCGTTATGTTATATTTTGGAAGATTATATGGAATATGTTTTGGATAAAGCTTATTTGTTAATCGCGCTCCTTTAAACTAGGGGCGTGACACCTAGTGTCGTCTTCTCCATCTAAGGTGTTTGTGTCTAAAATGTCTTCTCTTGAAAAGTTACCTTCCTCAACCTTTTCATCATTAATCTAGGTTTCAGATTAGGTTAGTCAATCCCATTTCTGTGGATATGTTTCAAGTAAATGGGAGTAGTAGACTTATTCTTGTTACCCCATTCCAAGTAGCTAAGAAAATAAAACGTTGTCAACACTGTAATCTGCACTTAAGGTATATGCATCTTCAATACATGTGTGCAAAAAGGTCGATGGCCTACATATCTAATTGGACTAGTGCATTCAAGTTAAAATTCATTATCCTTGTCTCAACATATAATTCCATTATGCTAAAAGATTGCATGTTGTTATAGCAATCCAACATCCATTGGTACTCGTCTTCACTGTTTAACTCAAGGGCCAAAAATCTCAAGGGGTGATACTTTCTAGATATCTATAAATTATTCTATACACCAATTCATTTGGATGTAAATCCAGCTTATTTCAAATTAAATCTCTTAATCCGTGCAAACTAGTGCCATCTAGGATCCTCAGCATTTTTGGTTAGGCACATATAAATTTTAATTCTCCCGGGACACCACATCTCACATTTTCATCCCAATACAGATAAGTAAAGTTTCTTCAACTCTTTTTTCTTTTGTCTACCATTTTTTTTGTAGAATAACATGTAAAATAATATTGCCATAATTTATGAAACAAATTTATAATTATTCTAATCATTCAAACATCACCAGATCTAAAAATTATTGTAATAATAAAAACATCATCAAATCATCACATGCCAATATAATTTTAACATATATGTTTACAAAATTTTGGGTTACACTACTATTTGTGTTTGTATTTTCATTTAATTTCTTTTTTTAAAACAATAATATTTCATATTTTTTTATATTTTAAATTTTTACATATTACATAGAATTTAAATTTTTATCACCAATAAATTTTTGAGTATTTCAGTAAATTTTATGTTTTAACACCAAATCTAAAACTATCACCAAATATCATCATGCAAATATTTTCAAAACTAGGTAACAGCTTTCTTAAGTTTTTATAAGCCATATCAATATCACCAAATATGCAAGTTTAAAATTACATTTCACTACTCTCTCTTTTTTTACCTAAATAATAATGTCTCTAACCATAAAAGCATCCTTACCAAAAGAACATATCTATTCTTAATAAAATTTACAACAAAATAAGAAAGAAAAAAATTTCAACATATATTTTTGTATTACTTTGGGTTACACAAATTTTTTTTTTATATAATTTCATTTTTTTTAAATAAATCATTTTTGACATCTTGTTCTAAATTTTTAATTATTTTAGTTAATTTTAAATCTTATAACTAAACCTATAGATATTACATGCAAAAAATTTCGCAATTAAGTAACAAGTTTCCTAATTTTTTTAATATGATTACAAATTTTATTTTTGACAATTAATACACATTTATTTCATTTACTTTTTTCAATACAATAATCTTTACATTTCACTACTCTTTTTTTACCTAAATAATAATCTGTAATTTTAAAAAAAAATTAATATATTTTTATAACTATTAAAGGATCCTCACCCAAATGATATATCTATTCTAAATATAAATTACAACAAAATAAGAAAGCACAAATTTCAATATATATTTTTGTAAAAAATTTTGTTACACATTTTTTATATAATTTCTTTTTTTTTTACATAAATCATTTTCTGCATTTTTTTTCCCAAAATTTTAAATAATGTAGTTAATTTTAAATTTTATCGTTAAATCTACAAATATCAATACAAGAAAAGTTGGATTTAGCTACGAAGGTTTAACCATAGTTAATAAAAACTATGACTAAAATATGTCTTAACAATTGTTTCAAAACCGTAGTTAAATCAACATTCTTAACAACGGTTTTGACGAAACCATTGTTAAGTAATGACAATTTTGTCTAAACTATTGTTATATTTTAAACAGTTATGTGAGTTTGTGAAACATAATAATAGTTTTGCCTATAATTGTTGTTATTTAATGATGGTTTAGTCAAAATTGTCGTTAAATTCACATAATTCTGACTGTTTCTCGTAGTATGGACCAACTTAACAACGATTGTTTAATGAACAGTCGTTAAATCAAAATTTAACAATAGTTCATTAAAAAATAGTTATTAAATCTCCCTAATTTTTTCTCCCCCATGCTCTCCCTTCTCCAGTTTCGTATGCTCCTTTGTTATCCCGCTTCTCTCGCAAACACTCTCCCATTTCTTCTCCCTTTTTTCTAATTTTCTTCCAGTTTTTTCATTGATTTTCTCTCTTAAAGCAATATTTCATTTGTTCTCTACCATTTTCAGTTCGTTGCTTTTCATTTTCACTGAAGGTATATATCATATTTCCTCCATTTTTCTCCTTTCATGTTTTTCATATGGTGCTTGCTTGAATGAGTTTAGGAGATGATGTTATATAACTTCAAATGGTTGTTGATATATTGTATATGTTGGATATATAGCGTTAAAATTGTATATGTTTTTCATATGATGTACAACTTCAAACATAATATAAATATATTATTTTCTTATATAATCGTAATTACATTGTTTCGTTATGTATGTACATAGTGCTTATGTTATATAGCTCACAATGATGATATTATGCTAGACATATTGTATGCTTATAATGAACTTAGGATAAAGAAATAGTTAGTGTTCCTAATTGTTATAATGAAATTAGAAGAAAAAAATTAAAACATAAACTTCTCATTATAGAAAAATATAAAATTTTAAATATTTGGATAAAATTATTTTGTATAGTTTCCATCAAGTTTAAAAAAAGTTGGAACAAATTAAATAATTACTTATTTTTTGTAAATAAAAAATAAATGGAATAAATAGAATGGATTAATTGTTATACATATAATGTAAAAATTATGGACAAAAGGAATGAAATGTTATTTAAAAAAAGTGGTTAAAAAGCAAAAAAAAATATTTTATTTGAAATTTAAAAATAACCTTGAAAGAAAATGAATGAATTACCTGTGGTGTATAAAATAAATGAAAGAAACACAATGAATTAATTGTTATGCATAAAAAATAAAAACTATTGACTAAAGGAATGAAATATTTAAAAAATTAGTTAAAAAGTAAACAAATATTTTTTTATGAAATTTAAAATTAAACTTCAAAGAAAATGAATGAATTACTTGTGGTGTATAAAATAAATAAAAGCATAATAGATTAATTGTTATATATAAAATGTAAAAATTATGGACAAAAGGAATGAAATATTTAAAATTAAACTTGAAAGAAAATGAATGAATTACTTATATTTTATAAAATTAAAAAATTTTGAGATGAAATAAATGAAATATTTACTATACTTAAAATTCAAAAATGGATAAGTCTTAGATTACAAAGCCTCAGAATACCCATGAATGCTTGGATGAACTAAATGGATTTCTGGAATTTACATTTGCTAACTAGAGTGGTAGAATAAGATTCCCATATTCTTAGTGTAAGTTTTAAAAAAGGAAAGTTAGACAAGATGTATGTGACCACTTACTTATTAAACTATTTTCACAAAGGTATGATTTTAGGTTATGCATGGGGAAAGACCTATAGAAGAACCTCATATAGAGCATCATGTAATGCCACAAGTGAGAGAAAAATCGATCTGTAGGGATGACCTTGTGCAAGACATGGTCTGTGATGCTTTTAGGATTCATCATAAAAATGAAAGTATGGATTTCTGTGGATATGACAGTTCCACTTTTAGGGAAAGGGATGATTAACGATGCAAATGAATTGTATGAGTTAATTAATGATAGGCAACGAAAATTATATGAAGGGTGCGGAAAATACACCAAATTTTCTTTTTTGGTGAACTTGTATCACATCAAATGTTTGTGTGGGATAAGTGACAAGGCTATGTCGATGATTATGGAGTTGTTGGATGATTTCTTCCTAGATTCCACTTTCTTTCTACAAGGCCAAAAAAATAATCAACAAATTGGGACTTAACTACACAAAATTAATGCATGTCTAAATGACTACATGTTATATTGGGGGAGGATGAAAATAGAGATGCTTGTAAAAAAATGTAACACAGCTAGATAGAAACCAAAGAAGAAAGGTGAAAAATGGAAGAAAATGGCTAACAAAATCCTCAGACACTTTTTCACTCAAGCTATGACTGTAAAGGCTATTTATGTCTTCTAAGATTGCTAAACATATAAGATGACATACCATGGACAAGAATAGTGATGGCATGATGAGGCATCTAAGGGACTTTGAGGCATGGAAGAGGTTTGACATAATGAATCCTCAGTTCTCGTGGGATTCTCAGACATTCTGTCAATGATAATTACAGGTAGAAAGGCACTGGAGAATCATATAGAAGTGTATTTACAACCGCTGATAGAAAAGTTGAAAGATTTATAGTCTATCAGAGTTAAAACATTTAATTCTTTCAGCAATGAAATACTCAATATGAGTGTAGATTTGATGTGGACTATTATTGATTTTCCAGCACTCAAAACTTTATTTGGTTGGAATACTCATACTGATTTAGCATGCCCCCATTATAAAATTGACTTAATTCTTATATGTCTTTCTTATAGTTGGAAGTGGTCTTTCATGAGCATCACCACTTTCTGAACTTGGGGCATAAATTTAGATTATGGCAAAGTAGGTTTGATGGAACAGAAGAAAGAATAGACCTTTCCTTTACAATAACTGGCACAAACATGTTAACACATCTTAAAAATATTGACATTGTATTTGATAAAAATATAGAAGTTGAAGGTTAGGAACGTACACCTTGAGAAATTGGTGGTCTCGATGTCAACACTAAACAATGGCGTAAGAATAATATATTTTTTCAGCTTCCTTATTGGGCCAACCTTATGTTACACTACAATCTTGATGTGATGCACACTGAGAAAAATATATGTGATAATGTGATATTCACGTTGCTTAATGACTCTGGATGATTGAAATACCACTTAAATGCTAAAAAAGACTTACAAGAAATGGGTATCAAGTCTAATCTTTGGTCTAATGACAATGGAAGATATCCCCTTAGCTTTGTTCACCTTGACAAATACAAATAAGGTTATCTTTCTCAAAACATTAAAGAATATCATTGTGCTTGACAATTATTCAAATAACATTTTCAGATGCATTGATTTGAGACTGTGTAAGATTGGAGGATTAAAAAGTCATGACTCACATGTTCTTATGGAGCAACTTCTACCTCTGGCTATGAGGAAAACACTTTCTAAACAATTTTATGTCGTTATGTTTGACTTGTGTTCATTCTTTAGACATATATGAAACAAAGTGTTAAATATGAATAAACTTGATCAACCTCTTAATAGATTTGTTTTGACACTATTTCATATGGAGATGTTATTTTTACCTTCATTATTTATAGTAACAGTTCATTTTATTGTTCACTTAGTTAAAGAAGAAAGTTGAGAGGGCCCCTCCAATATAAATAGATGTATCTGATAGAAAGGTAAATACATACTTTCTTTTTTGTTATTTCATTCTTCCTAGTTTATGATTTGTACGTATTCTATATAGATATTTAGGGAAGTTAAATTATTTTATATGAAATAAGGCAAGGCTAGAAAATTCGATAATTAAGTCTTACTTGGCTCAAGAGGTTTTGATTTTTTATTTAAGGTAGTTAGATAGTGTGGAGATGATAAATGGGAAAATTGTGTATTTATGCATTGCTTTTCATCCCACAACTCAATATTAACTTGTGATTATTTCTCTGTTTTAGTTCTATTATATTTTTCTTGCTCTAGATACTGCTTGGCTTTGTTTTCTTTTTTTAAGTGAGCAAAAGAACCCAAGAATCAAAGAAAAAATCTCATTTGAAGAGTTATTTGGACTAGAAACAAGTTGAGGAGGATGCAAGGAAGAACACGGAAGAAATGGGCAAGATTTGAAATTAGTAGCCCATAACACGGCTAGGTCATGTTCCATGTAAAATGTAATACATATTTGAAAAAACCAACCCGAAGCACGGCCAGCCTGTGTCTTGGGACACGGACGTGTTGCAGGACCAAAAATTACAGTATTTTTTAGGATTTTAGGCAGCCATAAAGTTATATATAGTGGGATTCAAAATTCTTTAAAGGGTTTTTATATTCTAGACATTCTGGACACTCTGGAAACACTTTAGGGCTTGGTTTTAGGTTTTCTTTATGCTTTTAGGCTAGAATTTACATTGAGTTAAAGAATGTATCACAAATTTATACCAAGTTTTATCTTTCTATCTCTATCTATACTTCTACTCTTACTCATTTCTCTTCTGATTGTATTGAACACTATGATTCATTTAATGAAATTATCTTTGAATTCTATTTCAATGATGTGTGAGTAGTTCCTAATCTAGGATTTGGGAAAACTCACTTATGGCATGATGATACTAAATTGTTGAATTCCCTTTTCATTTATTTGTAGATAATCAATTTAACTATTATGCTTTATACAAGTTGATAAAATGCTTGGTCATTGTTTTATCATATCTTTGGTTATTAACTGATGGACTAAAAGGTGAAGGTTAATGTCGGATCTTGATAGTTAATTAGGGATATTTTAATCACAAAAGTAGTTTAAGATCCTCTAGGAATTAATTAATTGGTTGGCACATAACTTAAAGGGCTTAAATTAAACTAAAAATCACAAAAGTAGGCAATTATATTAATTTAGGTATAATTATTAGCGCTTAAAAGAGTCTATTAATGAATTAAGGCTGAAGCATCCCTAATATCCCAAGTAATTGCAATTGGAAATACTTGAATTAGTTGTTGAATATCATAAGTGTGATAAACCCCAATCTTCGGTTTTTACATAATTGAATTTCCGTCATCTATTTACTTTTATCACTTGCAATTGTTATTCAATATCTCTCAAATTCTATTGATTCATATAGTTTAATTTGTGAAAGACTAGCGGTTGATACATTGGTCTTTGTGGGATACGACCCGTACTTGTTAGACTAGTTATAGCTACGCCATGCACCTGTAGTATTTAGTGAAACACACAAACAGAGACAATATTTAATCAACCAAGACATGTAGATGATCGGCCCGATGTTGGGCTATCCGATGATAACACTTTGTTTCCATTAGTTTCTGGTTTTGAGTACTTTACTTTTTCTTCGATGGAAAAATTACAAGCACATCATCATATGCTTACTAACTATGAAGAAGTAGACCCTTTCCTCTTGTGAGTATATTATATTTATTATATTAAATGTAACTAATGTTTGTGACAACTTATTTTCCTGTCTGTAGGTTATACAAGGAATTTAGAAAGTACATAAAACATATTGTAAGAGGTCAAACATGGTCCTCTATAGAGATAAATAAAAAGGTTCATAGAGAGTTCATTTCATAATTTTCTCGTCGTGTAAGTATATATATATATATATATATATATATATATATATATATATATATATATATATATATATATATATATATATATCCATTATTAATATGTGAATCAGTCACAAACACTTTAAATCATCACTCTTTTTTATATATTTTAGATAACAAATTATGTTAATGGATCCCACTCAATTGATATGACATTCCTTTCCCTTGGATCGCTTGATAAAGCAAGGTAATATAGTGCATAAAATGTCAACAGATTTAAATTTTGGACATTAGAGCGAGACCAAGGATTGAAAACTCAAAATAGTAGAGTATTTTAAGAATTTTGAGATAAGAAGTTATTCAAGTAGTAGCCACAGTTATATGCAATTTGGAGGTGTCCCATATTATGGAAAACAATGACATAATTGAATAAAATTATTATGGTCGCCTTATGGTTACTTTATTCAAGTGCATGTGGGCCAACATAAATAATTCCAAAGGTATTTCAACTTATGAAATATGTGTTATGTTTGTTGATTTTTCACAGTTTATCCACACAAGTGATAGTAAGGATGACGAGCTATACATCCAAGCTTTTAAGGCAAAACAAGTATACTATGTGCAAAATGAGTAGGACAAAAATGGAGCACGATTGTGCATTTGAAACCTCGTTACTTGTATGAAATAGGTGAAGAAAATGAGGATTGTAATAATTCTATTTTTTTTAATATATATATATATATTTGTAAAGTCCCATAAAGTCATTACTTCTTTACTTCTAATTACTTAACTCATAATAACATTCGATTAATTTAACCAAGCATAATTCAAGGTTTAAGTTCCACCACTAACACTGAAAAAATTCTGAGTTTACATACACATTATTAATCAAAACGTCTATACAAACATCAAACACATAAATATCTACATCTTATTCATCCATGTTGACCAATTTCGGAGATACGGGTGTGGGTGCTTGCACCTTCAATGGAATCTTAGCTAACTCGACCACAAACACCTTATTAATTTCTAGGATTTGCCCAATATAGAGTAACTGATCCATTGTATACTAAAATTCAGAGTCATAGAAAAATTTGTATAATTAGTTTTCTGAACATGATATGAAAATATAGTGAGAATTAAATCCCAGTAAATTCAATAATAAATCATAATCATCATCAATAATGCTCGTCACATCATGTTCATTTATATAAGTTACAACAAATAGTTTAGGTCACATGAATGCACTTTATCTATGCACATGAAAATCGTATAGTAATGACATATATGGCATGAATAACATTTTTTAGAATATCATATGATGGCTATCAACTTATTTTCATATCAAGCTACCCCAGTTAAGGTGAGTACTTTCTCCTCTCTGGTACAAGCTTTTCTCGCTCTGTTTGACATAGCACACTTTCTTTTTTGTTTCTTATTAAGATAATCATATTCATGAGTAGGGCATCTCCTACTGGTGCACTATACAGATCGCCATGTGATCGTATTAGTCTCTTTTCATTTCTTTTATTTTCATGTTAAAAGCCAAAAATATAATTTCAATAAGTATGTTCATTATATTCACATACTATAATTTATCATCAAAGCATAATCATTACCAAAAATCATTAGTAAAATACAATATTACCATGAACATAATTATTTTCAATTACCACTTTATAAAATATTTCTATGTCAAAATAACACACTTAAGATGGTAAGAAGATTATGCAATGGCAATGGCTATGGCATACACTAGTAATTTATTATCTTCATTTATAAGATTCTTCTTCTTTCTTAAATATTATTTTCCTCTCTCACTAAACAAAGTATAACACCCTCATTTTAAATCCGATTGAGGTGATCTTGGTGTCAATTGAAAGAAAATAGAATCCTTTAAAACCCTTATGTTGAACATTTTGGTGAAATCTTAAGTAATCATGGTGTTACTACTCCCTCAAATTCAATGTTATTTCTTCTCGGGTAGGTTCTGACCTCTACTTACTAATCAGACAATATATCCCTCATCTGGACTCCAAATTGAATGATTACAGTGGCTAAACATGCGAGAGACATATATCTATATTGTTTATGTTAACTATTTTTTTTAATTCCCTACATATTTTACCCAAAAATTCAAACACAGAAACTTACCTAATAGATTCTTCCCTAGTTAACTAGTTTTTTATCTCTACTTATTAATCTGATCATATCTCCTTCATATTTATTTCAATTTGAATAATTCCAGTGGCTAAAATTTTGTAAGACATATATCTGTGTTTTTTATGTTAAGAATTTCTCTCAATTTCCTATAGATTTATCTCAGAAATTCAAACACAGAAACTTACCTAACAGAATCTTCCCTAGTTAACCATTTTCTGACCACTGCTTACTAATCAGACAATATCTCCCTCATTTGGACTCCAAATTAAGTCATTCTCATGGCTAAAAATCTGTAAGACATATATCTACATTTTTCATATTAACTATTTCTTTTAATACCTAACCAATTCTTCTCAAAATTTCAAAAATAGAAGCTTCCTTAGTTACTCCCAAAATCCAATTTCCTAACCAAACATTTCCTAAGGTTTTAGTTCATCATTTTATTGCATAATCTTCCATTTTTTTTCCTAAATTACATATAATCATATTCCATCAATTTTTCACCATATTCAAAAATACAAAATAGCAGCATAAAAATCGTAAAATTTTGCCACCCATAGCCATACATATGCAAAACTTTCCACACCAACCAAAATGTTCAAAATATCCATCATGTGCAACATCCATGACCAATCATCAAAGTAGTAAATATTGTAAATTTCATCAAAGTTCTAAGATCAAAATCACATATAAATTTTTCAAATTCAAAAAAAATTTCAAAAAGAGATATTGTTAAACCTACCTAAAGATCTCCCTAGCTCATTTAGTGAATTCTTTTTCTTGTTTCCTCTTAAAAGAAGTAGCAAGATTCCTCCCTTCCCTTAGCTTTTCTAGCAGCTTAAATAAGAGAATGAGGGTGAGTTTTGAATCCCAAGGATGAAGATCAAAGATGAATTCAAGTAGAGATTAAGCTAACTTACTTTGAGTACTTAGTCCTCTAGACTTCTTCTTCATCTTCCTTCCTCTCTTCTCCTCTCTTTCTCCCTAGCTCACTTATGTTTTTCAAAATTATAATGTTACAAGGGTGGGTTTTACTTAAATAAACTATTAAGTGGTTCATCTTTCATAATTATGGGTCTACCTTATCACAATTAGGAGGCACTTGGTTTTTTTATAGAAAAAGACAACTCATGTTCTTGTCTTCCTCTCCATTAGTCAAGATATGCATAGCAAAAGGAGGTTTGTATTTTGAAAATCATGATAAAATGTTCTTAAAACAAGGGACAAGATCCCTTTGATTTAGGGATTCATTTCTTTTTTCTTTTGTCTCACTCAACTATGATAGGTTTTCTTTTCTAAGTGGCAAATTTTCAGCCCTTGAGTCTCCCTTGCTTAGCTAAAATTATTTATGTAGAATAAGGATGTTTTGTCATAATGCTATGTATTATTACCTATTTATTGAAATTATGAATGCAGGATATAGATGTTTTATCCTAATGCCATGTATTATTACCTACTTGTTGAAATTATGAATATAGGATATAGATGTTTTATCTTAGTGCCATTTAACCTAATCTTGATTATTATTACACTACTATTTCCTCACATGGTTCTTATTTTTTCCCTCTTAGATTTGGGCTCATTCTTATCCATTTCCTTTGCTTTGGCTGAAATTCTACCTTTCATGGAGGACTTAGTCACATTTTCATAATTTTTTAGCTATCAGTCCAACTTCTTTGTCCTAATCCAAGTCTATATTTTATTTCTTGTTTAGGCTATCCAATTGGTTTGCTAGAAACTCATGTGAAGTGAAAAAATACTATATGAAGTGCCCATAGGTGAAAGTCCAATGTATGGGTGGAAATGTTAAACTTAGGAACTCTAACTCTTGAATTAGGAAAAATTACCCTAATCTAATTTTCTTGAATTTTTAAGACCTTTACTACTTTCCAAAAATTTATCTTCTTTACCCAAGAATTTTTCCTCTCTTTAGTATGTTATTTCTAATTTTTTTTCTATTAGGTTTTCTTTCTTTACTTATTCCCTTAATGTTAGAAACATTTTCTATGTATACACATAAGGTGAAGAATTTCTAAGAGTTATATTTTCTTAGATATCTAAAAATTATCTAATTAATTTTATTTCTTTAATTAAATATTTATGTATCTTTATTAATAAGTGAAACGAAATTAAGGATGTTACGTTTCTCTCCCCCTAAAAAAAATTTGTCCTTAAAATTTCAGAAATTACCTATTAAGAACAATTGCATATATTTCTTCCTCATGACTTCTTACAGCTCCAAAGTTGCTTCTTCCACAGTCAAATCTTCCTACAACACCTCAACTAGGGGAATGGTCTTATTCCTCAATTGCTTCACGTCGGTGTCTAATATGGATGCCGATACTAGCTAGTATGTCATGTTCTCCTTCATTTGGATTGGTTCATCCCGTATTACATGTGATGAATCTGGAAGATACTTCTATAGCTGTGATACATGGAAAACATTATGCAGGTTAGAAAAATTAGGTGGGAAGGCAACTTGATATGCTAACGTCCTCACTTTTTTCAAAATTTGGTAGGGTCCTAAAAATCGCGGACTTAACTTTTTGGTTTTGAGAGACCTACCAACTTTAGTAGTCGGAGAAAGTTCTAAAAATACATGTACTCCTTCCTCAAACTCCAGAGGTCTATGTCTCTTATCATAGTAACTCTTTTGCCTACTCTGAGCTGTAAGTATTTTATCTCGTATCATCCTGATTTGTTATGTGGTTTGTTGAACTAGATCAGGACCCAACAAATTCTTTTCTCCTACCTCAAACCAACATAGTGGAGATCAACATTTCCTACCGTATAAAACTTTGTAGGGGGCTATCTTAATACTAGAGTGATATCTATTATTATAAACAAACTCCACTAAAGGTAGGTACTTATCCCATCATTTACCTTGATCTATCACACAGGCTCTCAACATATCTTCTAGGGTTGAATGGGCCGTTCTGTTTGCCCATCAGTCTGAGGATGGTAGGTAATAATGAACCGCAACTAGGTTCCAAAACCTTCCTACAACGCCTTCCAAAATTTTGACGTGAACCTTGGATCTCTATCAGAAACGATATTTAAGGAAATTTCATGCAATCTGACTATTTTCTGAACATACAACTAGATCAATTTGTCTAGTGAATAGTTAATATTTATAGACAAAAAGTGAGCAGATTTAGTTAATTTGTCTACTATTACCTAGATAGAGTCTTGTCCAACTAAAGTCTTAGGTAAGCCTAACACAAAGTTTATTAAAATACTGTCTCATTTCCATTTAGGGATCTCAAGAGGTTATAGAAGTCCCGCTGGCTTCTGATGTTCTACCTTCACTTTCTGGAAAATTAGGCATTTAACCATAAGTACAGCAATGTCCTTTTCATCCCTGGCCACCAGTACAGCCTCTTTAAGTCATGATACATTTTAATGGATCCAAGATGGATAGTGTACCTACTCTGATGTGCCTCCTGCAGGATCTTAATCCTTAATTCCTATTCTTGGGGAACATAAACCCTTCCTTGATATAAGATTACCCTATCTTTCAAGATATAAAAATTATCTTGATCTTTATGATCCTATAGATATAGGTCATGGGTTTGAACTTCCTTGATCTATGCTCTAAGGACACATTCTATTCTTAGCCTATTAATGATCAATTTGTTTGGAGTGAGACTCTTGTGATCACAATATACTTCAAGGGTTGCTTTGTATAAGTAGTGTCGCCAAATCTTTAAGGAAAACACTATCGTTGCTAATTCAACATCATGAGTTGGGTAGTTTTCCTCATGCAGCCTCAATTGCCAAGAAGCGTAAGCAACTACTCTCTTGTCTTGCATCAGCACACACACCAACCCTTTCTTTGAAGCATCACTATATACTTCAAAATGTCCTATAGGGTCTGAAATAATTAAAACTAGAGGAGTGGTCAATCTTGTTTAAGCTCTTGAAAACTAACTTCACATTGATCAGACCATTTGGAAGGACTTTCCTTCCTGGTTAATTTAGTCAATGGCAAGGCTATATGAGAGAAGTTTTGTATAAACCTCCTATAGTATCCTGCCAAACCTAAGAAACTTTTGACTTCTGTAACCGTCTTTGGTCTTTCCCACTGAATCACTGCTTCCGTCTTGCTAGGGTCTACAGCTACCCGTCTATTGGAGATAACCTGTCCGAGAAACTTTACCTCTGTTAACTAAAATCCACACTTCTCTAATTTGACATACAAATGTTTCTCTTTCAGCACTTGCAGCACAATTTGGAGATGTTGTTCATGTTCTTTCTCACTCTTAGAGTATATTAAGATATCATCAATGAACATTACCACAAATTGATCTAAGTAGGGTCAAAAAATGCGATTCATGTAATCCATGAAAATTACAGGTGCATTTGTCAACCCGGAAGGCATTATGAGAAACTCATAGTGCCCATACCTAGTCCTAAAGGTTGTTTTTGGTATATCCTCCTCCTTTATCCTAATTTAATGGTATCACGATCTCAAGTCAATTTTAAAAAAGATGGAGGCTCCCTTCAGTTAATCTAATAAATTATCTATCCTAGGGAGAAGGTACTTATTTTTTACAGTCACCTTATTCATCTATCTATAATCTATGCATAATCTCAAGCTCTCGTCTTTCTTCTTAACAAACAACACAAGAGCTCCACAAGGTGATACACTTGGTCTAATAAATTGGTTGTCTAACAATTCTTCCAACTGTTTCTTAAGTTCCTGTAGTTCCTTCGAGGACATTCTATAAGATGCAATAGATATAAGCCCTGTATCGGGTAGGAGATCAATAGAAAACTCTATCTCTTTCTCGGGAGGTAAGCCTGGAATATCTGTTGGAAATACTTCAGGAAACTCATTAGCTATTAAGATTTCATTAAATTTCAGTTTGACTTCTAGGTTTGATAAACACAGGAGAATATAACTAAATACTCCACTCTTCAACTCCTAATTGACTTGATTGGCATTTAGCATCAATAACTGTATCTCCTTTTGTGGAGTAAGGGGTAGAAATTCAACGATCTTGGTGGAACAATTTAGTAAGACCCAATTTCTATACATCCATTCTAACCCTAAAATGACATCAATACCTCTTAAAGGTAGACAGACGAGGTCTACAGAAAAAGTTTTCTCTTGACAGTGACCTAATAGTCTTTACATACAGAGGAAGTTAAGACCATTTCCCCCATGGGGGTTACTATAGATAGTTCATAGGGGATTTCAGAAATAGGATATTGAAGCTCCCTAATACATTCTTTCAATATAAATGAATGACTATCACCAGAGTCAAACAACACCACAAGAGCAAATCCATAGATGTAGCATGTACCTTGAATCATTTCGATGGATTGAGGTGTCTTTTGTCCGCTAAAGGTGAAAACTCTTTCTTTCACCTGAGGACTCTATTCTAACTACTTCTCCACATTATGTGAGTAGTTCTTTGCAAAATGACCCTTATGTCTGCATTTGAAGCAAACATTTAGTCCCAAGTAGCATAACTGGTTACCATGCATACGTGTGCACTTAGTACACTTGACTATAGAAAAGTTCTGTTGGAAGGGTTCAGGATTTGTAGTCATTGGCCTCTTGCCAGTACCCTGTCCTTTTTCTCTGACCTTTTTGCTAGAGTTCTATAACCCGTTCTTCCTTTTCTAGAAGTTTCGTCTTTATTTCTCATCCTTCACTGCCCTCAAGCTCTTCACCAAGAGTCTGCATTTATTTATCAGAGGTACGAACTCCCTAATCTCCATAGCTATAACAGTATTTCTTATCTCTGGGTTTAATCCCACTTTGAATTCAACAGTCTTCCATGCTTCATCGGGGTTAAATCGCAGGTAAGAGGAGAACTTAGACAACTCCTCAAACCTCGCGATGTATTGGTCTATGGTTATGCTGCTCTGCCTGAGTTGGAGAAATTCGATCTCCTTCTCCGTTTGCACAGTACTTGGGAAGTACTTTTCCAAAAAGATGTCTTTGAACACCTGCCAGGTGATCTACCATTCCTGGTGAGCTAAAAGTTCTCTAGCTCCTCGCCACTAGTATTCTGCTTCATCTTTCAGCATATATGCATCAAAAATAACTTATTGCTCCTCAGTACAACCCATCACTTCAAAGATTTTTCCTAGTTCCCTTATCTACCTTTCATCTATAGTTGGGTCAAAGCCGCCTTGAAAAAAAAGTGGTCTAGTCCTTAGGAATTCAAATATGTCATTATCATTACCTACCATCTGGTGATTAACACCATTCTCACCATTTGAGTTCTTAGCATTATGGAGGTATTGTAGAATTTGGTTGGTGGTCGTGACTTGGTCTCCAATTACCGTGGCCAGGTTGTGCAGGGTTTCCTCCGCATTGTTTGCCGGATTCCTCCTTGGTAGTGCCATTTCCTACTGTGACAAAAATAAAGTTATGCTATTATTGAGATGATCTAACCCAATAGTTAATTTCAAAAATATTTAACAGCAGTCATAACACCACCTTGGCATATAGATGGGAAACATTAATAATTTTTTACCTATATGAAACCACTGATTCCCTACATAGCACAACCACAAACATACTCAAGACACTATAAGATCGATTCAGATAATTATCCAACCATTGGCCACCTAGGATCGACCTGCTCTGATACCAATTATGTAACAACTCCATTTTTTTAATATATATATTGGTAAAGTCCCATAAAGTCATTACTTCTTTACTTCTAATTACTTAACTCATAATAACATTCAATTAATTTAACCAAACATAATTCAAGGTTTAAGGTCTACTATTAACACTGATACAATTCTAAGTTCACATACACATTATTAATCAAAACGCTTGTACAAAAATCAAACACATAAATATTTACATCTTATTCATCCATGTTGACCAATTCCAAATATATGGGTGCAGGTGGTTGTACCTTCACCTAGATCTTAGCCAACTCAAAGACAAACACCTTATTAATTTCTAGGATCTGCCCAATATAGAGTAACTTGATCCATCATACACTAAAAGTCAAAGCCATAGACAAGTTTGCATAACTAGTTTTCTAAACATGATATGGAAATCTAGTGAGAATTAAATCCCAGTAGGTTCAACAATAAATCATAATAATCATAAATAATGCTCGTCACATCATGTTCATTAGTATAAGCTACAATAAATATCTTAGGTCACATGAATGCACTTTATCTATGCACATGAAAATCGTACATTAATGACATGTATGGCATGAATAACTATTTTCAGAATATCATATGATGGCTATCAACTTATTTTCATATCTAGTTACCTCGGTCAGGGTGAGTACTTTCTCCTCTTCGAAACAGACTTTTCTCGTTCCGTCCGACATGGCACACTTTCTCTTTCTTTTCTTATTAACATAATCATAGTCGTGAGTAAGGCGTCCCCTACTAGTGCACTACACGAACCGCCATGTGACCATACTCATCTCTTTTCTTTTCTTTTCTTTTCACGTTAATAGCCAAAACTATGATTTCAATAAGTATTTTAATTATACTCACATGCCATAATTTATCATCAAAGAATAATCATTAGAAAAAATAATTGGTAAAATACAATCTTGCCATGAACATAATTATTTTCAATTACCACTTTATAAAATATTTTCATGGAAACATTACACACTTAAGATGGTAAGGAGTTTATGCAATGGCAATGGCTGGTAATGGCATACACTTGTCATTTATTATCCTCATTTTTAATATTCTTCTTCTTTCTTAAATATTATTTTTTCTCTCACTAAATAGAGCATAACACCCTCATTTTAAATCCTATTAAGGTGATCTTGGTGTCAATTGAAAGATAAGAGAATCTCCTAAAACCCTTATGTTGAATATTTTAGTGAAATCTTAAAAAATCATGTTGTTACTACTCCCTCAAATTCAATGTTATTTCTTCTCAGGTAGGTTCTGACCTCTACTTACTAATCAAACAATATCTCCCTCATCTAGACTCCAAATTGAATGATTCCAATGGTTAAAAATTAGAGACACATATATCTACATTTATTATGTTAACCATTTATTTTAATTCCCTGTATATTTTGCCCAAAAATTCAAACACAGAAGCTTACCTAGCAGATTCTTCCTTGGTTAACTAGTTTCTAACCTTTGCTTACTAATCTGACCATATCTCTTTGATATTAATTTCAATTTGAATGATTCTAATGGCAAAAAATTTGAGACATATATCTATACTTTTCATGTAAGAATTTCTTTTAATTCCCTACAAATTTATTTTAGAAATTTAAACATAGAAACTTACCTAACAGATTCTTCCTTGGTTAACCATTTTCTGACCACTGCTTACTAATCGAACAATATATCCCTCATCTGAACTCCAAATTAAGTGATTCTAGTGGCTAAAAATCTGTGAGACATATATCTACATTTTTCATGTTAACCATTTCTTTTAATTCCTAACCAATTCTTCCCAGAATTTTAAAATTAAAGCTTCGTTGGTTACTCTGAAATCCAGTTTCCTAACTAAACATTTCCTAAGGTTTTAGTTCATCATTTTATTACGTCCTCTTTCATTTTTTTCCAAATTTATATCTAACCATATTCCATCAATTTTTCACCACATTCAAATATACAAAATAGCAGCATAAAAAGCCTAAAATTTTGCCACCCATAACCATACCTATGTACAACTTACCACACCAACTGAAATCTTTAAAACATCCATCATATACAAGATAACATGTAACATGATATAGCAACATCCATGACCAATCATTAAAGTAGCAAATATTATAAATTTCATCAAAGTTCTAAGATCAAAATCCCATATAAATGTTTCAAATTCAAAAAATTTCTTCAAAAAGAGATATTGCTAAACCTACCTAAAGATCTCCTTAACTCACTTAGTGAATTATTTTTCTTGTTTCCTCTTAAAGGAAGTAGCAAGATTCCTCCCTTCCCTTAGCTTTTCAAGCAGCTTAAAGAAGATAATGAGGGTGAGTTTTGAACCCCAAGGACGAAGAGGAAAGATGAATTCAAGTATAGATTAAGCTAACTTACCTTGAGTACTTAGTCCTCTAGATTTTTCCTTCATCTTCCTTCCTCTCTTCTCCTCTCTTTCTCCCTAGCTCACTTATGTTTTTTGAAATTATAATGTTATAAGGGTGGGTTTTACTTAAATAAACTATTAAGTGGTTCACCTTTCATAATTATGGGTCTACCTTATCACAATTAGGATGCACTTGGTTATTTTTTAGAAAAGGACAACTCATGTTCTTGTCTTCCTCTCCCTTAGTCAAGATATGCAAAGCAAAATAAGATTTGTATTTTGAAAATAATAATAAAATATTCTTTAAGACAAGGGACAAGGTCCCTTTGATTTAGGGATTCATTTTATTTTTCTTTTGTCTCACTCAAATATGATAGGTTTGCTTTTCTAGGTGGCAAATGTTCAGCCCTTGAGTCTCCCTTGCTTGGCTAAAAATTTTTATGTAGGATAAGGATGTTTTGTCATAATACTATGTATTATTACCTACTTGTTAAAATTATGAATGCAGGATATAGATGTTTTGTCCTAATGCCATGTATTATTATATACTTGTTTAAATTATGAATGTAGGATATAGATGTTTTGTCCTAATGCCATGTGACCTAATCTTGATTATTATGACACTACTATTTTCTCACATGGTTCTTTTTTTTTCTCTTGGATTTGAGCTCATTCTTATCCATTTCCTTTGTTTTGACTGAAATTCTACCTTTCATGAAGAGTTTGGTCACATTTTCATAATTTTTGGGCTATCAATCCAACTTCTATATCCTAGTCCAAGTCTATATTTTATTTCTTACTTAGGCTATCCAATTGACTTATTTGAAACTCATGTGAAGTGGAAGAACTCTATATGAAGTGTCCATAGGTGAAAGCCCAATGCATGGATGGAGATGTTAAACTTAGGAACTTTAACTCTTGAATTAGAAAAAAATTACCCTAATCCAATTTTCTTGAATTTTTAAGACATTTACTACTTCCCAAAAATTTATTTGCCTTATTTAATAATTTCGTCTATCTTTAGTATGTTATTTCTAATATTTTCTATTAGTTTTTCTTTCTTTACTTATTCCCTTAATGTTAGAAACATTTTTTATGCATACACATAAGGTGAAGAATTTCTAAAACTTATATTTCCTTAGATATCTAAAAATTGTCTAATAAATTTTATTTCTTTAATTAAATATTTATGTATCTTTATTAATAAAAGAAACAAAATTAGGGATGTTACAAGGATACTAAGTATGAGAGTGATCTATTCCAAGCTCAAAATTTAGAAATGTTATTCCTATATGAGGAAGTAAATTTATGCTTATGTTAGTAATAGTTTTGATAGCTCTTATCTTTATTTTATTTACATTAATTTTATCTCTCTTTATTATATGTGTATTAAATTTGAATTAATGTCTTTTTTTCATAATTAACAAGAATTTTGTAGATGAAAAGGTTTAGTCCAATCACTACAAGCAGAGTTGGTAAATCCACCATTGGCCGGTGAGGGTGGACGGTCTAGATATGTAGATTCCCTTGACTCATAAGTTTCATCCACATTCTAAGAGCTGAAATATGAGTTCTTCATTGACAAGCTTTTTGTGGAAGAGGATGAAGGTGGTCAAAATACATAACAAGCTGAACAAGCAAGAATAAGACAAAGTTGGTTGGCCAATGTTGTTGATAAGTATCTTAACTTAGCTAGTAGCTAAACCGTTTAGTTCTAATTTATGTTCTAATTATTTTTATTTTACAGATGAGTAAAGTCAAGTAAGGCCTATGTCATTAATAATACATGGCATTTTGGCCTTACCTCCTAAGCAAAGGGTTGTCGTCAACTTTAACATGACAAACCAACTAATTGGAGATTTAGGTAGTCTATTAAGAGTACTTTTAGGAATATTGGGAGACAATTTCCAACTACTTCCCATATATTAGATTACAAGAACAAAAATTTCAACTGTTTCCAATTGTAGATTACAAGAACAATGTATTTAGGGAATCTATACAAGTATTTATATATTAATTATTTATTTTTTAGCGGCTTAACTTGGTAGCTTTATTAACTTTTTCATTCTCTCTTGCAAGCAAAATTTATTGTACAACACGTGCATAAGAAGATTGTTTTTTCAATCACTTGTGTAATATCCCGTAAATTTTATTTTTAAATAATAATATTTTTCTATAAAAAAATATATTTTTATTTGTTTAAAAATAATTATATTTTGTTAAAAAAATATTTTTAATTAAATAATTATTGTATTGGTTAAAATAATTATATTGGCCTTTAATAAATTTTTGTTATATTTTTAGAAATATTCTTTCTTTTATTATACATAAAGATATTTATTTTGTGATTTTTTTTATTAAAATTTTATCAAAAAAATTCATAATTTAAGAGTGCAACTAAAGTTTTGCAATAATGTAAATTTTTAGAAATTTTTGGGATGTTTTATGATGAAAAATGATATTTATATGAATATATATGAAATAAAATAAAAATAATCAAAAATATTTATTTATTAAATAATAATAAATAAAAGAAAAGAGAAAACGGGTAGAGGAAGACGAACCAAGAAAAGTGTAAGATTCTGTAAAATTTGATGAATAGTGTGAATAGTATGCATAGTAACCTCTAAGTTTTATCTCTAGATCTGGAGTATCTACAGGCCTTCGATCTCAAAACTAGGGGTAGCACTAGATTCAGGATGGAGTATATTACGATTTTGACCGAACAATTTTTTAAATCAACTGCAAAATCATTGCAGATCGAAAGTAGAAAATCTTAAAAAAAGGTAAATTCCAAAACATCTACTTAGAGACCTCAAATTGAAAATCTGATATCGTATATGGATTCAAGAGTTAGATAAACCTTAAGATATAAAATTTTTAAGTCATCTGACAACTTTTTGTTATTCGTAAATAGTAATTTTCTAGCGGTAAATTGTATTTTCCGGCGGTGAATAGTGATTTTGGCCGACGTAAATAGTATTTTCTGACAGTGAACAATGACCAAGTTTTCGGAATCATTTTTTAAGTTTCTAGGCCATCCGGACTCGTTTTTGAGATCCATTTGATCAAAATTTAGCTTCAAAAATTACATTTGGGGCTATCCAACTTGGAGCCCTGACCTGTGAGTGGATAATTTTTTCTATGACTTGCCCTATACTCTTCTTCATCTTAAAATGTGTATTTGATTATATTTATAAGATATTTATTATAACATCCCTAATTTCGTTTCATGTATTAATGAAAGTATAAAAGTATTCAAAGTAACATCCATAATTTCATTTCTTTTATTGATAAAGGTACATAAATATTTAATTAAGGAAATAAAATTTATTAGACAATTTTTAGATATCTAAGGAAATATAAACGTTAGAAATTCTTCACCTTACGTGTATGTATAGAAATGTTCTAATATTAATAGAATAGGTAAAGAAAGAAAACCTAAGAGGAAATATTAGAAATAAACATGCCAAAGAAAGGTGAAATTCTTAGGTAAGGAAGATAAATTTTTGTGAAGTAAGTAAAGGTCTTAAAATTTCAAGAAGATCGGATTAGGGTAATTTTTCTTAATTTAAGAGCAAAAGTTACTAAGTTTAGTATCTGCACCCATAAATTGGGCTTTCACCTATGGACACTTCATATAGAGTTTTTCTACTTCACATAAATATTTAGCAAGCCAATAGGATAGCCCAATGAAGAAATAAAACATAGACTTGGACTAAAATATAGAAATTGGACTGGTAGCCCAAAAATCATGAAAATGTGATCAAGCCCATTATGAAAGGTAGAATTTCAACCAAAGTAAAGAAAATGGGCAAGCATGAGCCCAAACCCAAGAGAAAAAATAGAAATAAAAATAAAAATAAAAGTAAAGTGATGAAATAATGGTGTAATCAAGATTAGGAGACATGGCATTAAGACAAAAATTTAACAAGTGGTGTGATATCCTACATTCATAATTTTAGCAAGTGGTATGATAATACAAGGCTTTAGGACAAAATATCTATATCCTACACTCATAATTTTAGCAAGTGGTATGATAATACATGGCATTAGGACAAAACATTCTTATCCCACACAAATAATTTCAACCAAATAATGGAGATTCAAGGGCTAGAAATTTGTCACCTAAAAAGGCAAACATATCATACTTAATTAAGACAAAAGAAAAAGGAAATGAATCCCTAAATCAAAGGGACCTTGTCCCTTATCTTAGAAACATATTATCATAATTTTCAAAATACAAATCTCTTTTTGCTATGCATATCTTGACTAAGGAAGAGGAAGACAAGAACATAAGTTGTTTGTTTTCCAAAAATTCAACCAAGTGTATCCTAATTGTGATAAGGTAGACCCATGATCATTAAAGATGAATTATTTGATGGTCTATTTAAGCAAAATCCACCCTTACAACATTAGAATTTTTGTCCAAGTGAGGGAGAGGAAAAAATAGAAGCAAGGCAGAGTGAGGAAAGGAGAGGAAGAAAGGAAGAAAGAGGAAGGAGAAATCTAGAGGACTAAGTGCTCCAGATAAGTTTAGCAATATTTCTTTTTGAAGAAAACTTTTGAAACTTATAATATTTATATGAGATTTTAATCTCAGAACTTTGATAATTGGTCATGGATGTTGCTATATCATGTCACATATTATGTATGTTTGAATACTTAGACTGGTGTAGATAGTTTTGCATAGGTATGGCTATGGATGGCAAACTTTTAAGCTTCTATTTTTAAAATTCTGGGAAGAATCGGTTAGGAATTAAAACAAATGTTTAACATACAAAATGTAGATCTATGTCTCACATATTTTTAGCCACTGGAATCACTCAATTTAGAGTCCATATGAGGTAGATATGGTCCGATTAGTAAGCAGTGGTCAGAAAATGGTTAATCAGGGAAGAATATGTTAGGATAGCATCTGTGTTTTAATTTTTGGGAATTTGTTGTAGGGAATTAAAATATATAGTTAACATAAGAATTATAGATATATGTGTCACAGATTTTTGGCCACTGGAATCACTCAATTTAGAGTCCATATGAGGTAGATATGGTCCGATTGGTAAGCAGTGGTCAGAAAATGGTTAATTAGGAAAGAATATTTTTGAATAGCTTTGTATTTTAATTTCTGAGAACATTCTGTAAGGAATTAAAATAAATGATTAACATAAAAGTTATTTCTATATGTGTCGTGGATTTTTATCCATTGGAATAACTTAATTTGGAATTCTTATGAGGGAGATATAGACAGATTAGTAGATAGAGGTCAGAACTTATCCGAGAAGAAATAACGTGTACTTTGAGGGAGTAATATCACCTTAATTTCTTAATATTTCACTAAACTATTCAACATAATAATTTTAGATAATTGTTTAATCTTTCAATTGACACCAAGATCACCTACATCGGAGTTAAATTGAGAGAGTTATGCTCTGATTAGTAAGAGAAGGTTATATAGGATGAAAACCTGCATCAAGAAAATAAAGAAATAAAATTAATATTTAAAAAAGAAGAAGAATCTTATAAATGAAATTAATAAATGACTAGTATATGCCATAGTCATTTCCATTGTATGAACTTCTTACCATCTTAAGTGTGAAATTCAGACATGGAAATATTTTATAAAGTGATATTTGAAATGGTTATGTTCATGGCATGATTACCTATAATTTTTGGTAATAGTTATATTTTGATGAGCATACTTGTTATTGAAAGTATATTTTTGGCTATCATTGTGAAAAGAAAAGAAATGAGCACGGTCACATGGCAATCTGTGTAGTGTACCAATAGGGAACGCCCTACCAATGGTTATGATCATGTTAATGAGAAAAGAAAGAGAAAGTGGGCCATGTCGGACAGAGCGAGAAAAGCCCGTACCGAAGAGTAGAAAATACTCACCCTGATCGGGGGGTAACTTGATATGAGAATAAATTGATAATCATCATATGATATTCTGAAAACAGTTAACCCTGTCATACATGTTATTATTGTACAATTCTCATCTGCATAGATATAGTGCATTCATGTGACCAAAGATATTTGCTGTAGTTTATACAGCTGAACATGACGTGATGAGCTATATTGATGATGATTTATTGTTGAACTTACTGGGATTTAATTATCACTATATTTCCATATCATGTTCAGAAAATTAGTTATACAGATGTTTCTATGGCCCTGGCTTTTAGTGCACGTTGGATCGAGTACTTTATGTTGGGCAGATCCCAAAAGCAAATAAAATGTCTGTGGTTGAGTTGGCTTAGATCCCGGTGAAGGTGCCACCACCCGCACCTATATCTCCGAAATTGGTCAACCAGAATAAATAAGATGTAGATTTTTATGTGTTTGATATGATTTATGACATGTATGTAAACTCTGTATTGTATAATAATAATTAAAAAATAATTGTTACATAATTGGTATCAGAGCAAGTTGATCCTAGATGGCCAGTGGGTGGATGGTTATCTGAATTGATCTTATAGTGTCTTATGTATGTTGTGGTTGTGCTATGTAGGGGATCAGTGATTTTATATAGGTAAGAAATTACTAGTGTTTCTTATCTACATGCCGAGGTGGTGTTATGACTACTGTTAAATATTTTTGAACTAACTATTGGGCTTGATCACCTCAATAGCAGCATAACTTTGTTTTTGCCACAGTAGGAAATGGCACCACCAAGGAGGAATCTGGCAAACAATGCGGAGGAAACCCTACATAGCCTGGCCACGGCAATTCGAGACCAAGTCATAACCACTAACCAAATTCTACAATACCTTCAGAATGCTAATAACTCAAATGGTGTGAATGGTGCTAACAACCGGATGGCTGAAAATGATAACGGCATATCCGAGTTCCTGAGGACTAGGCCACCTTGTTTTCAAGGCGGCTTTGACCCGACTGTAGTTAAAAGATGGATAAGGGAGTTAGAGAAAATCTTTGAAGTGATGGGTTGTACTGAGGTGCAGTAAGTAATCTTCGCTGCATATATGCTAAAAGATGAAGCAGAATACTGGTGGCGTGGAGCTAGAGAACTTTTAGCTCACCAGAGAAGGCAGATCACTTGGCAGGTATTCAAAGACACCTTTTTGGAAAAGTTCTTTCCAAGTACTGTGCGGACAGAGAAGGAGATTGAATTTCTCCAACTCAGGCAAGGCAGCATGACTGTAGACCAGTACATCGTGAGATTTGAGGAGTTGTCTAAGTTCTCCTCTTATCTGCGATTTAACCCAGATGAAGCATGGAAGGCTGTTAAGTTCGAAGTGGGACTAAACCCAGAGATAAAGAATGCTGTTATAGCTATAGAGATCAGGGAGTTTGTACCTCTGATCAATAAATGTAGACACTTGGAGAAAAGTTTAAAGGCAGTGGAGGACGAGAAGCAAAGGCAAAACCTATGAAAAAGGAAGAAAATTTTTCCCAACCCTAGCAAGAATATGAAAAGAAGTAGATATAGAGTTGGTAAGAGGCCATTGATTGCGGGTCCCAGACCTTTTCAACAAGACCTCACCCCAGTCAAGTGCGCTAAGTGCGAATGCATGCATGGTAATTGGCCATGCTACATGAGACAAGATGTCTGCTTCAACTGCAGACAGAAGGGTTATTTTGCGAGAAACTACCCACAGAATGTGGGGAACCAGCCAGAACAGAGGCCTCAGGTGAATGGAAGGGTTTTCACCCTGAGCAGCCAAGAGACAGCTCAATCTTCTGAAATGATTCAAGGTACATGTTATATCTATGGATTTGCTCTTATGGTGTTATTTGACTCCGGTGTTAGTCATTCATTTATATCAGAAGAATGTATTAAGAAGTTTCAATTTCCTTTTTCTGAAACTCCCTATGAGCTATCCGTAGTAACCCCTACAAGGCAAAGGGTATTAACTTTCCCTATATGTAAAGACTGTCAAGTCACCATCCAGGAGAAAAAAATTTCTATAGACCTCGTCTGTTTACCTTTAAGAGGTATTGAGGTCATTCTAGGGTTAGACTGGATGTCTAGAAATCGAGTCTTGCTGAATTGTTGTAACAAGACCGTTGAATTTCTACCTCCTACTCCGAAAGAGGAGGTCCAGTTATTAATGCTTAATGCCAATCAAGTTAATAGGGAGTTGAAGAATGGAGTACTTGGATACATTCTCTTGTATTTATCAAACCTAGAAGTCGAATCGAAGCTTGATGAAATCCCAATAGCCAACAAGTTTCCTGAAGTATTTCCATCAGATATTCCAGGCTTACCTCCCAAGAGAGAGATAGAGTTCTCTATTGATCTCCTACCTGGGACATGGCCTATCTCTATTGCACCATATAGAATGGCCTCGAAGGAACTACAAGAACTCAAGAAACAGTTGGAGGAACTATTAGACAAGCAATTCATTAGACCGAGTGTATCACCTTGGGGAGCTCCTGTATTGTTTCTTAAGAAGAAAGACGGGAGCTTGAGACTATGCATAGATTACAGATAGCTGAATAAGGTGACTATCAAAAACAAGTACCCTCTCCCTAGGATAGATGACTTATTGCATCAACTGAAGGGAGCCTCCATCTTTTCTAAAATTGACTTGAGGTCAGGATATCATCATATTAGGATCAAGGAGGAGAACGTACCAAAAACTGCTTTCAGGACTAGGTATGGGCACTATGAGTTTCTCGTAATGCCCTTCGGGTTGACGAATACACCTGCAATTTTCATGGATTACATGAATCGCATTTTTAGACCCTACCTAGATCAATTTGTTGTAATGTTCATTGATGACATCTTGATATATTCTAAGAGTGAGAAAGAACATGAACAACATCTCCAAATCGTGCTGCAAGTGCTGAAAGAGAAAAAGTTATATGTTAAATTGTAGAAGTGTGAATTTTGGATGTCAGAGGTGAAGTTTCTCGAACATGTCATCTCTAATAGAGGGGTATTCGTAGATCCTAGTAAGACGGAAGCAGTGATTCAGTGGGAGAGACCAAAGACGGTTACAGAAGTAAGAAGTTTTTTGGGTTTGGCAGGATACTACAGGAGGTTTATATAAAACTTCTCTCGTATAGCCTTGCCATTGACTAAATTGACCAAGAAGGGAAGTCCTTTCAAATGGACTGATCAATGTGAAGTTAGTTTCTAGGAGCTTAAGACAAGACTGACCACTCCTCCTGTTTTAATTATTCCAGACCCCACAGGACATTTTGAAGTGTATAGTGACGCTTCAAAGAAAGGGCTAGGATGTGTGCTGACGCAAGATAAAAGAGTAGTTGCTTACGCCTCTAGGCAACTGAGACCCCACGAAGAAAACTATCCAACCCATGATCTTGAATTGGCGGCAGTGGTATTTGCCTTAAAGATTTGGCGACACTATTTGTACGGGGCAACCTTTGAAGTATATTGTGATCATAAGAGTCTTAAATACCTCTTTGATCAGAAGGAGTTAAATATGAGGCAACGAAGATGGGTAGAATTCCTCAATGACTACAAGTTTGAGATAAAGTATCATCCCGAAAAGGCAAATGTTGTAGCATATGCCTTGAGTCGAAAATCTCTGCACATGGGTCAGATGATGGTGTATGAGATGCAGATGTTAGAGGAGTTTCGAAATATGAAGCTAGCCACGACTCTTACTCCAAAGAAGCTAGTCATTAATGGTTTAAGTATAGGGTGTGACTTTAGAGCCCAGATCAAAGAGGCTCAAGCTCACGACCAATAATTATAAGATCATAAATACCAAGGTAATTTTTCTGTCATGGAAGATGGAGCAATCATGTATCAGGGAAGGATTTGTGTCCCTCAAGAACGAGAGTTGAGGAATAAGATCCTGAAGGAAGCGCATCAGAGTAAATACACAGTTCATCCTGGATGCACTAAAATGTACCAGGATTTAAAGAGGATGTATTGGTGGCCAGGGATGAAAAAGGACATTGCCGAGTTTGTGGCGAAATGTCTCATTTGTCAAAAGGTGAAGGTGGAGCATCAAAAGCCAACGGGATTTCTACAACCTCTTGAGATCCTTAAATGGAAATGGGACAGTATCTCAATGGACTTTGTTGTGGGATTACCTAAGACTTCAGTGGGACATGACTCTATCTGGGTAATAGTTGACAGATTAACCAAATCTGCTCACTTTTTGCCTATAAAAATTAACTATTCAGTGGATAAATTAGCCCAATTGTATGTCCAGGAAATAGTTAGACTATATGGATTTCCCTTAAATATCGTTTCAGATAGAGATTCGAGGTTCACATCGAAGTTTTGGAAGGCATTACAGGAAGCTTTTGGTACTCAGTTGCAGTTCAGTACTGCCTACCATCCTCAGACTGACGGGCAGACAGAACGAACCATTCAAACCCTAGAAGATATGTTGAAGGCCTGTGCGATAGAGCAAGGTAAAGGATGGGATAAGTACCTACCTTTAATAGAGTTTGCTTATAATAATAGCTATCACTCTAGTATTAAGATGGCCCCCTACTAAGCTTTATACGGTAGAAAGTGCCCATCTCTACTATGTTGGTTTGAGGTAGGAGAAAAGAACTTGTTGGGTCCTGATCTAGTTCAACAAACCACTGAACAAATCAGGATGATACGAGACAAAATACTTATAGCTCAGAGTCGGCAAAAGAGTTACTACGATAAGAGACATAGACCTCTAGATTTTGAGGAAGGAGACCATGTATTTCTGAAACTTTCCCTGACTACTAGAGTTGGTAGGTCTCTCAAAACAAGAAAGCTAAGTCCACGATTTTTGGGACCCTACCAAATTCAGAAGAAAGTAGGGACATCGGCATATCAAGTTGCTCTCCCACCTAATTTGTCCAACTTGCATAATGTTTTCCATGTATCACAGCTCCGAAAGTATCTTCCAGACTCTTCACATGTGATACGAGATGAAACAATCCAAATAAAGGAAAACATGACATACCAGCTAGTACCAGCATCTATATTGGACACTGACGTGAAGCAATTGTGGAACCAAACTATTCCCCTAGTTAAGGTGTTATGGGAAGGTTTGACTCTGGAAGAAGCAACTTGGGAGGTAGAAGAAGTCATGAGGAAGAAATATCTGAAATTGTTCTTATTAGGTAATTTCTGAAATTTTGAGGACAAAATTTCTTTTAGGGGGAGAGAAATGTAACATCCCTAATTTCGTTTCATGTATTAATGAAAGTACAAAAGTATTCAAAGTAACATCCATAATTTCATTTCTTTTATTGATAAAGGTACATAAATATTTAATTAAGGAAATAAAATTTATTAGACAATTTTTAGATATCTAAGGAAATATAAACCTTAGAAATTCTTCACCTTACGTGTATGTATAGAAATGTTCTAATATTAATGGAATAGGTAAAGAAAGAAAACCTAAGAGGAAATATTAGAAATAAACATGCCAAAGAAAGGTGAAATTCTTAGGTAAGGAAGATCAATTTTTGTGAAGTAAGTAAAGGTCTTAAAATTTCAAGAAGATCGGATTAGGGTAATTTTTCTTAATTTAAGAGCAAAAGTTACTAAGTTTAGTATCTGCACCCATAAATTGGGCTTTCACCTATGGACACTTCATATAAAGTTTTTCTACTTCACATAAATTTTTAGCAAGCCAATGGGATAGCCCAATGAAGAAATAAAACATAGACTTGGACTAGAATATAGAAATTGGACCGGTAGCCCAAAATTCATGAAAATGTGACCAAGCCCATTATGAAAGGTAGAATTTTAACCAAAGTAAAGAAAAAGGGCAAGCATGAGCCCAAACCCAAGAGGAAAAATAAAAATAAAAATAAAAGTAAAGTAATGAAATAATGGTGTAATCAAGATTATGTGACATGGCATTAAGACAAAAATTTAGCAAGTGGTGTGATATCCTACATTCATAATTTTAGCAAGTGGTATGATAATACAAGGTTTTAGGACAAAACATCTATATCCTACACTCATAATTTTAGCAAGTGGTATGATAATACATGGTATTAGGACAAAACATTCTTATCCCACACAAATAATTTCAACCAAATAATAGAGATTCAAGGGCTAGAAATTTGCCACCTAAAAAGGAAAACCTATCATACTTAATTAAGACAAAAGAAAAAGGAAATGAATCCCTAAATCAAAGGGACCTTGTCCCTTATCTTAGAAACATATTATCATAATTTTTAAAATACAAATCTCCTTTTGCTATGCATATCTTGACTAAGGAAGAGGAAGATAAGAACATAAGTTGTTTGTTTTCCAAAAATTCAACCAAGTAAATCCTAATTGTGATAAGGTAGACCCATGATCATAAAAGATGAATTATTTGATGGTCTATTCAAGCAAAACCCACCCTTACAACATTATAATTTTCGTCCAAGTGAGGGAGAGGAGAAAATAGAAGCAAGGTAGAGTGAGGAAAGGAGAGGAAGAAAGGAAGAAAGAGGAAGGAGAAGACTAGAGGACTAAGTGCTCCAGGTAAGTTTAAAAATATTTCTTTTTGAAGAAAACTTTTGAAACTTATAATATTTATATGAGATTTTGATCTCAGAACTTTGATGATTGGTCATGGATGTTGCTATATCATGTCACATATTATGTATGTTTGAATACTTAGGCTGGTGTAGATAGTTTTGCATAGGTATGGCTATGGATGGCAAACTTTTAAGCTTCGGTTTTTAAAATTCTGGGAAGAATCGGTTAGAAATTAAAACAAAGGGTTAACATACAAAATGTTGATCTATGTCTCACAGTTATTTAGCCACTGGAATCACTCAATTTAGAGTCCATATAAGGTAGATATGATTCGATTAGTAAGCAGTGGTCAGAAAATGGTTAATCAGGGAAGAATATGTTCGGATAGCTTCTGTGTTTTAATTTCTGGAACTTTTCTGTAGGGAATTAAAATAAATTGTTAACATAAGAATTATAGATATATGTGTTACGGATTTTTAGCCACTGGAATCACTCAATTTAGAGTCAATATGAGGTAGATATGGTTCGATTAGTAAGCAGTGGTCAGAAAATGGTTAATCAGGAAAGAATATTTTTGGATAGCTTCTGTATTTTAATTTCTGGGAACATTTTGTAGGGAATTAAAATAAATAATTAACATAAAAGTTATTGCTATATGTGTCATGGATTTTTATCCACTGGAATAATTTAATTTAGAATTCTTATGAGTGAGATATGGACAGATTACTAGATAGTGGTCAGAACCTATCCGAGAAGAAATAACTTGTACTTTGAGGGAGTAATATCACCTTGATTTCTTAATATTTCACTAAACTATTCAACATAATAGTTTTATATAATTGTTTAGTCTTGAAATTGACACCAAGATCACCTACATCAGAGTTAAATTGAAAGAGTTATGCTCTGATTAGTAAGAGAAGGTTAGATAGGATAAAAACTTACATCAAGAAAATAAAGAAATAAAATTAATATTTAAAAAAGAAGAAGAATCTTATAAATGAAAATAATAAATGAGTAGTATATGCCATAGTCGTTGCCATTGTATGAACTTCTTATCATCTTAAATGTGAAATTCTGACATGGAAATATTTTATAAAGTGATATTTGAAATGGTTATGTTCATGGCATGATTACCTATGATTTTTTGTAATAGTTATATTTTGATGAACATACTTGTTATTGAAAGTATATTTTTGGCTATTATTGTGAAAAGAAAAGAAATGAGTACGGTCACATTGCAATCCGTGTAGTGCACCAGTAGGGGACGCCCTACCAACGGTTATGATCATGTTAATGAGAAAAGAAAGAGAAAGTGGACCATGTCAGACGGAGCGAGAAATGCCCGTACCGAAAAGTAGAAAATACTCACCCTGACCGGGGTAGCTTGATATGAGAATAATTATATAGTCATCATATGATATTTTAAAAATAGTTAACCCTGTCATACATGTTATTATTGTACGATTCTCATGTGCATAGATATAGTACATTCATGTGATCAAAGATATTTGCTGTAGTTTATACAGCTGAACATGACGTGATGAGCTATATTGATGATGATTTATTGTTGAACTTACTGGGATTTAATTCTCACTATATTTCCATATCATGTTCAGAAAATTAGTTATGTAGATTTTTCTATGGCCCTAGCTTTTAGTGCATGTTGGATCAAGTACTTTATGTTGGGCAGATCCCAAAAGCAAATAAAATGTCTGTGGTCGAGTTGGCTTAAATCTCAGTGAAGGTGCAACCACCCGCACCTGTATCTCCGGAATTGGTCAACCAAAATAAATAAGATGTAGATTTTTATGTGTTTGATATGTTGTACGTATGTTTTGATTAATGACATGTATGTAAACTCTGTATTGTATAATAATAATTAAAAAAAATTTACATTTACACTCTTATATGTTTCTAAAATGTGTTAAAATATCTATTTTACTTATGAATTGGCACATAGTTTAAGAAGAATATAGTTTTGTAAATAGATTTTGAAACTCATTGAATATGTGGTTCTAAATATATTTATCATTATTTGATAAAGTGAATATTATGTGCATGAGGCATTGATTTGTAAAACTTTATAGTTGTTGATTATGATTGAATGACAAGCGTAAAGCTCATAGCAAGTTGCTTGATAATTTTACATTACATTTGATAAATATACATTTATATATATGTATTTATATGTATAAATGAATATCGACGGGTTGTATGGCTTGTGACGGTATCGAATAGGGAACGCCCTATTAGCCTAAGTAAGCCGAAAGAAGGCCGCTCCAATCGGGTGACAGTGGTAATATGAGGAGGCAGATGGGTAATAAACTTACATTCCCTGATCACTATTGTGACTATAGTCGATTAGTCACTATGCGTATAGCAAATAAGTGTGTGGGTTGACCAGATCGCCGAATGAGGCAGGTCATTTTAAATTAGGTTGACTAGATCGCCGAATGAGGTAGGTTATTTTAAAAGTTATAACTTTATCTCAAAAGCTTAATATTTTACTATAATTTATACAACTAAGCATAAAAACATTTTTTTAATAATCATACCGTGCTAAATATGGTTTTGGATATTTGAATATCCTTTTATTTGAGAATATTTGAAATACGGGTCTCATATGTATATACTTCTGAACTGTATTTTCTATGTGACAAATTTTAAAACATGAGTACATACATATGCTGACTTAAGAGGTCATAGGAGGTATTATCTACTCATTGAGTTGTCAAACTCCTTACACGATATTTTTACATTTTTCAGATAAAAATACAAAATCTGATCCTACAGATAGGTGATCAATTAGGTAACATATTCTTTGGATGAGTCTATATTACTTTTAAAATTCACAGTTTTGAATTATATTGTGTTTGTATTCTAGAGTGTGTTCTGAATGCCACAGGCAGAATCTCTGCTTTTGTTGTTACTTTGACATTTATAACTTGATTTGTATAATGTATATACATGAGAGAATATATATGTATCTATTTCTATGACAAAGAATAGTGTTATGCATGTTATGAAAAATATCTTATTACGGAAAAAAAAAATGTTTGTTTCACCTGCTCGTAAATTGGGGGAGTTACAATTTGGCCAAAAGTAGACATCAGCACGTTGTAACTTGTACAGGTCAAAAAATAATGAAACTCGCACGAGAGAACAATTACGTGCTGACATCCCAAAAATCATTTCATGAGACCACTAGATGATATTTGTAGACTATCGTCTCGAGATGAAGTCTAAGGTAACTTGATTGTTAATATATATCAATTTATGATTAATCTTATGAATATGTTTATATCATTAACTAGGAAATTGCTGAAAAAATAAACAAAACTGCAAGAAAAAAACTATGACGCATACTAGTAGTTCCAAGAGCCTTGCACATTAGAAAGTTGAGATGGTAAATTCATATTAGTATATACTCTGGTTAAAGTTTAATTTTTATTGGAAATACCTTACTTTATTTTTTAAGTTTTTAGGAAGTTGAGCTTGGAAGTCCAGTCCCTTGTGAAGATGTATAGACCGTAGTTTATAAAAGAACTGATGGTTCATACATTAATGATTAAGTTAGAATTGTTGATGTAAGTGTTTAAATTTCATGATAATAAATTTTAAGTTCTGATTTCGTTGTAATGATGTATTTTTAAAATAATTTATTACTTTTTACTTGAAATTGTAGGAAAAAATAAATGTGATTCAGAGTCAACACACTTCTTCTCAAGAACTTTTCAGTGGAGATTTGTTGACCAAAGCTTTGGGAAGCTGAGAGCACCCAAGTCAAGTTTAAGCATTTGGCTTGGATGTTTTGCCCGACCCAAGTGTTTGGCCAACATGTTATTGGAAGTTCACAATATGGACCCTCCAACACTAAATTGCAAAATGAAGTGGCCCAATTTAAAGCAACCATACAAGAATAAGAGACTAAACGACAACATCGTGAGAAAGAAATGGCGGCACAATAACAACAAATGAAAGAAGTTGCGGCTTTTCTCCTTTAGAATTATCAAGGTCAAGTGCTATATGAGCTTGCATTACTACTAAGTCCTAGTTCAAAGGTAATTTCCTAATTAATTACATATTAGTTGAATAATAAAAATTAATATTTAATTACTAATAATATGTTTTTTATCTTTTAGGTACCAAGTGATCAACTGAATGGACACCTACCTCCAAACTGCCAAGATTTATTTACATTGTTATTGTAAATTTTTTGTAATTGTAATGTGACATTTTCGTTCAAATTTTAATTAAATATTAATTTTCAATTGGAAATTTAGTTTCTAATTGGTAAATTTATTTTTTATGGATATTGATATTATTTTGAATAAAATAAAATAATATAAAAATTAAAGAAATTAAAGAAACTTAAAAAAAAATACATAAATTATGTTTAACAACCATTTTACAATCATCGTTAAATATAGGTTTAACGACGGTTATTAACCATCCATAAACACAAATTTAACCTATAGTTATCAAAAATCGTTGTTAAATCAGTTGCTATAGTGAATTTTACTATGATTTTATAAACCGTCATTAAGATTTTGTTTAATGACAGTTATTTACAATTATCACTAAATACAAATTTAATGATGATTATTAACCATTCTTAAACATAAATTTAAAGATGGCACACCCATGGTTATAAAAAATTGTCGATAAATTAGTTGCTAAGGTGAATTTTATTATAATTTTATAAACCATTGTTAATTTTTATAAGAACGATTTAAACCATCGCTAAAGTCACAAAAAATCTTCGCTAAACCTGCATTTTCTTGTAGTGTATTGCAACAAATATTTTCCCAACTAAGTAACATGTTTCCTAATTTTTTATAATATTGTTTCAATTTTTTTACAACTATTTTGAATTTTATTTTTTGACAATTATTACACATTTATTTAATTTTTTAATATAATAATTTTTATATTTCAGTAGTCTTGTTTTACCTAAATAATAATCTGTAATTTTGTAGTTCTTCTAATATATATTTTTAACCATTAAAGCATCTTCACAAAAAGGATATATCTATCCTAAATATAATTTACAACAAATTAAGTGTATCAACATATATTTTTGTAAATTTCATGGTTAAACTACGTTTTTATATATATAGTTTCATTTTTTTACCATAATCATATTTCACATTTTTTTCAACTTTTTAAACATTCAAGTAAAGTTTAAAATTTATCACATAATCAACAAATATCACCAAATACCAACATGCAATATTTTCACAACTAAGTAACAAGTTTTCTAACTTTTTTTATATGAATTGGAACTGTTTTTATTTTTTCACAATTATTACACATTTTTAATTTATGTTTTATCGTAAGTAATACGTTCTACAAATTTTTTATGTGTAAACATCACTATCAATAAATCTATAACCTATTTCAAAATTTTAAATTTATTCTAATAATAATTTCACCAAATCTAAAATATATATAAATATATACATTATACATACCGAACATATTATTTTTGTAAGAAAAGTTTTTTGGACAAATTTACTATTCTGGAATGTAGAATCCATGTGGGGTGGCATTGGGTTACCTAAATTGCATAATCAACGGGACCACGGTGACGTCGGTGAAATTTTTTTTAAAACTAACCTATGCCTTGCATGCACGTGCAAGCGTACGCCCAGCAAGTAAGGCATAGCCTTGCCATGTGGGCGGCAAGTAGGGCTACGCCCTGTCAAGGAGGGCACAACCTTGCTTTTTTATTTAAAAAAATATGTCGTTGTCACATGGCAGTGGAGTATGAAATTAAAGAAAAAATTGAAAACACTATATTATTTGGGGAAATGTTTATTTTCACAATTTAGATTAGTTTTTTATTATTATTGACGGACAAAACCCCACGCTTCCTCTTGTTTTAAAAATAAAGATCAATTGTCTAGTTTTGTTCTTCTTCTTTTTTTGGATTGTGGCCAGAGCCAATACATAAACAACAAGGTCTGAGGTCCACCCAGTAGAGACACTAAGACCCAAGGGACAAAATCCTGATCTAGCTCTAGGGAAACTAAAACACGACAGAGGCCCAATTGTGAAAAAAGACAAAGAATAACAGAGCAACATACTGTAAAAATCTTAGGTCCCATTTGGTAGATGGTAACAGAGAGAATGGGAATGGGAATTGAGAATGGAATGGAAAGGAATGAATTCAAATGGAATTGAATGGAATGTTGTGATTACAATTACGTTTGGTAGGTCAATGGAATGGAATGAAATAGAATAAAATAAAAATGGTCAAAAAGACAAAAATACTCTTAAAAAATAAAATTATTATTATATTATTATTTTAATTTAAAAAATTATTTTAAATATTATAAATAAAAAATAAAATAAATTATTATTAATATAAAAATTTGAATTAAATTTTATTAAATAATATTGAAAATTTTAATTTAAATATATATACTTTTAATTATAAAAAATTTTATAAATAAATAAAATAATAAAGGGTATTTCAGTCTTTTTACTTTCCATTCCATCGCACTGTTCACTTTCCACCTGTTTTCGGAGGTAATACTGATTACCTTGTAGGAGGGAATGGAATGGAATGGGCATTCTGTGGGACTCACAATTTTTACCAATTCCAGCAACCAAACCAAGGAATGGAATGTCCATTCCATTCCATTCCTTTCCTTTCTATCTACCAAACGGGTCCTTAAAGAATTCTCGTGAACCTTCTAGATAGCTAGCTCTCAACATCCCGATCCAGAAGCACTTTCAATTCCTTTTGGGGTTGGTAGATCCACCTTCTGTTGAGGTGTTTCTTCGCAAGAAGACTGGCTATTGTGTGCGCTGTAACATTGACCTCTCGAGGGGTCCAGACGAACTGGATTTCTCTTCCTTTCGAGGTATGATTTCTGATCAGGGGTGAGATATGGCTTATGTTCCAGATTTGTTTCTTGCCTTTGCATACTTCTATTAGTTCCTTACAGTCTGATTCTATGATGACCTGGTTTAATTGTAGGTTGTTGATGAGGGCCAGGACTTCCACTATGGCCTTGCTTTCTGCCTCAAGTGCTGAGTGTGCCAGATCTTCCTTAGCCAGCCCCATAAGTACTTTCCCTTTCTCATCCCTTACTAAAATTTCCAGTTTGCATTCCAAGCTTTTCCTTTCATACGCTGCATCGATGTTGATTTTTTGCCATCCTCTAGGGGGTGTTTCCATTTGGTTGACTTTTCTGTATTTCTCTCTTCTCTGCTAGCTGTTACTTGATTATCTTGATTTCTAGCCTCCATGGTGTTAGAAAGTAGGGAGTTAGTGTTGTAGATCACTCTTGATGGTTTAATCTGGTCTTGATTGAATGTGTACGCATTCCTTTCTTTGTATATGAACCACATCAGTAGGAAATACTTGGTAATTACTTGATTTTCATCTGGAATTTTGCACTATTTTAGTTGATCTATCTTCTCCCACACCCAATCACATATTTTGAACCCTTCTTGTAGAATAGTATAGTTTGGTAAACCAGCCCCAAACCAGGTAGGTCTAGTCCAACTACAAAATAAGAACATATGTTCTCAAGATCCCACTTCCTCATTATATATAGGGCAGAGGGGATCCTGGGCTAATTTCCTCCTATATAGGTTCTCCTTACTAGGGATAGCATTATGTAGTACCTTCCATATGAAGGTCTTGATCTTGGGTGAGGCATATGAGCTCTAGACCTTGTTCCATATATTAGGATTTACCAATGCTGATGAGGATGCTTCTTCAGCCTTAGAATACGTGCTTTTTACAGCTACATAACCCAATTTGACCTTATATTGTCCATGAGTAGACTCAGGCCATATGAATTTATCCGGTGTTTCAATGGCAGGAATGGGTGTAGCCAAAACTTCCTTAATGAGTTGAGCTGGCAAAATCTCTCTTAGGAGTTCCATCTTCCATGTTTTGGTATCATGGTCTACAAGGTAGCCCACTGTTACCAGGGTACTATTAGTGTGGTTTTCAATCTGTTGTCCATTTCTCAGCCATCTATCCTCCCATATATTGATCGATTCCTCGTTACCTATACTCCATTTCCCATTCTTTCGTAAAAGTTCTTTACCTTCCATAATACTTAGCCATCTCTAAGAGCTGCATCTCCCTCTTTTAGCATGTTGAAAACTAGTGTTGGGGTGATATTTGAATTTTAGGATCTGGGCACATAAAGAGCTTGGGTTTTCCTAAATCCTCCATGCTTGCTTAGCTAGTAGAGCAATATTCAAGCTCTTCAAGTCCTTAAAGCCCATTCCTGCTTCACTTTTCCTCCTTGTCAGTTTCTCCCAATTTATCCAGTGTATTCCTTTCTCCTTCCCAGTATTTTTCTACCAGAATCTAACAACTTTTGAACATAACTTAGGGAAAAAATTTTTAGGAAATAGGATAGTGGACATAGCATATGAGGGAATGGCTTGTATAACTGTCTTAATAAGGACTTCTTTACCTCCCTAGGACAAGTAATTCATTTTCCAACTAGATAGTTTTTGCACTACCTTTTCCATAACCCAGTTTAAGGCATATTTTTTTTATTTGCCCCACACTGCTGGCATCCCCAGATATTTCCCTAGGTTGTCCCAAACCGACATGCTGAGTTCCTTTTTAATTCTGTCTTTAACCTCCTTAAGGGTAGCCTTATTGAAAATTATCCCTGATTTTTCTAAATTGATCTTCTGACCCAATGCTCTAGTATAATCCTCAAGGATTCTTATGATATTTCTTGCCTGTATATCATTAGCTTGTAAAAACAGAATAGAATCATCAACAAAAAATAAGTGAGACAGTTCAGGAGCTTGTCTAGCCATCCTAATCCCAGAAATATCCCCAGTGTTCAGTGCATTAGAAATGCCCCTTGATAAGACTTCTGCAACCATGATAAAAAGGTAAGGGGACAAAGGGTCTCCTTGTCTCAAACCCCTCTGTGGATTGATAGTAGGCCCCAAAGCCCCATTGATTTTGATTTTGTATATCACTGATTTAACACATGTCATTATTAAATCAATCCATTTCTTATCAAAACCTAGAGCCACCATTACTTTTTCTAGAAATCTCCATTCTACCCTATCATACACTTTGTTCATGTCCATTTTTAGGGCCATATAGTGTTTCCTTTTATTTTTGTTATGTTTAAGAAAGTGAAAAGCTTCCTGAGCTAATAGTAAATTATCCTGGATTAATCTACCACTCACAAAAGCACTTTGGTTTTGAGAAATCATACAATTCATGAAGCCTTTCATCCGGTTGACCATAATCTTGGAGATGATTTTGTAGCTGAAATTAGTACAGCTAATAGGCATATATTGCCCGACGCTTTCTAGATTCTGGATCTTTGGAATGAGAGTAATGTGTGTCTCATTTATTTTGCTTAGGAGTTGGCCAGTTTCAAAATACATCACCACTGCATTGCAGACATCTTTTTTTTATCACATTCCAAGACTTTTGATAGAAAACACCACTCATTCCATCCGGTCTTGGGGCTTTCATAACCCCAAGGTTAAATACAGCCTTTTCCACCTCATCATCAGTCACCCTTCTTAGAAGTTGAGCATTAATATCATTTGTTAAGCAATTGGGGATGATTTCTTCCATGTTCCGGATCCCCTCCGTCTTAGAGGCTTCATACAACTTGTGATAGAAATTATGGAAAATCCTTTGGATATTTTCTTCTCCTTCTTGCTAGTTCCCCTCATCATCCATAATTCTAGCTATACTGTTGCGTTTCTTTCTCTGCAATGTTGACTGGTGGAAGAATTTTGTGTTTCTGTCACCACAATTTAACCACTTCATCTTGGCCCTTTGCACCCAGTATTTCTCCTCCTGTTTCCATAGGGCATTAATTCTATTTCTGATCCTTTTCCCTTCATCTAGTGTTTGCTTGTCTTGTTTGTAATGTTAGATCTTCTATAGTTGTCTTTTTAATTTTATAATTTGGCTGTCTGCCGTTCTAAAGTTCTTCCTTTTCCAATCTTATAAATGGGCAACCATATTCTCCAATTTCTCAGCCATTCTGTTGAGGTCCACCTCTTCTTCATTACTTGCCCAACCCTTCTCTATTTCCTCATTGAACTTCTCATTCTCTGCCAGTAGGCTTCAAACTTAAACTCCTTTCTCTTCTTTCTCTCAACGACCTTAGTTTTCAGGATGATGGGGCTATGGTTTGATCCTACAGCTGGGAGTGCTATAATCATAGCCTCTTTATATTTGTTTTGCCATGCTACATTAGACAGATGCCTGTCTATTTTCTCTCTAACATTACAAATCTCCCTCATATTATTCCAAGTGAACTTGTAGCCTTTTAAAGAAGAGTCATAGAGGTAATTACTTTCTAAAAATCTCCTAAAAACCTCAATTTGGCCTGGGCTGTGCATTCTCACCCCTTCTTTCTCACTTTGCGAAAGTATCTCGTTGAAGTCACATATGCATCTCTAGGGGGTGGTATTACCTAGGTTCTTTAATGCAAGCGTTCACTAAAGTTGTTTTCTTTCTCTATACTCAGGATTGCCATATACAAAAGTGTAGCAGGTACTATTTCTTTCATCCTCCATCCTTATTTTGGTATGTATGAAGTTCTGGCACTTTTATATAACTTCTACTTCACATCCACTCTTCCACATAAGACACAAACCTCCTGATCTCCCATTAGGCTTTACCATCTCCATTCCATCAAAATTTAGTCTCCTTAAATTCTCCAGCTTTTTTTCTCGAACTTTAGTTTCCATTAGGAACAAAATTGAGAGTCTTTGTTTGAGACACAAGTCTCTAAGTTACCCGGATTGTCCAGACGACCCCACCCCTCGACAATTCTAGCATATGGTTGTCATTTCGAGATGGGGGGCATAGTTAGGCCCACCTCCTCAGCCATAGGTTTAGCTTGCTGTTGTTTACTCAAGTAATTTCCCCCAGTAGCTTGCTCCAGGTACTTAGCTTTCTTACTGTCATGCCCACCTTGCTTGTAGTCCTCTTCTCTTGCCCCTTCCTCTTCTTGATAACACATGCCTCTTCCATGCCCTTCTTCATTTTTTTTCATCCCTTTCTCTCTTTAGATTCAGAGCTCTCTTTATTTCTTCCACCAGTTCATTTTCCACAATTGCCCAACTACCCTGCTCAGTTTCTTTATACTCCTCTTCTTCACTCAGCATTTCTACATAATACTGATGTTGTATTTCCATAACTTTCTTTTTCCTCCTCCATCTATTTTTATTTCTATTTGAATTATCATATGTAGGGTATTCATCATTCCTCACACTTTCCTCAACTTTCCCGCTTTGTCTGGCTCCCCTGTCTATACTCTGTTTTGGTTGATCCCCACTCCTAGCCAAGATTGGGCTATGTTTTGTTTCCAGCTTGACCCCTTGGTTCACCATACCTCTGGTCACTTCTGACCCATTTCGGTTACGCTTCTCTATGATAAGGCATGTCCACAATCTTTCCTATTTTTCCGTATGGGCTACTCGTATTTTTTATCTTGATGGGCCTAGGTTTTGCTATTTCCGGGCCCAACTCACCACCATTTGGTCCACCTTCAAGTTGGAAAATTGTTTGTATAAATTCAACTGGTGAAGTGAATTTTTCTCCTTCTGCCCCCATTTCCCCCACCACTGCTCGAAAGTGTCTTATTTCAACTTTCTCTGCTACTCCTCTTTCCTTATTCCCTTTCCTTACTTCAATCTCTATGCTTCCTTTTGCTTCGATCACCTCATCTCTCTATCCACCTGTACCACTTATGTTTCCAATATCATGTCTGTCGTTCTCCTTCCCACTCTGCTATTTGATACTTCTGAATTCTTCGTTCATTGTGCCCACTTCATTATTACTTTTTTCGGTTCCCTTGCTTGGTTCACCAGTGTTTCACTGTTCTCCACCATTTTTCTTGCTCCATTTGCTCTCTGTTGCTATGACTGATATGGGTTTTACAGGTTGGACAACTAACCCCAGGCTATATCTTGGTCTCTTGTTATCATAGTGATAACTCTAATTCATTAGAGTTTCTCTATGCTTTTTTGAGGATATTTACTATACATTTTGATTCATTAGCATTCATGCCCCCTGATTTAATGGAATGTTTTGCCTCCCATGAATACAAGATCACCCATTTCTGTTTGCTGTGATAATTCAATATCCATGTGGCATTTAAGGCAGCAAACCAAGGATGTTGAGTAATCTTGGCCCTTTTTAATATGATGCATATGATGGGAAGCTGATTCTCTATGATATGGTGCAGGTGGCAGAGAGCCCGAGCTATGCAGCAAGAGCAGCCACTACTTAACAGGGGAAAGGAGCAACTAGCTGACACAGCAGACTGCTGGGTGGTACAGAAACTGTCTCCACTACCGGAAGTGGAGAGAAAGCTGCTAGAAGAGGTGCTGGCCGAAAAGCAGGATGAATGTCAGCAGACCAGGAAACTTTAATGGGACCACAAGGTTTGCCTATAAAAGGCAGAAAACAAACTGTAGACAGAAGACGCTGGAGGGACAGAGAGAAAATTAGAAAGGGTAGCCTAGAAATCCCTAACGGGAGTGGGCTATGAGGAGATACTCTGGCCTAGGACGAACCAACCTTGGATAGTGAAGCATTGGAATGAGGAAAAGAAATGCGGTTCTAGGACTCCCTTCATCTCCCTTGTGAATTTTCATTGTTTTGCAGAAAACTGCATTTATCTTTTCATATAGTTGTATCACTCTACACTGCATTCTGATGTTTCTAATGCTTGTAATAAGTTTAGTGATAATGCTTGTAATCAGTTTAGTCATGAGGCTGGGCTAAATCTCCAGCTAGGGATGTAGATGGGTTGCAATGGATTCATGCACATTTTAATTTATCTTTGGTTTTGCTGCAGCATTGCTGTGACATTCAACAGTGTTGGTATTTCTTAACTTCTTTTGATAACTGAAACTTGATAGAGGAAGACTGAGGCTAACATTCACCAGGGAAGGTGGTGGTGGCTGGAAAAAGAGTTGGATGTGTGGGCATAACCAATATAGAAGTATATGGTTGTCCACCTAGCCCAATAGTTGGGGCTTTAAGTACCACTCTAGGGTTAGGGTAGATTCAGAAATGTGTGTCCATCCTTAGAAGTGTAATGGGATTCAGGAAAGACCCCATTCAGAAAAGACTGGGCACTGAAGCAATTGCTACAGCAATCCCTAGAGCAAAATGAGTGCTGATGTTCATGGCAACCCTGAAGCAACCCTAGTTCACCTAATATCCTTTTCTTTCATATCTCAGTACCCCTCACATAATTACAGTCCTAATTAGTTAGTTTGACCTTAATTTCTCTTAAACATTAAATCTTGTGAACCAACCAAATTTTGCTACAGCATTTCACGAGTCAAATCATTCTATTGTAGTTTTTAGTACACTCCTCGTGGGACGATACTCACTCATCATTATATTACTTGGTCACGACACGTGCACTTGCGTTCTGACATTGCATACATACTTTGCAACCAACACATAGGTCACCATGGCTCTTTCATCTTTACAATCCTTCTACTCGTGACCCAGCCTCCCACACTTGAAACAGTATTCTTGCAGCTTCTCATATCTTAAGCTAGCCCACGTTTTAGGGAGGTTTCTCTTGGGAACCCAGAAGCCTGTAGTGAAAGATTCCTTAACATTCATCTTTACTTTAACTCTTAAAAAATGCCTCAAGATTCTCCCTTCATAGACTGGATCTTCTACCTCTATCACCTTTCCCAGTCTTCTCCCAATAATATGCCCATTATTCACATTCAGGCCTTCAAGTGATAATCCATGGATCTGGATCCAGTAAACCGCGGAGCTGAAATCCATCTCTTGTATGTTTGTTGCCGAATCCCACTTATTAAGGTTTAGGAGATGACCCATTATGTTCCATGGGGCATCTGCTAGGACCCTCTTTGCAGTGTACTCTTCTTCGAAGTTGAATAGGAATGTCTTAACTCCCAAATCAGTAATCCTCAAGCCCTCTGGCTCACCCGAGCCCTTCCTTGCCATATTCTTCACCACTCTTCTGTTTAATGGCTTTTCCACCATCACTTTGCCCACCAAACTTCTCTTAGGTAGGTTCAACGATTGTTGTTCCTCTATTTCAAGCTGGATAGTATCCCTTTCTACATCTCTGCTTCCACCTTTTTTCCTCCTTTTCTCCTCCATACTTCACTAAAACGCTGACTTTCCTTCCTTGAATTTGTAGGTCCAAAGTAGTAGAAGAGAAATCATCCTTCCTGAAGCTGTAAAGAGATTAACCCAATCCAGAAGACTCTTCCTTAGAAGAGAAGATACCTCTCTATACTAGAGGAAGACACCTCTCCATCCGAGAGGAAGACAAAACCACTTGATACTCCAGTTTTGTTCTAACCATGAAAACTTTCTAGCACAGACTTGTTGGGTCAGCGGATATAGTGGTTTATAAATGGATAATGTGGAAGCTCTAAATGTTACTATGTCATCCATTCCATCCACATCAGTTAAGGCAAAGTTCCTCAAACTTTAAAAGCAACTAAGAAGTAAGTTGGTAGAGTTTAGATAAAATATTCTAAAAAAATAATTTAACTTCATTTTTATAGCTTTACTTCAATGAGTAATAAATTCAAGACCAATTCTTCTTCATCAAATCTTTGAATTTAAAATTATTTATTCAAAAAAAAAAATTAAATGATAATGTTATTCAACTTCTTTACATTATTTTAAATAAAATTATCTTTAAATAGTTATTTGACACAACATAGATTTTTCTCATATATGTCCTAAAAATAACTTGTAAAATTATAAATTTTAGGAAAAAATACCATTTAACCCATTTCTTTAGAAATAGATAATTTAAAAGTATGGATGTTATGGTAAAAATATAAATATAAAAATATTATTTAATAAATTGTGTGTGTGTGTGTGTGTGTCATATAGTAGATATGGGGCGGGGTGGGTGCTACAGTCTAGGTCTTTAAAAATATCTTTAAAAAAATTTTATACTTGAACCTTTTGTGATACCCAAACCTGAATCTGAACAGATAATTTTACATGTACCCCATGATATATGAGTATTTTTGCCATCCCTATAAACAACGAACAAATTTATCCATTATATAACTACATTTCCTTTTCATTTATTCATTATTTCAAATTTTACTTAATAAATTGAATTTAAGTTAAAGATATAATTTTTTTTGTCTAGAATTTTTAGCAATTGATAGTGTTTAATATTAATAAATCAAAAATGATAAACTCTTAATCTTCAACTATTTTATTAAATATTTTAAACAAATAATTAAATTTTTCTAACAAATTTTTAAATTCACAATAATTTGAAAATTATAATTTAATTTTTTTTAACAAATTATATGTTAATATTTATCTGTTTAATTTTTTTTACAATAAGTATTTATTTGATTATAAAATTTTATATATTTATATATTTGTTATATATTTAAGAAAGTATATATTTTAAATAATAAAAAAACAGTTCAATCATGGTTAGACTAGTAAATTGTTAATCATTCTTTATTTTGGTTCAATGACTAATTTGATTTTTAAAACATTGATTTCTTAGCTAAAAAGTGCATTTAGTGTAGGAGAATATCCGTTAATAATTTTAGGTAAAAGTACTTTTTTTTCATCTTTAAGGTTTAACTCAAGTTTTGATTTCATCCTAAAACTTTCAAAAAGGTTTGAATACCATCCTTTCCCTGTCTCTGTCTCTTGATTGAAACTGCACACGTAACATTTAGTGTGCCTACATGTCATTTTTTTTAACGTGCCATTTAATTATTGTTTTTGAAATCGGGTCAATAAAATTAAATTTTAATTTATATATATATATATATATATATATATATATATATATGATAATTAAAAAAATTATATGTAGTTTAACAAAACTTAACATGTTTTCACTACTAGAAATGTGAGAGATAGCGACAGAGATTTAACAATGATAAAAAAAATCATCACTTTGTCTCGATCTAACCATAATTTTGTAACGGTCGTTATACCATAATATATAATAACAATTTTGATAGAAACTTCATAAATTAACGATGATTAAAAGTTAATCTTTGTAATTTTACGAATCTATGTGTTATAACGATGGTTCTAAATGAACTGTCGTTATATTACAGTGGTTTACTAAAACTATCGTAAAACCGAACTAACTCCCGATGAACGGTCCATTTTTTGTCGTGATATAATAACAGTCACTTGAAACCGTCGTTATGCCACGACAGGTTCAGATCAACCATCGTTAAATCTAACAGTAATTAGACCGTTTATGGGGAGTAGCGCCCGATTTGATGACATTTTTAATAAACTGTCGTTATACCACACGTCATTTGAACGACGGTTTATTTGAAACCGTCGCTAAATCTGGTTTTAATGACGATTTTTTTTTAAACCGTCGTTAGAATTGACTTTAGCAACAATTTTTACAACCGTCGTTAAGTCATGGTGTTCCTTATAAATTCGTGGTTCCTCCTTTCATTTTCATTCTGCAATTGAAAAATCTCTCGTGTTTTTGCGAAGAATGCTTGCTAACTTATTCGTATTTGCAGTTCGAAAATATTTACTCTTCTTCAAGGTATGCATTATAATTTTTTCATTATTGTCAATTATTTTTTGTTATATGTTGCTAGTTTGAATTAATTCATGACTTTATATTAAAATAGTTTATTATAAATTTTATGTTTTGTTTTTAGTAAATTGTTTCATTATATTATGTAGGTTAAATATATGTTTTCTATTTTATCAAATTAATAGTGAGAATTATTTAATATTTACAATTGTTATAATAATAGAGTGATTATTGGTTATCATTTAGGAAGAATAACATAATTATTAAGTTAAATATATTATATTAATAATTATAAGGTCGAATGGATTAAATTAATTAATGAGTAAAAAATAAAATTAAGTTACATAAATAGTAAATTTTTTTATTTTTATAAAAAATAGCAATATAATATAAATATATATATATATATATATTAAAAATAATAGTATTAAAAATAAATTTGATATAATAAAAATAGTTATTATATTAATAAACGTAATTAAATATTATACATAAATTATTAATAGAGAAATTGGTTACGGACAATTATTTAGAGTGAAATTCATACATTTTCATTTATTATTTAGAAACAATAACATAATTAATAAATTAAATATATTATTTTCATAATTATAAAATTGAACTGATTAAATTAATTAGAGAGTAAAAAATAAAGTCAAGTTACATAAAAAGTAAACTTTAACAATTGTTATAAAAAAATAGAAGCATAATAATATATATTTATTGAATAATAATAGTATTATAAATAATTTAGATATAATAAGTTTAGTTATTATATTATTAAACATAATTAAATATTAGACTTAAATTATTAATAGAAGAATCGAATCAATGGACACTATGAAATGATATTATATGAGAAAATTTAATATATTTTTGACATGTTGTATATGACAAACAAGTAAGAAATTTTGTAAGGTAAAATAAAATTGTCAATGACGATAACTTATCGTATTAAATGAAATTTTTTGTAATTGAATTATTTTTACTTAGTTTAAATTAAACATAATTAGTTAATTTTAAATATGCAAATTAGATAGGAGTGTTAGCTTGTTAAAAAATTTTAGAATGTGAAATTAATTAAGAATGGAAAATAAGTTTGTTAATAAATAGAATTAAAATTCATGAAATGTTTTTTTGTTATATATTACTTAATCCTCAGAGAAGGGTTAGAATAGGAAGTAATACATTTAACAATGCATTAATTAGCATATTATTATTTAATTTTTTTATTTCATAATGGTTTCAGACATGAATAAGTCTTGGATCCATAAACCTTGACACACCTGAGAGTATTTACAAGGTCTAGAAGGTTTTTTAGATTTTGTAAATGTTAACTCGGGTGTCAAAGGTAAAATAATATGTCTATGCCTAAAGTTTATATTTAAAAAATAGCAAGTTACAAAGGTTGTGCGTCTACACTTGATCGTCAAAGCCTTTTCCACAATGATACGATTTTTGGAGTATACATGGAGAAATATCAAAAGAAGATCCTGCTATAGGACATCAAATAATACCACAAGATGTTGCAGAACGTCCCATCATTCGGAATGACCTTGTGCAAGACATAGTTCGTGATTTATTCGGAATTCATTGTGAGCATGAAAGTGTTGATTTTGTGGACATGCCAATTCCACCGTCGGGTGAAAAGATGGACAAAGGCACGAAAGATTTTTTTTAAATTACTGAAGGATGACCAACAACAACTATACGAAGGGTGTGAGAAATACTCCAAATTGTCATTTTTTTGTGAATTTATACTACATCAAGTGTTTGTGTGGGATATCTGACAAGGCTATGTCGATGATACTGAAATTATTGGTTGACGTCTTCCCAGATGTAAAAATTCTAACTTCATTTTACGACGTTAAAAAAATCATTAATAAGTTGGAGCTGAATTACAAAAAAATACATGCATGTAAGAACAATTGTATGTTATATTAGGGAGAAGAAGAAAATAGAGATGCTTGTAATAAGTTCAGTGCACCAATGTGAAAACTGTAAAAGAAAGGGGAGAAGTGGAAGAAAATGGCTAATAAAATCCTTAGATACTTTCCACTCAAGCCACGACTACAAAGACTGTTCATGTCTTCTAAGACTTTTGAATATATGAATAGCATTCTACAGACAAAAATAGTGACGGAATGATGAGGCATCCAAGGAACTCCAAGGCATGAAAGAGATTTGACTTTTTGAATCCTCAATTTGCAACAGATCTGATAAATGTGCATTTGGGACTTGCCACTAATGGTTTCAATCTATTTGAAAACTTAAGTACAAGTTATAGCATATGGCTAGTCGTATTGATCCCTTACAATATCCCTCCTTGGATATGCATGAAGTAGAGTTCTTTTATGCTGTCAATGATAATTCCAAGTATAAAGGCACTGAGAAATTATATAAATGTATTTCTATAACCGTTGATTGAAGAGTTAAAGGAGTTATAGTTTAACGGTGTGCAGACTTACAATTCATTCAGCAATGACATTTTCAACATGCATGCTGCTCTTCTATGGAAAATTAGTGATTTCTCCGACCTTGGATGTTTATCAAATTGGAATACTCATACTGGATTGACCTGTCCATACTATAATTTTGACTCAACTCCTATGTGTTTACCTCAATTGAAAATGGTGTTTTATGGGACACTGTCGCTTTTTAAACCCAGGTCATAAATTTAGGATGGCTCGCAATAGTTTGATGGGACATATAAGAGAAGAAATCCTCCTTTGCAACTGAATGATGTAGACATCTTAAGAAAAGTTAATAATATTAATGTTGTGTTCAGAAAGAACAGGGAACATGGAGGTCGAGAATAGAGGACCCGTGGTCACGGAGGGGTTGACGCTGGGATTCAACAATAGCGTAAAAAAAAGAATATTTTTTGAACTTCCATACTGGGTGAACAATTTGTTGCATCATAATCTTGATATCATGCATATTGAGAAAAATGTCTGTGACAATATCCTGTATACTTTGTTAAATGACACTGGCCATTCAAAAAACTACATCAATGCACGAAGAGACTTATATGAGTTAGGTGTGAGGTCAGAGCTGTGACCAAATGAAAATGGTAAATATCTGCCTGTATTATTCACGTTGATAAATACAGGTAAATGTATCTTTCTCAAAACACTAAAAAATATATCTCTGCCCGATGTATACTCTAGCAATATCTCTAAATGCACTGATTTAAGACAGCATAAGTTTGGGGGGTTTGAAAAGTCATGACTGTCATATTCTTATGGAACAACTACTACCCTTAGCCATAAGGAAGGCACTTCCTGAGCAGGTGTCCGTAGTTCTAGTCAAGTTATGCTCATTCTTCCGACATATTTGTTCTAAAGTTTTAAATGTCAATGAACTTGACTAACTTTAGAATCGTATTGTTATGACGTTATACCATATGGAGATGTTATTCTCACCTTCCTTCTTCACAGTCATGGTGCACTTAATAGTTCACTTGTACAAGAAGTTAAGTTAGGCGAACTAGTCCAATATCATTGGATGTATCTCATTAAAAGGTAAAAAGCAAAAACATCCATATCAATATTATTTTCTTTCTTTTGTTTTTGTTTCTCAATTTTCATTTAATTAACGTATGTTGTACAGATACTTGGGTAAGTTTAAATCATTCGTTCGAAATAAAGCTAGGTCAGAAGGTTCAATAGCCGAGTTATGTGTTGCAAGAAAAGTTTTAATATTTTGTTCAAGGTACTTGGAGGGTGTAGAGATAGTATTCAATCGTCCTATCCGGATCGATAATTGACCTGATGTGGGGACGTTCGGTAGGGGTATGTTGTTTGCACAAGTAGGAAGACCAATTGGTAGGTTTGAATATTTCACACTTTCTTTGCAGCAAAAATTGCAAGTCTATCGTCATGTCTTAACAAACTGCCAGAAAGTTTATCCTTACCTACAGTGAGTACACTAAGACTTAGTGTTGCATTAATATTTACCAAGCTGATATGTAGCATTAAGTTTATCCCTTGTCCTTACTGTACAGGAAATTTAAAGAATATATAAGGTATAACTTACGAAGTAGAACTTGATCATCTTGTGAGATAGATAAAAAAGTTCATAGAGAGTTTGTCTCTTGGTTCACTTGTTGTGTAAGTATACAATTAATGGTTAATTTGTATTTGCAGTCTATTATGAACACAACTAATGACTCCATCTTTTTTTCCCATATGGAAAATGATGGCAGTGGGACTTTGTCAACTGATATAAGATTTTTGGCAATTGAGCCCCTTGATAGAGCACGTCGATACAGTTCATACAATATAAACTAATTCAAATTCTGAACGTTAAAGCGAGACCAAGGGTTGACAAACCAAAATAGTAGAGTTTACGGTATTTTCAAGATAAGAAGTTATGCAAGTAATAGTGATAGAAACATACAATTCGGTAGAGTCCCGTATTATGAAAAATTATTGGATATTATAGAACTGAATTATGATGGCCACTTTACAGTCACTTTATTTAATTGTATGTGGGCTAATACAACAACAGCACGGATGACTTTGGGGTGACATCTATTGATTTTTCACAGTTGATTCATACTAGTGAAAATGACAACGACGAGCCGTACATCTAAGCATCCGAAGCGCATCAAGTATACTATGTAGAAGATATGCTTAACAACAAATAGAGTATGGTTGTACATTTGAAACCTTGTGACTTATACGAGATGGACGAGGACAATGATAATCTTTTATATAAAAGTAATCCATTACGCGTTCAAAATTTAGAAAGATTATTTTCAGAAGAAGAAGTGAATCTATGTCTGTTACGGTATTAATTTAATATTGTAATTTCATAAATATATTTTTGCTTTGCTTATGAACAATTTATGATTGTTACTTATTTTGATAGATGTTCTTATTATTTTTACTTATGATTCTTGATTTTTTTTGTAATTTTTCTTGAGAACTAATGTTACTAATTTTGTTTTGATAGGAATTGTAAGGATGAGGAGGGCTAGATCAGTGTTCACAGGCAAGGAAGGTGCATCCAGTTTATGTAGACCTGTTGCTCACCCAGTGATTAGTGAGGGAGGACATCACAGCAAGGAGGATACTGTGCAATCAATTAACGTTCCGTCCACGATACTCCCTCTTGACTCTCGAATGCTGAAGTCAGAGGCTATCCCTTCTATATTCCCTCATTTCGACGCCTAGGTATCGGAGGACAATTTTGATATCGACTTAGAGATCGATGACTTGTTCACTAACGTGGAGGTGGAGCGTTAGTCTACTTAGCAGGAACGTAGACATAGGAGGAGTTGGACAGTTGACGTTATAGGTAAATATCAAAGAATTTTTGTATCTATAATAATTAACACCCAAATATTGAGCTAACACATTCATTTTATATTTTGACAGATGGGAGTGGGCAGGTGATGCCCATACATATGATTATCCACGACGTTTGGGCGTTACCTCATGGGCACAAAGTGACTATCCAGTTCAACAACACCTACCAGCACATCGAAAACGGCGATGGTCTCTTTGGTGTATTCTTCGGCACCATTAGGGATAACTTCCATTTCTTCCTGATCTCATACAAAGATTGGAGGAGCATTCTAGAAGATTACAAGACTGGAGTTTTCATAAACACAATACAGGTATGGACTGTTCATTCTTCCTAATTACACCTAAACATTTTTAGTGTTTCACTCATATTTGTACTTTCTTTTGTAGACACACTTTAATGTGACAGGCCTTCATAAAAAGTTGATTTTACAGTCACTTGGAGTAAAGTGAAGAGCTGCACGTTACAAAGTGTTTTGGCTCAAGTACGATGGGACAAAGACTAGGGAAGAGTTGCTCAATGACGTCCCATCTGACATCCCATGTGAGCAGTGGGCTACATTCATTGACTACCGACTTAATGTGAAGACTAGGATAATTACTTATATTCATTTCTTCATATATGTTATTTTTTTATAAGATTGATCAATTAATCTGTTTACGCGATTAATTAGGATGTGGTTGCTCAAAATAAGCGTAATAGAAAACGTATAACGATGCCACATACCACTAAATTGAAGAATCTTGCACGTAGAAAGGCTGAGCTGGTGAGTTTTTCTTTATCAATATCTTATTTCATTTTTAATAAAATATAAATTCACATAATAAAATTTTTATTAATTGTTAACATTTTCAGGAGGCTGAGGTTTAAGGCCCAGTGACTTGCGGTGATATCAAAATTTATTGTTTGTTTTTCTATTTTTTAGAAAAAAATTGCCTCAATCCAGCAAGAGGATAGCTCTCCCTAAGAGCTCTCAACAGCTTATTCACTTGCGAGAGCTTTGGAAACTGGGGAGCATTCGAGTTGCGTTTGAGGATTTGGGTTGGGTGTTTACTCAACCCAAGTCTTCGGTCGTGGCTCAACTGAGTCGAGCTCACACACTGGGCCTTCATACGAGGACTTACAGATCGAGGTGGCTCACCTGAAAGGGGCAATACATAGCGAGATGTCGAGCAACAGTGATGAGAGGTGGAGCAAGAGGCATGTGACGCTGACATTGCAGCACGATAGAGACAGATGGAGGCAACTATGGTATTCCTGCTCCATAACTTCTAGGGTCAAGTGCCATATGAAATTGTACTTACTCACAATGCAGATCGTAGGATAATTTCTCAATACTAAACTTCATAAACAATTGTTACTATTAATTTATTTAATTTCAAAACGCTTATGTAACAAAATTGATTTTCAGGTTCCCAGTGATAAAGGCAGTGGACATAGCTTGATTAGACCCCATAGGGCCCGAGTTCATGATTCTATTTTATATAATTTTTTTGTAATCTCTATACACTGTAAATTATAATTTTAACTTCTGAGTGACTAGTAATTTTTTTTCACAATTTATTTGTTAATGTGATTTGCATCAAATTATTTTTTATATTCAAAGTATGGATATATGTGATATATTTGATAAAAAAAAACTAATATTATAAAATAATTTACACTGATAATTGTCAAAGAAAAGAATATATTTTAAATTATTAAACGTAAGAATAATAATACAAAATTAAACTAAAATATAAATTAAGTAAAATTAAAAAATTATAAGAAATAACGACGGTTATAAAAAACTATTGTTAAAACACAGCCATAACGACGGTTTGGTAACCATCATTGGTCCTTATCATAGAGATGGTTTCAAAATCGTCTCTAAGACATGTCTTAACGATGATTACAGAAACAGTCGTTAAGATGAGAAATAGTGATGATTATGTAAACTATCGCTATGTCTAGACCCAATGACAATTATGTAATTGTCGCTATGCCGAGTCCTGACAACGTCATTTTCACGGTTGACCGAAACCGTCGCAATGCGCTTGGTTCTACAACAATTTGTCCAACTATCGTTAAGGGGTTTAGCGATGGTTAAAATTGTCGCTAAAGCCACTTAAAAACTGTCGTAAAATCTTTTTTCTTATAGTGTTTTTTAATATTTTTATTATTGTTATGAAAAAATAATATGATATCATTTATATTCATACATTGTTATATTAAGTATACTAAGATTAATAAAATTAAGTTCTAATAATATATTTTTAGAAAATTATTTATTTATATATACATTAAAATAAAACATATAAATATTGGTGTAAAAGAGAACAATCTTCCTTCTATATAAATACAAAAGCCTTTGGCAGTTTTGCAAAAAGGAAAAGTCTATAAAGGCGTGTGAATGATGTGAAACCAAAAAAAGAAAAAAAAAAGAAGAGAAGTCAGATTTATTTTAACAAATCAAATAAGACTATGTTTGATAAAAAATAGTTGATAAGTTAGCTGAAAGCGTAAAAATTAGCTGAAAGTTTAAAAGTTAATTTTTAACTGAAAGCTGTTAAGTTAACTTATTGAATTAGAAGTGTTTGATAAAATTAACTATTGAATTAGCTGATAATGTAAAATGACATAAAAGAATAAATTTATATAAAACTTATCATTATTTGTTAGTAATTACATTTCATTATGTAATCCCAAAAATTACAAAATAAACATATTATCTAACGTCCCACTATAAATTAGCAATATTATTACGAATCTTTTTCATCTCAGTAGATGTCTCTAGATTTTCATTCCTTGTGTCACTATCAATAATATCTTGAAATTCATCATTGGGTATGTAATTTGGATGTTGCTCGAACATAGTAAAAATAATATCATCTTGTGAGTTGTTGTGGATAAAATTATGTAATACAAATGCAGCCGTTATAACATCAATTTAAATATGAATACTAAATTGAGGCATTTGGTGTGTTTCTATTTTTATGGAAAGAAAGTTTGCAGCCGAGGCCACGCGAGAGTTAGCATTATTGAGATTGAACAAGTTTTACTCCACCTGATTGCGGAGAGCGAATAGAAGAAGAAATAGAACAGGGGAATATTAGACAAAAAGCAATGCAGAAAAATCGTACAGACGCAAATTTGTCCAATTCAGAGGAATTTTTTTATATAAATTGAAAAGTGTAAAACTGTAGCAGTGCAAGAGAGATTGAGAAAAAAAACAAGAAAAAAACATGATGTTTTTCTCTTTTGCTTTGTGATTATCGATCTGTTAGTGTCCTAGTCCAATAATTTTATAATAAAAAGTCACCCACTTTCATATGCTTGTGTCACTTGAACAGTAGGAAAAAGGTGTGCGAGAGGATTTGCAGAATAAGAAATTGTGTCAAGGGTTATAAGTAGGATAGTGTTAGAATTTAAATAAAATAATAAGGATAAAAGAAGAAGAAAAAATATAAAAACTATCAGTTAATAACTATACGCTACTTAAAGTAACATATAATAAAAAGCTATAAACTAGCTAAATAAATTTGTGTATTAAATATTTTTAATTTAGTCAAACAAGTTTATAAGTTAGTCAAATAAGTTATAAGTTATCTTATTTGACTTACCAAACATACTCTAAATTAATTTATAGTTTATTTGACTAACTTATAAATTTATTTGATCAACTTAGAAATATTTAATAAATAAATTTATTTAAATAATTTAAATTAACTGAAAATTTATAAATTATATGTTATTCAAAATATCGTATAATTTATAAATTTTAAATTAATTTATAAATTTTTTTTTTTAAAACATATCTTTTATGTAAAAAGATAGTCTCACTTCGGCTACTAAAGATGAGTTTATATTTTATACAATGCTCCTTCGTCTATTGATTTCCAAAGCTCCGAGTGGGTATAATGGGTTCAAGCGGGTAAAGCAAAATTCTGCGAGTTGACTGTTTTTTGACTGGTTCAACTTCCGGTTTGTTTTATGGTTTGAGCTGAACAAGGGATCAGTTCACCAGATTAAATCAGCTGGTTCAATGGGATTTAAAAACGGTGTGTCTAAATTCTAATCATTAATTTTCTTTTTCTTTTCCTCTCCATCAACCGTAAATCGGACCAGGGAGAAAGACTAGCGCTTGGTGTTATGAAAATCTCAACCAACGACCCCACCCACTCCCAACGGACCCTTTCAGCTGAGGTTTTATCCGTTTCTTCAATTAAGAATTATAGCAGTTAATTAACAAAATTATAAAACTTCTTGGTATCTAAAATTTATAACAATTTTTATGTCATCTATCCACCTTCTTGTCAGTTGATAGAAGATGAAAACTAGAGTTATGACTTATTTTATAACTTAATATTAATATAATTATTTTTAGAATTTATGATAATTTAATTAATCATATTGAAGTAATTTTAGAATTAATTAGAGACTTACGGGACATTTAGCTCACGAATTAGAAACCATATTTTCAAAAATGAAATATGATAATGATATATTTTTATATTTAGTTCAAATCTAAAAAAAAAAAATTAGAATTTAACATTGTCAAGAATAAAACTTAGAAATAAATTTTCATGTTTTATTTTCATAAATTGAAAATATTTTTTATCTTTAAATTTTAAATCTTTAAATTTTAAATTTTAAATTCTCAAATTCTAAATTTCAAACTCTAACTCATAACTCGTAAGCTGTAAACATTCAAACTACAAAATTTTAAATTTTAAAATTTTAAATATTATTGTGTATTTTTTTTAATATTTTATTTAATTATAAATATATTTTATTTTTTTATATGTTAAAAATTAATAATAATTTTAAAAAATTGTAAATAATATTGAATATATGAACCAAAGCATGCGTAAAAATGTGAATTTTAAGAATCACATTCTCAAGAATATTTAATTCCATGAACCAAATGCTCTTTTAGAGTTATTAGAATTTAAATTTCAGTATTTCATTATGATCAAAAAAATTTATTTCAGTTAATTACTTATATAAATGGCTCTACAAAAAATAAAATAGTTATCCATTATTATTGACAAATTAATATACAAATTATTTAGTTATTTGAGAGTGTTCTCTGGTTTGGTATCATGGCAGAGAGAATAAACTAGCAGAGAATTCTCTGAAATAATTAAATATTTTGTATATTAATTTGTCAAAAATAATAGATAACTATTTTATTCTTCTAAAGCAATATATATAGACAATTGAAATAAGAAATTCTAACCTTAATGAAATATTAAAATTTTAATCCTAACAAAATAAAATAGAGATAATAATTCTCTAAATTCAAACCTGAATAATAATTTTAACTAATTCTAAAATTACTCTAATATAATTAATTATAATATTATAAAATCTAAAGATAATTACATTAATATTAAAAAATAAAATAAATCATATCTCTATCTGCTTATCTTGTGTCATCAAAACTACTTTCACATTTTAAATTAAAATTAAAACTGCATTTGACAAGAAAACAACAAAAACTGACAAGGAAACTAAACTCCGTTCAATACAACATCCTCGGGTATGAAGGTAGTGTACAACTAATAATTTCTCGAAAGGGTGTTCACGCCCTTCAGGAAGCATAATAAGCAAGCTTAAATACCCCCTATAACTACACAAGACATCGTAACTTAAATGTAGAAAGAAATAAAATTTTAGTTATCCTCTTTGTACGGGTGGTGGTTCCAGCACCCTTACTGTAAGAGGAAGCACAAACTCAGCAACTATGGGGTAATGGAGAGCGTTGCGAGATTCGATGGAATTGCGGAGATGTTTGGTGAAGGAGAGACGATTGGGGCTCGTCTGTAATGGAGTCTTTCTCCTTAGTTTGGTTTATTATTGATGGAGAGAAGAGGAAGAAAAGAGAGAGGAGAAGAATGAGAGAAAGAAAAGAAAAGAAAAATGATGACTAGATGTCACAGAAAAAAAAAATGACATGTAATTATGTAGAAATGTCATATATGCAAGTTCTGTTAATAAATTTAAACTGAGTTAAGAAAAAGGATTACTTCAAAAAATTTCCAAAAGTTTTGATACAAAATTGGACAAAAATTTTTTGGAACGAAATTTAAATTTGAATTGAATTTCAAGGACAAAAATGATACCGTGAATAAATTAAAAGTAAGGAGGATGAGGATGTAGATTTAAATTTAGGAGGATACACAAGCATTCAATTTTACCTTACCATAAGCCATTAAGTATGGTTTAATGGTGAGGAAGCTGGATAGTTAAACAAAAAGTTTTAAATTCAAATCTCTATTCTGTCATTGTACTAAAAAAATTCTACCTTACCATAGCACCATGGCCCTTGCTTGGAGATGAACTTGTTCAGCACAAGCTACGGGATTGGAGTCAAACACCAAGATTTGTAAAATATAAACATCTCCAAGAAAAAAAAAAAAACCATAAGTTCATGATTGCAAGAAAGTGGCGTAAGCAGAGAGGAATCTTTGTTAATCATGTAGGTTGATGAGGATAACGTGGGGTTCTGCCATTGGTTATTGACCGATTTGGTTCTAGCATCAAGATTGGGGTTTTGGTGGATAACCGGCAGCCAACTACGTGTTTATATAATTCTTATTATTATTTTTAATGAATTCATATTTAATTCATATTTCTTGTGCTCTCCGTCAACGTTGGAGTTTATATTCTATTTTTGGCTTCCTGGAAGTAAGAGAATGCAAGAAAATTGGTGAGGAGCCTATAGAAGGAAACAAGATAAACAAGCACTAGTAAGCCATGTGTTGCTGCTGCAGCTCTGAAGATTGTAAATGCAGGCCACTAGCGTTTCTACTCGGCCTGCCCTTTGCCTTCTTGTCTCTTCTCGTCTCCCTTGTAGGTGTGGTTGTTTGGATCGTTGGGTAAGTCCCTTTATTCTTCACCTTTCTTTCTCTGCAGAATTCTCAAAACTTTCTTCTAATATTTTTTGACACAAACTGAGCAGAAGATTATGTATGTAATTTATGCAGGTTGATTTTAACATGCATATGCCCGTGTTGCCTTTGTGTGACCATCATAGTAGAGTTTGCTCTGGCGCTGATCAAGGCTCCGATTGTGGTCATGAAGTGGTTCATCTCCAAGATTCCATGTTAATATTAGTGAGTCTTAAGCCAGAGCTAGCTTTTGCAGTTTTCATCGGTGGATTTCTTTTGTTTGGTTATTCATGTATCTGTTTATATCTATGATCAATTCAATATATTTTGGAGCCCAAGAGGACTTGAGCTTGCCCTGGTGTCTGCGGCTCTATCAGAATTTAGTCATGGTTTTACTTCTTCCTCCACTTTGTTACTATCTATTTTTCTTCTATTTTTCATTCGATTGCTTCTGTTGCGAAAGCTGAATTCGGAATTTAAGATTCATTTTGTTTCCCTCTTTTTAGTTTTTCCTTTCAATTGTGCAATTTTTTTTTCATTCTTCCCAATTTCTTTCAGCTTTAATTGCCGTCCAAATTTGAGGAGGCTGTTTATGTTTTTCTATTGGATGGACAACTGAACTGTACAAATGAAACGCTAAGATGTATGACAGAAAACAAAGCAAATAAAATAAATATAATGGCAAATGATAGCTTTTTTTTTTTTTTGGACTTGGGCAAAAGATAGTTTATTCCATGATCTATGCTGCAATTTATCGAAGATATCAAAATGGGCCTGGCATAAGAACATGGCCCATGATGTCAACCCAGTCCAATTCTATAAATAGAGTGAGCTGGGTTGATTTTTTTTCAATTTTTTTGTCAGATTTTTTCAATTTGTTTTGGACAACATTTCAATTTTTTTTGGACAAAGGACTTTACAATTTATGTGAAAGAAGGGCTTTTAACCCTTGCTTGAAGAGGGCTGGGTGGGCATGGTTGGATCCGCCCCAATTGACTTTTTCACTTTATTTATTTTAATTTACAAATAATATTTTTTTTCATAATTTATATACTATTTTTAAACATAAAGTAAGATGAAGAAAACACTTATCTTATATATGAAAAAAAATTATTCATGTTACTTTTATTATTTTTAAGTAATTGAATTAGATTTTAAAATTTAAGTGGCATAGTATTATTAATTTTTCTAATATATTTATATATATAAACATACACATATACACACAATATTATTCTTAATCTTTCTACTTTAATTTTATCATTATGGTAGGACAATATTATTTAATGAAAAAATGTAACATCCCCAATTTTTCCTTTATGTTACTAATTGAAATTTTTATTCAGAGAGGAAAAAGCATTTTGGACCTCACGGAAGGATTAAATCATTTTACATTTTTACTCAAGTTAAACAAGATCGTAGGATGGTTAAAATGTCATTTATGTAATTTCATTGAAATGACATTTTTGTAATTAATAGAGGATGGTATTTATGTAATTTGTGGAGAATGGCATTGGTGTAAATAATGAATGATGGCATGGGTATTTTGGGGATAAAGAGGTGGTAGGTAGGGGTAGGTAGGAAAAAAAATAAAAAAAATGGGAAGATAAGAAGGGGAAGGGGGGAAATGTCGGAAGGAAAAAGAGAAGAAAAAGAAAAGGAGAAAAAAAGAAAAGAGAAGAAAAAGAAAAGGAGAAAAAGAAGATAAAGAAGAAGAAGAGAAAGAGGAAGAAAAAGGAGAAGGAAGAGTAAAGAGAAATCAAGGAATCAAGCACCGGATTTAAAGAAATTTGAGGTAGTATTAACATCTAATAAATTTTTGTACAAAATTATATAAACATTTTTAGATTTGTTTAGATATAATTTTGGATAACATGTGGTCTGGATATTTATATAAAATTCTGTTTTGGATGTTTGGACATACATATGGGTGTATGGGATTATATAAAAGAAAATCAAAGGAGAAGATAAATTAAGTTGAATTTCGGAATAATTGGGGTAGCTTCGGTTTTTGGAATTCTGAGAAAATTTGGTAAGGATTTTAAAGAAATGGTCAACATATGAATTATAGATATATGTCTCACGAATCTATAGACTTTAGAATTACTTAATTTGGAGTTCATATGAGGGAGAAATGGCTGATTAATTGATCAGAGGTCGGAATTCAAGATAGTAAAAATAAGTGTTTTTATTTTAATTTTCTGGGAATAATCCGTAGAGAATTTGAAGAAAATATAAACATAAAAGTTGTAGATAATTGTCTTAACTTCTTATAGGATTTAAAAGCACCTCAATCGGAGTTCGTATGAGAGAGATATGATAGAATAAGTGAAGAAAGGTCACAGAACACGGCCAGGCCGTATTCTGGGTTGCTTTAACACGAGTAGGCCGTGTTCGGAGCTGTTTTTAAGCATGTTTGAGGTAGTTTTCAAGCATGGCCGTGTCTTGAACATGGCCAGGCCGTGTTGGGTGCTGGATTATCATACTTTTCACTATTTTATGCCTAAAAATAATTTTGTTTGTTGTAATATTTTTAGGAAACATATATTCAAGAAAAATACTTTTAAATGATGATTTTGGTATCAATGAATTATATTTAGTATTGGTATGTGATGAATGATTATTAATCATTTGGTATAAAAATGATGCATCATATTATGAACGTAATTAAATTGCAAGCGTAAATCTCATGACGAGTTGCTTGATAGTTATGTATTGTATTTGATAAATATGAATTTATATATATACATTTATATGTATGGATGAATATTGACGGGTTGTATGGCTTGAGACGGTACCGAGTAGGGGACGTCCTATTAGCCTGAGTGAGCCAAGGGAGGGCCGCTCCAACCGGGTGACAGTGGTAATGTAAGGGGGCAGGAGGGTGATGTACTCACATTCCCTTATCACTTATTGTGATTGTAATCGATCGGTCACTATGCATATAGTACATGAGTAAATTAAAAGTCGTGATATGGCTGAGCATTAAAAAAATGGATTTTTAGTGCATGTGTAGTATGATAATTATGCATAAACAAAAATTATGATTTTATCTCAAAATTTTGATATTTTTTGTAGTTTATACAGCTGAACATAACTCATATTTTCTCATCATATTTTATTTATGTTAAATCTACTGGGAACCTTTATTCTCACTATTATTGTGGTGTTATGTTCAGATAAAAAGAAATGAGATGCAACATAAAATGACGTTACTGATGGAGATCTAGATGTCAGCACCACCTCCTCACCCTTTGTATTTCAAGGGTGAAGTACTATATAAAGACTGTTAATTATGTACTGAAATGTTGTATTGTATAAATATAATATGTGTGAGGTTTGTAATATATATGTAAACATGTATATTGTGTTTTGAAATGTTGTATTGTATAATTATAACATGTATGAGGTCTGTAATAAATATGTATATATTGTGTTTATACATAAGGCGTATTTAACATGCGTATCGAAAAAAAAAAACCCAGATGTTACATAGTTGGTATCAGAGCGGTCCATCTTAGGCGACCATGGGGTGGGTGGTCACCTAGATTGACTTAAAGGAGTCTTGAATAGTTATGTGGAAACGTTGTGTAAGGTAGCGGATAAATACAGTAGGAAAGTACTAGTATTTTCTATTTATAATCTTATGTAATGTAATAACTACTGTAAAATTTTAAACTGCTGTTGAGTTTGATCACCTCAATAGTGACTAATACTTTGCTTTACTAATACAGTGAGTTATGACACCACCAAGAAGGGATCTGCCAAGCAGTACAGATGCTACCTTAAATAACATAGCCGCAGCTATTCAAGCTCAGGCCGTTGCGACGAATCAGATTCTGCAGCATCTTCAGAATATTAATAATGATGACGAGGTTAGGGGAAATGAAAGAAACCAAAATGGAAACAGAACTGGAAATGGCAAGGGATAGTCTGAATTTATGGGAACGCGACCTTCGTCTTTTGTGGGTGCATATGACCCAATAGTTGCTAAGAGATGGCTAACGGAACTCGAGAAGATTTTTGAAGTTCTAAATTGTTCTGATGAGCAGAAGGTCAATTTTGGGACATATATGCTAAAGGAAGAAGCTGAATACTGGTGAAGAGGAGCCAAAGAATTCTTGGTACATCAAGACAGGGAAATTATATGGCACTTGTTCCGAGAGACTTTTCTGAACAAATATTTTTCCAGTAATGTGAGAGCTGAGAAAGAGATTGAGTTTCTTCAGCTTAGACAAGGAAATGGGACCATTGAGCACTATATTACTAAGTTTGAAGAACTGTCTAAGTTCTCAAGTACTTTGAAGAATAATCCAGATGAAACTTGGAAGGCAGTGAAGTTTGAATCAGGACTGAACCCGGAGCTTAGAAATGTTGTGGTGGCATTAGAGATTCAGGAATATGTCTCGTTGGTAAATAAATGTCAGATACTGGTGACAAGTCTAAAAGTAGTTGAGAATGAAAAGGAGAGGTGGACTCAGTGGAAGCGAAAGAGAGAGTTCCCAGTTATTGATAGAAATACCAGAGAGAAGAATATCATGAGAGGTAAACAACCAGCAACTGTGGAACCCAGATCTTATCTGAAAAATCCGACAATGGGTCAATGTGGAAAATGCAGAAAATTCCATGGGAATAAACCATGTTATTTTGATTCAGTCACTTGCTACTAATGTGGACAGAAGAGGAACATGTCACGATATTGTCCATTGGGAAATGGGAAAGGTATTGCATAAACTCCACAAACGACAGGAAGAGTTTTTACCTTGAGCGGTGCTGAAGCAAAGACAGCTCCTGATTTGATGCAAGGTACGTCATGTATTAACAATTTGTCTATGAATGTATTGTTTGATTCTGGCGCGAGCCATTCTTTCATAGCAATAGAATGTGTGGAGAAATTACAACACTCCATTGCGGAGTTACCATACGAGTTAGCGGTGGTGACACCTACAGGAGGAAAAATAATTACTTCCTCAATGTGTTTGAATTGTTCCATTGTATTGAATGACAGATCCTTTGTAGTGAATCTGATCTGTCTACCTCTAGACGGTATAGATGTCTTCTTGGGTATGGATTGGTTAAGTCAGAATCAAGTCCTCCTTGATTTTTGCAATAAGACTTTTGAGTTTCTCTCGGACCCACCAGAGGACCAAAAGTATAGCATTATTAGTGCTCACCGACTCTATAAGGAGATGTGGGATGCATATTTGAAATGTATTTTCTTGTATACCATCAACCCGAGTATGAAATGGGAACTGCTTGAGATTCCAGTAGTCCGTGAATTTCCAGAGGTTTTTCCCTCTAAATTTCTGAACCTCCACCGAAGAGAGAAGTGGAATTTTCCATCGATCTACCACCAGAGGCGAGGCCTATTTCTATCACTCCCTATAGAATGTCTCCTGTGGAACTACAAGAGCTGAAGAAGCAGATCGAAGAGCTGTTAGAAAAGAATTTTATCAGACCTAGCGTATCACCTTGGGGAGCGCCTGTATTGTTTGTAAAGAAGAAAGATGGTAGTTTGAGATTGTGTATTGATTACAGACAATTGAATAAGGCGACTATTAAGAATAAATATCCATTGCCTAGAATAGACGATCTATTAGATCAATTAAAGGGAGCTACTATTTTCTCTAAGATAGACTTGAGGTCAGGATATCATCAGATCGGAGTTAAAGAAGAAGACATTCCAAAAACAGCTTTCAGAACTTGGTATGGACACTACGAATTTTTAGTCATGCCTTTTGGGGTCACAAATGCACCTGTAGTCTTTATAGACTATATGAATCGCATTTTTAGACCCTACTTGGATCAATTCGTAGTAGTATTCATAGATGATATTTTAATATACTCTAAGAGTGAGGAAGAACATAACCAGCATCTTCGATTAGTACTTCAAGTCTTGAAGGAAAATGAACTTTTCGTTAAGTTAGAAAAATGTGAATTTTGGCTGGAAGAAGTGAAGTTTTTGGGTCACGTAATTTCTAAAGATGGTGTGTCGGTGGATCCCAGTAAAACTGAAGCAGTGCTGAAATGGGAGAGACCTAAAACTGTGACTGAAATTAGAAGTTTCTTGGGTTTAGCAGGATATTACATAAGGTTTATACATGGATTCTCTCAAATAGCTTTGCCTTTGATTCGATTGACCAGAAAAGGAAGTCTTTTTAATTGGACTGAAGAATGCGAGAATAGTTTCCAAGAGCTTAAAGTCAAATTGACTTCTCCACCTGTTCTAGTTGTTCCTAACCCTTCTGGATGCTTTGTAGTCTATACAGATGCTTCCAAGAAAGGTTTAGGTTGTGTTTTGATGCAAGAAAGTAGGGTAGTTGCTTATGCGTCTCGACAATTGAAACCGCATGAGGAGAACTATCCTACTCATGATTTAGAGTTGGCTACAATAGTTTTTGCCCTGAAGATGTGGAGACACTACTTGTATGGAGCAGTATTTGAAATATACAGTGATCACAAGAGTTTAAAGTATCTCTTTGACCAAAAAGAATTGAATATGAGGTAAAGAAGGTGGATGAAATTCATTAATGATTACAAATTTAAATTAAAGTATCACTCAGGGAAGGCAAATGTAGTAGCTGATGCGTTGAGCCGAAAATCGTTGCATTTAAGTCAAATACTGATAAAAGAAATAGAGCTAATTGAGGAATTCAGAAATTTGAAATTATCAGTTATGACTGTTCCTGATAGTTTGATTGTTAGTGAATTAAGAATTGAAAGTGACTTGAAGATTCAGATTAAAGAAGCGCAGACATATAATCAATTTTTACAAGATCGAAGAGATCAGCCTGACTTTGCAATGTCAGATGATAGAATTATTATGTACCGGGGCAGAACATGTATACCACAAGGAGAGAATTTGAAGGCTAAGATTTTGGAAGAAGCTCATCAAAGTAAGTATACAATCCATCCAGGATCTACAAAAATGTATCAAGATTTGAAAAGATTATACTGGTGGCCAAGAATGAAGAGAGACATTGCTGAATATGTGTCTAAGTGTTTGGTTTGTCAAAAGGTGAAAATAGAATACCAAAAACCTTCTGAGATGTTACAACCTTTAGAAATCCCTGAGTGGAAGTGAGATAGTATATCTATGGATTTTGTTGTTGGATTACCTAAGACTCAGACAAGTCATGATGCGATATGGGTAATAGTTGATAGACTGACGAAATCTGCGCACTTTTTACCCATTAAGAAAAATTACTCGTTGAATAAGTTGGTCCAATTGTATATGAAGGAAATTGTACGGTTGCATGGAATTCCTAATAGTATCATTTCAGATCGAGATCCTCGATTTACTTCCAGATTTTGGAGAGCACTACAAGAAGCTTTTGGTACTCGTTTGTGTTTTAGTACTGCATATCATCCTCAAATAGACGGTCAAACGGAGAGAACTATACAGATTTTAGAGGATATGCTAAGAGCGTGCATGCTGGAGCAAGGAAAAGGATGGGATGGATATCTGTCATTGGCTGAGTTTGCGTATAATAACAGTTATCATTCTAGTATCGGAATGGCACCTTATGAAGCTTTGTATGGTAGGAGATGTAAATCGCCATTATGTTGGAATGAAGTGGGGGAGAAAAGGTTATTGGGGCCCGAGTTAGTGCAACATACTTCTGAGCAAATACAGATAATTCGAGATAAAATGCGAAAAGCTCAGAGTCGACAAAAGAGCTATTTCGATAGGAGAAGGAGACCGATACAATTCCAAGAAGGTGAGCATGTGTTCTTGAAAATTTCTCCTACTACCGGAATTGGCTGAGCAATGAAAATTAAGAAATTGAGTCTGAGATATTTAAGACCTTATCAAATTCTAAAAAGGATAGGGTCATCGGCGTATCAGATTGTACTTCCTCCGCATTTATCAAATCTGCATGATGTGTTCCATGTTTCTCAACTTCGAAAGTATCTACCAGATCCGTCGCACATAATTCAAGAAGAAATAATAGTTGTAGACGAGAATCTAACCTACCGACCGAGGCCAATAGTAATTCTAGATAAAAAAGTGAAACAGTTGAGAAATAAAACCATTCCATTGGTGAAGGTAAGATGAGAGAGTTTGACAATGGAAGAGGCCACATGGGAAAGGGAAGATGATATGAGACAAAAATATCCACAACTATTTGAAAACAGGTAAAACTTTAATTTTGAGGACAAAATTCTTTTTAGGGGGGAGAACTGTAACATCCCCAATTTTTCCTTTATGTTACTAATTGAAATTTTTATTTAGAGAGTAGAAAGCATTTTGGACCTCACGGGAGGATTAAATCATTTTACAATTTTACTCAAGTCAAACAAGATCGTAGGATGGTTAAAATGTCATTTATGTAATTTCATTGAAATGGCATTTTTGTAATTAATGGAGGATGTCATTTATGTAATTTGTGGAGAATGGCATTGGTGTAAATAATGAATGATGGCATGGGTATTTTGGGGATAAAGAGGTGGTAGGTAGGGGTAGGTAGGAAAAAAAATAAAAAAAAATAAAAAAATGGGAAGATAAGAAAGGGAAGGGGGGAAATGTCGGAAGGAAAAAGAGAAGAAAAAGAAAAGGAGAAAAAAAGAAAAGAGAAGAAAAAGAAAAGGAGAAAAAGAAAGGGGAAGAAGAGAAAAGGGGAAGAAGAAGAAGATAAAGAAGAAGAAGAGAAAGAGGAAGAGGAAGAAGAGAAAGAGGAAGAAAAATGAGAAGGAAGAGTAAAGAGAAATCAAGGAATCAAGCACCGGGTTTAAAGAAATTTGAGGTAGGATTAACATTTTCTAATAAATTTTTGTATAAAATTATATATACATTTTTAGATTTGTTTAGATATAATTTTGGATAACATGTGGTCTGGATATTTATATAAAATTCTGTTTTGGATGTTTGGACATACATATGGGTGTAGGGGATTATATAAAAGAAAATCAAAGGAGAAGATAAATTAAGTTGAATTTCGAAATAATTGGGGTAGCTTCGGTTTTTGGAATTCTGGGAATATTCGGTAAGGATTTTAAAGAAATGGTCAACATATGAATTGTAGATATATGTCTCACGGATCTATAGACTTTAGAATTACTTAATTTGGAGTTCATATGAGGGAGATATGGCTGATTAATTGAGCAGATGTCGGAATTTAGGATAGTAAAAATAAGTGTTTTTATTTTAATTTTCTGGGAATAATTCGTAGAGAATTTAAAGAAAATATAAACATAAAAGTTCTAGATAATTGTCTTAGCTTCTTATAGGATTTCAAATCACCGCAATCGGAGTTCGTATAAGAGAGATATGATGGAATAAGTGAAGAAAGGTCACAGAACACGGTCAGGCTGTGTTCTGAGTTGCTTTAACATGGGTAGGCCATGTTCGGGGCTCTTTTTAAGCATGTTTGAGGTAGTTTTCAAGCATGGCCGTGTCTTGAACATGGCCAGGCTATGTTGGGTGCTAGATTATCATACTTTTCACTATTTTATGCCTAAAAATAATCTTGTTTGTTGTAATATTTTTAAGAAACATATATTCAAGAAAAATACTTTAAAATGATGATTTTGGTATTAATGAATTATATTGAGTATTGGTATGTGATGAATGATTATTAATCATTTGATATAAAAATGATGCATCATATTATGAAAGTAATTAAATGGCAAGCGTAAATCTCATGACGAGTTGCTTGATAGTTATGTATTGTATTTGATAAATATGAATTTATATATATACATTTATATGTATGGATGAATATTGACGGGTTGTATGGCTTGAGACGGTACCGAGTAGCGGACGCCCTATTAGCCTGAGTGAATCAAGGGAGGGCCGTTCCAACCGGGTGACAGTGGTAATGTGAGGGGGCAGGAGGGTAATGTACTCACATTCCCTTATCACTTATTGTGACTGTAATCGATCAGTCACTATGCATATAGTACATGAGTAAATTAAAAGTCATAATATGGCTGAGCATTAAAAAAATGGATTTTTAGTGCATGTGTAGTATGATAATTATGCATAAACAAAAATTATGATTTTATCTCAAAATTTTGATATTTTTTGTAGTTTATACAGCTGAACATAACTCCTATTTTCTCTTCATATTTTATTTATGTTAAATCTACTGGGAACCTTTATTCTCACTATTATTGTGGTGTTATGTTCAGATAAAAAGAAATGAGATGCAACACAAAATGACGTTACTGATGGAGATCTAGATGTCAGCACCACTTCCTCACCCTTTGTATTTCAAGGGTGAAGTACTATATAAAGATTATTAATTATGTACTGAAATGTTGTATTATATAAATATAATATATGTGAGGTTTGTAATATATATGTAAACATGTATATTGTGTTTTGAAATATTGTATTATATAATTATAATATGTATGAGGTCTGTAATAAATATGTATATATTGTGTTTATACATATGACGTATTTAACATGCGTATCGAAAAAAAAAAACTCAGACGTTACAAAAAAAATTTTAGATTAGTTCCTATTCTATCACATAAATAGGCTAAATATTTTTTTTTTTTACTCTATGTATATAATGTAATTTAAAAATACTATATAAAGTGTTAAAATAAAATTGTATTGTAATAAAAACTAAGCCAGCACAACCTAACTCATTGCACTAAAAGGATGGAGTTGGATTTCGCTTTTATAGGACAGTTTTTGAGGGAGAAAAAAATAAAATAGAATAAAAAGCTTTTAAAGGTTGAGCGGGGCCTACTACAAGTTTCAATAAATACATATAAAGACGTACTGGAAAGAATGTTTTTTTTTTTTCGTTGGTACATCAACAAGAGTAGAAGCCGACTCAATTTCAAACCCGTTCTCCCCCCCCCCCCCCCAACCGAGCTAGTCGGTGGCAAACGGAAAAGAATTAGAAAGCCCATCATGGCTTCGTTTATTTAGTCAGCCCGGCATTAATAGGTTCTACGTTTTTTTTTATAATAATAGTAATAATATTCTATCTTTAACAGCTCTTTTTTTTTTTCTCTTTGATTGCTGGAGGCAATTATACTTAGGTTGGTATGTATGGTAACTATTCTCACTGTTCTTAAAATAAAAAAAAATAAATAAATAGAGCAAAGTTTTGCCATTAAAATTTGAAACCTATAATGGTAAATGAATGTGAAGAGGGACATAAAATAGAGCAAAGTTTACAAAATTGTGAAATAAATTCATATTTTTGAAGTTACATTTTATTTATTTATTTATTTATTTGAGTTCAATCGGAATTCAAGTTCAAAATTTTTTCCTTGAAAATGACTTTTATATCAATATCAATGAGTCAATTTGATTATATTTTTTTATTGCATTATTTGACGGCAACCATGTTTTAGGGTGAGAAATATGTCCCAAATTTTTGATCAAAAAAAAATCCCAATACATATCGCTGTTGTCACATGGCATGTAATTTGAATATTAATTTGAACACTCAAAAAAATTTAAAATTAAAACCAAATAAATTTACTAATATAGAAATTAAATTATTAGTTTACTAATATATAATAAAACTTTTAATTATAATAAAATTTATCAAAGAATCTTAAATCCTTAATTTTTCTACCTCATCTTTCATAAAATTGTTTTGATATACTATGAGATTTCCTCTCAATTCATCACATAAGTAATGAAGTTCAAATTTATTCCTTCTTAGATAGCTGTAATTTTGGCTTGCTAAGGCTTTATAAGTACTCTCAGCACATTTATTATTAATTCACAATTTTTGATAAATTTTTTCTCAAGGTATCCAAGTCATTTATGATAAAAGACTAAGAGTCTGTTTGATTTACTTGTTTTCAGTTTTTATTTTTATTAAAAATTAAAAATAAATATAAAAACGCGTTTATTTACTGTTTTTTATTTTTATTTTTAAAAAATATTTTTTAAATTTTTGAAAATTTTGAAAATATCAAAAAGACATTTTTTAAATTTTCAATTTTGTAGTACATTACAATGATGGAATTTTCATAATTATTTTAAATTATATATATAATATTTTATTATTTATATAATTATAAAATAGTAAAAATAAAAATACAACAATATAACTAAAAAATAATAAAAATAAAAATAAAAATTAAATATATTTTAAAAAATATGAAAACTAAAAATTAAAAACTATTTTTAAAAAATAAATTTCACAAACTAAACGCACCTTAAATATTTTAACAGATTTAGTGGTATCTATGACATGTCATCTTTAAATCAACCACTCGATCTCCCTTTTCCCACTTGGCATCATTCTCTCAAAATGACGCATTTAACCCACCTACCATCTTCATCTAATTAAACCGGAGTTTCCTTCGCTCCAAAATGGGATATCCAAAGTGATTTAGGGAAGAAAAAAAAAAACCCTGTTTTGGTAGTTATTCATTTCAAACAAAACACAATTCATAATTTCAAGATAGTTAGTAGTAACTACTAAACAAGGCACTCGCAAAAATTGGTTTAGGGTTTTTCATTTCTTTCGTTCCTAGATTGGTTTTATTTTGAGAAAGTTGTGCCCAGTGGAAAAAACAATTCTGATTGGACAATTTAATGATGACACATCGAACATAACGATCCATAGATAATTGAATATATTGTTCATAATATTTCTATGTCTCGAGGACTTAAATGATAACACAATTTTATTAAAAATTGAGAAAACCTAAATTTGTGGGAGAATCAAAATATAATTTTGGTGGAGAGTTTTAATTGTTAAAAGAATATTAAAGAATCAATAGAAAAATTAAATTTTCATCTAAATAGATAAACTTTCAATTTATTCCCTCACAATTTAATTATTTTAATATAATTTTTCATAAATAAAAATTATTTCAATGTCACTTCTCAATTAAGTTTTTATTCAAAATATAATAAATTTATTTGATTTGACGTATAAATTGGGACACTCAGGTGACACTTATATTTTGTTTATAAATACTATATCCGCATCAATTTATATGTCAAGTTAAATATATGTGACAAAAAATTGTAATATCAGTAATGAATTAAATTTTAGCATCAAATTTTGAATGGAAATTTAATTGAGAGATGACATTGCTAATATTTTTATACACAAGACACAATTGAAAAAAAAAATTATGAACGATTAAAATTAAGAGTTAAACTATTTGTTAAAGACAAAAAAATTAGATTTTCTTCAAGAATTACATATTAAATAACGCGTTACAAATTTTATCAAGGATAAAGAAAAGAGGCAATTGATATGGATTGATGTTTCCAATGACCTTTTTTGTTAATATAGATCAATGTACATTGTGGTTTTTATTCTTCAAACTCTATGAAATTGTAGAGAATCAAAATTTGGTTTCTAAGAGAGCTTCCTAACCCTATCACTCATGTTACTAATTGGCATATAGTGGCCTTTGCGAAACACATTCTATAAGGTTAATGTTATTATCAAAAGAGACCTTGACAACTTTCTTTCTCACTTCGACACTCTCACTAATTGCATAGGAACACGTGCACTAGGGACAAACCCCCATCTTAACCTACACATTGAAATTTCTACCTAGTAATAAAAGTAAGGTAAATTCTTTTTCAGAAGTGGAAGCTGGATTATCTATGAAGGCCTTTATATATTGTTTGAGGTTATTAAAGGCCTAGTTTGGCTTGAGATATGCTATGAAACCTTACGATAGTGCACATTGTAGTGTCCTAAGAGTTTTCCATAAGTGAGATTTAGGGTATTATTATGAAGAATTCCTTAATTACACTCATTACATTTATAGCTGTAAGGAGTCAATAAAAACATAATAAAATGGAAGTGTTAGATGGTGGCAACTATCGACTTGCACATTTTAATGAATTATTTTCAATTCTTTACACATATTTTAATACAAGTGTAATTAAGAATTTTGGACTGTTATACCCCTTTTGGAAGACTTTATACCAATGTGCACAAGATGCTCCATTCAAGTACCTCAATGTCCCATGCGTCTTAGTACTCTGGACCCAGCTCTCAATCCACATTGGCAAATTAGAATATGGTAAGAACAACATTCATTTTTACATTTTTTTTAAATAAATTTCCTTCTTTTTCAAAACTCTCAAAATTAATCTTAAAACATGTATTTAAGACCCATTAGCCAAGTTATATTTGCCCAATCTAAAAATATGATGCCAGGTCTATACGATGATGAGCTAGAATATTGCATAATTAAAGTTATTTTTCCTTTAAAATTTTTATTTTAATCAAACGTATAATGCCTATAATTTTTGCTATTTTCATTTTATATTTTATTTCTTCACAATTGGGTTCTTTTGCAAATATTTTTCAATTATATCCTTACCATCATCAATCGTATAACTCTTAGCAACATGCCCAAATGGCTAACAAAACTCGTATCTGACGTGTTAGTGAATGTTGATACTGTTATTCATTCTGTTAGGCTTGATAGTTTATGTTACACAATTGTTAGGGCTTCTGCTATCTTAGTCAATATAAATACCAATATCTTGTACACATTCAAGGTGATGAAATGAGAATATTATGAACATTTCTTTCTGGTTATTATTTGTAATAACCGTAAAATTTAACGAAAATTCTAACTAAAGAAAATTTAGAATAAAAGAGAGAATTTTGAAAATAGAGATAAGAACGATGAAAATAAGTTTATTTATTACATGGATTAAAGAAGTACAAAGAAAATATGAGAATTTACCTTTTGGTGCGTAATTTTTATTTTAAATGATAGTATTTTGCTATAAAAAATAAATTTTTATTTGTTTAGAAATGATTATGTCTTGCTAAAATTAAGTGAATTTTTAATTAAAATAAATATTGTTTTGCTTAAAATAATTATATTGACTTCTAATATATTTTTGTTGTATTTTTAGAAATATTTTTTCTTTTAATAAGGATAAAGATATTTATTTTGAGATTTTTTTTATTACGATTTTTATCAAGAAAAATTATGATTAAAGAGTTTAACTAAAGGTTTATGAGAATGTAAATTTTTAGAAATTTTTAAGATATTTTAGGATGAAAAATAAATTTTATATGAATTTATATAAAAGAAAATCCTATTATTTAATTATTAAATTATTATTATAAAAAATAATAAATAAATAAAAAACTTAAAAGAAAAAGTCGGGGAAGAGACTACGGAGGCTACCAGACTTTTCGAAGAAAAACGAGAAAGAAGGAATATTAAGTGAATAGTAACTGTCAACTTTTTCTCTAAATTTAGAATACCTATTGGCTTCCGATCTCAAAACTGAAGGTGTTACTAGATTCAGGACGAAGAATACTACAATTTTGACCGATCAATTTTTCAAATTAGCCGTTGAATTGTCATAGATCTGAAGTAGAAAATTTCAAAAAAAAGTAAATTCTGAAACTTTTACTTAGAGACCTCTAATTGAAATTCTGACACCGTAGATGGATTCAGGAGTTAAATAAACCTTAGGATAGGTATATTTTCGGCCATCTAATAGTCTTTTTGTTCGTCGTAAATAGTGTTTTTCGGTAGGTGAATAGTATTTTCTAGCGAGTGAATAGTATTTTCTGACAGTGAATAGTGATCAAGTTCCCAAAGTTGCTATCTTGATTGTTTGGACCCTCCGGATACGTTTTTGAGATCAAGTTGATCAAATAGAGATTGGAAAAGTACATTTTAGGGCTGTCCAATCTGGAGCCTTTACCTGTGAGTAGATAATTCTTTCTATGGTTTGCTTTTACTCTTCTTGAACTGTACATTGATAAATGAGCATGATTACAAGTTATTTATACTTTTATATGTTCCTGAAATGATTTAGAATATCTGAAATGGTTGCAATATGATATCTAGTTCAAGAAGAGTATGAATTTTGAAATACATTGAACATGTGATTTTTTACATGTATTTTTTATGATATGGCAAAGGAAATATGTTATGCATCTGATATTGATTTATACAGTGAAATGTTTGCCTTGGATATAGGCATGTATATATGATTCTCCTGATTGGGAAGTTTTGACAGATGAATATACTAAGACTCAAAGTCTATATTATATTGACAATTTTATACTGGATTATATGGCATATGTGCATATGGTATTTTCTGTGAAAGAATCCTATTGGAAACACTGTCTGCTAACAACAGGTGATGTTAGCTCTGGTGCGCACCTTGATTGCCTCAGCTAGCAAGGGAGGTGGTGCTAGTCTCGTGTGAGGGCCAACACACGGGAGATTATATGTGAAGGAGAGCGGAATGCCTCCTATATATGGCCGAGATGCCAGTTATATGAGATGTTATTTGCCTTCCCTTGCTGTGTGCTTGAAAAAGACCCATACAGAGTCCCTTTGCGTGTCCTCTTGAATGGTAGTAGGGCAAACTTCAGTGGGATGCTGAGTTTAGGCAAATCCTATACCACCAAAGTACGGAAGGGGTTAAACTCTAGTATGGTGGTTCTGATACGAGATCCTCCGAATATTTTATGAGAAATGTTTTGATGCATAACATGATTTGGTTAATGATTCTACAGTATTGAATATGATTTTGAACATGATTTGAATAATGTTTATTCAGTACTACATACGGTTTGAAATACCTGATTATGAATTTTGAACAGAGAATATTTGAAAATGCGGGTCCCATATGGATGTACTTCTGAAATTTAATTTTTGATGAGATAATTTTTTATTATATGAGTACATCCATATGTTGACCTGAGAGGTCATAGAAGGTGTTATCTGCTCACCGAGTTGTAAAATTCACTACACGTGGTTTATATGTTTTTCAGATAAAAACTCAAAGTTTGGTTATACGGCTTCTTGATCAATTAGGTGTCGTACATCTGTGGTGAGCCTAAATTGTTTCTGGGCTCTCAGTGTTTAATTTGTAATATAAATGTACCCTAAAGTTGCTCTGAATGCCACAGGCAGGATCCTTATTTCCGTTGTAACTCTGATAGACATAGAATTTGCATGTATAATTAGCAGTATTGCAAACTTGTAAACTTATGACATTATCCTGATATATGATGTTGTAAAATTATTTGCAAATGGATAAAGATAAAATTATTGGATAATAGAGTTATTCGCGTTCCTAAATTAGGGACGTGACAAGTTGGTATCAGAGCATTAAGTTTCCTTGTGGCTATCAGAGCAAAGAATTCTGTAGTAGGACTTTGAGTATGGGTATGTAACCGCAGACATATTTATACTTACGGTGCTGCTTTGGAATTCTATAGGGTGTCATCATCTTCTTCATTTTGACTCTTTTCCTTATGTGTGCGATGTTTAAACATCAATTCATATATTCTAGATGATGCTTCTTGAGTATGGACTAGCAGTTCAGCTTTTACACTCGTATTGTAGAACAGTGAAAAAGGGAACCCTTTTGGGTATAAAGAAAAAGAACTAATTGAAATTAAAAAGATTTCATCCGAACACAAAGATAATGGCTTGTTTGGATGTCAAGACGGTTTGAATTGGTTGTTTGATTTGCTTATGTGAAGCGATATGATGAATGGTTAACATAATATTGATAGTGGATTATGATGTGATCGATGTTGTTAGTTTCAAGAAAACAGTTTGTAATAAAGTGAGTGTGTTGAAAATAGATATAAATCTCTTCTTGGATGGATGAGTTGGAATCTATGTATATAAATAGATTTGACAAGCTGTGGGGTGGATCGAATTTGAGAACAGAGAATCTATGAAGATAATGTTTTCAATGATAGATTTTATTGATATAAAGAATTCGTAAATAGTTTGGTTTTCAATAATATTATGTATAAGCATTATGAGAAAGGAATGTTTGCCCATAGAAATTTAAAATTTGAGGCATGCAAAATGGGTTATTCATGTCAAGGACTCTTGGATAGACATAAACTTTTCATGATTGATGGTTAAGACATTGCATAAGCATGTTAAAGAATAAAGTCAAAATAGGATGACCTTGTTTGAGTGTTTTGAAGTGTGTTCTAGCTGATACAGTATGAAAATGTCATCAATAGCATAAAAAGTTAGTAAAGGAGTTGCAAGTAGTAAAAAATCAGTAGAAGTATGTACCCAGTAATTTAATTTCAGCTTTAACAGCTCATAAGTTATTACAAAAATGGTGCTAAGGATATTTGACAGTGGTAAGAGATGTTGATATACTAAAGTAACTCAAGTTCCAGTGGTTAGAGAATTTTATGATTGTAATTCCTGAAGAATTTTCAGGATTACCTCAAAACATAAAATAGAATTTGGTATTGATTTATTTCCTGAAACCTAACCAGTGTCTATATTTTCATATAGAATGGCAACCACTGAACTTAAAGAATTGAAAAGGAATTAGTTACAAGACATATAAGACAAGTGATTCAAATGCCCCTAGTACTTTTACTTGGAGTGGTCCAGTTCTATCTGTGAAAAAGAAAGATGGATCACTATGACTATGCATAGATTATAGACAGTTGAATAAAGTGACAATGTGGAATAAATACCTATTACCTCGTATAGATGATCTGTTTGACCAGATATAAAGTACTCAACATTTTTTAAAAATTGATTTGATTTGATATCTGGATATCATAAATTAAGAATAAGAGAAGAGGATATTGCAAAAAAAATTGCTTTCAAGATTCGGCATAGACATTATGAGTTTTTAGTTATGTTATTTGGATTGACAAATGCCCTAACTACATTCATATATTTAATGAATACGTAATTAAGCCATCCCTAAATTAAGTTGTTATTATATCTATTGATGATATACTAGAATATTTCAAGAGTTCAGAGAATCATAAGCGACATTTAAAGATAGTTTTACAGACTCTAAGGGAGTATCAGCTATATGTTAAGTTCTCAAAATACGAATTCTGACTTAGTAGTGTTACTTCCTTAAGGTATGTGGCTAGTAAGATGGTATGCAAGTTCATCTTTAGAAAGTAAAAGTGGTACAACAATGTCCACATCTTGCTACAGTTATAGATGAAGATCTAAGTCTAACTTACGCTTTTCGCGATTGTCTGTCGTCCAATTTATTCGAGCCATAGTTGGATCAGGTACATGAATATATGCTTGTAAAGCATCAATCAACTCCTCAGCATTTGAAGCTGAGATGAGAATTCATCGTATTGAGTGTGAAATAAACCTTTGTTCCATAGCATGATCAAGAAAAGACAACAGACCATCAAAGAAATAGTTAACATTTAACAAACCTATCAGTTTGTGATGCATATTTAGTTGTGCCCAAGAGACTATTTGGAAAATCTCCTCTAAAGTACCAAAATCCCCTGGTAAGGCAATGAAGGCATCAGCATTGCTCATCATTCTAGTCATGCGCTCATGCATAGAAGCAACCATAAATTCTTCCCCAATTTTCTTTCCTATGATGTTGGATGCAGCTAGAGCTGTAGGAATAATACCTAGAACTTGACATCCTCCTACATGTACAGCTGTAGACACACACCTCATTAACCCACAGTTACCTCCACCATAGACTAAATGAATTTTTCTCCTGGCCAGCACCATACTCAGGTTTTGTGCTACTTTCACATATTCTCCATTTTTCCCAGGACTGTAACCACAAAAGATACAAATATTTTGAAACTGACAGAATGCGATTCCCTCCATAGCTATACACATTTTAACTTTGAGTATGAAAGTAAAGATATTAACTTGTGTATTTATAGAATTCAGAGAAGGACATACATATGATAGCTATGTGAATAAGCTGAGCATAATTAGAACAACTATATGAGTGATTGATGGATATCAGCTAAATTAAAGGTGAAATTTTCAAAAATGACGGCAAGCATGTATATGTACAATAGTTATGATAGTAGTTTACATTAAGCAGATAAAGAGAATAATGTTAAGATATCACCAGAAAATTTTCTTTTTCTTGATGTCCTTGATGAAGGATTGATGTCTTAATTCTTATAGAGAAGTTGTAGACGATAGGTGTCATTGTAAAAAAAAATGCAAACTAGATAATTATTGAAGAGGGACAATTAAATGATTTTTCTTGTTTTCTCAATGCTCTTGCCAGTCGACTATTGGTATTATTAAGTCGATTAACTATTTTGAGAAATTTTAATTTGGACTGGTTATTTTACAATTGATTGATTACATATATTTTGAAATAATCAACTGTATCCTACCAGTTAACTATGTATTTTTTTGATTTTTACAGACTTTTATAAGCTCATAAATGTTTCTTTTTCCATATGCTATCTTTCTACCGAATATCAACAGATTTAAAGTAGATTTTGACACATATATTCAAAATTTGCGGCCATCGATTTTTGTCGAAATAGCAGCTAAGTTTTGTTTACAGATTTTCAAAAATTACGGTCACCGGTTTTAATTTTATTTCAATATTTTGTCCAAATTTCTGACTTCCTATTTTGGTACCATGCTTTAATATGAATTCCACATTTTCTGTTGCATTGTCCTACATTAATGTTTGGCATTAAATGTAAAGTTCTTTTCTCTCATTACAAGAAAAGTTAATTTATTTTCTTTGAAACTCAGTTATTTTGGTATCCAAGTAGTTAGTAGGTTAAAGTAATAAAAAGTTTGTAAGGAATGGACGGATGATGGCCTTATGGTGTTTTGACGAATGTAATCAAAAGAATTAGTGGTGTTGAAGATCTTGAGAAAGAAAATATGAGAAGTAATCTTTGAACTCTTAATTTGGAAATATGGAGAATATTTTGAGAATCATGTCCGAAAGTAATGTAAGTGATCAAGATATTTGTGTTAAAGGTTTATACTATGCTAAATCGAATCTAGTATTTAAGATGTGAATTATGTTAAAATTGAGAATTTATGTATGAGTAATTGTTGGGCAAGATCTTCTTGAAATGATTGAATAAATTAAACGGAATTGATATAAGTTAGAATGAGGTGCTTTTAGATATGATAGAAGAAATGATTGAAATTTTTGATAATGAGTTTAATGGTGTTAATAAGATGGTATAGAATTACTGTGATGAGGTAAGTTGGAATTATTAGACATGTGTCAATGGTACATAAACGTTATAAAAGGTTTGATGAATTTATTGCTACGTATGTTTAACATGTTGATTAAATGATTTTAAGATAAAAATAGATGATATTCATGGGATGATATTGACATTTGAAAATCAAAAATGACTTGATAGAAGACTAGAATAAGAAAAGATAATTACCCAATATGGGTATAAAGATGTTCTGTTATGTGTATGTTTTCTAATATCGACTTATAGATATATGCATGCGAGTTTGAGGATATAAAGGAATGAGATACTCAATGGTTTAAGAGTTCCTTATATGTATATATATAAGTTGTTGAATACTTTTTATAAAGTAAAATTGATTAGAAAAGAAATACAAGTAATTCAATACTAGTCAAAAGTCTATAAGGACCATGAATGTTGAGCACTAGAAATTATCAGTTGGTGACCACATATTTTTGAAGGACTCACTAATGGAAGAGGTAATGAGGTTTGGAAAGAAGAAAGTACCTATCAGATTTTTTCTCATGTTATTGGATTTTAAGAAATTCAACCGAATATAAACTTGGCTTAATTATGAGAAAAAAAATCAATGATTATTGTTGATTGATAAGTGAAGAACTTATGGATGAAAGAAATCCCTATAGTTAAGTTTATATGTGAGGAAGCCACCTGAGAAGTACAAGATGGCATACAGATGAGATATCCCCAATTATTCAAGTAATAAGGTTGGTAACTTTAAATTATGTCTTATTTTTATTCCCTACATGTAGTAGGATGGTGATGAAATTCGGGGACCGAATTTCTTTAAGGGGGGAAGAATGTAATAACCGTAAAATTTAACGAAAATTCCAATTAAAGAAAATTTGGAATAAAAGAGAGAATTTTGAAAATAGAGATAAGAACGGTGAAAATAAGTTTATTTATTACATGGATTAAAGAAGAACAAAGAAAATATGAGAATTTACCTTTTAGCGCGTAATTTTTATTTTAAATGATAGTATTTTGCTATAAAAAATATATTTTTATTTGTTTAGAAATGATTATGTCTTGCTAAAATTAAGTGGATTTTTAATTAAAATAAGTATTGTTTTGCTTAAAATAATTATATTGGCCTCTAATACATTTTTGTTGTATTTTTAGAAATATTCATTCTTTTAATAAGGATAAAGATATTTATTTTAAGATTTGTTTTATTACGATTTTTATAAAAAAAAAATCATGATTAAAGAGTTTAACTAAAATTTTATGAGAATGTAAATTTTTAAAAAATTTTGAGATATTTTAGGATGAAAAATAGAATTTATATGAATTTATATAAAATAAAATTCTATTATTTAATTATTAAATTATAATAATAATAATAATAAATAAATAAATAACTTCAAAGAGGAAGTCAGGGAAGAGACTACGGAGGCTACTAGACTTTTCAAAGAAAAACGAAAAAGAAGGAATAGTGAGTGAATAGTAACTGTCAACTTTTTCTCTAAATTTGAAGTGCCTATTGACTTCCAATCTCAAAACTGAAGGTGTTACTGGATTCAGGACGAAGAATACTACAATTTTGACCGATCAATTTTTCAAATTAGCCGTTGAATCATCGTAGATCTGAAGTAGAAAATTTCAAAAACAGATAAATTCTGAAACTTTTATTTAGAGACCTCTAATTGAAATTTTGATACTGTAGATGGATTCAGGAGTTAGATAAACCTTACTTGTGAGTAGATAATTCTTTCTATGCCTTGCTTTTGCTCTTCTTGAACTGTACATTGATAAATGAGTATGATTACAAGTTATTTATACTTTTATATGTTCCTGAAATGGTTTAGAATATATGAAATGGTTGCAATATGATATCTAGTTCAAGAAGAGTATGACTTTTGAAATGAATTTTGAAATACATTGAACATGTGATTTTTACATGTATTTTTCATGATATGGCAAATGAAATATGTTATGCATCTGATATTGATTTATACAGTGAAATGTTTGCCTCAGATATAGGCATGTATATATGATTCTCCTGATTGGGAAGTTTTGACAGATGAATATACTGAGACTCAAAGTTTGTATTATATTGAAAATTTTATACTGAATTACATGGCATATGTGCATATGGTATTTTTTATGGAGAAATCCTATTGGAAACACTGTTTGCTAACAGCAGGTGATGTTAGTCCTGGTGCGCACCTTAATTGCCTCAGCTAGCAGGGGAGGTGGTGCTAGCCTCGTGTGAGGGTCAACACACAGGAGATTATATGTGAAGGAGAGCGGAATGCCTCATATATATGGGCGAGATACTAGTTATATGAGATGTTATTTGCCTTCTCTTGCTGTGTGCTTGGGAAAGACCCATACAGAGTCTCTTCGCGTGTCCTCTTGAATGGTAGTAGGGCAAACTTCAGTGGGATGCTGAGTTTAAGCAAATCTTATACTACCAAAGTACGGAATGGGTCAAACTCTAATATGGTGGTTCTGATACGGGATCCTCCGAATATTTTATGAGAAATGGTTTGATGCATAACATGATTTGGTTAATGATTCTACAATATTGAATATGATTTTGAACATGATTTGAATAATGTTTATTCAGTACTACATACGGTTTGAAATACCTGATTATGAATTTTGAACAGAGAATATTTGAAAATGCGGGTCCCATATGGATGTACTTCTGAAATATAATTTTTGATGAGATAATTTTTTATTATATGAGTACATCCATATGTTGATCTGAGAGGTCATAGGAGGTGTTATCTGCTCACTGAGTTGTAAAATTCACTACACGTTGTTTATATATTTTTCAGATAAAAACTCAGAGTTTGGTTCTACGGCTTCTTGATCGATTAGGTGTCGTACATCTGTGGTGAGCCTAAATTGTTTCTGGGCTCTCAGTGTTTAATTTGTAATATAAATGTACTCTAGAGTTGCTCTGAACGCCACAGGCAGGATCCTTGTTTCTGTTATAACTCTGATAGACATAGAATTGGCATGTATAATTAGCAGTATTGCAAACTTGTAAACTTATGACATTATCCTGATATATAATGTTGTAAAATTATTTGCAAATGGATAAAGATAAAATTATTAGATAATAGAGTTATTCGCGTTCCTAAATTAGGGACGTGACATTATTCATCTTTTTCATAAATCCTATCATGGTATTTGAACCATATTCTCTCTAATGGAGAGTCTCTTACCTTCCAACTCTCTGATGTCTTCTCAAAGAAAGGATCTTGTAACATTTTCTCATTCCATTTTTGTAATACTGGATGAGAACAATTTCTTATTATGGAAGCAGCAAATTGCCGCAGCAATCCGTGGCCATAAGTTGCAGAAATTTCTTGAAGGAGAAACTTGCGTTCCACAAAAGTACAAGTCACAAGAAGATGAAGAGTTAGGAAGGATCAATGGTGAATTTCTAGATTGGAAGCAACAAGACTAGTTGTTGTTGTCTTGGTTGCTGTCCTCCATGGCAGAGAATGTGCTTCTCAAACAAGACTAAAGATAAAGTAGTTCAAATCTCAACTTTATAGCCCCGAGAAGGGTTCTATGTCAATCAATGAGATTTTACTCAAAATCAAAGCTACTATAGATGCATTATTTTATATCGATTTATCCAGTATCAATAAATGATAATACAGAATCAATTCTAGAAGGAATTCCTGAAAAGTATGATGTGTTTGTCTTACTACCGACCCAATACTTCTTAAAATTTTATTGAGGCCTAAAATTTTTTTTGAAAGTGAGGCATTTTTAAAAAAATTATTAAGATAGATAATAAAAAAAAAATTTGAGGTCTAAAGCTCTAACTTGACTAACTTTACCCTTGGGCTGGCCCTAAACTTTGTCTCCTCCATGTCATCCAAAATTGATCCATTTACAATTAGTGAGATTGAGTCTTTATTGTTAGCTCAAGAGAGTAAAATTGAGAAGCATGTCAAAGCAGTTGATTTTGATTATGTTAACATGGCTTAAATGCAAGTAAGAAATATTAATGGTGGGAGAAATTCTTTGATTCAAGGTGGTTTCAGAGGTAATTCAACTAGAAATTATCTTGGAGGTTATAATGGTGTAAGATTTAGAAGAAGAGCTTTGATAATAGGTTCTAATGAGAATACTTGTCAACTCTGGAAAATATGGTCATCTTGCTTGGAGTGGTACCATGATTTCGATATTTCTTTACAACAATACCAAATGTCAATTATGGTGGCTACTTAAGAATATATATATATTCTTGCTACCGTAGCTTCTTCTTTCAATTCGTGTGTTCTTTGTCTCACCAATGTACTTCACGATCCGTTCATAAATAAAAACCCATTAAGCGTTTCTAAATTTGCTAAAGATAATTCTTGCTTCGTTGAATTTCATTCTGATCCTTATTTTCATAAAAATCAAGTCACCTTTCCATGCGAAGCCAACTATATCTTATTATTTGTATCGGTGACAAAGCTAGGCTTCTCTCTGGTATGGCCCAGCTTTGAAAAATAGCTTGAAGCTTGGGTGCCAAGAATGATTTTCTAAGATTATCCTATTTTTATTTATTGACGCCGATTCCTAATTCCAATAGCTGTCAAAGGCTAATAGTGGTCCCCTCACCATACTGGGGACACTTTTGCGATTATGAGAAATTCGTATCCAAATTAAGAGAGGAGAAAATTCTTATGTGGAGTTGGTTCACGTGCTTTGGATTTAAAAACATGCTGTATATATATATATATGTGGCAAAACTAATTACAATAGGGAGTTTAGATGAAAAGTTCTTTGATGTTTAAACTATTCTATGTTTTGTGCATCCCTCTAACTCTTCAATTTGAACTTGAATACGAAGAATTTAATACCAGACGAGTTGGTCTCTCATAAAATTGAACATATAATGCTCGTTTAGTATAGTTATTTTAAATTTTTATTTAAAGTATTTAGTTTATGTTTTCTATTTTTATTTTTAAAAAATGTCAATATTGTAACACACCGCAGTAATATAATTTTTGTAATTATTTTGAACTTATATAATTACAATATGTATAAATAATATTCAAATGTTTATATAATTAAAAAATGATGAAAATAAAAATAAAGTGAAAAAATAATAAAAATGTAAATAAAGTGAAAGTACAAACTAAATGTATTTTTTAAAAAATATGAAAAATAAAATAATTTAAAAAAATATATATAAAAAAATTTCACAAATCTAATGGACAATAAGTAATTGGTATAAGAGGAGGATGGTTGTGTTGTGAGGAAGCAAAAGATAAAGCAAGTGGGTTATTATTATATGAATGATTTAACAGAGGTCACATTTCTATATTTATAACATCACCTGGTTCAATGAACGAAATTTTAAAATATTGCTTTTATCAACTCTTCTGAATAGGATCCAACAATTTTGCATGATAACTGTCACTCAAAGTTAGTGTGCCATATAAGTGTGTTGCTCAAGTTATACCTACTGCGACAAAGATATATTAAATTAATAATTTAAAGTTATAAGAATTTAATAAAATAAAGTTTAGAAGGTAAATCAAAACTTTATTGAAATTATAAAGATAAAACGTTTAATTACATCTAAACTTTTATTTAAGATATAACTACTTGTGCATGTAACTTATCACTTGGGTATCTGCGTACTATTATATAAACGTGGCAACGCAATTTAAGGCATCATGCTGTTGACATTTATTTCATTTTAGATGAGTATTATAGGCTTGCAAAATTACCGTCTTCCACGTTCGTATTTTTCTAATGTAAGTTTATCTTCGTTACCTAAAGCCATCATTGCCAGTTGCATTTAAATATTTGAAGTGAGACATTTTTTTTTTTTAAGACCCGTGTTAGCTTAATACAGAATTAATATCAGTAACTGAGAGCATAATATAAAGAAAAAATAGATCAAAACAAAGGCTATTCAAATTTAACTCTTAAGTTTATTAACTTTTGAACATGTGAAAAAAAAATCAAGTATTATGATCAGAGAATATAAAAGCAATACAAATTTAAAATTATAGATAAAGAAGATCAAACAAAAGATTACTCAAATCTAACTCTTAAATTTATCACTTTTTAAACAAGTAAAAAAATAAAGTATTACAATAAAATAATACAAAAGCAATATACATTTGAAATTGTAGTATACCAAATTACAATTTAAACATAACAAAAATTTAACTTATACAACACATAATTGAAAAAAACAAAGAACCATCTAAAAAGATAATATAATTCTTAATTTTTTTACAGTTAATTATTTTGTATATTCTTGTTTTAATATACAAACAAAAATTATAGATTTATGTGTAACAAATGCATAATCTTAGAGATTTGAAACTTCTTCTAACAAAGAAAGAGAAAATTTCTTTCAATAAAAAAAGTTCATTAAAAACAACTCTCTTAAAACAAAAAAAGAAACAATCAAGAAAGCTAAAAGTAAGACTAGAATCAATCTATAAACCAGCATGCACAAACCAAAGGCGTTGGCAACTAGGAAGAGCAGGATTCAGAAACTTGCACCCGAAAACATGCAACTCTATTGTCCTCTCAAATGATTGGCTTGAGTCAATCCTTCCCTTAATAAAATGTCAAAAATTCTCATTCAAACGCACAAGTCCAAAACTTTCTGGTCAATACCCTTCTCGCAACCAATACCCAACCCTCCAAGAATATTTATCCATCAAATCCAGCAGCAACAAAACCACAACTACTCCAAAAGCCAACCCATCATCGAGAAGGAATAGTTCACAAAACAAAGCAGAAAGCTGAGGAAGATATCGTGTCAGGTAAAGAGACAAGAAATTGAAATTTTTTTAAATAGTTTTTATTTTATAAATAATTTTCAAATTTAACTATAAATAAATATATAAATATGTAAATATATATGTGTATAATTAGGATAAATTTATTAATTTTTTTTCAGACAAAATGTAGCCACTAGCCAGGAATTTTTTAAGAAAAAAAGAACGGGTGGAAACTTGGCAGCCTCGAAGCGGTCCCACTTTATACTTTTCATCCCACTGTTTCCTTTCCGGTTTTCCCCTCCTCCAAGGCCAGAACTTCATTTTTATTGTTGCCCATGGTTTCTAAAACCAACCTCTCCTTGTAAAGTGCCAAAGTCCCACGGCCTTATATATCAAGTATCAACTTCTCAAAACCCATAAAAACCCAGAAAGTCTGGTCCCTTCTAATACCATTCATACCTTCGGAATTTTCATTACCATTTCCCATACATGGAAGCTGCTACTCAAGTTGGTTCAGCGGTTCGCCCCAATTCGGCACCGGCTCCAGCGCCGGTACGGCCTTCCGTCTCCACTGGCACGATGGGCCGCCACCTGGCTTGGCGGCTTGTTGAGATTGGTGTCAAGGATGTCTTCTCTGTTCCGGGGGACTTCAATTTAACTCTTCTGGACCATCTGATCGCCGAGCCAGAGCTCAACTTGATCGGCTGCTGCAACGAGCTCAACGCCGGCTATGCAGCAGACGGCTACGCACGTGCCAAGGGCGTTGGAGCGTGTGTGGTCACCTTCTCCGTCGGTGGTCTCAGTGTTCTCAATGCCATTGCTGGAGCTTATAGTGAGAACCTGCCAGTGATTTGCATAGTTGGGGGACCGAATTCTAATGATTATGGGACGAACCGCATCCTCCATCACACAATAGGGTTGCCCGATTTTAGCCAAGAGCTTCGGTGCTTTCAGACAATCACATGTTCTCAGGTGAGTCGGGATTGATGGTTTGGTGTCAAAATTTAATGGTGCTGATTTTGAAACCTGATCTTGATTTGATGATGCTCCTGATGATGTGTCAGGCAGTGGTGAATAACTTGGATGATGCGCACGAGCTTATTGATACAGCGATCTCTACTGCTTTGAAGGAAAGCAAGCCTGTTTATATCAGCATAAGTTGTAATCTGCCTGGAATTCCTCATCCAACTTTTGCGAGAGACCCAGTTCCATTTTTTCTGGCACCAAAGTATGACTTCTATTTTGTTGATCACCCATTTTGTTATACCGTTTTTTGATAGAACTTTTTTTATACCTTAATTCGAGGTTATATCCAAGTCATTTGTCTTGACTGTGAGTGGTCACTGTTACCATGTGTACTGGTGTTCCACCCTTTGACATTTCTCCATGGATTTACATAGATTTTTGCACTCACATGTCTAAGAAGAGTATCATATTGATATAAATGTCCTTAACTGTGTCCTGTGGTGATTTTGGCTCCAGTATACTACCACGCGTATGTCCAAACTTAACAACACTTACGTATGTACCAACTGATACATATATGTGTTTATGTCTGTATATATATCTTGGCTCTTGAGATTCGCGTGAAATGTGTGTAGACTGTAGTCTAGACTTCACCTGCTCCGAATCTTATGTTCCCTTCTCCAGAGATAGGCTAGACGTTTGAGAATATTTTTTCTGTTTCCCTTCCCCAATATTTTCTCTTTACTAGTGTATACACATTTAACATCACACTAGAATCTCTAATTTTTTGCAGGATGAGCAATCAATTAGGATTAGAAGCAGCAGTGGATGCAACAGCTGCTTTTCTGAACAAAGCCGTGAAGCCAGTCATTGTAGGTGGGCCCAAACTAAGGGTAACAAAGGCACAACGGGCCTTCATGGAGTTTGCAGAAGCCAGTGGATATCCAATAGCCGTTATGCCTTCAGGGAAGGGGCTTGTGCCAGAGCAGGATCCACACTTCATTGGGACATATTGGGGTGCTGTCAGTACTAGCTTTTGTGGTGAGATAGTGGAGTCTGCTGATGCCTATGTTTTTGTTGGCCCCATTTTCAATGACTACAGCTCCGTAGGTTACTCATTATTGATAAAGAAGGAGAAATCAGTTATAGTGCAGCCTAATCGGGTAACAATTGGCAATGGTCCTTCGTTTGGCTGGGTATTCATGGCTGATTTCTTATCTGCATTGTCCAAGAAGCTTAAGAGAAACAGCACGGCTTTGGAGAATCACCGACGTATTTTTGTCCCTCCAGGCATTCCTTTGAAGCGAGAAAATGATGAGCCTCTGAGAGTTAATGTTCTATTTAAGCATATTCAGGTAAGTTGCTAAAAGCTAAAGAAATCCACCCGTGTTCTACCAGATTGTGTATCAATCTTTTAGGGGTCGACCAAACATAAAAAATATCAAGTACCTTCTTGAAGTATCAAAGCTTCAAGGCTCGTTAACTGCTTTATTGCAGAATAATTGCTGCAGTTAGGATAACAAGGTATAACGTCTTTAAAGAAAGTGTTCTAGTTATAAAAGCTATTTAGGCCCCTCAGCCTAAATTTTTTGGTTCATGTAGCCCTTTGACATGGTATTGGAGTATGGTTGACCGAATGGCTTCGAGTTCTACCCTTGTTACGTAGCTAGTTCTATAACCAAGTCTTCAGTAGTGTTTGCTTCTAGGACAAGGTAGTTGTGACTTGTGAGCATGTACTCTATCTAGGATTCAAGCCTAGTGGGCTTTAGATGTGGAGATGTGTTAGATTTATGAAAGTCATATTAAATTGGAGAAACTTTAAGTTTTTAAGCCATCTGTTTCTTTGATATATCAAAGAAGTAACCACATAGTCCTTTCATCAGATGCATCCTTATGAACGATGTAATGTCCATTATAGGTTACTAGATGGATTGTGTATGCATTGGTTAATTGGGAGTGGTGTAAAAGTGTAAAACATTGCACTTAGACGGGGAAGCAAACTAAATCATCCTATATTATGCTTAGTACATTCAAACTCTTGTAAATTTATTTACCCAGTTCCTATGTTTACACATTGTTTGTATTTCCATTACATTTATTTATTTTAGTAAGCTTCTCGTTTAAGTTCAATAATTATTTGTTGAACAGGGCTTGCTAAGTGGAGATACTGCCGTAATAGCTGAAACTGGTGACTCATGGTTCAACTGTCAGAAGCTTCGTCTCCCTGAGAATTGTGGGTAAGTCATATACAATCTCTATGTCAAGCTATACACTGATTACAACTAGATTAATCTTTGCTCTTTATGTTGTCTGAGTTAACATTGTCTAATATGAATTCCATCTTTCAGTTATGAATTCCAGATGCAGTATGGATCTATTGGTTGGTCAGTAGGTGCTACTCTTGGATATGCACAGGCTGCAAAAGATAAGCGTGTAATTGCTTGCATTGGCGATGGGAGTTTTCAGGTTAGTAAAATTATGAGAATAGAACCTATCCATTTCATATCTAGATTAGTATAAAACACAAATAATCTTTTTTTTTTTTTAATTTGCTGTCCAGAGTGTGAAAGAATTTGTGCAAAATGGAAGATATTGCTATAATAATGACCATACATGTTAATTTGATGGATTGCTAATATTAGTGATCTTCACCTTTTTCTGTTGGGCGGGGTGTGACATCAACAAAGAAAGAATTCTTTTAATTACATTATAGCCCTTTTATCAATTGAAGTGTTTACATTATTATGTTATTGGTTGAATAATGAATTACAAGGATTGAAAGTGACTGCTCGAACTGAGATCATAGTTACATATATTCCAGATTAATCTCAAGCCATTATTAAGATCTTTGATTCATGATAAGCTTCAACAGCAAGTAACCCTGTTGATTTCTCTATTTCTGCTGGAATAAAGCAGAGACTTATGGTTTCATATTTCCCTTATTTAGGTGACAGCACAAGATGTTTCAACAATGATCCGCTGTGGCCAAAGGAGCATCATATTCCTCATCAATAATGGAGGTTATACAATTGAAGTTGAGATTCATGATGGCCCATACAATGTGATAAAGAACTGGGACTACACTGGCCTTGTGGATGCCATCCATAATGGAGAAGGCAACTGCTGGACTGCCAAGGTTAGCATAAATGAAACAATTTATCTCGTGTTATCACCTTATGTTATAATTGGGTAAAAGGTATATGCATCATAGTTTGAGCTAATTGTAAATTATGATACACTTTATTGAACCTTCTCATGAAGTAGTTTAGATGATGTCGAGGTTTCCATTTAAAATTTTTCTTTTTGGATGGTAGACGAGCTTCTCCCCCTCTGTTTGTGTATATTTCATGTTTAATCTGCATCTGCATTTAATTAATTACTTATAAACTTTCCTTAGTTCAACTTATGATGCTGATTATGATTTATAGTTGTTAATATTATGTGTCTTGGCTCTTTAATTTGATATTGAAGATATTCGTGCTTTAGCTAGAAGGATGACTGTTATTGAAAGGATAAGAGCACCACCCGTTTTGTAGGCGTGAAGTATCGAAGCTAAAGTTATAGTTAATTTACAGCTTGCATTAGAAAAGCAAGAGGCCATTTAAACTCCCATTTCGGGTGGATGCTGATTTTAAAACTGCAAATTCAAGCATACAGCATGGACTTTTTTGGTCCAAATGAACCAAAAAGGTGCCTAAAAAATAAGTGAAGAATTAAAAAGTACTCACTACATCACAATTGTGTCCTGATCTTTGAATGTCTCGGTATTTTCTTCTATAAATTGTTTGTTCATGGTACTGCTATGGCACTTTCTGTGAGTGCAGGTGCGTACAGAGGATGATCTGGCAGAAGCAATTGCAGCAGCTACCGGACCACAAAAAGATTCACTATGTTTTATAGAAGTTTTTGCACACAAGGATGACACCAGCAAAGAGTTGCTGGAATGGGGATCCCGTGTTGCTGCTGCTAACAGCCGTCCTCCAAATCCTCAATAGGAAGCTCATTTTAGAATAATCCTGATTGTGTAGAATTGTAACACTGGTGTATTGGATTCCAATTGGTGTACATGCCCAGGAAAAATGTACCATAGTTGGTTGAGAAATATAGTTAAAACTAGCCTTGGGTGTTCTGTGTTTCAGAGACTTTCATCTTGTCCTTGGATAGTGCTATGTATTGAAACATGAACTGTTTCTGTGTAGAGCTTGTGTCATATAACACTGCCAGTGAATAATAATGGGTTTTCTTCTTTTTCCTTTTTGGCTACAAAAGAGACCTCAAGGCCTGAGCAGTAGATGATGAGAAAAGAAGGGTAGGGATAAAACCATTGATATAAAACTCACATCAATCTTAAAGAATAAAATTGGTGCCATGTGAATTAATAGCTATAGTATTTATGATGCTAAAGCAATGAAATATATGTAAATATGTGCACAATATAACTTACAATGAAAATTATACTAATGGGATTTGAGGAAACTGAATAAGACAGATTACGCATGCTAAGATATGCAAGGCATGATCATGGTAATGGAGTTTTCATAAAACTCCAATTTTCTCATCATGATCTCTAGAAAAAGAGTGCTCGTGTGCTAGGGTCTGTCATGGGGTCACAATCACTTCTTGGCGGCACTGTGCCACAATAGACAAATCTAAATGAGCGAGGAACAAGTGGGAATTTTGGAGGAGCTCATGATATTCATGACCTATTACAAGTAATTTTTAAAAATTTACAAAACTTGTAAGGTGATTTTGTTAACTATATAGGGAGTCTTCAATATTGTGATCATTTTAATAATAAATATAAATATAAATTCGTTAGTAACATAATAAATGTGTTCTTTAATAAAAAAAATGAATAAAATAAATATTTATTGATTAAAAATTTAGATAACATTTTCTTTTGTTCTTTGGCTATTTTAAGCACTCAATTATTATATTTACAAATTGAATATATTAATTATGAATTATTTTTATTAAATATTTTTATGTTTAAAGCATTTTTTTTATAAATAGAAATATTTTATTCTGTCATTTAAATTTGTAAATAATACGTTAGAGAATTATTAAAATATTATTATTTTAGATAAACCAATTATTCGAAGTAAACAAATGAACGTTATTATTACGGTGAGCTTTTATTCAAACATTATGAGAAATTGACATAAAACTTTAGTTATTACTATTATAGAAGAACATTTTGTGAACTGTTTAAATTTTATTTCCATGAATTATCGATTTTTAAATACACATCCCACAGGTCGGCCAACGGCACAGTAACAGTTGTGCATCATAAAACTATCTGAAAGTTAATTAATAATAACATAAAAGAGAATATTAATGTTATAAAATTTTAAAGGTATGTTTAGTTGGAGGGGAGAAGACAAGAGAGGAGGAGAGAAGATTTTAAAAAATTCTCTCATTCGATTCAATATCTTGAAGGGAAAGGGAGAGAATATGGGGATGTAAAATTCCTCCCCTCTCTCAAAACCCTTTTCTTTAAAAAATGGAGGGATTCAGAGAGATAAGGATGTACATAGGTTCGGTTCGGTTCGGTTTTGGGGCTCAACCAAACCGAACCGAACCAATAAAAAATTGCAAAAAGTGGACCTAATCGGTTTGGTTTAGTTTCATTAAACGAACCAAACCAAACTGCTAAATAGCGGTTCGGTTTGGTTTAGTTTTTTGGTTTTTTTTTTTGGGCCAAAAAAATTTTTTTTTAACCTATTTGAATTTTTTTGTGCCTATTTTTATATCAATTTCAAATTTTTGTTTGGGCCTAAATAGATATGGCTAAGTTTAAAAAAAAATATGTAAAATATTTTTAAAATATAATAAAAATTAAATTTAATTATATTTAAAGTAAATCGGTCTGATTCGGTTTTGTTCGGTTGGGACTCGGTCCCAACCGAAAACCGAACCGAACCGGTCGGTTTTTTAAAAAAAAAAATCAAACCAAACCGATTTTAATCGGTTTGGTTCGGATTTTAATCGGTTCAGTTCGATTTTTTCGGTCTGGTTCAATTTTTGTACACCCCTACAGAGAGAAGGAGAAATGTTGCATCTTGAATTTCAAAATTGTCTCTCTTATACAAAACCTTTTTTTTTTTTCTAAATAAAAGAACAATAAACCAAAGTCTCTCAACCAAAAATTTTAATAATAAAAGTATAATTATTATATTATTTTATTTTTACTCCTCTCTCCTTACAAACCAAACAAAGAAAATTAATTATCCCTTCCTTTTCTTCTCTTTAAACTAAACTAAATAAAAAAAAAATATTTTTCCTCCTTTCTCCTCTCCTCCTCCGAACCAAACAACTAAGTAGTCAAATTATTTGTAATGGGTCAACAGACGTTGTTGCCTTGGCTATAGGGGGAGCAGTGAGCAGTGCTATCTCAGCCTTTTCTTATAGCGAAACACAAAGGCATAAAAAAGTTTTCATTAGAGCTGCCACTGTTAACTACCTCCTACTTCTTTTTCTTGTTATCTTTTTTTTTTTTGCAAATAAATATATTGAATTTATCTTTTATAATTGATTTAAAAAAATCTTTCTATCTATCTTCTTTTAAATATATTTAAAAGTTTTTAGTATTTTGATTTGTTTTTATTAATAAATTAAATTTTTTTTAGTCTCACTCTTATTAGAGTAAAAATTCTTATCTCTATCCGATTGATGTATTAATAGTTTTCTTTATTTTGATTCAGATATATTATAAAATACTAAAAACATTTATATTTGAATCAACAAGTAAATAGAAGTTATTATCTCGCTACAGCACCAATTATTATAATAATAATTTTTTATCTTAAAAATAAAAAAATCAATAGAGCTTTTATTTGTCTTTTAATTAAAGAAAAAATTATAAACTTTTATTTGTTTTTAGATATAAAATTTTTATAATTATTGTATGTTTTGAATGAAATATTGCCATTTTGTTAAAAAAAATGTTATTTATATTATATTTAAGAGCTTTGTATCAGGTGACATTTTCTTGACCATTAAATGCTAAGGTTGTAATGGACCAGGATCCTTTGTGATGGAAAAAACACAGCACTGTGTGCTGTGACCTGTATTGGATCAGAAAATCACAAGCCTAACCCAGCCCATCGAGTCAGGCAACTGGTATAATCTACCATTCGCCTGTTGCCCTTCGATAGTCGCCTGGTAAGTTTATCGTCGACTGGTAATTGAAAACTAAAATCTAGAAGCTAGTAGGGGCTGGATCAGTTAACTGGCCAAGCCCCTGCTAGCTTTTGGAGTTAAGACCAGTCGACTGGTACAATAGCCAATCGACTGATGGTATGGAGTTTTGGAATTTCAGAGGCACCAGGTCCATTACCAGTCGACTGGTAGGCCTTTGAAACTCATGACAGTCGACTGGTCATTAAACTAGTCAACTGGTTTCTCTATTCCTACATTTTTCCTTCTTTATTTGGCACCAGAATCCTTAATCACTTTATCATTACTGTCAAGAACTTTCTCCTAATCATCATATGAACTAAAATTTCAACTTTATATTTATTAATCAATCCCTAATTTCACACAATGCCATTATACCTAGTCCACATTTTTTTTCTAGTTCTCGCTATTTTTATAAAACAAAACGCAGCATTTTATGTTTATGTTGCATAAAAACCGTGAAGTTGGTAAGTAAGCTTGTCATAGAGCAGAGGAAGAACAACCAGTGAAGGAAGCAAAAACAGAGCCACAGTAGCATTCATGGAGTTGATAGACGAAGTGGAGTGCAGAGAAATGGAGTTGCCGGAAGTTGCACTATCACAGCAACCAGAAATACGTGCATCTACTGAAACCATTTTGAAGTTTGAGATAGGTATGGAGTTTGATAGTTTAGATGAAGCATGGAATTTTTGGGTGGCTTACGGTGGAAATATATGATTTGGAGTTCAAAAACATTATTTCAACCGTAGACCAAAAGATAGAATTATAACTTCTTATAAATTTGTTTGTTGTAAAGAAGGAAATAAGAAGAGTGATAAAAGAGATATAAATACTACAAATCCTCGATTAAAGACTAGAACTAATTGTAGAGTAAAAATGGGGGTCACTTTGAAGAATGGAAAGTATAAGATAAATGAGTTTGTGGAAGAGCATAATCACTCCTTGCATCTTTAAGAAACAATTCATATGTTAGCATCTCAACGTAAATTATCTGATATTCAAGCCTATGAGATTGAGTTGGCTGAAGATGCTAGACTCTAACAAAAATTGACTTTTGATTTGATGAGTAGGGAAGCTGGAGAAAGGGCTAATCTTGGTTTTATCAGGTTAGATTCCAAAAATTATATTCGAACTAAAAGGCAAAGAAGTATGGTATATGGTGAAGTTGGTTGTCTATTGTAATATTTTCAACGTTAGATGTTAGAAAATCCATCATTTTTTCATACCTATCAAATGGATATGGAAGAACAAATAACTAATGTGTTTTGGGCTGATGCAAAAATGTCGATTGATTATAGCTATTTCGGTGATGTAGTATCTCTTGACACAACATATAGTACTAATAATGCACACCGGCCACTTGTTTTATTTTGTGGAATGAACCATTTTAGAGGAGTTGTGATTTTTAGGGCAGCCTTACTATACGACAAAACTTCTGAGTCTTTTAAATGGCTATTTAAAACCTTCTTGAAGGCACACAAGCAAAAAAACTCGCTTACTATTTTCACCGAGCAAGACCAAGCAATGGCAAAAGCATTACATGCGGTGATGCCAGAAATTTCTCATGGATTATGCACATGGCACTTGATGCAAAATGGCATTAAATATTTGGGAAACTTGATGAAAGATGGCTCTCACTTTTTGACAGACTTCAAAAAGTGTATGTATGGATACGAAGAGGAAGCCCAATTTGAAATGGTGTGGAGTAGCATGTTGTCAAAATATGGTGTTCATTAGAATTATTGGCCCAGTTCTCTTCACAAGATAAAGGAGAAATGAGCTGCTTGCCATATGAAGCAAATTTTCACCCTTGGTATGAGAAGCAACCAACTAAGTGAAAAGTTTAAATTCAAACGTTAAGAGTTATATGGACCCGAGTTTAGATATCACTCAATTTTTCAAACACTTTGAGAGAGTTGTAGAAGAGAAGTGGTGCAATGAGTTAAAATATGAATTTGAGTCACGAAAAAAAGTACCTAGATTGAAAATGGAGAATTCACTTATGCTATAACAACTTACCGAAGTTTATATTATCACTGCATTTGACTAGTTTAAAAAGGAGTTTGATTTATATGCGGCTGCGTGTATAAAATATTGAAATGAAACAAATACAATTTTTGAATATATTGTTGGCATGATCAATCAAGAGGGATCATATAGAGTTCTTTTTGATCCTGTCAATACAACCGTTTCTCGTGGTTGCATGAAATTTGAAACTTTTGGTATATTGTGCTGCCATGCATTGAAGGTGCTTGATGTGATGGATATTAAAAAACTTCCTGATCGGTACATTTTGAAGTGGTGGACAAAAGAAGCCCAGAATGGGTATTTCCATTACACAAGAGGGAATGAAATAAAACAAGATTCTAAGTTCGGAAGTACACAACGGTTCAAACAACTGTGTCCAAGGCTGATAAGATTAGCAACAGAGGTTTGTGACTGCCAGAAGTGTATCTCATGGTAAACAAAGCTGTGGATGAATTGACCAACCAAGTCACACAGCTTTGTATACAGCAAAAGAGTCTAAACTATAGCCCCAGCGGAAGCATAGAACCAGATAATGAATATGTTGTGCAAGCAAGGGAATTGAACAAGAAAACTGGAATAAAGAGTAAGAGACAGTTGGAGAGTTGGGTTGATGGTCAATTCCGTTGAAAAAAGAGAGTTACGAGAACAAATAATTCGCAAGTAAGTGAAATTGTGATTATATTAGGTGTTTCTAACTTTATATTTCTTTATGAATAATTTATCATACTTTGTCTTTGCAAACCTGTTTGACACTTAGTGTGATTCAAACGGAAATATCTTCTTCTACATCTAAAACACTTGTTGTATGCATCCAATCACAGTATGAGTGTGATTTCACTTATATGAATATATTGACAGTATAAATAATTATTTTTAATGGCTAAACGGAAATGAATTGATTTATTCTTCGTCTTACTCTTCTTTTACCTTATTGATCATAACTATTGTTTTTAATAGCCACAGGCATTGCTTGATCAGCCCATGCAGTCGCTGGACACCATAGAGTTCTCTGGTGATATCTCGAATGCTAACAGATTTAAGGGTTGAGACTGAATATCCATAGTCAAGAGCAAATGCATAGTATGTGAGTGGCGAAATGTTAAGTTTAAGTTAGCAATCTTGCACCATGTGTATTTACTAATGTCTCTCAATATGACTCTTCAGATTTTGAAATGTTTGAAGAATGATTAGGAATCAAGTTGGATGCTTACTTAAGGAGTGAAACATGAATCAAGTTGGATGCTTACTTAAGGAGAGGTCCCTCTTGCATAACAAGCATTTATATCCAATTTGAAGCAACTCCATTTTTTTATTATATAACAACTCTATTTTTTTTTACACACACACACACACACACACACACATATATATTTGTAAAACTCATGAAATCATTACCTCTTTATTTCTAACTATTTAACTCATAATAACATTCGATTAAATTAACTAAGCATAATTAAGGTTTATAGTATAACAATAATACTAATACAAATCTGGTTTCACATACACATCATTAATTTAAAATATCCATACAAAATCAAACACATATATGTACACATCTTATTCATCCCTATTGACTAGTTTTAGGGATACGGGTGTGGGTGGTTGCACCTTCACCGGGATCTTAGCCAACTAGGCCCAATGTACGCTAAAAGCTGGTCATAGAGAATATTGCATATTTAGTCTTCTGAACATGATATGAAAATAGAGTAAAAATTAAATCCCAGTAAGTTCAACAATAAATCATAATTATTATCAATATAGCTCATTATGTCATGTTCATCTGTATGAGCTACAACAATTACATTAGGTCACATGAATACACTTTATCTATGCACATGAAAATCATATAATAATGACATGTATGACATGAATAACTATTTTTAAAATATCATATGATGGCTATCAACTTATTTTCATATCAAGCTACCCTAGTCAGGGTGAGTACTTTCTACTCTCCGGTATGGGCTTTTCTCGTTCCGTCCTATATGGCACACTTATTTTTCTCATTAACATTATCATAGTCGTTGGTAGGGCGTCCCCTATTGGTACACTATACAGACCGCCATATAACCGTGCTCATCTCTTTTATTTTATTTTTACATTAATAGCTAAAAATATGATTTCAATAACAAGTATGTTCATTATGCTCATATATCATAATTTAACATCAAAGCATAATCATTATAAAAAAATCATTGGAAAAATGCAATCATACCATGAACATAATATTTTCAAATATCACTTGAAAATATTTACATGTCAAAATTACACACTTAAGATGGTAAAGAGTTCGTGCAATGGTAATGGCTATGGCATGCACTAGTCATTTATTATTTTTATTTATAAGATTTTTCTTCTTTTTTAAATATTATTTTTATCTCTTCATTTTCTTTATGCTTGACCTCTAGTCACTTTTCTTCTACTTATATCATTTCCATCACATGTTCTCACAAATTTAATATGATATTCTTATTTAATTTGATTTCTATTATTATCCTATAGTTAATTATGTTCATTTAGGGTAGAAAAATGTTCAAAATAAGTTTTACTAGCTTCCAACACGGCCTAAACGTATCCTGTAACATAGCTTAGCCATTTCCTGTAAAATAGCCATGCTTTAGGCTTCAAAATGCTATTTCCAGCACTGAACACAGCCTGGCCGTGTCTTAGAATACGGCCATACTCTATGTTGTGTTATTTCCTAATGCAGGTTTTTGTCCTACCTGACATTCTCTCACTAATCAGAGCATAACTCCCCTATTTTAACTCCAACTTAGGTGATCTTGGTGTTCATTTAAAGATAAAACAATTATCTAAAACTATTATATTGAAAATTTTAGCTAAATCATAAGGAATCTTGGTGATATTACTCCCTTAAGTTAAACGTTATTTCTTCTCGGGTAGGTTCTGAACTCTACTAATCTGACTATATCTCCCCCATATGAACTCCAAATTGAATGATTCCAGTGGCTAAATTTCTGTGAGACATATATCTATATGTTTTATGTTAACCAGTTATTTTAATTCCCTACAAAATTTTCTCAGAAATTCAAGCACAAAATCTTTCCTAACAGATTCTTCCCTAGTTAACCATTTTCTGACCACTGCTCACTAATCTGTCCATATCTACCTAATACAGACTCTAAATTGAGTGATTCCAGTAACTAAAAATCTGTGAGCCATATATCTATATTTTTTATGTTATCTATATATTTTAATTCCTAACCGATTCTTCTCAGAATTTGAAGAACATAAGCTTCCCAAGTTACTCTGAAATCCAGTTTCCTAACCAGACATTTTCTAAGGTTTTAGTTCATCATTTTATTATGTCCTCTTCCATTTTCTTTCTAATTTACATCTAATCATATTCCATCAATTTTCACCATATTTAAATATACAAAATAGCAGAATAAAAATCTTCAAATTTTGACATCCATAGCCATACCTATGCAGAACTTTCCACACCAACCTAAATATTCAAACATACATCACATGCAAGATCAACATATAACATGATATAGCAACATCCATAGTCAATAATCAAAGTAAAAAATATTGTAAATTTCATCAAAGTTCTAGGATCAAAATCCTTTATAAATGTTTCTAGTTTCAAAGCTTTTCTTTAAAAAATATATTGTTAAACCTACCTAATGATCTCCCTAACTCACTTAGTGAATTCTTTTTCTTGTTTCTTCTTGAAGAAAGTGGCAAGATTCCTCCCTTCCCTTAGCTTTTCCAACAACTTGAATAAGAGAAGGGGGTGAGTTTTGTATCCCCAAGGATGAAAATAAAAGATGGATTCAAGTGGAGATTAAGCTAACTTACCTTGAGTACTTAGTCTTCTAGGATTCTCTTTCTTCTTCCTTCCTCTCTTCTCCTCTCCTTCTCTCCTTTCCTCACTCTACCTTACTTTTATTTTTTCTCCCTTATTTGGACGAAATTCTAATGTTATAAGGGTGGTTCTTGCTTAAATAAACTATCAAGTGATCCTTCTTTCATAATCATGGGTCTACCTTATCACAATTAGGATGTACTTGGTTGCTTTTTGAGGAAAGACAACTCATGTTCTTGTCTTCCTCTCCCTTAGTCAAGATATGCATAGCAAAAGCATATTTGTATTTTGAAAATCGTGATAAAATATTCTTAAGATAAGGGACAAGGCTCCTTTGATTTAGGGATTCTCTTTCTTTTTCTTTTGTTTCATACAAGTATGATAGGTTTGCCTTTCTAAGTGACAAGTTTCTAACCCTTAAATCTCCCTTGCTTGGCTGAAATTATTTGTGTAGGATATGAATGTTTTGTCCTAATGCCATGTATTATTATACCATTTGCTAAAATTGTGAGTGTAGGATATAAATATTATCACACCACTTGCTGAATTTTTGTCTTAATGCAATGTGACCTAATATTTATTATTACTATTATTTTATCACATGGTTTATTTTATTTTATTTTTTCCTCTTGGATTTGGGCTCATTCTTACCCATTTCCTTTGCTTTGGCTGAAATTCTACATCTCATGAAGAGCTTAATCTCATTTTAATGATTTTTGGGATCTCGGTCCAACTTCTATATCTTAGTCCAAATCTATGATATATCTCTTGTTTGGACTATCCAATTAGCTTGCTAGAAACTCATGTGAAGTAGAAGAACAAACTCTATGGAGTGTCCATAGGTGAAAACCCAATGTATGGGTAGAGATGTTAAACTTAGTAACTGTAGCTCTTGAATTAGGAAAAATTACCCTAATTCAATCTTCTTGAACTTTTAAGATCTTTACTTACTTTCAAAAATTTGTATATTCTTTACCTAAGAATTTCACCTCTCTTTAAAAAGCTATTTCTAATTTTTTTTTTCCTATTATGTTTTCTCTCTTTACCTATTCCGTTAATGTTAGAAATATTTCCTATGCATACACATAAGGTAAATAATTTCTAAGGCTTATATTTTCTTAGATATAAAAAATAATTGTTTAATAAGGTCTTTTTTTTAAATATTTTTGTACATATACTAATAAAAGAAACGAAACTAGGGATGTTACATTTTCATCCCCCTAAAAGAAATTTTGTCCTCAAAATTTTAGAAATTACCTAATGAGAACAATTGCGGATATTTTTTTTCTCATGACTTCTTCTTGCTCCCAAGGTGCTTCTGCCGGAGTCAAACCTTCCCATAACACCTTAACCAGGGGAATGGTTTTATTCCTCAATTGTTTCACATCGGTGTCCAATATGTATGTCGGTACTAATTGATATGCCATGTTCTCCTTTACTTGGATGGGTTCTTCCTGTATTACATGACATGAGTATGAAAGATACTTATGTAGCTGTGATACATTGAAAACATTATGCAGGTTGGACAAATTATGTGGGAAGGAAACTTGATATGCTGGCATCCCTACTTTTCTTAGAATTTGGTCGGATGCCAAAAATCGCGGACTTAACTTCCTAGTCTTAAGAGACCTGCCAACTCCAGTAGTCGAGAAAACCTTCAGAAATACATGGTCTCCTTTCTCAAACTCCAGAGGTCTATGTCTCTTATCATAGTAACTCTTTTACTGACTTTAAGCTGTAAGTATTTTGTCTCGTATCTGTCACGGCCTCAAATGATGGAACACATGACCGGTACGGCATAAGGGTTTCCCCCTAGCCGCAAGCCTAACACATAGCATGCACAAACATCCAGCATACAATCCAGAGTACATAATAAATATAACTGGCCACATATGCCACATCCAATATAAGAAAATACTGTATATATATATATATATATATATATATATATATATATATATATATATATATATATATATATATATATATATCTCATGAATCTAACATCTGTGATTCAACTTGGCCCATGGCCTCATAATACAAACATCGTTGTAAAACATAAAACCATTTTTCCAAACAACACATCAAAATACGCAAGAAGCGAGGATCCTGCATGTATGTTCATGGAGGTATACTAGACATAAACTAAATTAAACAAATAGTACAAAAGAGCCTTGCCCAAACTGGGGCTCACCAACGCTATCTTCAGCCTCCTACGAAGCTGTAGCTGAATCAAAGTCTCTTTGACTATCTGTGGAGAGAAAACAGAAGAGGGGTGAGATCACCACATCTCAGTGAATGGGTAAATCATACTATAACAGAAACAGGGCAAACCAAGCACGAGTGTTTCGCAATGAGTTTAATAATTGAAATCAAAGTGTAAAGATAATAATAGAAACATTAAGCATTTAACCATAATTTATTGAAAGAAAAGCTAAACAATTCAAATGTATGTTCAAAAGATAAAATAGGATTAAATCAGTAACCGTAAAGCAAATCAATTATGCATGGTAAGTAATAAATGAAGTTATTTATGCAATAACAATGATGAATGGGATTGTTTAGAAATATTTAATCTTTAAGAAAAATGCACTAGTCTATTGGAGGTCTTTTCAAACAGATCTATCATCTCCCCCAATCACACAGCAAGGGTAGGGTAATCACTGTAGGCGTAGACATAAGTCCACCCTAAATTTCTCCAAGCACACATCAAGGCTATGGCAATCACTGTAGGCATAGATATAAGTCCACCCTAAATCCCTGTATCTTAGGCAGTCATATGCCCGTCACAGTATCCTAGGCCGAAGCCTTCGCATGAAATCCTGTGTCTTAGGCAGTCATATGCCCGTCACAGTATCCTAGGCCGAAGCCTTCGCATGACCATGGTGCACCAGGGCTAGCACTCCCTGCGGCTAGCTAACAGTGATCTAAAAGGGTTCCTCCAATAGAAAATATTTGAAAATATGCTATTCAAAGAGTTTAAAGTAAAACATTTCAATAACTTTACAATAAAGTTATAATTCTCCATCTAGCTCTTTTCATGCATAAAATTCCGTTCTAAAATATGTTTCATCTATGTATTCCCATGGAGACCTTTATAATCATAAACTTTCCCTTTTAAACATAGATCGTCCGTAGACGTCACATAGATGCTCATCATGCATCAAATCATTTCATGGCTAACTTAGTTCATTTCTATGACTAAGTTCGCATTTCTATAAATTTAGCTCAAATAGAGAATTATCAGTCCAGATGCTTGCCCTGCATACCTAGGGTTCAACTAGGATTGAAATTTACAATTTTTAACATGGTTGGAACATATTGGTTTTCAAAGCGGTAAAACAATTTAGCATACATTCCAACTAGTTAAAATCATATGAAAGAGTTATAAACCGAATTCGTAAAAACATGCGCTATAGTATGAAAAACCCACTCATCGGTAAGGGCTCCAGATTGGACAACCCTAAAATCCTAATTTATCTATTCACCATCATATAAAAAGTTACCAAATCAACTAAACAATTTCATATCCTAATGTTTATCTAGGTTCTGAATCCATCTACGGAGTCAGATTTCTAATTAGGAGTTTCTAAGTAAGGTTTTTCAGAATTTACCTTTTACCGAGATTTTCTACTTCAGATCTACGGCGATTCAACGGTTGATTTGAAAAACTGATCGGTCAAAACTGAAGTACTCTTCGTCCTGAATCCAATAACACTTTCAGTTTTGATACCGGAAGCCAATTGGTACTTCAAATCGAGAGAAAAGATTTGAAGTCACTATTCACTCACTATGCAACACTATGCATTTTTTCCGTTTTCTTCTTCTTCGAATTCGTCGCCCCCGGTTTCTCGTTTTATGGTTTCTGAATTTTTTTTATAATTATTAAATAATTAATAATTAGATTTTCTTTTATAAAAATTCATATAAATTCCGTTTTTCATCTTAAAATATCCCAAAAATTCCTAAAAATTTCCATTCTCGTAAATCTTTAGTTAAAATCTTAAATCACGATTTTTCTTGATAAACATCATAATAAAACAAATTTCAAAAAAAATATCTTTATTCATATTAAAAGAAAGAATATTTCAAAAAATACTATAAAAATTCAATGGAGGCCGATATAATTATTTTAAGCAACACAATACTTCTTTTACTTAAAAGTCCACTTACTTTTAACAAATCATAATCATTTCTACATAAATAAAATATATTTGCTTATAGCAAAATACTATCATTTAAAAATAAAAAAATACGCACCAAAACATAAATTCTCATATTTTCAAAATTCTCTCTTTTATTCTAAATTTCCTTTAATTGGAATTTTCGTTAAATTTTACGGTTATTACAGTATCATCCTGATTTGCTCAGTGGTTTGATGAATTCAGTCAGGACCCAACAAGTTCTTTTTTCCGACCTCAAACCAACAGAGTGGAGATCGACACTTCTGTATAAAGCTTCATAGGGGGCCATCTTAATACTAGAGTGATAACTATTATTATAAGAAAACTCCACTTAAGGTAGGTACTTATCCCATCCTTTACCTTGCTTTGTCACACAGGCCCTTAGCATATTTTCTAGGGTTTAAATGATCCATTCTATCTGTCCGTCAGTCTGAGGATGGTAGGCAGTACTAAACCGTAACTGGGTTCCAAAAGCCTCCTTTAACACCTCCCAAAACCTCGATGTGAATCTCAGATCTATATCAGAAACGATATTTAAGAGAATTCAATGTAGCCTAATTATTTCTTAGATATACAACTGGGCCAATTTGTCCAGTGAATAGTTAATCTTTATGGGCAGAAAGTGAGCAGATTTGGTTAATCTATCAACTATTACCCAGATAGAATCATGTCCAACTGAAATCTTAGGTAAGCGCACGATAAAGTCCATAGAAATACTGTCCTATTTCCATTTAGGGATCTCAAGAGGTTGTAAAAATTCTACTGGCTTTCGATGCTCTACCTTCACCTTTTGACAAATTAGACATTTTGCCACAAACTCGACAATGTCCTTTTTCATCCCTGGCCACCAAAACATCCTCTTTAAGTCCTGGTATATTTTAGTGGATCTAGGGTGGACTGGGTATTTAATTTGATGATCTTCCTGCAAGATCTTAGTCCTTAACTCTCGTTCTTGAGGAACACAGACCCTTCCTTGATACATGATTACTCTATCTTTCGAAACAGAAAAATTATCCTGATCATTATGATCTCGTAAGTATTGATCGTGACCTTGAGCCTCTTTAATATGGGCTCTAAGGTTACACTCTATACTTAACCCATTAATGATTAGCTTTTTTGGGGTAAGAGTAGTGTCCAGCTTCAAATTTCGAAACTCTTCTACTATCTGTATCTCATACACCATTATCCGACCTATGTGCAGAGATTTTCGACTCAACACATCAACTACAATATTTGCCTTTCCTGGATGATACTTTATCTCAAACTTGTAATTATTAAGGAATTCTACCTATCTTCGTTGCCTCATATTTAACTCCTTTTGGTAAAAAAGGTACTTAAGAATCTTATGATCACAGTATACTTTAAATGTCGCTCCGTATAAATAGTGTCGTCAAATCTTTAAGGCAAACATCACTGCCGCTAATTTAAGATCATAGGTTGATAGTTTCCTTCGTGGTGTCTTAGTTGCCTAAAGGCGTAAACAACTACTCTCTTGTCTTGTATCAACATATACCCTAGCCCTTTCTTTGAAGTGTCACTATACACTTCAAAATGTCCTGTGGGGTTTAGAATAATTAAAGTAGGAGGAGTGGTCAGTCTTGTCTTTAGCTCCTAGAAACTAGTTTCACATTGATTAGTCCATTTGAAAGGACTTCCCTTCCTGGTCAATTTAGTTAATTGCAGGACTATACGAGAGAAGTTTTGTATAAACCTCTTGTAGTATCCTGCTAAACCCAAGAAACTTCTGACTTCTGTAACCATCTTTGTTCTTTCCCACTGAATCACTACTTCCATCTTGCTAGGGTCTATGGCTACCCCTCTCTTAAAGATGACATGTCTGAAAAATTTCACCTCTGTCAACCAAAATCCATACGTCTTTAATTTGACGTACAACTTTTTCTCTTTCAGCACTTGCAGCACGATTCAGAGATGTTGTTCATGTTCTTCTTCATTCTTAGAGTATATCAAGATGTCATCAATGAACACTACCACAAATTGATCTAGGTAGGGTCAAAAATTGTGATTCATGTAATCCATAAAAATTTTAGGTGCATTTGTCAACCCGAAGGGCATTACGAGAAACTCATAGTGTCCATACCTAGTCTTGAAAGCTGTTTTTGGTACATCCTTCTCCTTGATCCTAATCTTATGATATCCCGACCTCAAGTCAATCTTAGAAAAGATGGAGGCTCCCTTTAGTTGATCCAATAAGTCATCTATAATAGGGAGAGGGTACTTGTTTTTAATACCCACCTTATTCAACTGTCTGTAGTCTATGCATAATCTCAAACTCCCGTTTTTCTTCTTAACAAACAACACAAGAGCTCCCCAGGGAAATATACTTGGTCTAATGAATTGCTTGTCTAACAGTTCCTCCAACTGTTTCTTGAGTTCCTGTAGTTCCTTTGAGGCCATTCTATAAGATGCAATAGAGATAGGCCTTGTCCCGGGTATGAGATCAATAGAGAACTCTATCTCTCTTAGGAGGTAAGTTTAGAATATCTGATGGAAATACTTCAAGAAACTCATTGGCTATTGGGATTTCACTAAGCTTCGGTTTGACTTCTAGGTTTGATAAATACAAGAGAATGTATCCAAGTACTTCATTCTTCAACTCCCTATTGACTTGATTGGCATTAAGCATCAATAACTGCATCTCCTCTTCTAGAGTGGGAGGTAGAAATTCAACAGTATTGTTGCAACAATTCAGCAAGACCCAATTTCTAGATATCCAGTCTAACCCTACAGAAAATGTTTTCTCTTGGATATTGACCTGACAGTCCTTACATATAGAGGAAGTTAATACCCTTTTCCCTGTGGGGGTTACTACGGATATCTCATAGGGGGTTTTAAATATAGGATACTGAAACTTCCTAATACATTCTTTTGATATAAACGAATGACTAGCGTCAGAGTCAAACAACACCATAAGAGCAAATCCATAGATGTAGCACGTACCTTGAATCATACCAGAAGATTAAGCTGCTTGTTGGCCACTGAGGGTGAAAACCCTTCCTTTCACTTGAGGCTTCTGTTCCAACTGCCTTCCCAATTTCTGTGGGCAATTCCTCGTAAAATGACCCTTCTGTCCACAATTGAAGCAAACATCTTGTCCCATGTAGCATAGCTAGTTACTATGCATACGTCCGCACTTAGTGCACTTGACTGAGGTGAGGTCTTATTGTAAAGGTCGAGGACCCGCAGTCAATGGCCTCTTACTAGCTCTATATCCACTTCTCCTCACGTTCTTGCCAAGGTTGGGAAAAAGTTTCTTCCACTTCCACAAGTTTCGCCTTTGCTTCTCGTCCTCCACTGCCTTTAAACTTTTCTCTAGAAGTTTAGATTTATTTATCAAGGGCACAAACTCCCTTATTTCTAAGGCTATCACCACATTCTTGATCTTTTGGCTCAATCTTGCTTCAAACTTAACAATCTTCCATGCTTCATCAGGGTTAAACCTCAAGTAAGAGAAGAATTTAAACAACTCATCAAACTTAGCGATGTATTGATCTACTGACATGCTACCCTGTCTAAGTTGGAAAAATTTGATCTCCTTCTCGCCCCGCACAGTACTTGGAAAGTACTTTTCCAAGAAAAGGTCTTTAAACACTTGCTAGGTGATCTGCGTCCTTTGGTGAGTTAGCAGTTCCTGCTCATTAGTGTAGCCCATCACTTCAAAGATCTTCTCCAATTACCTTATCAACTACTGTTGGGTCATAACCACCTTGAAAAGAAAGTGGTCTAGTTCTCAAGAACTCAGACAGGCCATTATCATTTCTGGCCACCCAGTTGTTTGGATTTTTTTCTCCATTCAAGTTGTTATTGTTTTGGAGATGTTGAAGAATTTGATTGGTGGCTGTAACTTGGTCTCGAATTGATGTGGCCAAGTCATGCAGGGTTTCTCCTTAGTGGTGCCATATCCTACTATGGCAAAAATAGAGTTATGCTGCTATTGATTTGATCAAGCCCAATAGTTAGTTCAAAAATATTTACAGCAGACATAACACCACCTCAGCATATAGATAGGAAACACTAGTAATTTCTTACCTATATGAAATCACAGATCCCCCACACAACACAATCACAAACATACTCAAGATATTATAAGATTGATTCAGATAACCATCCACCCACTGGCCATTTAGGATCGACCTACTCTGATACCAATTATGTAACAACTCCATTTTTTTACACACACACACACACACACACACACACACACACACACACACACACATATATATATATATATATATATTTGTAAAATCCCATGAATTAATTATCTCTTTATTAGTAATTATTTAACTCATAATAACATTCAATTAAATTAACCAAGCACAATTAAGGTTTATAGTATAACAACAATACTGATACAAATCTGGGTTCACATACACATCATTAATTTAAAATATCCATACAAAATCAAACACATATATGTACACATCTTATTCATCCCTATTGACCAATTTTGGGGATACGGGTATGGGTGGTTGCACCTTCACCGGGATCTTAGCTAACTCGGCTCAACGTACGCTAAAAGCCAGTCATAGAGAATATCTGCATATTTAGTCTTCTAAACATGATATGAAAATATAGTGATAATTAAATCCCAGTAGGTTCCACAATAAATCATAATTATCATCAATATAACTCATCATGTTATGTTCATCTGTATAAGCTACAACAATTATATTAGGTCACATGAATGCACTTTATCTATGCACATGAAAATCGTACAGTAATGACATATATGGCATGAATTACTATTTTAAGAATATCATATGATGACTATCAACTTATTTTCATATCAACCTACCCAGGTCAGGGTGAGTACTTTTTAGTCTCCGGTACGAATTTTTCTCACTTCGTTTGACATGGCACACTTACTTTTCTCATTAACATAATTATAGCCGTTGGTACACGGACCGCCATGTGACCATGCTCGTCTCTTTTCTTTTCTTTTCTTTTATTTTTACATTAATATCTAAAAATATGATTTCAATAAAAAGTATGTTCATTATGATCATATGTCATAATTTAACTTCAAAGCATAATCATTATCAAAAATTATTGGAAAAATGCAATTATGCCATGAACATAATCATTTTCAAATATCACTTGAAAATATTTACATGTCAAAATTACACACTTAAGATGGTAAGGAGTTCATGCAATGGAAATGGTTATGGCATACACTAGTCATTTATTATTTTTATTTATAAGATTCTTCTTCTTTTTTAAATATTATTTTTATCTCTTCATTTTCTTTATGCTTGGCCTCTAGTCACTTTCTTCCTACTTATATAATTTTCATCACATATTCTCACAAATTTAATATGACATTCTTCTTCAATTTGATTTCTATTATTATCCTATAGTTAATGAGGTTCATTTAGGGTAGAAAAATGTTGAAAATAAGTTTTACCAGCTTCCAACACGGCCTAAACGTATCTTGTAACATAGCTTGGCCATTTCTTGTAAAACAATCATGCTTTAGGCTTCAAAATGTCATTTTCAACACCGAACACGGCCTGGCCGTGTCTTGGAATACTGCCATTCTCTATGTTGTGTTATTCCCTGATGCAGGTTTTTGTCCTGCCTGATATTCTCTCACTAATCAGAGTATAACTCCCTCATTTTAACTCCCCATTAGGTTCTCTTGGTGTCCATTTAAAGATAAAACAATTATTTAAAACTATTATGTTGAACATTTTAGTTAAATAGTAAGAAATATTAGTGATATTACTCCCTCAAGTTAAACGCTATTTCTTCTCAGGTAGGTTCTGCACTCTATTTACTAATTTGACCATATCTTCTTCATATGAACTCTAAATTGAGTGATTTCAGTGGCTAAATTTCTGTGAGACATATATCTATATGTTTTATGTTAACCAATTATTTTAATTTCCTACATAATTTTCTCAAAAATTCAAACACATAAACTTTCCTAACAGATTCTTCCCTGGTTAACCATTTTCTGACCACTACTCACTAATCTGCCCATATCTACCTCATATGAACTCCAAATTGAGTTATACCAATGGATAAAAATCTGTGAGACATATATCTATATTTTTTATGTTATCAATATCTTTTAGTTCCTAAACGATTCTTCCCAAAATTTGAAGAATAGAAGCTTCCCAAATTACTCCAAAATTCAGTTTCCTAACCAGACATTTTTTAAGGTTTTAGTTCATCATTTTATTATGTCCTTTTCCATTTTCTTCCTTATTTACATCTAATCATATTCCATCAATTTTTTTACCATATTTAAATATACAAAATAGTAGCATAAAAATCTTAAAATTTTTGCCATCCATAGTCATACTTACACAGAACTTTTTACACCAACCTAAATATTTAAACATACATCACATGCAAGATCAACATGTAACATGATATAACAACATCCATGGCCAATCATCCAAGTAACAAATATTGTAAATTTCATCAAAGTTCTAGGATTAAAATCCTATATAAAAGTTTATAATTTCAAAGCTTTTCTTTAAAAAAAATATTGTTAAACCTACCTAATGATCTCCCTAACTCACTTAATGAATTCTTTTTCTTGTTTTATTTTAAAGAAAGTGGCAAGATTCCTTCCTTCCTTATCTCTTCTCTCTTCTCTCTTTCTCTCCTTTCCTTACTTTACCTTGCTTCTATTTTTCCTCTCCCTTACTTGGACGAAATTCTAATGTTATAAGGGCGATTTTTGCTTAAATAAACTATCAAGTGGTCCTTCTTTCATAATCATGGATCTACCTTATTACAATTAGGATAAACTTGGTTACTTTTTGAGGAAAGACAACTCATGTTCTTGTCTTCCTCTCCCTTAGTCAAGATATGGATAGCAAAAGAAGATTTGTATTTTAAAAATCATGATAAAATGTTCTTAAGATAAGGGACAAGGTCCATTTGATTTAGGGATTCATTTCTTTTTTCTTTTGTCTCACACAAGTATGATAGGTTTGCCTTTCTAAATGGCAAGTTTCTAGCCCTTAAATCTCCCTTACTTGGCTAAAATTATTTGTGTAGTATATGAATGTTTTGTCCTAATGCCATGTATTATTATACCACTTGCTAAAATTGAGTGTAGGATATAGATGTTTTGTCCTAATGCCATGTATTATTATACCATTTGCTAAAATTATAAGTGTAGGATATAGATATTATCACACCACTTGCTGAATTTTTGTCTTAATGTCATGTGGCCTAATCTTTATTATGACTATTATTTTATCACATGATTTATTTTATTTTATTTTTTCCTCTTGGATTTGTTCTCATTCTTGCCGATTTCCTTTGCTTTGGCAGAAATTCTACATCTCATGGAGAGCTTGGTCACATTGTAATGATTTTTGGGCTATTGGTCCAACTTCTATATCCTAGTCCAAATCTATGCTATATCTCTTGTTTGAACTATCCAATTGACTTGCTAGAAACTCATGTGAAGTGGAAGAACAAACTCTATGGAGTGTCCATAGGTAAGTTCCAATGTATGGGTGGAGATGTTAAACTTATTAACTTTAACTCTTGAATTAGGAAAAATTACCCTAATTCAATCTTCTTGAACTTTTAAGATATTTACTTACTTCCAAAATTTTTTATCTTCCTTACCCAAGAATTTCACCTCTCTTTAGGATGTTATTTCTAATTTTTTTTCCTATTATATTTTTTTTCTTTACCTATTCCGTTAATGTTAGAAACATTTCTTATGCATACACATAAGGTGAAGAATTTCTAAGACTTATATTTTCTTAGATATCAAAAATAATTATTTAATAAGTTTTATTTTCTTAAATATTTATGTACATCTACTAATAAAAGAAATAAAATTATGGATGTTACACAATTAGCTCAGGAGTTTGATCTGCACCAGCTTACAATTTACTTATCATTAGTGATCTCTGCTTTGAACATATTAATATATTGAATATACTCAACAAAATCAATAGCCACAAAGTATAATTTGATAGGGCCATATCTCAAAAGAAAAAAAAATCAGCAAGCAAAAAATGAGTATCAGGCATCAACATGAGTTATGGTTCAATTTTTTTTGGCTAAATTTAGAAGACATCTCTGCTGCTTGTATAACGGGCAACAACCTTATTTGTCTAAATAAAATTTAACATTTCATGCCATATCTCTATAAATATACTTAGTTAAAACAACCTTACCAGTAAAATGATTTTCCACTAATTCTTTTGAGAGAAAAGAATATAGATAAGAACAATCTGTAAAAGGCTTTCATGAATAAAACAATCCCATTACAAAATACAACTATTAACATCATGTCAACTGATTGAAAACAATGGTTTTGGTCACCAGCAACTGACTTTTGAAAATCATATGATGGCTCAAAACTTACACCAGGTCTAGCATCAAACATAACTTTGTGATCAACTGTAGGGTCAATCCAAACACCCACATTCTGTGCTAAATCAGATATGACTTCATTTTTGTTTTGAAAACCAGAAAAGACATCATTCATGTCAAAATTAGGACTAGTCCATATCAATTAAGTCAGAACGAATCACTAGTACTATTGATAATCCAATGCAATTCAAAAAAGACCAATACCAATTCAAGCGAAAATACAATGCAATTAAAAGTTTAATATTCATTTTTCATATTCATAAAATGTAATACATTGGTTCAGTACAAAATAGACCAATACAAAATAGCATGTATTACATAGAATTGAAACATTCAAAATAAAAAAAATCTAAGTTGGATGGCCTTGCTCTGGTTCTTCATCCCTGACTTCTTGACATGACTCCTCATATCCTATGTCTCCATCTTATGCTTCTTGATGACTTTGCTCTGGCTCTTGATCCATTGCTTCTTATCCATGCTGTACTTCTTCAAATCTACGTAGTCTCTTAGAGAAATTAGCCATATTCTATTCAATTCCTATCACTTTAGTGCTCAAATTTGTCAGTGTGTCATCCATGCTGGTTAATTTTAAATTTGTAGTCTCCAGCATACTACATATGTGTTGTAGCATGACAATGCTTGATCCATGCTCCGTTGATAGTTCATTAGTCTTAGTAGGTTATCTCTGCACTGGCTCATCTTCATTTTCCCTTTTCTAGATCCATATATTATCTTTTTTTATAAACCCCATCCTATTCATGTTATTTTCATTGAATACTTTGAGAACAATGACTTGGTCATCTTTTGTATCAATACCAAAATGTTGGAGGAGTCTGGTAATGGCTGATGCATATGGGAGACCCTTTTTAGCCTGCTTATGAGCTGTGATTATAAACTTGAGCATAAAATGAGGATAATCTATCACTTTACCCTGTAACTAGCAATATACCAATACTTGCTCCAAATCACTCATGTAAGAATAATTTCCAGCCTTTGGAAGCAACATATAGAAAATCATGTAAAAAACTACATTGGTATTAACACTCAAATCCTTAGTGCTAGATACCCGTGCTTGTCTTAATATTCTGGAGACAAAAACTTCTCTATTGTACCAAGAAATATCAGACATGGATTTATCCAACTTACATGCATCATCGTCAGGCATAGGTAAGCCAACAATTCTAGCAAATAACTCCTTATTAAATAAATTTTTCACTCCTTTAACCTCTGAACTAAATTCCAATTCCTCTTCGTTATATGCTAGGTTTGTAAAAAATGCTCTAATTACACTAGGTGAGTATGGTGTCCCATATCCAAGGTACTATTGCATTGCCTGAGTTCTCACTAGAATGTTCAATTCCAATCTTTCTTTAACCAGAAAATCAAGATTAAGATACATACCCTGGACCACGGTCCTGTCTATAAAATGCTTCTAGTATCGCTGTTCTTGCTCTGCCGAGGTCAATAGGGGCACAGGAGCTTGAGAATGTGTGGACCCTTGAGGTTGAGATGAGCTGGGAGCTCCAACTCGTGGTCTCTTGAAAAATGTCTTTAGAGGCATTTGCTAATGGGGGTTGGATTTGACAGAATAGGGCTGAGGAACCCTAACTACGTTTTGGAGAAATTTGGGAGATTTCGAAAAAATATAGGTTGGTTACGGTGGATTGTAGGTCGGGGTTTTGGATTAGAGGATTTTAATCGATGTGTTTTGGCCAAAATTTTTGAAATGGAGATATGGGTTCCGGGGATTCGAGAGAGGGGATTGAGAGCTACCGAGGAAAATAGTGAAATTCTGGGTTTAAAGACCCATACTAGTCGACTGTCGGGAACATCAGTCGACTAGTACAGAGAAAAATAGGCTATCAGACGACTGTTGAGTTGAATAGTCACTTAGTAAGAAGGTACCAGTCGACTCGTTAACTAACCAGTCGACTATCGAATCTCTGTAATCAAATCCAGAAGTTAGCAAGGGCAAGACCAGTCGACTTGCCAAGCCCCTGCTAGCTTCTGGATTTCCATTGGGGGCTCACCAGTCGATTGACCATTGTACCAGTCGACTGGTCCCAACTCCAAAAGCTAGCAGGGGCTTGGCCAGTCGACTGGTCCAGCCCCTACTAACTTCTGAATTTTAGTTTTCAATTATGAGTCGACTGATAAACTTACCAATCGACTGTCGAAGGGCAACGGGCGACTGGTAGATTGTACCAGCCGCCTGGCTCGACGGGTTGGGCTAAGCCTGCAATTTTCAAATCCAATACGGCATAGCACACGGAGCTATGCTTTTCCCACCACAAAGGATCATAGTCCGATTGTAACGCATAAGGGTTCCATTTCCCCCTTCCCTTCCCTATGCAATATCTTTGATGAAATAATATGTTATTAGAATTTTATGCACCTTGATGGAGATGCTGAGCTATCATTTTCGTAATTTTTTTTTAACTTTACAATTAGGATTTTAATTTAGAGATTAAGGTTTAGTTAATTGTTTGGTTTTCAGTTATCCATATCCTTAGATAACTATCATTTTATTTGACTAGGAATTTTAGTTGAGTTAGACTTCTATAGCCTTCATGAGTATATGTATAGGTCTGCATAATTATTATTTCTTTGCCTTTCATTGTTGATTAATAAATTTAATATTGAATTTAGTTCAAAAAAGTTTTTGGTTATTGTTCCCTTTGGTTTTATTCAGTTGCAAATTGTTATTAGAGCGTTGTTTATCCTCACACCCATTGCGCCTACCATTAACCTTCAAGTTTACACAAATCAAACATTGTGATAAAAAAGATTCAATCTACTTATACTGAGTGTCCCTAACATTCAACAACACTCGAAAGTTACTAAACCTTGTCAAAAAATTCGATTTGCCACGATTTGCCTCAAATCCTCAATTTTCTGTGTCCAAACCTAAAATACAACCCCCACCATCGATTTCAGGCAACATCAAACCAAAGGAATCGAAGAACCACTACCAAAACAGTTCACTTGTGCGCAGATGCCATTGCTAATAAAGATAGCGTCATTAGGAGGCGTCCAATTGACCAACCGATAGACTTTCCCATTCTGACTTTTTTTTTGTTTGGACAAACATTCTGACTTCTTTGACTGCGAACTAGGCATTGTTTCTAAGGTTTTTCGGCCTCATTAGCTCTCTGTTTTTTGTGTGCGCTTATTTTCACTATTTAAGGCCTCCAACAAAATGTCTTGACCCTCTCCATCTCTATTTGAGTTCATACGGTATGCTATTCTTTTTTAAAAAATTTCTAGTTTCATATTAATTGATGTTTATTGGCAAAGTGTATTATGACCTATTTTCATACTTATCATCGCTCTGCATTTAGCATTGCTTTTCTTGCCATCTCACTTTGCATCCACTTTCATATAGTTATTGTATTATTATTTTGATTTTTACTTTGTCATTAGGGTTAATTTATCATGATCACGACTTATTGTCTAGTCAACATTACCCTTTTGCATAACTAAGGACCATTGGAAACTTCTAAGAAGCCATGTAACAGAGTCAAAAGGAAATTGCTGACATAAGGGAATATTTAGTAATTCTCACTATTAGGATGGAACAAAGTAAAAAAATGGACGTATGTGAGTTTTCTGCCGAATTCTCCCCTGCTGCAGTAAATTTAGTGCCTACTATCATCGGTGTGTCTAAGGGTTTGGCACTCATGGATAATAATCCTTTCTTAGTGCTACGTAACTAGCTAGTTTGGGATACTACGTAACTAAACTTGGTGAGAATACTTGCAGCCAACCATGGGAGTGAGCAAACCATCAGACGTTGAAGACCGTAGTCATGTGAGAAGCGGTTGATCCTGCTGCTCCCATTCGATATATTCATCTCTGGTCTTCCCTAGAATTTCATCTTCTTGAGTCTTGAACTTGACTAGAACAGATTCATAACTAGAAATGTACTTTTGTAGTTTGAATCCTCTGATGCTGGTAAGAATCTGTTGTTTCCAAGGCTAGAAATTGACCTTATCGTGTTCCAAAGAAACAAGTGGAGAGAATGTTAGTGGTAGGAGCTTTGTTGCAATTCCATTCTCCATTCTATATATCACAGCTCTGCTACATGTTTGCATAGTCAGAACCTTTGGAAGAAGAAGGAAAACTATGGAAACAGAATTCTGAAGCAATTGTTCAAATGAGCTTGATCATGTGTTATTTCACAAGGGGTTCTATATATAGGCTCAGTAGGACCCCCGTTAGCATAAGTAACAGAACCAAACTTGTTACAATCTGTTATAACTATGTCAGGTAAGTCTCTCTCTAATACATAATACTGCGATGAAACTTTTTTATATATCTGATCCGATTTTACACATTCATTGTAACGATGCTCAAAGTCACGATGTTAAATATGCATATGGGGACCAATTCATCGTAATTTTCATAATACAACTAACATACCCGGATCGCATTCATGTAAATCATTTGGTTTAAAATTAAAATAGCAATGGTTGTTTCAAATTACACACGAATGAATAGGGGGAAAAATATTCTGTGTAAAACACAGAATGAGGTAGAGTGGGATTGTAGGAATAAAAAGGATAGAGGAAAGAGAGAGATTGTTGAAAGATAGTGAAACACTTGGATACCGCCTTGGTTGACGTTATAATTATATGATTTTTATTATTATAAAAATATACATAATTTTTTTAAAAAATAAGAATAAAATATTTCTTGTGACTAATATTTTTATTACAAAGTCATTTTTATTAAAATAATATATATAAATTTTTTTAAAAAATAAGAGTAAAATATTCTTCTTTTATTGATTAATATTTTTATTAAACAGTCTTCACATCTATCATGAAAAAATTACATAAATTTTATTTTAAAAATAAATAATATTCTACAACTTAATCAAAATGTCCCAATACTTTTTATGAAAGAGAAATAGATAAAAAGAATATAAAATTCAATTTATTATGTATAAAAATTCTAATTTATTTTCAATGTAGACTTTTGGTATTGTTTTTTAAATTTGAATCTCTCATATTTTTTATGTCTTCTCTTAATGTGCTTCTATGACCAAAAAAATAGATTTTGTGATAGATAATATCAGTTTGAGTTTGAAGGAGTACTCTTTTATTTTATTTTTATTATTTGTTTATCTTTCATTAAAAGTATTTAAGACATTTGGATTAACCCAAAACATATTTTTTATTCAGGTCTGTGTATATTTTCAAAGATTATGATACAAAGACATTAATCAAAACAAAACAAAATGTTTTACTCTGCTTTGTTTTAATTTTAAAAAAATTGTATATATTTTTAAAATTAAAAAAAGAGAGACGAGAGTAATTAATTTTCTCTAGGCTTAATTAAAGCCTGTATTATTTGTCTTTTTTTTTTATATTGAAAGTTTACTTGTGATTTGTTGAAAGATGGTGAAATATTTAGAGGGTAGATGTTTAATTAAATCCTGTATTATTTAAATGATAGGAGAATTTCCATTTTTTCATAAATCTAAATGATCCTGCGACTTCTAGAAACCATTACTTTTTCATCTTATCCAGATAGGAGAATTTGAACACTTCACTCATCTCGTCTTTATCCATATAAATCATTCTTTCAATTTCCAACCCAATCTTTTCTTTCTTTCTTTCTTTTTTTTTTTTGTATAGGAAAAGAAATTTTATTAAGAAAGAGGAGAAGTACAAGTAAAGGATAATAACATGCATATCCTCCACAAGAAGACCATTAAAAGAGAAGATTACAAAAAACAGAAGAAAACAATAACTCAAAGCTAAATATGTAAAATTGCAGAATCTCCTTGCAAATCCTGTATTATTTATCTTTTTTCTTACAATTATTTTACTTATTAATATCTTATTTGTGCTTAGCCTACGAAAAGGAAAAGGATTTTTATGGTTATGCCCACCAAATTAAAGAAAGAAATAGGCGCCATTTATTAATAATAGTTGTGGATAAAAAAAATTAGGATAGTGAAATATCTGGCCAGTAGATGTTTAATGAAAATCTATATTATTTGTTTTTTTACGTTTAGTAATTATTTTTTATTTAATGTATATCTTATTATTGCTTAATTAGCATAATTTTTCTTTTTAAAAAAGGAACTCTTAAGGTTATGCATGCCTAGTCAATAGAAGATATATATAGGCACTATTTATTAATATTTGTGAGAAGCGACATATCATTGTTTCGAATTATTTAATTATTACATTACGATAAACTTATCTACTACAAATTATATAACCATTTTTTGTAATTAAATATTGTACATATTAAGTGTGATTAACTTATTATTATATCTTAATTATCATAAGTGTCTAATCCCAATATAACAAATATATCGTTCCCATGCATAGACAATCTAGCACATATTGGGAGAATCAAAATTTGGAGCATATCATATATTAAAACGATTCATTTAGAATACTTACTGAATTCATTGGGTCACGTCATAAGATCGATGAAAAAGTTAAGTACTTTGTAAGGAATTTCTACTAGCACTTTATAATTTTAGAATAAAAAAATTATACATTTTGTTATGAATATCTTGTATAGATGTCCATCATTCCGATCTTTCGATTATCTTATCTGATAAGATATTATTTCTAATAATTATCTAAGAGGATAATTATAATTAGAGAGTTATCCACTACAAAAAAGGTAGGGTATAACGATGGAAACATAACGACAGGCAACAAAAACCGTCGCTAAATTCAAATTTTACGACGGTTTTGAAATCGTCGTTAAAGTTTTCATTTTAACCATGATTAATCGGAGAACGTCCTTAAATAGCGACGGTTTAGGTATAACCATCGTAATATGAGGCCAACAAAACTGGTTCTAAGAAATAGTAAATTTTCACAACAGTTTTCGCTTAACTGAGGTTATTTAACAACGATTTAACCTAAACCGTGGTTATATAACGACGGTTCAACCAAAACCGTCATGTCTCTGCAACGTTTAAAATTTTTACCGTTCCTCGGAATATGTGTGGTTCAATGACGATTTCTATAGAATCGTCGTTTAAACTACAAGAAATTTGACTTTTGGTGGCGACTTTTTTCGCCACTAAAAGTCAAAAAATCGCCACTAATACCTTTTAGTGGCGACAATTTGCCACCAAAACGTCGCCACCAATCCGACCGTCACTAAAGGGTTTCTGTGGCGATAAAAACAAGTCGCCACCAAAAATTATATCTTCAGTGGCGACGATATTATGCGCCACAGAAACTGTATTATCAGTGATGAAATAAGTCGCCACCAAAAGAAAAAAGTAACACCAAAACATAAAAAATCGCCACTAAAAACTAGTAATAAGGTGGCGATTTGTGAATTTCGGAGATTCAATGCGACTTAAGTCGCCACCGAAGGTTTTCAATGGCGACCTTTCTTAGTCCCCACTGACAGGTTTCAGTGGCGACCTTTCTATGTTGTCACTGAAGGATTTTCAGTGGCTACCTATTACGTTGCCACTGAAATCCCTTTAGTGGCAACTTTTTCATGTCACCACCGAAAACCATTCTGTAGCGACATTTTCAAGTCGCCGTTGAAAGACGAATTTTAGTTGTAATATTTGTCGTCACGAAAAATGATTTTTTAATAGCAACAGAAATTGTGGTCGCCAGTAAAGCCATTTTTTTTTATTTTTAAAATTTTTACAATTTTAAAATTGACAGTATAAAATTATATTTAAATTTTTATTTTATATTTGCACTATATTTTATCATAAAAATATTATAATATGTAACAAAATCAAAAGAAAAGTAAAAATTAATAAAATATTTTTCTTTAACATTTATGTACAGATAAAAAAGATCCTTTTATACAAAATAAAGTAAATATAGATACACCCTGAATTACATAAAGAGCACAAAACAAAAAAATTATCATACTTGCCAGTAATGTGGCTGTAGCATAGATAAAAACAAGATCAAACATAGTTTAAATACAATAGACACGCAATACATATAAGTTCCGTAAAAATAAAACAAGAGACTAAATCCAATACAAATTTCATATATACAATGTATTTACAAAACTAAAGATTTATACATATTCATTCTCTTCACTAATAAAGTTGCAACTCTATATTATTAAGTACGAATCACTTGCTATTGGTGCTGTTGTCAATATCTTCTGGGACATGATAAGTTGAGAGAACAAATGTGTCATGAATTTTTTATAGGAACTTGCATCACAAGATAGATAGTGTAAGACATGAGACCCTAATTATGACAATATTAAATATGAAAAAATATATTTAGCTAGATAAATCAACATGCTAATGTGCAAACAATTTTGAGAAACACAAGTAAATTAAAAATTGATCACATAACCATCAAACCCATGTGTGATTGATTGCAAACTATTTCAGAAGTTAGAACATAGCAAGAGTGACTATATAAAGAAAAGTGGGTGACAACATATAATAGTAGAATAGTTTCTCATCCTTTTTAGATACGTTTAGATCATACAAATGATGGTAGAGGTGAATTTAGATTATAACTTCTGTTTTAGACTCAAATTCAGATTTGGTTGGAGCATGCTCTCAATCATTTTCTCAAAATGAAAAAAATTTAACTTCTCAGGAAACAGACAAGTTAGTATCTCCTTCCTTAGAGCCCATACTCACAAGTTATGTTTAAGAAAACTCTAAAATTTCAGCATTTCATAAATAAAACCAAACATCTGAACTTCAAAATACAAGGTCAAGGAGACACAACGTACCTCACTTCTCACTACAGCTCTTTCCATAGCCTCATACATACCATCTGTTTCCTGAGCACAATATTACATAGTCAACGACATTTGCACTTATCACAGATTCCTGTCATAAAAGATATAATAACAATGTTCCTTAATAATCTAAAAGCTCAATTCTTATGACTTTTTGTTTTACTAAAATTAAACTTAAGAGATTATAAACATAAACAACAGTAGTACAGCACAAATGCCTCTGTCAGATAAACCTTTCTCAATAATAAACAATGAAAGTAATTGAAGATACAATATTGAAAAGATCTCCAAGGAACAACACATGCCATAAAACACTTTATAAGTAGTAGTGTATCTCTATTGGCCATCCATCCACCACAAATACATCAAGGGAGTAGCCATCAGTTATGGAAAAAACATGTACTTCCTGAATGTTAAGCCCAATATCAAACAACAAAGCAGACAGCTAAAACAAAATAATTATTTGTCAGAAGAAATTAATCATAAACCAATAACCAAAATTCAAATTACATAAAACTTCCCCTTTGTACAAAACCGTAATATTTATAATTTAACAAGGAACCAAACATGACTTCTAATCTTCCTAATTTATATAACAAAATCGTAATGTTACAATTTCCAAGAGCAACATTAGTAGAAGCAAGTGCCTACACCTAGAAGGTTAATCAACAACTCCAAACAATCAGATTGCAACATAATTACTCATACAATAAATATGTGATAGCTAATATCATGCAATAAAGGGTAAAAAAAATACCTGATACCAATTGCTGCTTGTAAAATTTTTCTGTCACCAAATATATCAAAAAGAAAAGGATTAACAATAGATTTCATAAAAGCAAACACCTAGTTGGTGGACCAGGTGTAGTTATGACTAAATTAGTTCCAAATATACGAATGAGTTACTCTCCTGTAATGCCGTAGCTTGTTGTTCATCTTCTTCCACCTCCATTCCCATTAGTGTCTTAACTTTCTCGAAGGCTTTGTTCATATTTTCCATTATTTTCCTTTTTTTTTGTCAAGAAAATTGACATATAAAAGATCTATAAGAAATACGATAATAAAACTTAGGTTCAATTTTCAAAAATATTACAAATATAGACAAGACAATGTCTTTCTACTTTAGTATACATTAACATGATTTCAAATCTAACAAATGTTTGAGACAAATACCGTATGTAAATAAAAGCCAACACACATAACAATAAAGTGAAATGAACCAATCAAGTTGGTGGTTCTCTTGGTGATGTTTGTGTTGTATTAGCTGTAGATCCCGGTGCAGCATTACCAATAAGACTTAATGAAATTTGCCCCTATTCACAAACAATAAAATTATTTAAGCGAATTAGGATAAAAAAATTATTTATAATACCGTGAAAGCATACATGAAGATGGATTCAGTTGAATCAACAAGTTTAAAACTACATTTATGTAGAAATACAATCACTAGAATATAATTGATTCATCAATTTCAAACTTTCCAGCTTAGCAATAGTAGCACAAAAAGGTTAGAAGTGATAATAATATAATTAAAGTTATATTGATAAATCAATACTTGTAAGCAGTTACAAACAAGGAAATAATTGAGATAATAGAAAAAGGAGCTAATAATACAACAAAATAGTTAAATCAAGTTTGGCGAGTATATAAATGATTTGAGTTTAATTTATAAGCATATTTGATTTACAGTTTGTAGTTAAAATTACATAATGTAATTGAACCAAACAAATCTTATCAAGAAATACCTGTTGGAGAGATGCGATAAGAGAAGCCATCTGCAATTGTAGCTTTTCTTCAAATTGTGCCTGCAACCTCTCTTCTCGAACTCTCATCTCTTCACGTACCTCTGCAACAACTTCTTCACGTAATTTCCTTTTTTGCTCTTGAATTTCTTGAGGTGTGATTCGATCAGTGACTCTCTTAGAAGGAGGTTTCACACCGTATCCTTTACCGCGAAAGAACCCCGACCTTTGACCAAGTACTTGAGTCAAGATTTCATCATTGCTTAAACGTGTCGTGGCATCTTCTTGAGATTGCTTGACTATAATCTCTTGAAGTTGACCCTACAATTAAACAAAGCATACATTTGAAATAAAAATACGAATATAAATTACAATTTCTAAATAGTAATAAATGTTACAGTAATTATACATGAACTTCTTGAGATTTTGCATCGGACCATACAACATTGCCTTCTTTAGTCTTACGTGTATGTTGCAGCTCCCATATTTGATTAATTGGTGCCTTCTCTCCAGTTTCAGGATTTCTCTATTATAAAACATTATTGTTACTCATCATGCACATAAATGTATACATGAAAATACATTACTCTAAAATTTCACCGTTGATTCCTCAACTTTTGCAAATGACCGAGAACCGCACGTATGCTTTGTTGTTTGTTTAGCCCTATTTTGTGCATTTGTTAAGCTCTTGTCCTGCGTTTAAAATAAAATGAGCTTAGTGCATTTGTCATTGTACGTGCTACTAAAATGTGTTAATACAAACTACCTTAAATTCATATGAGTCAAAATAACTGATCAAATGCCTCCAATCATCATCGTGGACTCTAGGAGGAAGATTCGCAAGTCTTTGTTCGTTAGTGTCGTACAAAAAGTAGTGCTCATGCAAGTTTGTCCTCCAAGTTCTGTAAGACCTTTGTACAGTGGCATGAATAAATGCATCAAATCGTCGCTCTGTAGTTCTTTTGACCTTAAATGTTTTCTATAATAATAAACACAAATGTGATAAATTTATGAAATGTATACTAACAATAGTATGATAGACAAATATACTAGTTGTTACCTTCACTCTAATCAAAATCCCTTCTCCATATCCTTCCCAAATATCGGTCCACTTTCTCACTTTCAATGGACATGTGCATCGTGTGATATACCCAATGTAGTTGACGATATCCCTTAATCCTTCTCCTACGGCTTGAAGGATCTCATCAGAGATTTCAACTACAATTTTCTGTCCATTTTTTGTCTTTTCATCCACAGATAAACATTTATAACTTCCCCTAACCTTTTTAGATGCACTGCAAAAAGCTGTTAATCAAGTGATGCTTGTTATTATCTTTACAATTATCAATCTTAAGTAACACGTGTTGAATATTATATATCTATACCTGCACTACTAATCGGACATCAAGAAGTTGGTGTGGCGGGCAGTGCCTGGGTCTCTTCATTGTGTGACTGTATAGATAGCTGTGGGGGATCTTCATTTAAAGGGCCTCGCGCGACTATTTTATGTCCACGACCACCTCGTCCACCTCTTCCTCTTCCTCTTCCCACCATCATCAAACCCACCTATTGCATATAAATAGAACATGTTGTCATTTCCACACTTAAATATGACATAAATGATTACAAAAATATAATAACTGCATGCAAATAATATAAAACAACGAGAAATTAAGCATATGTAAACATTTTACACTACATGACGTTTCACATTGAGTCTCCAGATAAAAATTCTCCTTCATCGCTTTCTTCATCCATAGTCTCATCTTCCTGATTGTCATTGATGAAATTAACTTCTCTAGCACTTATGCCCTCATTCTAATGGCTGAGGCTTTGAGGTTGTACGTCATCCCTATATAACACCACTGCAATATCATTCGTGTCCTCAGTGTGAATAAATAAATTATGTTCAACCTCTTCTTGTTGGTAAGTATCTTCTGCAGACAATGATTCACCCTCATTATCTTGACGAGGCATGCTAAAAAGGTCACGGGGATTTGTTTTCACAACAACAAGCCAATCTTGATCGACTGTGTCATCTAAATAAAATACTTGTTCTACTTAAGATGCCATGACAAATGGTTCATTTGTATTCAACGAACAACGAGTATTCACACTTGTGTATCCATATCTGTCAACTTTATATCATCTTCTTAAGTGAGCAACATCCCACCAATGACACTTAAAAAGATATATTTTCCTTTCTCCCACGTAAGAAAACTCATAGATATCCTGAATGACACCATAATATTCTTTCTCAGGATTTGAATCATCCCCCTTCACTAAAACTCCACTATTTTGAGTTTTTTTTTTAGATTCTTGATCTATTGTATGGAACCTAAATCCATTGATCAAGAATGTTGTGTACCTACATACAACTCTTTAAGGACCCATAGCTAAGCTAACAAGCTCAATGTCTCCTCGCCACTGTGAATCTGGCTTCATAACCTATTGAAAATTATAAAACATCTAAAGGTTATGACACAACGTATAACATATTGCATTGTAGGCGTAATTGAAAGACACTTACTTGATGATTAAACCATTAAGGAAACTCTGAGATGTGTCTTGAATCAACATTTAATACATGTGCTTGAAGCTCATTTTTGTGCTCTCTACAACACATCATTTCATCAAATGAGTTTAATCTAGTAACAATTTAATTGCTAGTAAAATATTGTATACTTACTCTATGAATGGCCAAACTTTTTTGCAATTTTGTAGTACATATAGACAGACTTGATTAAATTCTTTATTAGGTAAAGTAATCAATTTGGCAGCACCTTTCAGTTGCCCACTCTGGTCAAATATTGACTCCCCATAAGCTGTCATGTTCCCATCATCATTCCTTGGAGTTTTATTAAACTTTGTTGGGATATTGCTCAAATATCTTGAGCAGAACGTGAGACTTTCATATGCTAAATAGCCTTCAACGATTGAGCCCTCGGGACGAGCTTTATTACGAACATATGATTTTAATGTGTGTAGATACCTGTAAATGTGAATTGAAATAACTATGTTATCTACTAACAAATGAAACTAAAGCCCAAGTATATGTCACATTGTTACCTTTCAATTGGATACATCCATCGGTATTGAACAAGTCTAGCAATCCTTGCCTCTCTTGCCAAATGAACTGGTAGATGAACCATGACATCGAAGAATGCTGAAGGGAACACAGTTTCTAGTTTGCACAAGGTTATGGCAATTTGTTTTTCTATGGAATTCAAATCTTCCATAGTTAAACACTTTGAGCAAAGAATCTTGAAAAATTGTGCCAACTCTATTATAGGATCACTCACCTCCTTAGGCAATAACCCACGTATTGCAACTAGAAATAGTTCTTGCAATAATATATGATGATCATGACACTTCAATCCAAATATCTTTTTTTCTTCGACATTGACACACCTCAAAATATTTGATGAAAATGCATCGGAAACCTTTAATTGGGCCAAAAATTTACACACTTTTAACTTTTCCTGTGGTGATAGCACATAAGATGCTGTCGGTAGCAAAATTTTGTTTCCATCATCAATAGGATGCAAGCCGGTCCTTATTCCCAAGTCCACTAAATCATATCGACTCTTCACTGTATCTTTCGTCTTTCCAGTCATTCCCATTACTGTAGACAAAATATTATCTGAAATGTTTCTCTCAATGTGCATGACATCGAGATTATGTCGAAGCAAGTGTGTTTTCCAATAAGGCAATTGAAAGAAAATGATCTTCTTCTTCCAATTGGAAGCAACACTAGATTGGCCGCGCATTCACTTTTGACCTTTCCCGAATGACACATTTGATAAGAGTTCTAATTGTTCAAGTGCTTCTTCACCTGTCAGATATGTAGGTGCGACTTTATTCTCCACTTTACCTTCAAAGGCCCTTTTATTTCGACGCCATGGATGATTGGCTGGCAAGAAACGACGATGGCCCATATAGCATAATTTGCTTCTCAATGATATAGAATGGGTATATTTGTGGCAACAAGGACATGCCAACTTCCCTTTGGTTGACCACCCAGAAAGATTGCCATATGCGGAAAAATCATTTATTGTCCACATGATAGCCGCCCGCATACTGAAGTTTGATTATGAATGAGTATCATATGTCTCTGCCCCTACCTCCCATAATTCCTTGAACTCCTCAATCATTGGTTCTAAATAGACATCTATATCATCTCCTAGAGACTTAGGGCCTGGAATAAGAAGTGTCATTATGAAATATGGCTGTTTCATGCATTTCCAAGGGGCCAAGTTGTATGGTACAAGAATAACTGGCCAAATACTATGGTTGGCACTCATGTTTCCATATGGTTGAAAACCGTCACTTGCTAAACCCATCCTAACATTTCTAGGATCAACTGAGAAACTAGGATATTCCTCATTGAAGGATTTCCAAGCAACGGAGTCAGCTGGATGTCTTAATACACCGTCATTAACACGTTTATCTTTATGCCACCTCATATCTCTAGCAGTGTGTCTTGCCATATACAGTCTTTGCAATTTAGGTTTTATTGAAAAATATCGCAACACTTTGTGTGCTTGTTTCTTACCTTTCTGCCCGTTTAATTTCCATATGGACAAATTGCACTTAGGGCACGATTGTGCATTAGCATATTCTTTCCTATAAAGAATACAATCATTTTTACATGCATCTATTTTGGTGTAGTCTAACCCTAAGTCTTGAATTATTTTCTTGGCCTCATAGTAAGAATTTGGTATTTGAGCCCCAGCTGGCAATACTTCTTTAAATAAATCCAACAACATGTCTACAGATTTATCGCTCCAGTGATTAAGACACTTCAGATTAAGTAGTCTAACAATAAATGACAACTTTGACACCTTATCACAATTTGGATATAGACTTGTTTTGGCATCTTCCAATAATTGGTAAAACTTCTTTGCTTGCAAATTTGGCTCTTCGTTATTTTCTACAAGAGTATTCATATCCTCTGTGTTAGCAACTCCATATGCATCGTGTATCATTTAAGTTATATCATCCTCTTCAACATTATTACCATGAGGGAGAGTTGAAGTCATCACTAAGGCTTCTCCGTGAAGATCCCACACCATGTAAGACTGCCAAAAACCATTTTGCAACAAGTCAAACCGCACTTCATGTCTCACTTTGAATAATGTGTTTCTACATTTTTTGCATGGGCACCTAAATTTGCTACCAGCTCTTAACTTACTGTATACCCACTCAAGAAAATTATCCGCTCCTTGTATATATCTTCGATAAGCTTTATTTCCAACATTCAACCAACTTTTATCCATAATATTTTCTACAAAATTGATTGAAGTGGAAGTGAGCAATTGAAATAGAGAGTGAACAATGTATTTGGACAACTTTTGTTGCCTATGCAGCAATCAACCAAGCCAAAGTTGACTTATATCGAGTCCAGCATGAACCTATTGTCATTCTAGTAAATAACAAAATTTTCATTCCTATGGCTAAAAATCCAACGCAGCATGGGCACAAATCATATTAATGTTAAGTTTCATACCATCAGGAAAGCTGAAAACAAAGGAGAAGTGCAACTCAAAATGGATATGATGCTAATTCTGGGATTGGTGCTACACATGCAAGCCCTTGAAAGTTCATTTCTCAGGTATTTCATTTCGTTTACTCTCATTTTTCCCATCATGTTGGCATTGGTAATTGGTTGAGGTTTTGGGAGGACCATTAGATTGGTGATGCTACGTTTAATGAACTTTTTTCTAGATTTTATCAGTTATCCTCTTTGCATCAGGCTCCAATTTCATATTTCTTAATTTTACAATCTACTAGGTTTTCTTGGAAGTTTCACTTTTCTAGGCAACTTGGTGGTAGAGTTGTTGATGATCTTGTTGTGTTGTTGGATACATTGATCCTTTTTGTCTTTCTTCTTTACTTAATACAAGGATTTGGGGTTTAGATTGTTTAGATTCATACACTTGTCTTTCTTTTTCATTTACACTCCAAATGCTCAAAACTTTTCTTTGCCGAAATCTTTTTGGAAGGTCAAGGTGAATGCTTTTGTTTGGAATATGGTTCTCAATAGAATAAATACAAATTACTTGCTTCAGATTCATAAACCCAATAAGGCAATTTCTCCAGATGTTTGTGTGATGTGCTATCATAATTCAGAGATAGATAGTCATTTGTTTTCATATTGTGAAGTCGCTTGGCAGTTCTAAAGTAGGCTTTTTGGTATCTTTGATGAGTCTTGGGTCTGTCTGCCTTCTTTTGAGAGCTTTTTAACTACCAAATTTAATGGCTTTGGGACAAAGAAGGAGCACAAGGGTCAACGGTAGTTTGCTGTTTTTGCTGTGGTGTAATGCATATGGTTGAAACGGAAGAAGTTTTAATAAGAAATTTTGAACTATTTTCTGAACTTTGACAGAGGGGCTGTGATGCTCACTGTCTGGCCTCTAAATTGCTAAATCTTTGACATGCAAAACATGGAATAAATCAGTGTTGGAAAGTAAAATTACATACTCTTTGGTTAAGAAGCTTTTAAATTTTTTTCTCACTTTCTCTATATTCACGTTGTTGAACAAATTCATTCAAGTTGTTAAAGAACTCAAAACTACACTATACTCTGATAAAATTTCTTTATAATTGTTTTTGCTTAAAATTTAAATTAACAAATATTTATATAAGATTAACAAATTTTAAAAATTAACACATGATTAGATTTACATTTATACAGAAACTAAATGAAATATAATGTGATTGGTATTTGGGTCCTTATTCTAAAAGAGAAAAATATTTATGAGACGAAAATATTTTCAACATCAATAGCTTTCTTTATAATATACATTTAGATTTTGCCTGCTAATTCTATTTTTTGTCCAATATAATATACAAAAGTCACATAGTTTGTTAAGCATTTTACAAGCCCAGATTAGTGCATTAGCTATCAAAGAGGAACATTATTCAATGGTTCAGATAACATTGATAGCAAAAAAACAATTAAAAAGGGTATATTATTCATATTTACAAGACTTTTATTAACTTAAGACAAGGGGAAAAAAAAGAAAAAAAACATACCAAGTTAGAACAAGCGACAACTATTTGCTTCTCTAACAGAGCTCCTGTAAAAAATGATAAAATCTGCAGAATGGACAGGGAATCGGTTAAACCAACATACAGTTGTAAAACTTTTAGACAAGCAACACAATATAGTTACACCCACATCATTATATTTTTACTTCAAGAGAAAACTGCCATGTAATTTCTCTCTAATTTGGCAACAGTTGAAGTGAACAATTTAATTATTTATATCAAATATGTATTTTGAATCTAAAACTGATATTGATTTTTTTAGGATAAAATTAAAAAAATATCGATTAATAAAACATTATTTCCTCAACCAACAGAAGCTACTTTTAAACAATATGAGCTAAGTATGATATTTCAATAATTTTGGCCTTCATAAATGCTGAAATCACGAGAGTTAGCAATTGCATATTCAGATGCAAGAGAAAATGAGAAACCATACAACTGATCAGAGGAAGGGCTACCATATTATTTCCTGTATTATTGGATGACAGTCCAAACGCCAGTAACACATGTTAAATATTTTCTTTCATATGGCCTAATGACTTTGATCAATAAACTGGATTCCCCCACCAAAACAAAGTCACCATCATCAACCCTCCCCCGGCTACTCCCCAAATTCATCAACCAACCAAGCAACATGAAGAAAGATAAAGTAAGGTATCTTAAAGTAGCAGATGCATTATCCACATCATTTAATTGAAGTTAGAATTGGAGGAAGCTCATTTCTCTCTAATTGAGATACCTCTGTCCAAAGAAAGAAATTCTTTCTTTACCACATAGTTCCAAGATAATCACATTCCCACTACTGCAAGCTCAATGACAATGCCAAGTATGTTCTGACCAGAAAAAGCTACTATTTCAGGAAAAGTATATTTACTCCAGGAAAATCAAACATGGAAAAGATTGAGGGAAAAAATAGATTATCACTACGAAGATCTAAAATCAAACTCAGCAAGAATTAGCACCTTAATGCTTCTTGATCATTTTACTTATGGGATGAAAATAAGCAACATTAACAGTAGTATAATACTATAACTACAATAAAAGCATAATTTGCAACCAAGCAGACGTAAAAAAGGGAACCCAAACAAAAGATAGCAAGAAATTAGGAGCTTAGATATGTATTAACATCTGACTTATCTGTATTATATGGGGTGCTATTATGTTTTCCACTCGGAAGAACTAAGATGATAACAAAATGTAGCCACAGATGTACAACATATAATGAAAATCAAAGTGTCATTTTCACCCTTGTAACCACCAGATTTGTCCCAAACGAAAACATATCTTAAAATGGGTCTGAAAATGAAAACATGTAAAAGTGGAACACCACAAAGTAGAAGAAAGCTGGAGAGATATATCAAGAACAAGAAAATAAAAAACATGGCACGGAGATTCGAGCTCAAATGCAGAACAAGAAAACCAAAAACATACTCAAATGCAGAACAAGAAAACCAAAAACATCAATCCCCCAACCAGAATTTCAAAACCCCCAAACTGATTATATAGAAGGTAAAAAACGAAGGAGCAATCGAGCAATCGAGAAAACCAAAAACGAAGATTCAAAACCCCCAAACGATCAATCTACCTTGGACGCTTCAAGATGAAATCTCTAGCAATGTCCCCCACGAAACTACAGATTCGAGCTCCTTTCACCCACAAAGCTGCTGCTTTGAGGACTTGTCACTAGGAACCGAAAATGGCATGGAGAGTTGAGCGCAAGAAAGCAAAGGAAGAAGGCGCTCTGTTTTTTTGTTTGGACCGGACACAATTTGCCAAAAATAAGCTCAGTTTATTTTACTTTTTAGTCACCAAAATATTGTGAGAAATGGAAAGCAGAAGGAGTTTAGCTTTTATTTTTGGATAAAGAGCCATTGGGTCAAATCTTGGTCACATCCCTTCTTCTTTTAATGTCCCACATCCACCGTACTACCTTCTTAACGTTCCCTTATCTCTTGTAACAGCTACCTCGTCTTCTTCTTGTTTTTTTTAATATAAATTTGATGCAAGTAACTCATTTTCCAGCCTCAATTTGGTTTGAGGTGTAATAATTCAAGAAAGGAAAAAAATGCATTAGTTTCTAGTAAATGGTCATTTTTTTACTGTAAAATATAAGCAATTTTTTAAAAAAAATCTATAATCAATCCATATTTTTTTTTCTAGATACATTCTTTAATTTTTTTTTCTTTTAGAAATTTCACTTCTTGTAGAACATTCTTTGAAAAAAGAAAAATAAAAATATAAAAACTTCCACTTACATATACAAAACATATAACAAATTATCATTTGTTTTTTCTTTAATATTTATTAAAATTACAATAAAAAGGTTCAAATTTACACTTTATTTCATTGATTTTATTTTTTTATTTAAAAAGAATTTTTTTTCTTATGTAGCAGTTAAGATATATTTGAACTAAACTCCAAATTAAAACTCATAATATATTAAATATAAATTTTTTTATATTGATTTAATATATTTAAAATTTATTTTTTAAAATACATTTTAAGGGAATCAATTCTATGTTGACAAGAATTAATCTCATTTTATCAACACTTTTAATATTTAGAAAGATTTTAAATGCAATTATTTCCCCAATATTATTTGAAGTACAACTGCATTCTATTTTATTTTTTTCAATAGATTATTTTATTTTTCCAACAAATTATTCCCATATTTTATTTTTTAAAATAAATTATCTAAAAAATTATTATCTCCTAAAAACCATTCCCACTTTTGATTTTTTGACAAATTTTTAAATTTTTTCAACAAAAATTTTAAGATAAAATTATTTTAAACTAATTATATTTTTAAATGTTATTGTGACTTGGGATAAGCTCTTGCGCACAATGGCTTTTTCTAAAGTTGACACTCTATGTTCTATAAAGTAAAATGGATATTTATGGCCATTGATCATCGATTAATAATATTGCCTTTATCTAGCATTCAGTAGGGAGAGTGATAATTTATTGTAATTTATTGATTGAAAATAAATATCATGTTAAACAGGTTATTATTCATGTTTTTTATTATATTTTTTTGACTTAGCTAATAGATAGAATAATAATTTGCATCCACGCTAATTTATTTATTATAATTAATTTGCATTCAGTTGGCCCTGTTGCAAATGTCCACAAGTGAAAAATTACAAGGAGAAAACAGAGAAGCTTAGAAAAGCTGCTTGTGTTAAACTCTAATGACTCCAAGCTCTAATGACTCGCTAATGAGGAGAAGAAATTTTTTGAGAAAGTTGTCTCAAGCAAGTGACGTTAGGGGTTTAATTTAAGAAATGTGAGGGATTGGAAAAACAGTGACATTGGGGAAAGGAGGGAACTTTGCCGTAGAGAAGGAGAATTCATGTATCTATTGTTATGTTGAGTCTAATTGTAGCTAGCTTCATTTGTCCCATCAAGTCAGACATTTTCAGTTTGCTGCACAACATAAAAATGCACAATTTTTGCCGTTGGAAAAGTTGAGAGAAACGAATAAATTTTTGGATTACGGGATTCTATTTATATATAATTAAATAAATAAATAATAATTTAATTTATATAATAATAAAATTTAAATATATATAATTTAACATATATATAATTTGTCCCATATATATATATATATATATATATATATATATATATATATATATATATATATATATATATATATATATATATATATATATATATATATATATATGATTTGTCCCATCTGAAAAGCATTTTTCACGTGAAGTCAATACTTAGATTGCAAAATATGAAAAATAAGTTTTTATAGCTGAAAGAGAAAAAAAAATTGAAGAGAAGCTAATAAAAATTCTAACTACTTTACGTGACTCTATGTATATATAATTAAATAAGTAAATAATAATTTAATTTTTATATTAATAAATAATTAAATATATATAGTTTAACATATATATATATATATAGCGTTAACATAATTAATTAACTAATTTATTGCTAACACAATTAATTAACTAATTTAACATAATGTATTCTATAATTATATTCTAATGAAAATTATAAATCAATAGTACTTCAATTTAAAAAAAAAGAGTTAAAAATATTTTAAAAAATAATTATTCTTTTTTTGTATATAAAAAGTTATTATTTAGTTTATAAAAAAAATTAAAATCATAAAAATTATTTACCAATATTGACCATATATATACAAAATAGACAGATTCATTATTCATATGATAAATGGAAGCACTCAGTTAATGTAATAATAAAAAATTAAATTTTTTATTACACAATGTTTTTATTTATTTTCTATATTACGATTAATTTGATTCGAAGTATTAAAATTATTTATCTCTAAAAATATTTTTAGTAAATTTTGACTATTTATATTACAAAAATCTTTCAATCATAGAATTTTTATTTATTTATACTTTAAATCATAAGTTTATAAATATTGAATAATAATATGTTTACTACTTTCACTTATTTGTATGTATTTTATAATTTCCTTTAAGATTTTTTTTAAAATAATTGATGTACTGTGTTTGGCCCCACTTAATATTTATAAAACAATAAGATTATATTGGTGAGTAAGGTATTGAGTAGACATTCATTATCTCCGATGTCTGATAGCAATTTAATAACATTTTCTTAAAATTATTGTGTGTTCTACACAATAATCTGTTAGCACCAAGCGTATGATAACTATCAAATTTCTTTAAAGATATTTGAGGAGTGGAAATTGTACTTAGAGGGTGCTCTGTTCTAAAACACTTCATTTTTGCTGAATTTTGAATTTTTTATTATTAAATTCATTTTTAATTTATTTTTAAAAATTAAATTTTTCAATAAATTATTTAAAATTATAGTGTAAGGGTATATTCCAATGTTGTTTTTTGGAGATATAGTGTAACGATGATTGATTTATTATACATTTTTTTCCATCTTAGTTACGATTATTTTAATTGTTCCATAGTATATATTATGTGAAATTGACAATGGGCTTGACATTGAGTTCCAGGCAAATTACTGTTTAAATTTCTCCAATTCTATTACATCCTCTATATATATATATATATATATATATATATACATACATATATGTATATATATACATGTATATATATATATACATGTATATATATATGAGATGATCTTAAGTTCATAATTCTATCATTTTATAATATTTTTTTATTACATTTTTTTCTAGAGATTGAAGACATGATCTTGTATAATCAAAATAAATTTGTATGATTTTAACTTGTTTTTTTCTTGTAGGAGGTTGGTATACGACTTAAAACGAAAATTAGAAGAAACTCAAAGAAAAAAAAATAAAAAAAATAAATGACTAGTTAAAAGCCATACAACAAGACTATATATAAAAGTGGCTTATTATATTTAGTCAGTTATGTTAGTAGAATGTTCATATATTCTTCCTAGCAACTTTTTTACATGTATGTACTTTTGTACATAACACATTATATTCCTTCTTTACATTTCTTATATGTTGTATCTTCATGTATTTATACCATGCCTTTAAGTTTTACACAATCATTTTTTACAAAAAAAGAATTAGAAATCATAGTTGAAATTTTAGAATGAGCAACAACAATTCCTATTAAGGCTGCGCTAGTGGTATTATCTATTAGAATTTTTAATATAAATTTTACGAGAAAAGATTGCCATCTTTTCATGAGAATTGATATCTTGTATTTAATACATGAACTATTTTAAATTTTTGTAATTATTAAAGAAAAAAAGGGAATATATTCTTAAAATATATGAATAGATAATCAAAATATTGGTTTTGCATATTTCATATATATATATATATATATATATATATATTCAAATTTATTTTTTAAAATTTACCTTTATCAATTTAATCTTTTAAGAATTAATTAAATTTAAAAATGTCTTCAAATTTATTTTATTTATAAATATTTAACAATTTTTTTATAATTAAAGCAAAGCTAAAGTTTAGTTAAAATTTCATTTTAATTAGTTACAAAAATTTATTCAATTTCTATTAATATAGTTAATGCACAATTATTTATACAAGAAAAATAATTTTTTAAGTAATATGTTTAAAAATACAACTTCAAAAAATTTAAATTCAAAATAAATTTTTAATAGATTAAAATAACAAAATGATCTTTTAACTTTAAAGTTTTAAATTTTGAAAATTTTTGATGATTAAGTAAAATTGAAACAAACCATTTGTTATTAAAATAAATTAAAATAACAAAAAAAAAATAGAACGTCACAACAATTTGTATTTCACATATTTACTTACTTAGTATAAATAAGAATTTATATAGTTGAAATAAATATATAATTATATTAAAATTTTCTCTATATTAATCAAAATTTTTTTAACACTCTCAACAAAACAATCTTTTAAAAAATATAAATTTTTATATAATTTATATAAAAACTTTAAATTTTATGCATATATTACAAATAAATTAAAGATAATTTTTTTTAAAAAAATTAATTTTACCTTTTAGTGGCGATTTAATTTAAATTGCCACTAAAACCTTTCGGTGGCGATAAATAGTCACCACTGAAACCAAGATTCGGTGGCGACTTCACATGTCGCCACCAAAAGTTTACTTTCAGTGGCGATTTAGTTTAAATCGCCACTAAAACCTTTTTGGTGGCGACAAATAGGCGTCACTGAAGCCAAGATTTCGTGGCGATGTCACAGGTCGCCACTAAAACCTTTTCGGTGGCGACAAATAGTCGCCACGGAAGCCAGGATTCAGTGGCGACGTCAAATGTCGCCACCGGAAGTGCACCTTTTGCCCAAAAAAAAAATTGTAAATCGCTTTTTATCCCCATCTTTAGTGGCGACATTATTAAAATCGCCACTAAAAGTGTGCTTTTTTGTGGCGACATGCTTATGTCGCCACTAAAAGCATAACTTTCAGTGGTGACCCTAAATGTCGCCACTGAATGTAGCTTTTAGTGACGATTTTAAAAGTCGCCATGAAAAATTAAATTTCTTGTAGTGTAACCTAGTTATAACGACGGTTAATTGTAAAACTGCCGTTATGTGGATTTGACGACGGTTTATTAACCGTTGTGAAACCACGCATCCTTTTATAAATTTAGTTTCTCGTCTCATTTTCATTATGAACAACTTAAATTACAGTTTTCATTATAAAATACATCTGAGTGTACCACGCAAATATCAGTTGACGTTCTTTGGTGTAGTTTGAGAATTTTTTTTATCTTGTTCAAGGTATGTCTTATAATGATATAATTATGTCTAAGTACTTGTGTTAAAATATTGTATGTTAAAATTTTTTTACTATATTAATTTTTATTTATTTTTGTGAAGAACTTGTGGAAACCTATCGACTTTTGTGCATTCTTTCTTTAGAACCACTTTGAAGGTATACAATTTAATTATTTTTATTTTAAAGAAATTAATTTTAAAATATTCTATGTTAAAATAGGATAGTAATAGATAGTTTATGTACTTTATATTTATTTAAGAAAATGTAGTTTACATTGTTATGTACATGTATGAATAAATTTGTAAATTTGTGTCACTTTTGCAATGTTCATTATGTTTATTTTTATAATATATTATGTGCATTGAAAATATTTAGGAGGTAACTTTTTTTAGAGTAATGCTAAAATATTAGATTTAATTATTTATGAAATAAAACATACGTATTTAGTATTTTAAAAAAATTATAAAAATTAAAAATAGAGATTTTCAGGCGGAGTTGATGGAATAATATGATAAAATTATTAAATACACGTAGTTAAAAATAAAATTTATTATTAAAAAATACAAGTAGTTTTTAAAAAATGAAAACTAATGTATATAATAATATAAATTTAGTAGAGGAATTGAAGTGCAGTTGATGAGATAAAATAATAAATTTCAGTAAATAGACAGAGTTAATATTAAAAAATATTTTTAAAAAACTATAACACTAATTTAAAATATATGTATGTTTTAATATAAGTTTAACAAATATATATAATAATATAAATTTAGTATAAAATGATAGTGAATTCAATTTTAAATATAAGTTATTTAGTGTTAAAAAAATTTAATTAAAATTGATGTTGATGAATCGAAAAAAAATTATTATATTGATAAATGTATTTAAATAATATACATAAATTAGTAATTATAGGGTTAAAGTATAGTTGATTCTAAAATATTAAAATATTAGCGCAGTTGATGAGGTAAAATAATAAATTTTAGTAAATAGATGGAATTATTATTAGGAATTATTTTAAATAAATTGAAACACTAATTTAAAAATATACGTAGTTTTTAAAAGATAAAAACAAATATATAAAAAAAAAAATTTAATAGAAAATAATAGTAAAGTCAGTTTTAATGCACTATGTTCTTATACTAGATTATTTAGTACCTAACAATGTCTTAAGTGTAACTGTGTAGAACTATCCTTGAATATATGGCCCTTATATATATGAGCCACTGCTATTACTTTTTCAGATAGGGAATTGAAATTTCAATTCTTTATCTGAATTTCAATGAAATTTTACTATGTAAAGACTATAATTGAAATTGTAGCAGCGGATACAAAATCATAATTCAATCTTTTGTTGTTAGTGGCTATCCTTGCCAAGACGACGTGATCTATCAAATTCAATCATGAAACTCAGCTTTAAATTAATGACATTAGGAGAAAGAAATAAAATTGGCATATGACCCAAAAAAATTTGTCTGGGTCTATTTAAGAAGTTATAATTTTCCTTCTTGGATTCGTAGAGAGATTTTTCAAGTGTTTTATTTCATATTATGCAATCCCATGGCAGAGACACGACAGTTTAACCCACTTTCATAAGGTGCGACAAGTCTTACCAATGAAATCTATAACTTTTATGCATTGAAGTTTGCACCATAAGATTGATAAGATCAAGTAATTATCTCATTTCTCTATTATTAACTCTTTCTTCAATATCTGTCTCAAACTCTTTAGGATCAAGATTCTTTATTTATATCAAACCAATAAGGAGGATTCTTTATTTGTTGCTTCATTTAATGTCAATGATAACTTTCCATCATAAAGTGTGTTAATTTTTTTTTCACGTAATGCATTTTAAAGCTCTTCAAAATGTGTTGTATTTTAAGCACAATTAATTGCAAATGCCTTCCCATGCAAAATAGTAATGTTTTTAGTTTAGAGTAAGAGTTATTTAGGTTTATTGTTATCTAAATTCATAATTATTTCATATATGGATAAATCTTGGCTCCATAAACCTCGACAATCAATAGAGTACCTGAATGGTTTAGACAGATTTTTGGAATTCGCAAATGCCAACTCTGGTGTCGAAGGTAGAATAATATGCCCATGTCCAAAGTGTAGATTCAAGAAATGGCAACTCATCGAGATCATGCGCCAACACTTGATAGTCAAACCATTTTCGAAGGGATACAATTTCTGGAGTTTGTACGGAGAAATGATTACAAAAGATCCTACTGCAGGACATCCTATAATGCCAATAGAGGTCGCAGAACCCATTGTTCGATATGACCCTGTGCAAGACATAGTCCATGATGTATTCAGGGTTCACCCTGAAAATGAGAGCATCGATTCTGTAGATATGCATGTTCCACAGTCAACAGAAAGGATGGATGATAGTGTAAAAGATTTTTATGAGTTACTGAAAGATGGTCAACAATCACTATACGAAGGGTGTGAGAAGTATTCTAAATTGTCTTTCTTGGTGAAGTTGTATCACATCAAGTGTTTGTGCGGGATAAGCGATATATTCCCAGATGTGAAGATTCTGCCTTCATTTTACGTGTAGTAAGTGCTCCGCACCAAGGTGGACACCGAAACAGAAGGGGAGAAGTGGAAAAAGGTGCCTAATAAAACTCTTAGATACTTTCCACTTAAGCCAAGGTTGTAGAGGTTGTTCATGTCTTCTAAAACTACTGAATTTATGAGATGACATTCTGAAGACAAAATTTCTAACAGTATGATGAGGCATCCGAAGGATTTTGAGGCATGGAAGAGATTTGATCTTCTGAATTCTCAATTTGCATCAGATCCGAGGAATGTTCGTTTGGGCCTTGCAACAGATGGTTTCAATCCATTTGGAAACCTATCTACAAGTTACAACATATGGCTAGTTGTGCTGATTACATATAATCTTCCTCCTTGGATGTCTATAAAACAGAGTTCATTCATATTGTCCATGATAATTCCAGGGAAAAAAGCACCGAGGAATGATATAGATATATTTTTACAACCACTAATTAAGGAGTTGAAAGAGTTATGGGTTGAAGGTGTTAAGACGTACGATACCTTCAGCAAAGAAATGTTCAATATGCATGCAGCACTTTTGTGGACAATCAGTGGTTTCCCTGGCTTTGAATATTTATCAGGCTGGAATACTCATACTGGATTAGCCTGTCTGCACTGTAATTTTAACTCAACTCCAGTGCATCTCCCTTACAGTCGGAAGTAGTGTTTTATGGGACATCGCCACTTTCTATCTTTAGGTCATAAATTTAGGATGACCCGCAGTAGGTTTGACGAAAAAGATGAAAGAATAAATCCTCCTCTGCAACTGAGTGGCGTTGACATTTTAAGATAAGTCGAGGACCTTAAAGTTGTCTTAGGAAAAAATGTGGAAACTGATGCTGGGACTCAACAATGGCATTCCTAAGGTTAGGATATGGTTGATACTGGGACTCAACAATGGTGTAAGAAGAGTATATTTTTCAAACTTCCGTATTGGGTGAATAATATGTTACGTCATAACCTTGACATCATACATATTGAGAAAAATGTCTGCAACAACATCATTTACACTTTACTTAATGATTCTAGCTGTTCAAAGGACCACGTAAATGGGCGAAAAAACTTACAGGAGTTTGGTGTAAGGTCAGAGCTGTGGCCAGATGATGACGGTAAATATCCACCTGCTTTGTTCACATTGACAAATGTAGGCAAGGAAGTCTTTCTCAAAACACTGAAGAATGTATGTGTACCTAACAGTTATTCCAGTAATATCTCCAAATACATTGACGTAAGATAGCGTAAGATCATAGGATTAAAAAGTCAAGACTGTCACATCCTTATGGAAAAACTGTTACCGTTAGCCAGAAGAAAGACACTTCCTAAGTCAGTGTCTGCAGTTCTGATTGAGTTCTGTTCATTCTTTTAAAAACTTTTTTCTAGAGTTTTGAATGTTAATGAACTTGAACAACTTCAAAATCGTATCATTATGACGCTGTGCCATATGGAGATGTTATTCCCGCCGTCTTTCTTTACAATCATGGTGCACTTGACTGTACATTTGGTCATAGAAGCGAAGTTAGGAGAACCAGTCCAATATTGTTGGATGTATCCCATCGAAAGGTAAAATATAAAGAACACATAATTCAGATTTTTTTATTATTGTTAATCCAATGTTATTCAATTAATCTATATTGTGTAGATACTTGGGTAAACTTAAATCTTTTGTGTGAAATAGAGCAAGGCTGAAAGGCTCAATAGCAGAATCGTACATTGCAGGAGAAGTTTCAGTATTCTATTCCAAGTACATAGATGGTGTTGAGACTGTCTTCAATTGTCCTCCTCGTGTGGATGATCGTCCCGATGTTGGGACGTCTGACAGGGGTTTGTTCCCATCAATAGGAAGACCAGTTGGTGGGTTTGAATATTTCACACTTTCTACTCAACAAAAATTGCAGGCCCATCGGCATGTCTTAACAAATTGCAAGGAAATTTATCCTTACTTACAGTAAGTTAACTCACACTTAGCTACATTTAAATACAATTTTTCGTGTTGTGTAGCATTAAGTGTATATACAATGTTTACTTAACAGGGAATTTAGAGACTGTGTACGACATAGTTTAAGAAGTCAGACACGAGCATCTACCGAGATAGATAAAAAAGTCTACAGGGAATTTTTCTCTTGGTTTTTGCATAATGTAAGTATTTCAACGTGGTCACATTTCATTCATATGTCAAATATGAGAACAACTCATCCTTTATTTCTTTTTACAGATGGCAATTGATGACGATGAATCACAGTGTGCTGATTTAAAATTTCTTACACTTGGTCCACTAGATAGAGCACGTTGATACAGTGCTTACAACGTAAATGGATTCAAATTTTGAATTTTAGAGCAAGACCAAGGGATGACATCTCAAAATAGTGGAGTTTACGGTACTTTCGGGACGAGGAGTTATGCAAGTAGTAGTGACAGGAACATGCAATTTGGTGGCATCCTATATTATGAAAAACTATTGGATATTATTGAGTTGAACTACCATGGACATTTTACAGTCATATTATTTAAGTATATGTGGGCTAACACAACTACAACGAGAGGAATTGCAACTGATGACTTCGGGGTGACATTGGTTGATTTTTCTCGGTTGATTCACATGGGTGAAAATGATGACGACGAGCCATACATTCAGGCATCTGAGGCTTATTAAGTGTACTATGTACAAGATGAGCTGGACAACAACTGGAGTATAGTGATGCATTTGAAACCCCGTGACTTATACGAAATGGGCGAGGAAGATGAAAATCTTATATACGAGAGCGATCTGTTACACACGTAAAATTTAGAAAGATTATTTCCAGAAAGAGAAGTTAATTTATGCTTGTTATGGTATTAGTTATGTTATTATTGCCCATTAAAATATATTTTGCTCTAATTACAAATAATTTACTGTTTTATTTTTATTTTTATAACTTTTATTAGGTAAAGTTCATTTTATAATTGTTTTATGCCGTGACTTATGTTGTTAATTTCATTTTGATAGGAGCAGTGACAATGAGGAAGATTAGATCACTCTACATGGGCAGGGCAAGCGCGCCCAGTGCTCATAGTCTTACGGCCTGCCTAGTGATCAATGAGGACGAACAACTCACTGTAGAGTCAGGCACAGTTTTATCCACACTTCCTCATCTTGACTCTCGGGCAACAAAGTCGGAGGTAGTTGCACCATCAGTCCCTGCTAGTGACTCCCAGATCTTTGAGTCATAGGACGTCCCATTAACACTCCCCCTACCCGATGCTCAGGCACCGGACGACAATTTTGCCATCGATATAGATGCATTTTTGTCAGCGTGGAGGAGCATCAGCCGGTTGAGCAGGAGCGTAGACACAGGAGGAGTTGGACAGTTGATGTCATCGGTGAGTATTGTAAAAACCTAATGCACTTAATAAGTTTATCATAGTAACGTAATAGAATATATATGTTTATATTATGACAGACAGTACCAGACAAGTGACGTCCAGACAGTTAACTGTCCACGATGTATAAGCGCTACCTCAGGGGTCAAAGGTGGTTGTCTAGTTCAACAATAACCACAAGCCTATTGGAGATATGCTGGTTTGCTCGGTGTCTTTCTTGGCACCATCGGAGATAATTTTTGTTTATTCCCGATCTCTTACAGGGATTGGAGGAGCATTCCTCAACAGTCTCAGACGAATGTATTTGTAAACAACATTCAGGTATGGAAATATATATCTTTTGTAACTAATTATATTTATTTATTATTTTTGTGTAACTTATGTGTAACTAATTTTTTACTTTCATTTGCAGACACATTTTAATGTGTCTAGCCTACACCAGAAATTGATCATGCAGTCGTTGGGAGAGAAGTGGAGAGCTGCACGATATAATTTATTTTGACTAGTCTATGATGGTACAAAGACTAGAGATCAGTTGCGAAATGAAGTCCTGATTCGCATCCCACCTGATCAGTGGACGACTTTCATAGACTATCGCCTTGACGCGAAGTCCAAGTTAAATTGTGTATATTAATCTATTTATATATTTTAAATTTTACATATTGTGACTAATTAATTTCTCAATGTGATTAATTAGGATGTGGCTGTGAAAAATAAATGGAACAGAAGACGTTTGACAATGCCACACACCACTAGCTCCAAGAGGTTGAGATGGTCAGTTTAAATTCATAAATATCTTCTTTTAATTTTAAGAACATATTAATTTATATAATCAGAAATTGATTACTTATTTCAAATTTCAAGAGGTTGAGGTTGACAGTCCGGTGACTCGCGGTAATGTATGGACGGCAGCTCATAAAAGAGCTGACGGATCATAAATCAACGACGAAGCTCGAGCTGTTGCAGTAAGTATAAAATTTTTATCAACCATGCATATGTAATTATTTGATTTTTAGATAATGTCTAATATTATTAATTGTCTGTTATTGGATTTTACAGGAAAAAATGGCTTCGATCCAACAGGAGGACAGCTTATCCCAAGAGTTCTCAATTGCTGATTCACTTGCGAGAGCTCTTGGCACTAAGGAGAACTCCGGTCGCATTCAAGGATTTGGGTTAGTTGTTTTTCCAACCCAAGTCTTCGATCGTGGCTCTGCTAGGTCGAGCTCACAGTCTGAGCCGTCATACCACGAGTTACAGACCGAGGTTGAGCGTTTGAAAGCAGCTATATAGGAGCGGGATGTCGAACAGCAGCGACGAGACGCTGACTTGGTAGCATAGCAAATACAAATGGAGGCTGCTATGGCATTCCTGCTACAAAATTTTAAGGGTCAGCTGTTACCTGAGATAATAGGACTTCATATTCCTGGGCCCAGGGTAATTTCTCAATATATAACAATTGTCGGTATAATTTTGTTTACTTTGAAAATGTTAAAAACTCTAATAATAAAATTTTTTTCTTTGAGATCCTAGTGACCATGGCAGTGAACATCAGCTTGATTAGCACCTGCAAGATCTGGGAACATGATTTAATTCTTTATAATTGTATAGTCTGTACACGTAATTTTGTGTTGCTCGTGACTATTAATTTTTGTATACATATTTTTCATTGATATATATATATATATATTCATTTACATTCAATAATTTATGTATATTTAATATGTAGTTAAATTTTAATAAATTTTAAAATAATTTATTAAATTATTAAAGAATTCACACGCATAAATATTATATAATAAAAAAATTAATCTAAATTAGTCTGCTGAATATTATAAATATATATTAATTTTTATGCATGATTGTTTAATAATGAAAAAATTAAATTCGAATTAAATTTTATGAATAACAAAATTATTAAATTTAAAATTAAAAAAATTCTCCATTTTAAAAAAAATTAATTAATTTTCACGCATAATTATTAAATAAAAAAAATATAATTTGAATTACTTTTTATTAATAACGAAAATATTAAATTAAATTAAAATTAAAAATCAAATTTTCTTCATTTTATTGACGGTTTCAAAACTATCATTAAATATAAGGAGTGTTAACGATGATTCTCATAACCGTCGTTAAGAATGTTCTTAACGGCGATTTAAAAACCGTCGTTATACTAGACCTAACGACGGTTTAAAAACCATTGTTATACTAAACCTAACGATAGTTTGAAAATCGTCGTTAAAACTCGTCATAACGACGTCTTTCCCATGGTTGACCAAACTGTCGCGATACTTAGGATTCCACGACGGTTTTCGGACCGTTGTTAAATGCTTTAGCAACGGTTAAAATGGTCGCTAAAGCCACTTAAAACTGTCGCTAAATACTATTTTGTTTTAGTGATCCTACAGCTGTATATCACTACTAAGACTCTCTCACCTATTTTTATAAATATCCCCTCATACATGAATAGAAATAACAATTTACTCTATTGTCTTTCTCTACTTTTAAGTTATTTCATAATACGTTATCAGCACGACACTCTACCTCCTATTTCAAGGTTAGTAATCTTTATGTACAATTATATTGCTATTGATTTATTTTATCCTTGAAAGATTACACCAATTGATATACAATTTTTTTCTTGTTAAATCTCTCTTCCTCTTACTTCAAATTATATGTCTCTGAAGGACTGTATCTATAAATCCTTGAAGGACTACACCAATTTATGTGCAATTATATGTTCCTAAAGGACTGCACCAATTTGTGTGCAATTATATGTCCCTAAAGGACTACAGCTATATGTCCTTAAAGGACTGCACCAATTTATGTGCAATTATATGTCTTTGAAGGAATGAACCAAATTATATGTTCCTGAAGGACTATACCAACTTATGTGCAAATTCTATTACTTTAGTTTGTCCCTGAAGAACCGCAACAATTTCAGTTGTCTCAAGTTTATCCCTAAAGGACAATGGTTTAAGTGTAGCAAGTCTATTTTATCTCTTCTATTAAACTTTATTTTTTTAATCACTCGGTATATAGTTCTTCATATAGTTCTTTAATCAATTAATATGTATAGTTGCATGCATTTATTTAATATTTGCAAATAATAGTAATTAAATCGATAGAAATGTAAAGACCTTTTTATGGTTATGCATGACTAGAAGATTATGATGAAAGTTGAATATGCCTATTCAATTACAACTTCTTTTAATGAATATGGGCATTCCGAGGGCATATATATAATATATGTTTATATGGATGAAGATCATGTATATATGCTCTATGATTTATCTATGTAGAAATCCTTGTTATTAGTATATGGTAAGTTAAGTAACGATTAACATTTATATCTTAATTAAGGAGAAAGCTTATGTCTATGTTGATTGACATTAAATAATTATGCTTACAACACTTTGGCATAAAAGAATAATTTTATTTCTCCTCTTAATAATAGATAGAAGACTACCACAAATTTACGTCTTTATTATGATCTATTTTTTTTTGAAATGGTTCACTTTATTTATGGATGTTTATTGACTAGCATCATATTTTATGGTAGTCTTAAAATGTTGAACCTTAAAAAACTCGAATTCCTTCACCACCAGCTTCATAAAGGGATTAGAAATGAGTACTTTACCATAAAAGACCCACTTGTCCTTTGAAATTCCTTAAAAGAAAGGTATAAAAAATTGTGATACTTCCAAAAGTCTGATATGATTGGATGCATCTTCGCTTATAAGATTTTAAAACTATAAATGAATATAATTCTTCACTATGTAGAATAAGTTCTCAATTAAAGTTAAGTGGAGAAAAAAAATCATTGATGATGACATGTTAGAAAAAAAAATTCTCCAATTTTTATGCATCTAATATGCTCCTGTAGTAGCAATATCAAGAAAAGGGATTCAAAAAATATTTTGAGCTAATTTCTTGTCTCCTTGTGGCTGAATAAAATAATGAACTTCTCAATAAAAAAATCATGAGTTCCATCCAACTAACATTGCTCCATTCTCTGAAGCGAATGTAGCAACATATGACTACTATAGTGAGATTCAAATTCAAAGTCGTAGTCATGGTGATTATTCCAAGAACATACCTTCCTACCAAAAGTGGAAAAATTATATGGCTAAAAATCTTAACGATGGCTATGATTGATATAACTCATTTAGATGTTACTATCATGACCTAATTTGATGGAATGCGATTAATATAAATAACAAATAACTTTACCCTTATTTATTTGCATACGGCTTCAAAATATCACATATAAGGAAAAATAATATACGTTTACAAGATCCTAGTATAGCAAATTATACATTCCAAGTCTACACTTATCAATATTACAACAGAAGTAGGGATCCTTGATAAGAGTCATATTATTGCATTTTTGTTATGATTTTAATATTGATATTTGTGTGAAAATTGTGGTTATTTGATTATTTAATCCACAAATGTCATTTCACGGGTATTTCGTGTTTAAAGTGCAATTTCAGGTAAAATAATAAGTTTGGAGAAGTTTGGGACAAATGCCAATGACCGGGATTGAGTTAGAATCAAGAAAAGCAAGATTTCAAGGTTTGGAAATCTGGCCGCGGCGAGAATATTTTGGCCGCGGCGAGAATGCTGCAGCAAATTTTCCCGAGAGCGCAATTTTGGATTTGAATCTGGCCGCCGGCGAGATCATTTTCGCCGCCGGCCAAATGAGTTCGCCGGCGGCTAAATGTGTCTCGCCGCCGGCGAAAAAGGACTCCCGCCGCGGCGAGAATATTCCCGCCGCGGCGAGGTGATTTTCCAGAAAATCGCCGCGGCGAGAATTACTTCGCCGGCGGCGAGTTTCGGCGGCCAAACGCATTTTCTATGATTTTTGTTCCAAATTTGTCCCCAAAAACCCTAGATCTATAAATACCATAAGGTACAGAGAGAGGGGACGGCGAAATAGACCTAGAATAGGCGTTTTTGGAGGAGAGGAAGCCATTTTGGAGATCAAGCTTGGAGAATCTTGAAGGATCATCACCATAGTTGCTGCCAAGTGTTCATCTCCAAGAGTTTTTCATCTCTTCTCCTTAGCTTTGTTTTTCTGCAGTTTATTTCGAATTTGTAATGATGTATTCAGTTGAGATAATTGTTGTTCTTATTTTAATTATGAGCTAATTCGTTTTTGCTAAGGCTATGATGTAGTTGAATCATGAAACTCTGATTTTTGTGGTTATGGGTATATGAGTTCATTGTTTTCAGTTGAGTATTTATTTCCATGCTCAATGCTTCTGAATTTCTGGCCAAAATTTAGATGATTAGTTGCATTATATTGAGACCGAGAGGAGATGTGTAATGAATGCTTCTTGTGATAAGTACCATATGTTGAATGCGAGTGTGAGAACTAATGCATGATGTATGTGGTTATCCTGGAAATTCCATAGATCATAATGTGCTTGTTTGTGATTAATCTTCATAGAAATATAGTTGATTAGCATAGACAAGTAATTCTAATATAACTTGAGAAAGAGTATTAGATAAGTTCGGGTTTTTCAACCATCAATTGTAACTTTGATCCTCATATAACATGCCATGAAATTGGAGTGAATTGATTCAGCGAAATCAAATGCCTTAGCGTTTTAATCATTTGTGAACAAACATTTAATTGTGTTCTTTGCATTTATTTGTAAGTTAATTTGTCTTTTACACAATCAACAATTTGGTTTTCAGATAAAATTAGGATTAGTCAATTTCGGTACTTAGTAACACCATTCCTTGTGGGTTCGATATCCGTACTTTTGTACACTTTATTACTTGAACGATTCGTACACTTGCGAAAATACGCATCAAGTTTTTGGCGCCGTTGCCGGGGAATGGTTTGATTATTAATATCGATACTACCTAATCTTAGTTTTAATTTGAAGTTAATTTGCCTTTTACATTGTTTCAGTTTTAATTTTTATTCTAACTTGAGTTTGTGAGTTGTGTTGAACATTTGTTCATTTAGAGTTGTTGCTGCTTGTTTGCATTATTTACTTTAGTCATTTCTTGCAGATTTTTCAGTTATTTGTTTTGCTCTTTTATTTTATTCATCATAAAAGAAAAAAAAAGGTAACTTAGTGTTGTGTGAGTGCTGGTTGATTTTTCAGATTGTAGGACTTTTGTATGCGACGTGCACGAAGCCTTAACCTTCTTCCTTTTGATCCGGAAATTGATCGAACATATAGGCGTCTAAACCGAGAGAGAAGGCGTTCAACCTCCGCTCCTAATAGACAATCAGCCATGGATCCACAATTTGTTGAGGGAGGTGGAAATCGTAGAGCTATGAGGGATTATGCTGCACCTAATGTTGCTGGAACCACTTCGGGTATAAGGAGGCCAACTGTTCAAGCCAATAACTTTGAGATAAAGCCATCCTTTATCCAAATGGTTCAATCAAATCAGTTTGGGGGAATGTCAAAGGATGATCCTAATGCACATATTGCTTACTTTCTGGAGGTGTGTGATCTTTACAAGATAAATGGTGTTTCTGAAGATGCAATAAGATTAAGGGTTTTTCCTTTTTCACTTCGGGATAGAGCCAAGGAGTGGCTAAACTCATTACCACCGGGATCAATTACAACATGGAATGAGTTGGTTCAGAAGTTTTTGTCAAAGTTCTTTCCTCCTGCTAAGACAGCAAAATTGCGGAATGAAATCACATCTTTCACACAATATGATCAAGAATCATTGTATGAAGCTTGGGAGAGATTCAAAGAAATGTTGAGGAAGTGCCCCCATCATGGTATACCAATTTGGCTGCAAGTCTCTACATTTTATAATGGGTTGGTTTCAAACTATCGGGCAATGATTGATGCTGCATCTGGAGGGTCTTTAATGGGAAAAACACCAGAGGATGCTCATGAGTTGTTAGAGATTATGGCAGAAAATAACAATCAGTGGCATTCAGAGCGGGTAACTGCAAAAAGACCAGCAGGAGTGCATGAAATTGATTCCGTGAATGCTTTGTCGGTTCAAGTTGCTGCTCTTTCAAGAAAGGTGGATTCTTTGTCATCCAAGTTTGAATCCAAACGAACTGCAGAATGTAATTTATGTGGTGGAAATCATGCTAGTATTGAGTGCCAAGTTGGAAATCCATTTGCTTCACCAAATGCTGAACAAGCCAACTATGTCTCAAATTTCCAAAGACCTCCACATAACCCATATTCGAATACCTACAATCCAGGTTGGAGGAATCATCCGAATTTGTCATGGGGAAATAACCAAGGGGGATTCAAACCGTCATCTTCCTACCAACCCCAAGAGAAGAAACAAACAGATTTGGAAGAAATTTTGGGGAAGTTCATTGAGGAGTCAAGAACAAATTTCAGAAATCAAGAGGCAATCAACAGGGACATCCAAAACCAACTGGGTCAGCTTTCAAAGCAGATTGCAGAAAGGCCTCAAGGATCATTGCCAAGTGACACAATAAATCCTACAGAGCATGTAAAGGCTATCACATTGAGAAGTGGTAAAGAACTTGAATGGCAGAAGAAATCAGAGCAAAAGATGGAGGAAGCTAAAGAAAAGCCATCAACATTCCAAGATGTTCAACCTTCCCCATATGCAAAATATGAGCCTCCTATCCCATATCCTCAAAGATTGCAGAAGAAAAAGCTTGATAATCAATTTGGTAAGTTTTTGGAAATTTTTAAAAAATTGCATATTAACATTCCTTTCGCAGAGATGTTGGAACAAATGCCCAAGTATGCAAAATTCATGAAGGAAATTCTATCAAAAAAAAGGAAGCTGGGAGATTATGAAACTGTCATGCTAAATGAGGAGTGCAGTGCAGTTCTTCAAAGAAAACTGCCACAGAAAGTGAAAGACCCAGGGAGTTTTACTATACCTTGTACTATAGGAAGTTGCAATTTTGATAAAGTCCTATGTGATTTAGGATCAAGTATTAATTTGATGCCACTTTCTGTTTTCAGGAAACTAGGCCTGGGAGAAGTAAAACCTACTTCAATTTCTCTACAATTAGCGGATAGATCGGTGAAATATCCTCGAGGGGTAATTGAGGATGTTTTAATTAAAATTGACAAATTCATTTTTCCTGCAGATTTTGTGGTGCTTGACATGGAGGAAGATAGAGAGATGCCGTTGATATTGGGGAGACCATTCCTTGCAACTAGAAGAACATTGATTGATGTTCAGCAAGGAAAACTAATTCTAAGGGTGCAAGATGAACAAGTGACTTTTGATGTTTTTGAAGCAATGAAATCTCCAAGTGAGGTATATTCTTGTTTTCAAATTAACACCCTTGACAGGTTAATCCCAGAAACTTTTGAAAAGATACCTCCATTGCTACCACTAGAAGCTTGCCTTTTGAAATCTGCAACAATTGAGGAGAAAGACGAGGGAGTGAGACAATGTTTAGAATTACTGTTAGAACATGATGCATATTTGTTTAGTGATCAAACATTCAAGGACTTGGGAACAAATGAAACTCCAACCTCAGTGGTCAAGAAGGAAGCCAACCAGATTGAGCTAAAGCCACTACCATTCCCATCTAGGGTTAAAATAAAAACCCGTTGTTTTCCTTTCTTACATTGAGGACAATGTAAGGTTTTGGTTGGGGGTACGATAAATGGTACATTTTTCTTAGTTTCATTTTTAGTCGTTTTGTTTGTGTTTTAATTGTGTTATTTTGTTTGTGTGTTTAATTGTGTTATTTCATTTTTAGTAATTTTGTTTGTGTGTCTGCATTTCGATTTCATTTGCATTTTATTTAATTTGCATGTTGATGATAATAATGTGATTGTGATAACACGTAGCTTTTAGAAGACATTAAATTTTGCTTCGGTTTAAAGATAATTTCATATGTTGATTTTACTTAGTTGGCGACTCTTTTGGTATGTGGTACGACTTGGTTGATTAGTCTAAATGCTTAGAGAAGTCTTATGTGCGAATTTTTCATGGACATTTTTGTGATCTCAAAAAACTCTAGAACTCATTTGAAAACCTCTTGAGGCGAAATAATTTGAAATTGCACTGTTTAGGATATGATATAGGCCGTTTTTGGATCGATTGTGCCATTTTTAAGCTTACCTTGTTATTCTTATATCACTAGTTACCTCTTTGAGCCTATTTATATACATTGTTAGCCTTATTTTTCTTTCTTTTTCCTTTCTATAATCTACCTTTTATTTAGCCACAATATATATATAATTCCTACCTTATTTGTTAAGAGCACTTAATTTTGAACACAAACTTGTAAAGAGCAATTGGAATGCTATTTTCCACATATATTGAAAGAATTTGGTTGGGGGTTATCTATTGTAAAAAAAAAAAAAAAAAAAGAAGAAAGAAAGAAAGAAAGAAGAGGGCTTTCACATTATAGTAAATAAAAGAGTATTAGTGATGGTTATACTGAAGTGAATGATTGAGAAAGAATTTTGTTTATCCTTGGAAAAATGGGATATGATCAGAAGAAACAATGTGGGTTTAATGGTTTTATTTTTGCTTAATTGGTTGTGTTTAATCTAATAAGTTCTCTTATTTGTATTTTGACACTTCCCATTTTTCTTAACCAAATACCTAAGCCTAACATTACAAGCATATTAAGTCCTATTGATCCAAAATGGTGTATTTTTCTTTTATTAGTGGAGAGAGGTTTGAAAAATGAGCATATGGAGTTTGAGATTTCACCTTTGTGTTTGTGGATGTTGTGCATAATATTATCTAGGCATTATGGCTATTGGTTTGTGGTATGATGGATGTTTAAGAGTCAATAACAAAAGTGACATTGGCATTTGAGATTTCTTAAAGCTTAGGTGACATTTAGTTATTCTATGTGTTATGTGATATTTACAATTTTTGAAATATTTGTGCAAATTAATTGTGTGTGATTTGAGTATTTTGAGTTAGTATAATTTAGGGTAAGATGTTTGTGGGTATCATCACTGGAAGCCCTCACGAGACTACCACTCGTCCTACTAGGGCCACCTAGGGGTTTAAAGGTTTATGGCATATGCTTAATACAATTTTGTAAAGACAATAAATTTTCTTTGAATTTTTCTTTTAATGTCTCCTTTGAATTTATTTATAGATCGCTTTTCTTGCTAGAGACTAGCAAGAAGCTGGTTGGGGGTTGTTGATAAGAGTCATATTATTGCATTTTTGTTATGATTTTAATATTGATATTTGTGTGAAAATTGTGGTTATTTGATTATTTAATCCACAAATGTCATTTCACGGGTATTTCGTGTTTAAAGTGCAATTTCAGGTAAAATAATAAGTTTGGAGAAGTTTGGGACAAATGCCAATGACCGGGATTGAGTTAGAATCAAGAAAAGCAAGATTTCAAGGTTTGGAAATCTGGCCGCGGCGAGAATATTTTGGCCGCGGCGAGAATGCTGCAGCAAATTTTCCCGAGAGCGCAATTTTGGATTTGAATCTGGCCGCCGGCGAGATCATTTTCGCCGCCGGCCAAATGAGTTCGCCGGCGGCTAAATGTGTCTCGCCGCCGGCGAAAAAGGACTCCCGCCGCGGCGAGAATATTCCCGCCGCGGCGAGGTGATTTTCCAGAAAATCGCCGCGGCGAGAATTACTTCGCCGGCGGCGAGTTTCGGCGGCCAAACGCATTTTCTATGATTTTTGTTCCAAATTTGTCCCCAAAAACCCTAGATCTATAAATACCATAAGGTACAGAGAGAGGGGACGGCGAAATAGACCTAGAATAGGCGTTTTTGGAGGAGAGGAAGCCATTTTGGAGATCAAGCTTGGAGAATCTTGAAGGATCATCACCATAGTTGCTGCCAAGTGTTCATCTCCAAGAGTTTTTCATCTCTTCTCCTTAGCTTTGTTTTTCTGCAGTTTATTTCGAATTTGTAATGATGTATTCAGTTGAGATAATTGTTGTTCTTATTTTAATTATGAGCTAATTCGTTTTTGCTAAGGCTATGATGTAGTTGAATCATGAAACTCTGATTTTTGTGGTTATGGGTATATGAGTTCATTGTTTTCAGTTGAGTATTTATTTCCATGCTCAATGCTTCTGAATTTCTGGCCAAAATTTAGATGATTAGTTGCATTATATTGAGACCGAGAGGAGATGTGTAATGAATGCTTCTTGTGATAAGTACCATATGTTGAATGCGAGTGTGAGAACTAATGCATGATGTATGTGGTTATCCTGGAAATTCCATAGATCATAATGTGCTTGTTTGTGATTAATCTTCATAGAAATATAGTTGATTAGCATAGACAAGTAATTCTAATATAACTTGAGAAAGAGTATTAGATAAGTTCGGGTTTTTCAACCATCAATTGTAACTTTGATCCTCATATAACATGCCATGAAATTGGAGTGAATTGATTCAGCGAAATCAAATGCCTTAGCGTTTTAATCATTTGTGAACAAACATTTAATTGTGTTCTTTGCATTTATTTGTAAGTTAATTTGTCTTTTACACAATCAACAATTTGGTTTTCAGATAAAATTAGGATTAGTCAATTTCGGTACTTAGTAACACCATTCCTTGTGGGTTCGATATCCGTACTTTTGTACACTTTATTACTTGAACGATTCGTACACTTGCGAAAATACGCATCAATCCTGCCTGTGGCCTTCAGAGCATACTCTAGATTATCATGACATAATATTTTAAACATTGTGAGTATTCGAAGCAATGCAGGTTCATCCAAAGAATATGACACCTAACTGATCATGTAGTTGTAGGGCCAAACTCTGTATCTTTATGGGACCCGCATTTCAAATATTCTCAATTCAAATCACATTCAGATATCTAAAACCATATATGATACAATATGATCGTTAATCAAACATTGATATGCATCAAAAAATTTCTCGTGAAAACATTAAGAGGATCTTATATCAGAACCACCATATCAGAGTTCAAACCTTTTCGTACTTTGGTGGTGTAGGATTTGCCTATACTTAGCATTTTAGCCAAGGTTTTCCCTACCACAATTCAAGAGGACACACGAAGGGATTTTAATATGGGCAATTTCCCCAAGCACAAAGCAAGGGGAGGAAAATCAGATATCATATATTCGGCATCTCACCCAGATAGGAGGCATCTCGCTCTCCATCACATATCAAATCCCGTGTGTTGGCCTTTACACGAGGCTAGCACCACCCCTGCTAGCTGAGGTATCAAGGTGCACCAAGGCTAACATCACCTGCTGTTAGCAAACAATGTTTCTAATAGGATTCCTCCACAAAAATTATCATATGCACATATCCCATATCATTCAAAAAAAAGCTTTCAGTATAATATAGAATTTCAGTCTCAGTACAGCTCATCTGTCATAAATTTCTCAATAAGGGTTTATCATATATACATGACCTTTTTCAAGGCAATCATATAGTTTTATAAATTAATGCCACGTGCATAGATATTCACTTTACCATATGATCAGAAATACATTTAGCATCAGATATACAATGAGTTCAGAAATTCATTTTCAAAACCATACTTTTCTTGAACTATATTCCAAATTGTAAACAATTCAGATAATTTAATCCATTTCAGAAACATATAAAAGTATAAATAACTTATAAATATAATCAATTATACAATTAAAGTTCAAGAAGAGTATAGGGTAAGTTATAAAAAGAATTATCTACTCACAAAGTTAGGGTTCCAAGTTGGACAACCCCTAAATCCATGTTTACGGTCCAAATCTAGCCAAATAGACTCCAAAAATGAGTTTGAAGGGTCCAAAAACCTTGAAAATGACTCCGGATTCACGAAATTTGACCTATGGGAGCTCGATCAACGTAGGTTAACACAATAAGGCTGTTGGGACACGCACTGCACGTGCCACTGCAGGGGCTACGCGTGGTCGTCACTTCTTGAGGAAGAAACAGTGTGTAGGGGCACGTGCAAGGGAGGATAGACTTGAAATTTGAGATCCTAAGTTTCGGTACTTTTTGGATCCATCTATGGTGTTAGTTTTTGAGTTTGAGAACCATAGATAGAAGTTTTGGAAATTACCTCTTTAGGTGATTTTTCTCTCCATTTTCTGGCCAATTTTCTAGAAATCAATCTGATCGATTTGTAGAACTCTTCGTTTTGAGTTTGTTGGCAGTGGTGGTGTAGAAATCTGAGATTCGAAAGCGCTAGAATTCTAAAGAGAAATTTTGGGATTTCGGGAGATAAAAATTTAGAAGAGTGACAAAAATCCAAATTTTTTAGCTCTTTGTGTGGCTGAGGCTCTTAAAATATCATGGAGGATCTTTCTACAAAAATTAAATTTTTAAGGGAGATCCTTGTAATTTTTTCTTATTTACATTTTGACCCCTAAACTTTTAAGAAATTACATTTTGGCCCCAAAACGTAAATTCTCATATTTTCTTTATAATTCTACAACCCATGTAATAAAGAAACATATTTCAATGATTCTTATCTTCATTTTCAAAATCCTCACCTTATTCAAAATTTTCTTTAATTTTAGGATTTTCTCTAATTTTAAGACTATTACATTATTCCCACTTTTAAGAAATTAGGTCCCTGAATTTCATTATCATAGCTGCAAATAAACACTAACCTCATTATTCAAATAAATGCGGGTATCTAGTGCGTATGTCATCCTCTCTTTCCCAAGTAGCCTCCTCAGAAGAGTGATTTTTCCATATTGCTTTTACTGTGGGTATTTCTTTTGAATGCAATTTCTTTACTTGTTTGTCCACTATCGCTTTTGGTTGTTTCTCATAAGTTAAATCTTCCCGTAACTGAATTTGTGGGCACAGTATAACATGTGTAGGATCCGATAAATATTTTCGTAGCATAGACACATGAAAAACTGGATGGACATTACCCAATTCAGGGGGTAAAGCCAAACGATAAGCTATTGGGCCGATCCTATCAAGAATTTCAAATGGTCCTATGTACCATGGACTTAACTTCCATTTCTTCCCAAATCTTATTACTCCTTTCATATGAGATATTTTCAAAAAGACATGTTCACCTATGGCAAATTCCAATGGTTGACGTCTATTATCAACATAAGCTTTTTGTCTACTCTGAGCTGCTAATAACATTTCCTTAATTAATTTTACCTTGACCAGTGCATCCTGTACCATACCAGGCCCTAAAATCTTAGCTTCGCCCATCTTAAACCATCCAATAGGAGAAAGGCAACATCTACTATATAATGCCTCAAAAGGGGCCATTTGTATACTGGTTTGATAACTATTGTTATAAGAAAATTCAACTAGGGGCAAAAATCTTTTTCAACTACCTTGAAAGTCTAGCACACATGCTCGTAGTATGTCTTCCAATATTTGGATGGTTCACTCAAACTGTCCATCTGTTTAAGGATGGAATGCAGTATTGAGATTTAACTTTGTGCCCAAAGCTTTTTCGAAGGCTCTCCAAAAACAAGCTGTAAACGGTGGTCCTCAATCAGAAATAATCGATATTGGCACTCCATAAAGTCTCACTATCTCATTCAAATACAAATTTGCATACTGAGCTACATTGTATGTGGTTTTCACTGGTAGAAAATGTGTTGATTTAGTCAACCTATCAATGATCATCCATATTAAATCAAACCCTTTTGGTGTTCGCGGCGCAACAAAATCCATAGTTATTCTTTCCCATTTCCATTTAGGTATCTCTATCTACTGATGTAGTCCTTGTAGGCCTTTGATGTTCTGCTTTTACTTGCTAAAAAGTTAAGCATCGAGAAACATAATCAACTATGCCTTTCTTCATACCTTCCCACCAATAAATTTCTTTTAGATCCTTATACATTTTAATTATTCCAAGATGAATGGTATATATGGATCTATGGGCTTCCTCTAAAATTTCTTTCTTAATTTCTTCTTTATCAGGTACATATAACCGCTTACCCAATTTCAGAATTCCTTCAGGGTCTACAATAAATTCAACTTCACTGCCATTTTGCACCTCTTCAATTTTTTTGCTTAAATAAGCATCCTCTTTCTATGTCTTTTTCACCTGCTTAATCAAAGACGATTGAAACTGTATAAGGGTCAATAATATCCCATGCTCCTTTACTTCCATTACTACCCCATTACTTTTAAACTTATGCATTTCTTTATGATGAGGGATCACCTACACCTCAAGTTCCTACATTTGAAGGTCCGATCACTAGGGCAAGGGCTAAGGAGATCCAACAAGAATTGGACAAGGTGACAACCTTCTTCTTGTCCAAGGAGCCTTCCATGGTAGCAGCCTTCTCCGAGCCATCTATCAAGGATCTGCCCATTAAGTCTATGATGACCATTACAGCTCGTGAAAACCCTAGAAGTTAAGAGAAGACCCCATGAAGTGATTGGACGAATTACTATTAGTCTTGTGTGTTTTTAAGACAATCTCCTTATTTAAATTTCCTTATTAGTCTTATGTGTTTTTAAGACAATTTCTTTATTTAAATTTCAGTATTTCTTTTATTAGAAAGGAGGGCCAGCTTTAGGACTATAAAAGCCCTCCTTAGCTTGTATTTGGGAGATTAGACATTTTGTAACTCAGAAACTGATTTTCCCTTCTATCAAAAGAGTGCTTTTGAGAGAAGAGTGCATCGTTGATTGATCTTGCTTAGTTGTTCTTGTGTGTGTCAATCTCCTTAGAGATTGGTGTTCTCAAGCCTCCATAAGCCTCTTCCTTGTGCTTGGCTGCCATGGCCATTGTGTAAGGTTGTAACCGGTGGGGTTTATTCATCATTTGGTTCAGTTCTTGATTCATAGAATAAGGGTTGTTCCATTGTTTGAATTGGTTCTACTTTCTATCCTTTTTGTTTCTGTTTTCTTCCATTTTCTGATTTAACCTCCATTTTTGTCTTCTTGTTTGAGTATTGTCAATGTTTGGTGTCTAGATCACGATTTTGTGGCTTACCCCACATCAAATTGGTATCAGAGCGCCTAGCGACACCTTACCACCACCACATCACCACTAAAGCGCCGCCATCAGTTTGTTTTGTTCATCTGGAGTCTTTGTCATTTCAGTTTTGAATTTTCTTTGTTGTTTGTATCGAATCATCTTTGTTTTGAGTCATTTTAGGTCGTCCATTGTTGTGCTTTGCTTGGATTGCTTGTGGTTTTGGAGATTGGAACACATTCCCTCACCTACATCATCTTGAACCACCATCAAACACTTGCGCCAGCCTTTTTCAATCACCAACCACCATTCCTAGCCTTCACCATCAAGAAAAAACGCCAATCCTTTGCTGCAACAACCAGGTTTGACTTCCAAGGCTGAGCATTAATTGCTCCCTATAAATCAGGAGTGTCCCACACCCATTCTCAACATCAGGCACCAATTTGGAAAGATTCAATTTGTAGCTGTCATAATTGCTCTTAAAAATCAGGGAGATTCAATTTGCAGTTGTTATAATTGCTCCTAAAATCAGGGAGATTTAATTTGCAGCTGTTATAATTGCTCCTAAAAATCAGGGAGATTCAATTTGCAGCTGTTATAATTACTCCTAAAAATCAGGGAGATTAAGTCTAATCTGTTATCAGAAGTCATTTTCGAAATTTAAATTTGAAATTCCAAGTGTTAATTTCTTATTTCTGATATTCTAAGTTTCATTTCTGAGACAAAAAAATGAAAAAAAAAGGAAAAGAAAAGAAAAGAAATTCAAGTCTCATTTCAGCATTTCATTTGTATTTCATATTATCCTAAGTTGTAATTATTTCATAGAAGTAGTTTGTACTTAGTCAATTCTCAAGTGAAGATCAAAGGGATTGCCAAGAGCCATCGGATACACCAAAGAGTCCTACAAGCCCTAGCCATACCCTAGCCTTGTCCCACACTTAGCCAAATCTCGAACCTCACCCTTCCAATCTCCATTGGTACAAGTTAAGACAAGTAATGTACAATTCTTCCTTCTTGAGTTCAGATTAATTGAGTATACTTTGTCTAATTGCATTACATTCTTGCAATTGTCTTCTTGATTCTTGTTTTCTTTCTTTTACTGAGTCATTTGCTTGTTTAATCCTCTACCGAGCTTATCCTTTCTATACCTCACCATTTCTTGGTTATTTTTGGCTTAAAACGTCCTGCTCACATGGGTTATTTGGTCCATACAAGACAATCCATCAAGAAAGCTTGCATCAACAATAATTGGGAGAGAGATATCAAACACAAGAGTGAAACACTCGTGAGGTGATTTTGATTTCTCTAATATGATTTGTTTAAGAGTTAGTCTTCTTTTAAACATGTCTAGGTCACCAAGTCCTCCACACTCAAGGAGTCCCTCACCAATACCACCTGAGATGTTCAACATGCTCAAGACCATGTCGAACAACTTACCTTGCTTGACCGCTCGGAAGGCTGTTTTGGAGTCAAGGCCAGCACCACCAGTCCCCATTCCTCTAGACACCTATGCTAAGGCTGGAGGCCCTTCCAATGTGGCCCCAAAAATGCCCCTACCAGATCAAAGGAGTGCCTATGACGCCGTTCGAGGTGCGCACCATCAAGTCCCACCAGGCACCATGCCTCACCTTAGAAGATCACAAGGCGCTGCCCCTCACCATGGCATTCCAGTCCATGCTCACAATGAGTAACTCTCTATCCCTAACTCTCCTTTACATAGATGAAATCATTATGCACCTAATCGTTTTAATGCATTTCAGGGTTATCAAGATGAGGAGATAGAGTATAAAGGCTGGCAAGCTAAGCCACCTAGGGGCTACCAAGCTAGAAGAGGACGTGAGCTAGAGCAAGATAGCATTGGGAAGATCAAAGTGAAGATCCCAAGTTTTGAAGGCAAGTGTGATCCAGATGTATACATGGAGTAGGAGACCAAGATAGAACAAATTTGGTCATGTCACAACTTTGCCGAGCATAAAAAGGTCCAGTTAGCTGCATTGGTGTTCAATGGCTATGCCCTCATATGGTAGGACAACTTGGTCAAGGAAAGAAGAAGAGTACTTGATCCAGATGTGGCCATATGGGAGCAAATGAAAGCTTTGATGAGGGTTAGATTTGTGCCTCAACATCATACAAGGGACCTAAGGCAAAGATTGGAGAATTTGAGACAAGGGTTAATGAGTACAGAAGAGACCTACAATGCCATGCAAGTGGCAATGGTGAAAGCTAATGTGACTGAAGATGAAGAGACAACCATGGCAAGGTATCTTAGAATTCTCAATTCATCTTTGGCTAATGAAGTCGACTTGTATCCATACAGCTCTATGACAGAATTGTTACACTTAGCAATAAAAGTGAAAAGAAAGACAAAGGCTAGGAACCAAGGAAACAAGAGCTCAAGTGGAACATCCAACACTTGGAGAAACCAGCAAGGACGTAGCTCTCAATCCTATGGCTAGGAGTCTTCACAAAGAGAGCCACATTTGGAGCAAGCCGGACAAAAAAGAAGTGCACCACCTCGAGCCACAACTGGTCCCTCTAATGGACCCAAAGGGAGTACTTCTAACCCTACTCTTAGAACTAGGGACATTGAATGCTTTAAATGTAGAGGAAGAGGTCATATGATGAAGGACTATCCTAATCAAAAAACACTCTTGATTAACCACTTAGAGCAATATGAATTTGAAAGTGATGAAGAAAATAATGAAGAGTGTGTTAATGAGTTAAATGAGCATGAATCTGGTTTTGATAATGAGGATGAGATTGAGTATGAGCATGGAGAGTCTTTAATTTGTAAGAGAACATTGCATGTACAACCTGCCCCTTGTGAGGATAATCAAAGAGAAAACTTGTTTCATACTATATATGCTTAGTTAAGGGAAATGTGTGCAACATGATAATTGATGGAGGTAGTTGTTGCAATATTGCTAGTACTGAATTGATTTCTAAATTGCAAATTACTACATTTTATCACCCTAGGCCTTACAAACTGCATTGGATGAATGATTGTGGAGAATTGAAAGTGAATAAGCAAGCTAAAGTTACTATCACATTAGGTCACTATGAGGATACAATTCTGTGTGATGTTGTTCCTATGTAAGCTTGTCACATCTTGTTAGGTAGACCATGGAAATATGATAGAAGAGTCACGTATGATGGTTACACTAATAGGCATTCATTTACATTTAATGGCAAGAATTTGTCTTAAAACCTATGTCTCCTATGCAGATTGCCGAGGCCTATGAAAAGAAGAAGGAAAAGGACAAAGAGCAAGGAGAGGAGAAGAAGCAAGGCAAGAGCACAACTAGGCAGCAAGTAGGCACCCCCTCAAAACCAAACCAAGCCTTAGCAATCCAGTCTTCTAGTGTTTTATTAGCATTCAAAAGTGAGCTACAAGGTGAGTATCTACCCCTAGACACCACCCTCATGCTTTTGTGTAAGAAACTGGCCATGCTAAGTGAAGAAACTAAGGCTGCCCTACCCCTTCTTATCCAAGCCCTTTTAGAAGAGTTGAAGGATGTATTCCCAGATGAGATACCCCCTGGCCTACCACCTTTGAGAGGTATAGAGCACCAAATATATCTTATTCCCAGAGCCACCTTACCAAATAGGCCAGCTTATAGAATGAACCCTAAGGAGAGCAAAGAAATCCAAACCTAAGTGCAAGAGCTCATAGACAAGGGTTATGTGAGAGAGAGCCTATCCCCTTGTGTCGTGCTAGTCCTACTTGTGCCAAAAAAGGAAAACACATAGAGGATGTGTGTTGACTGCAGAGCCATCGACAACATCACCATCAAGTACCGCCATCCAATTCCAAGGCTGGACGACATGTTGGACGAGCTCTATGGTGCCACCACCTTCACAAAGATTGATCTGAGGAATGGATATCATCAGATTAGGATGAAAGAAGGAGACGAATGGAAGACTTCATTCAAGACCAAGTTTGGTCTCTATGAATGGCTTGTAATGCCATTTGGTTTGACAAATGCTCCTTCTACTTTTATGAGATTGATGAACTATGTTTTGAGGAACTTTATGGGGAAATTTGTTGTAGTATACTTTGATGATATACTTATCTATAGCAGGTCCTTAAAGGAGCATGAAGGACACTTAAGGGAAGTTATTTCTACCCTTAGAGTAGAGCACTTGTATACCAATTTGAAAAAGTGTGATTTCTGCACTAATAAAGTCACATTTCTTGGTTTTGTAGTGAGTGCACAACGGCTGCAAGTGGATGAAGAGAAGATAAGAGCCATTCAAGATTGGCCAGCTCCAACTTCAGTTGGACAAGTGAGGAGTTTCCATGGACTAGCCAACTTCTATAAGTGCTTTGTCAAGGATTTTAGCACCATTGCTGCACCCTTGACTGAGATCACCAAGAAGCATGCTCCATTTGTGTGGGGAGAGTCACAAGAGAGGGCCTTCAACATTCTGAAGTGGAGGCTCACCAAGACGCCACTCCTCGTGCTCCCAGATTTCACTCGGCCATTTGAAGTAGAGTGTGACGCTTCTGGAATTGGCATTGAAGGTGTACTCATGCAAGAAGGTAAGCCTATTGCCTTCTCTGAAAAATTGAAATGTGCATGTCTTAGCTACTCTACCTATGACAAAGAGTTGTATGCTTTATATAGAGTGCTTAAGACTTGGCAACATTACTTATGGCCTAGAGAGTTTATTTTACATACTGATCATGAGTCCTTAAAGCATTTTAGGAGTCAAGATAAACTTGATAGGAGACATGGTAGATGGATGGAATTCATTGAAACATTTCCGTATGTCATTAAGTATAAAAAGGGAAAAGATAATGTTGTTGCTAATGCCCTTTCTAGGAGACATGTTTTGTTAACCACATTAGACTCTAAGGTGTTAGGATTCACTTACATTAAAGAGTTATATGAGGATGACATTGATTTTGGTACTACTGATAAGCATTGTGTGCAGAAAGGTTCTTTAAATAAGTTTTACTTGTTTGAGGGATTTTTATTCAGAATTGATAAGGTGTGTATTCCTAAGTGTTCCTTGAGGATGTTACTCATAGAGGAAGCCCATAAAGGAGGCTTAATGGGACAATTTGGTAGGGATAAGACATATCATATGCTGCATACACACTTCTTTTGGCCACACATGCTTAAGGACGTAGAACGCTTAGTGAAGAAATGTTTAGAGTGCCTAAAAGCCAAGTCTAGAGTTAAGCCACATGGTCTGTATACTCCTTTACCTATTCCTGCAGGCCCTTGGGAAGATATTAGTATGGATTTCATTGTAGGGTTGCCTAGGACTAAGAAGGGGAGATATTCTATATTTGTGGTTGTTGATAGATTCTCTAAAATGGCCCATTTTATTGCTTGCCATAAGACTGATGATGCTTCTAATGTAGCTAACTTGTTCTTTAGGGAAATAGTTAGGTTACATGGAGTGCCTAAGACTATTGTGAGCGATAGAGATGTGAAGTTCCTTAGTCATTTTTGGAGAACTCTTTGGGGGAAAACTAGGAACTAGATTGTTATTTTCTACTTCTAGTCATCCACAAACTGATGGTCAAACTGAAGTGACCAATAAGACTCTCACGACCATCTTAAGGGCTATCATTAGAAAGAATCTGAAGGCTTGGGAAGATGCATTACCTTATGTAGAATTTGCATATAATAGGGCTGTTCATTCTTCTACTTCTTTGAGTCCTTTTGAGTGTGTTTATGGTTTGAATCCCTTAACCCCACTTGATTTCACTTCGTTGCCTGTGAAGGAGCGAGCATATTTTAATGCAGGAAAACAGGTGGAGTTCATTAGGGAGTTGCATGAAAGGACTAGCGCAAAGCTGCAACAAAAGGGAGAGTACAATGCAGGCAAGGCAAACCAAGGAAGTAGGAGAGTGATCTTCAAACCGGGGGACCTTGTTTGGGTTCATTTGAGGAAGGAGCATTTCCCTGACAAACGCAAGTCCAAGCTTTCACCAAGAGGAGATGGTCCATTCAAGGTTCTGAAAAGAGTTGGAGATAATGCTTATGTGCTGGAGATGCCCAGGAAGTATGGCATGAGTGCAACCTTCAATGTTGGAGACCTTACACTTTACGAGGGACATGATGAGGAGCTGGATGATTCGAGGTCAAATCCTTTTCAAGAAGGGGAGGATGATGAGGGATCACCTACACCTCAAGTTCCTGCATTTGAAGTTCTGATCACTAGGGCAAGGGATAAGGAGATCCAACAAGAATTGGACAAGGTGATGACCTTCTTCTTGCCCAAGGAGCCTTCCATGTTAGTAGCCTTCTCTGAGCCATCTATCAAGGATCTGCCCATTAAGTCTATGGTGACAATTGCAGCTTGTGAAGACCCTGAAAGTGAAGAGAAGACCCCATGAAGTGATTGGATGAATTACTATTAGTCTTGTGTGTTTTTAAGACAATTTCTTTATTTAAATTTCAGTATTTCTTTTATTAGAAAGGAGGGAACGACTTTAGGACTATAAAAGCCCTCCTTAGCTTGTATTTGGGAGATTAGACATTTTGTAACTCAGAAACTGATTTTCCCTTCTATCAAAAGAGTGCTTTTGAGAGAAGAGTGCATTGTTGATTGATATTGCTTAGTTGTTCTTGTGTGTGTCAATCTCCCTAGAGATTGGTGTTCTCAAGCCTCCATAAGCCTTCTCCTTGTGCTTGGCTGACATGGCCATTGTGTAAGGTTGTAACCGGTGGGGTTTATTCATCATTTGGTTCAGTTCTTGATTCATAGAATAAGGGTTGTTCCATTGTTTGAATTGGTTCTACTTTTTATCCTTTTTGTTTCTGTTTTCTTCCATTTTCTAATTTAACCTCCATTGTTGTCTTCTTGTTTGAGTATTGTCAAGATTTGGTGTCTAGATCGCGAGTTTGTGGCTTACCCCACATCACTTTAACCAACGGCCTCCTTACCACTGTGATATGAGCCAAACTACTCATAGACTTCCTACTTGATGCATCAGCCACTACATTGGCCTTACTTGGATGATATAGTATTGTGAAGTCATAATCTTTAAGTAATTCCATCCACCGTCTCTGTCTTAAGTTAAGATTTTTTTATTGGAAAATATATTTGAGACTTTTATGATTTGTATAAATTTCACATGTCTCACCATACAGATAATGTCTCCAAATTTTGAGAGCAAAAATTACTGCTGCCATTTCCAAGTCATGAGTTGGATAATTTTGCTCATGTGGTTTAAGCTGTCTAGATGCATATGTAATGACTCGACCACGTTGCATCAACATACACCCTAATCCAATTCTCAATGCATCACAATATACCGTGTATCCTCCGGTACGTGAAGAAATAGACAGTACTAGCACCGTAGTCAAACATTCCCTGAGTTTCTAGAAACTTCTTTCACATTTATCTGACCAGTCAAACTTTATTCCCTTCCTTGTCAACCTCATCAAAGGAGCAGTTATTTTTGAAAAATCTTTAATGAATCTACGGTAATAGCCTACTAACTCACGAAAACTATGAATCTTTGTAATTGTCGTAGGGCGTGGCCATTGTTGCACCACTTCTACCTTTTAGGATCAACTTGAATACCATCTTTGGTAACCACATGCCCTAGAAAAGTAACACTACTAAACCAAAATTCACATTTTGAAAACATGGCATACAGTTGGTGTTCTCTTAAGGTTTGTAAAGCTATCCTTAAATGTCGTTCATGCTCCTTTGAACTCTTTGAATATACCAGAATATCATCTATAAATACAATAACAAATTTATCTAAGAAAGGTTTAAATACTCTATTCATCAAATCCATGAATGCAGCTGGAGCATTTGTTAAACCAAATGGCATTACTAAGAACTCATAGTGCCCATACCGAGTCCTAAAAGAAGTTTTTAGAATATCCTCCTTATTTATTCTCAATTGATGATATCCAGATATCAAATCAATTTTTGAAAAACATTAGGCACCTTGTAACTGGTCAAATAAATCATCTATACAAGGTAATGGATACTTATTACGTACTGTCACCTTATTCAACTATCTGTAATTAAAATGCAACTGTAGCAATCCATCTTTCTTTTTCACAAATAGGACCAGAGCACCTCAAGGAGAAGTACTAGGACGTATAAATCTCTTGTCTAACAAGTCTTGTAACTGGTTTTTCAATTCCTTGAGCTCAGTCGGTGCTATTCTATATGGGGGTATAGACACTGGTTGAGTTCTAGGAAGTAAATCAATATTGAACTCAATTTCTCGTTCTTGGGATAACCTTGGCAACTCCTCAAAAAACACATCAGAAAATCTCCTAACTGTGACATCCCGTAAGAAAATAAAATTTATTAGACAATTTTTAGATATATAAGGATATATAATCCATATAAATTCTTTACCTTACGTATATGCATAGAAATATTCTAACATTAATGGAATAGGTAAAGAGAGAAAACTTAAGAGGAAATATTAAAAATAAATATACTAAAGAAAGGTGAAATTCTTGGGTAAGAAAGATAAATTTTTGTGAAGTCAGTAAAGGTATTAAAATTTCAAGAAGATTGGATTAGGGTAATTTTTCCTAATTTAAGAGTTAAAGATACTAAGTTTAGTATCTCCACCCATAAATTGGGCTTTTACCTTTGGACACTTCATATAGAGTTTTTCTACTTCACATGAATTTTTAGCAAGTCAATAGGATAACCCAAGGAAGAAATAAAACATAGACTTAGACTAGGATATAGAAATTGGACCGGTAGCCCAAAAATCATGAAAATGTGACAAGCCCATTATGAAAGGTAGAATTTTAATCAAAGTAAAGAAAATGGGCAAGAATGAGCTCAAACCCAAGAGGAAAAATAAAACAAAAATAAAATAAAGTGATAAAATAATGGTGTAATCAAGATTAGGTGACATGGCATTAAGACAAAAATTTAGCAAGTGGTGTGATATCCTACATTCATAATTTTAGCAAGTGGTATGATAATACATGGCATTAGGACAAAACATCTATATCCTACACTCATAATTTTAGCAAGTGGGTAATAATACATAGCATTATGACAAAACATTATTATCCTACACAAATAATTTTAGTTAAGTAAGGAAGATTCAAGGGTTGGAAATTTGCCACCTAAAAAGGTAAACCTATCATAATTGATTAAGACAAAAGAAAAAGAAATGAATCTCTAAATAAAAGGGACCTTGTCCCTTATCTTAGAAACATATTATCATAATTTTCAAAATACAAATCTCCTTTTGCTATGCATATCTTGACTAAGGAAGAGGAAGATAAGAACATAAGTTGTTTGTTTTCCAAAAATTCAACCAAGTGTATCCTAATTGTGATAAGGTAGACCCATGATCATGAAAGATGAATTATTTGGTGGTCTATTTAAGCAAAACCCACCCCTATAACATGATAATTTTTGTCTGAGTGAGGGAAAGGAAAAATAGAAGCAAGGTAAAGTGAGGAAAGGAGAGAAAGAAAGGAAGAAAGGAAGAAAGGAAGAAAGAGGAAGGAGAAGTTTAGAAGACTAAGTACTTAAGGTAAGTTTAATAATATTTCTTTTTGAAGAAAACTTTTGAAACTTATAATATTTATGAGATTTTGATCTTAGAACTTTGATGATTGGTCAAGAATGTTGCTATATCATGTTACATATTATGTATGTTTGAATACTTAGGCTGGTGTAAATAGTTCTACATAGGTATGGCTATGGGTGGCAAACTTTTAAGCTTCTATTTTTAAAATTCTGGGAAGAATTAGCAAGGAATTAAAACAAATGGTTAACATGAAAAATGTACATATTTGTCTCACGGATTTTTAGCCACTGTAATCACTCAATTTGGAGTCCATATGAGGTATATATGGTCCAATGAGTTAGCAGTGGTCAGAAAACGGTTAATGAGGGAAGAATATATTAGAATAGTTTCGGTGTTTTAATTTCTGGAAACTTTGTGTAGGGAATTAAAATAAATGGTTAACATAAGAATTATAGATATATGTGTCACGGATTTGAAGCCACTGGAAACACTCAATTTGGAGTCCATATGTGGTAGATATGGTCTGCTTAGTAAGCAGTGGTCAGAAAATGGTTAATCAGGGAAGAATATGTTAGGATAGCTTTTGTGTTTTAATTTTTAGTACATTTCTGTAGGGAATTATAATAAATGGTTAACATAAGAATTATAGATATATGTGTCACAGATTGTTAGCCACTAGAATCACTCAATTTGGAGTCCATATGTGGTAGATATGGTCCGATTAGTATGCAATGATCAGAAATTGGTTAATCAGGAAAGAATATTTTCGGATAGCTTCTGTGTTTTAATTTCTGGGAACATTCTGTAGGGAATTAAAATAAATTATTAACATAACAATTATTGTTATATGTATCACGTATTTTTAGCCACTGGTATAACTTAATTTAGAATTCGTATGAGGGAGATATGGATATATTAGTAGGTAAAGGTCAAAACCTATCCGAGAAGAAATAACTTGTACTTTGACGGAGTAATATCACCTTGATTTCTTAATATTTCTCTAAACTGTTCAACATAATAGTTTTAGATAATTGGTTTATCTTGAAATTGACACCAAGATCACCTACATCGGAGTTAAATTGAGGGAGTTATACTCTGATTTGTAAGAGAATGTTAGATAGGATGAAAACCTGCATCAAGAAAATGAAGAAATAAAATTAATATTTAAAAAGAAGAAGAATCTTATAAATGAAAATAATAAATGACTAGTATATGCCATAACCATTGCCATTGTATGAACTTCTTACCATCTTAAGTGTGAAATTTTGACATGGAAATATTTTATAAAGTGATATTTGAAATGGTTATGTTCATGGCATGATTACAAATGATTTTTTGTAATAGTTATATTTTGATGAACATACTTGTTATTGAAAGCATATTTTTGGCTATCATTGTGAAAAGAAAAGAAATGAGCATGGTCACATGGAAATCCGTGTGGTGCACCAGTAGGGTATGCCCTACCAACGGTTATGATCATGTTAATGAGAAAAGAAAGAGAAAGTGGGCCATGTCGGACAGAGCGAGAAAAGCCTGTACCGGAGAGTAGAAAATACTCACCCTAACCGGGGTAACTTAATATGAGAATAAATTGATAGTCATCATATGATATTCTGAAAATAATTAATCCTGTCATACATGTTATTACTGTACGATTCTCATGTGCATAGATATAGTGCATTCATGTGACCAAAGATATTTACTGTAATTTATACAGCTGAACATGACGTGATGAGCTATATTGATGATGATGATTTATTGTTGAATTTACTGAAATTTAATTCTCACTATATTTCCATGTCATGTTCAGAAAATTAGTTATGCAGATTTTTCTATGGCTCTGGCTTTTAGTGTACGTTGGATCGAGTTACTTTATGTTGGGCAGATCCTAAAATCAAATAATATGTTTGTGGTCGAGTTGGTTCAGATTTCGGTGAAGGTGCAACCACCCGCACCTATATATCCGGAATTGGTCAACCAGAATAAATAAGATGTAATTATTTATGTGTTTGATTTTTGTTGTACGTACATTTTGTTTAATGACGTGTATGTGAACTCTATATTGTATAATAAATAAAAAAAAAAAAGAGGTTGTTACACTAACCACTGATCCTGCTCTACCTTGGTGTACTTTATATCAACATCTTTGACTACTGCTAAATACCCTTGACATCCTTTTTTGTAATAGCTTATGAACTGTTAGATTAGAGATTAAGTTACTATGCACCTTACTATGATCTCCTTGTATCAAAAAGAAAGATTCTCCAAGAATATTAAACTTAATCACCTTAAGGTGACAGTTTAGAATGGCATGGCATGATGACAACCAATACATTTCTAGTATCACATCAAAGTCTACCATATCTAGAACTATCAAATCTACAAGAGTCTCATTATCTTCTATCAAAATTTCACATGATTTATACACATCATTTACTAGTAAAAATTCTCCCATCGTTGTAGTAACCATGAAAGAACAATGTAAACTAGTAGGATCTCTATCTAATTTCTTAGCAAAGTAGGGTGATATATAAGAATGAGTAGAACCAGGATCAAACATTACATATGCTCTATGGGAACATATTGATAATATACCTATCATAATTGTATTTGAGGCCTGAGTATCCTGTCGTGTCAAGGCAAAAACTTGGGCTTATTCTCAACCTTGACTTCCTAATCCTCTACCAGTATCACTAGTTACTTGAATTGAAGCTGCTTTATTTGGTCATGCTGGTACAGATGTTAGGGTGAAGCTGGTTGTATTGATGCTTGACTAAAATTTTGTAATTGTGGACAATTTCTCATAAAATGACCTACTTGTCCACACTTAAAACATGCACCAATTTCTTTGCGACTCTGTCTAGTATGAGATCTGTCACAAATGGGACATAATTGAATTAATCTTGAATCTTGTTGACTAATAGGTCTCATATCTCTTTGATTCATTCTTTGCTTATTGATATTAATGGATGTTTGGTTAGAGCTACCAGATCCTATTTGAGTTAAACACTACGAATTTTGAAATCTTAGTCCTCTTACATTAGGATTATAACTAGTCTGGACATTACTATCTTAATCTTTGTTTCTTCTCCTTAGACCTTCTATGTCTGCTTGCTCTCATGTTTCCATCATTCTAGCACAATCCACAACTGCTGAATAAGTTGGAAAATGATTCATCTAAAGACCCACCGATTTAAATAATGGACGTATCAATCCCAAAATAAATCTCTTAATTCTATCTTTCTCAGTAGGAACCAGATATGGTGCATATCTAGACAACCGAGTAAAACGGATGTCAGACTCAGAAACTATCGTGTTTGATGTTTGTCTTAATTCTTCAAATTCTTTAACCCTCTTGTCCCTTTCACTCATTGGCAGAAAACGATTCATAAATGCTTCCTTAAATTCATCACATTCCACTAGTGGTAAAGTAACTGCTCTTCCTTGTATCAGAGTCTCAAACTAAACTTGAGCCACATTTGATAGTTTAAAGGACACTAATTCAACATATCTTTTAGGAGAACACCCCCAAAGCTCCGAGAACTCGTGCCACACAACATCAATGAATATCTATGGGTCTTCCTAAATATCTAACCCAGAAAAAGTCGGGGGTTTTAACTTAAGAAATTACAGTAATGACATCTCAATCCCTGTAAGCTTGTCCTCTTGCTTAGCCGTTCTTCCCAGTTCTTGCACTTCAGGAGCATTTCCTGCTGGCTGGCCTTCCCTTCTACCCTGTTCCACTATAAATCCAGCCAATGTCTCTAAACTCCTATGTATACCAGCAATTATATCAGTGGTTCTATCATGTGGCTCCTGAGGGGGTTCTACTTTCTCCTCAAGAACTTTATCAGATACATGGGCATGTTCATCATGTCTCGGGGTTCTCATACCCCGTGCACGCCCTCTGCCTTTGCCTCTTCCTCTAGGTCGGCCTCTTTGTACTGTAATTGTAGATTGTGCAGACTCGTAGAGGTGCACGATCTACAGTTTCTCTAGTAACTACTCTAGTTCTTGGTGGCATCATAGACTATACAGAACAAAACACCTTTTTAAGATACCATAATTTATGCTAGGAACTTTAGCAAACTTGGAATAGAAAGGAAGTTAATCTCTTATAAAATCTCTCAACAACACCTGAAGTATAAATATGTCTGACTCATATCCATACTAAAGGTCCTACTAAAGAATCCTTTACTCTGATAGCCACAGGGAAACCTAATGTTCTAATACTAAATTGTCACGCCTTAATTTAATAGAACGTGATTAACACAAATAAAAAATAACTTTACCCTTATTTATTTTTATACAGCTTCAAAATATCACATATCAAGAAAAATAACATACTTTTACAAGATTTCAGTATAGCCAATTATACATGCCAAGTCTACACTTATCAATATTACAATAAAAGTAGGGATCTTCCCTGTGGTGTTCAGAGCATACTCTAGATTACAATGACATAATGTTTTAAACATTGTGAGCCTTGGAAGGAATGTAGGCTTACCTAGAGAATATGACACCTACCTGATCACGTAGCTGCAGGGTCAAACTGTGTATCTTTAACTGAAAAAAATGTAAGTATCGTGTAGTGAGTTTTACAATTCAGTGAGTAGATAATACCTCCTATAACCTCTTAGGTCAACACATGGATGTACTCATATGTTAAAATTTATCACATTAAAAATTACAGTTCAGAAGTACATCCATATAGGACCTGCATTTCAAGTATTCTCAATTCAAATCACATTCAAATATCTAAAACCATATATAATACAGTATGATCGTTAATTAAACATTGATATTCATCAAAACATTTCTCATGAAAACATTAGGAGGATCCTATATTAGAACCACCATATCAGAGTTCAAGCCCTTCCGTACTTTGGTGGTGTAGGATTTGCCTATATTTAACATCCTAGCCAAGGTTTGCCCTACCACCATTCAAGAGGACACGTGAAGAGACTCTAATATGGGCAATTTTTCAAAGCACAAAGCAAGGGAAGGCAAATCACATATCATATATCTGGTATCTCGCCCAGATAGGAGGCATCCCGCTCTCCCTCACATATCAAATCACGTGTGTTGGCCTTTACACGAGGCTAGCACCACCCCTGCTAGCTAAGGTATTAAGGTGCACCAGGGCTAACATCACTTGCTGTTAGCAAACAGTGTTTCTAATAGAATTCCTCCACAAAAATTATCATCTGCATATATCCTATATAAATCAAAACAGAGCTTTCAGTATAATACAAAATTTCAGTCTCAATACAACTTATCTGTTATAAATTTCCCAATAAGGGTTTATCACATATACATGCCCTTTTTTAAGGCAATCATATAGCTTTATAAATTAATGCTACAGGCATAAATATTCACTTTACCATATGATGAGAAATACATTTAGTATCAGATATACAATGAGTTCAGAAATCTATTTTCAAAACCATACCCTTCTTGAACTACATTTCAGATTGTAAATAATTCAGATAATTTAATCGATCTCAAAAACATATAAAAATATAAATAACTTATAATATAATCAATTACACTATTAAAGTTCAAGAAGAGTATAGGGTAAGTCATAAAAAGAATTATCTACTCACAAAGTTAGGATTTCAAGTTGTTCAACCCCAAAATCTACAATTCCGGTCCAAATCTAGCCAAATTGACACTAAAAATGAGTCCGAAGGGTCCAAAAAACTTGAAAATAACTCCATATTCGCAAAATTTGGCCTCTGGGAGCTCAGTCAACGCAGATCAATGCAACAAGGCTGCTGGGACACGCGCTGTACACGCAATTGTAGGGTCTACGCGTGGGCATCACTCGCCGAGGAAGAAGGAGAGTGTGGGGGCATATGCAAGGGAAGATAGATCTGAAATTTGAGATCCTAAAGTTTTAGTACTTTCTAGATCCATCTATGGTGTTAATTGTTAGGTTTGAGAACCACAAATAGGAGTTGTAAATTACCTCTTTAGGTAATTTTTCCTCCATTTTTTGGCCAATCTCTGACCAATTTTCTAGAAACCAAGCGAATAAATTTGTAGAACTCTTCGTTCTGAATCCGTTGGTAGTGGTGGTGTCGAAATTTGAGGTCCAGAAGCACTAGAATTCTAGAGAGAGGTTTTCAGAATTCGAGAGAGAAAAATCTGAAATTTCCAGCTCCTTGTGTGGCTAAGGCTCTTAAAATATCCCGAAGAACCTTTCTACAAAAATTAAATTTTTGAGAGAGATCCTTGTAAATTTTCTTATTTACATTTTGACCCCTAAACTTTTAAGAAATTACATTTTGGCCACAAAACGTAAATTCTCATATATTCTTTGTAATTCTTCAACACATGTAATAAATAAACATATTTCAACGGTTCTTATCTTCATTTTAAAAATGCTCACTTTATTCAAAATTTTCTTTAATTTTAGAATTTTCTCTAATTTTAAGACTATTACAGTTACATATTCCTTTATTGATCCTAATGAAAAATTAATCATTTAATTGGTGATGATAGTGTTCAAAAATAAGTTATTTGTATAATTTTTATAACATTAAACTTTAGGGTTTTCCTTTTTCAGTACAATTCATTATTTAAAGTTGTTATTTTATTTTATGTACTATTTTCTCATATTGACTATTCTTGTATTATTCTCTATTGACACCAACATTACTAATGAAGAGATATGTCTCGTCGATAGTGATACAACTCACAATTCTCAAAGAAAAAAAGTATTTTTCTCAATTAGTAATGCAAAGAGCCAATGTTAGTACTATATCTGGTAGCACAAAGTTAATTGAAAGCTCTAAAAGAGTTAGTATAATGTTACTTAGAGTAACAAAACTACACATTGACAGAGCTTTATACTCCTCTAAGTCTCTTAAAAACTTACTAAGTTTCAAGGATATCCGCCGAAATGGATACCACATTGAGACAACAAATGAAAGAAATATTGAATATTTTCATATTACAAATAAAATCTTAGGTAACAAATGCATATTGAAAAAGTTACCTACATTCTCCTCTGGATTGTAATATACATATATAAATACAATTGAAATATATGCTATTGCAAACCAGATATGATGCAAAAAATAATTAAACATTCAAGTGGACATTCATTGAAGAGCCAGCAGATTCTTCAATCGAATAATTTCTCATGTCCCACTTGCTCCTAAGGGAAATTGATTATTCAACCATCACCAGTCAAAATTATGGGTGAATCCCTTACTTTTTTAGAAAGAATACAAGGCGATATTTGTGGTCCAATACACTCACCATGTGGACCAGTTAGGTATTTTATGATTTTAATTGATGCATGAACTAAATGGTCACATGTGTGTTTGTTCTCATCTCGTAACCTGAAGTTTGTGAGATTACTTGTACAATTGATTAGATTACGAGCACATTTTTCTGATTTTCCAATTAAGAAAATACACCTTGATAATGCTGGTGAATTCACTTCTCAAACATTCAATGATTATTGTATGTCTATCAGGATGGATGTTGAACATCATGTAATACATGTTCATGTACAAAATGGTCTTGCAGAATCATTCATTAAACGTCTGAAGTTAATTGTAAGACCATTACTTATGAAGTCAAAACTCTCAATATCTACTTGGGGACATGCAATCTTGCATGTTGCATCATTAATTCGCATAAGGCCAACAAGTTATTATGAACACTCCCCATTACAAATGGTTTTTGGTCAGGAACCAAATATTTTTCATCTAAAATTTTTTGGATGTGCGGTATATGTCCCTATTGTCCCACCACAACGCACTAAGATAGGTCCTCAAAGAAGGTTAAAAATATATATTGGATATGAATCTCCTTCTATAATAAAGTATCTTGAACCATTAATAAGAGATATATTCATAGCTCAATTTGTTGATTATCATTTTGATGAATTAGTTTTTCCAACATTAGGAGGAGAAAATAAGCAGCTGAAAAGGGAAATTAGTTGGCATAAATTATCACTAACTCATCTTGATCTTCGTACAAAACAATGTGAACTGAAAGTTTAAAAGATAATTCATTTGCAAAATTTAGTCAGCCAATTGTCAAACGCATTTACTAACTCAAAAACAGTTACTAAATCACATATATCAGCTGTTAATACTCCAATTAAAATTGATGTCCCTTTCGGACAATCCACCATTACAAATAAGCCTGAGACCCACATGAAGCATGGTAGACCCGTTGGTTGCAAAGATAAAAATTCTCGAAAAAGAAAAGGAGTTGAGAATTAAGATGGTCAAATCGAAGATTTAACAACTCCAGAAGAGTCTTACGACATAATTAATGTTTTAGTTCTAGAAGAAACTCAGGTACCTAAAATTTGTGAAAATGAAGAAATCTCAATTAATTATGTTATAAATAAAATACGATGGAACCAACAAAAAGTCAACATTGACAATAATTTTTCATATAATATAGTGCGCAATGTTTTAAATGATAATGAGGATTATAAATCAAAGTATGTTCAGGAATGCAGGAAAAGAAATGATTGGTCAAAATGGAAAGATGCAATTGAAGCAAAGTTAAAATAGCTTGAAAAGCGAAAAGTTTTTGGACCTGTAGTCCGTACAGCTGAAGATGTAAAACCAGTTGGTTTTTGTACGAAAACAAAATGAAAATAGTAAAATTGTGAGATATAAGGCAAGACTTGTTGCCCAAGGATTTTCACGAAGACCCAGAATTGATTTTAAGCAAACATACTCACCTGTGGTGGATGCAATTACTTTTCGATATTTAATTAGTCTAGCAGTACGTGAAAAATTCAATTTGCATCTATTGGATGTTGTTACAGCCTATTTGTATGACTCACTTGATAGTTATATCTATATGAAACTCCCTGAAGGATTTAAGTTTCCTGAAGCATACAATTCTAGTTCTCAAGTAAACTATTCAATCAAATTAAATAAATCACTTTATGGCTTAAAAAAATCTGGGCGTATATAATATAATCGCCTTAGTGAATACCTATTGCAACAAGAGTATAGAAATGACCCAATTTATCCATGTATCTTTATAAAAAGATTTGGAAATGAGTTTGCCATAATTTTATTTTATATTGATGATTTGAATATTATTAGAACTCTTAAAGAGCTCCAAAAAGCTGTTAATTGCTTAAAGAAAGAATTTAAAATGAAGGATCTTGGAAGAACAAAGTTTTACCTTGGATTACACATTGAATATTTAAATAATAGCATTTTTGTGTATCAAAAAACTTATGTGACAAAGGTGTTAAAATGATTCTATAAGGATAAACCACATCCATTATATACTCCAATGGTTGTGAGGTCATTAGATGTGAACAAATATCCTTTCAAACCTCGTGAAAAGGATGAAGAACTACTTGGTCCTGAAGTATCATATCTTAGTGCAATCGGGGCATTGATATATCTTGCTAGTCATACTCGACATGATATATCATTTGCTGTTAATCTATTAGTAAAATATAATTCTTCACGTACACGAAGACATTGGAATAAAGCCAAGCATATACTCTGTTATCTTAAAGGAACAATGGATATGGGCCTATTTTATTCAAACGTACCTGAGTCTGAGCTGATTGGTTATACGGATGTAGGATATTTATCTGACCCTCATAATGGATGATTGCAAACAGGCTATTTGTTTACATATGAAGGTACCACAATTTCATGGCGATCTATGAAACAAACTATCTCAGCCACATCAGCTAACCATGCAAATATTTTAGCATTACATGAGGCAAGTTGAGAATGTGTTTGGCTATGATCTGTGGTTCAACACATACAAAAATCTTATGGTTAGTCTAGAAACGTGATCCAGGCGATCTTATACGAAGATAATGCTGTACGTGTTGCCCAATTGAAAGAATGGTATATTAAAGGGGATAGAACAAAGCATATATCACCTAAATTCTTTTTCACTCAAGATTTTCAAAAGAATGGTGATGTGGATATTCAACAAATTCGTTCAAGTGATAATCTGGCAGATTTGTTTACTAAAGCACTTCCTACTATGACATTTGAGAAGCTGGTATATAATATTAGAGTTTGAAAACTTAAGAATATCAAATGATGTTGTCATATATATACTTATTCGATAGTGTCTTAAAAAAAAGAATGATGTACTATTTTTTCTTCATTAGGTTTTTATCCCATAGGGTTTTTCCTAGTAAGGTTTTAATGAGACACATTTTTAAGAGATGAATATCTAAGTGGAAGTGTTATGAATATCTTGTATGAATGTCCATCATCCCGATCTTTCAGTTATCTTATCTGATAAGATATATTTTCAGTAATTATCTAAGAGGATAATTATAATTAGAAAATTATCCTACAACTGTATATTACTGTTAGGACTCTCTTACCTACTTGTATAAATACTCCATCATACATGAATGGAAAGAATAATTTACTCTCTTATCTCTCTTTTACTTCTCTCTCTATTTTTAAGTTATTTCATAACACATTTATCTTTGTTAATGATTATAAAAGATAACTTATTATGCATTCTATAGTTTACTAACTATCTGTAGATATAAAGTTTGATTTAGCTAGAGTTAGGAACGTCCACTTTTTAATTTAAAAACTAAGAGCTTATTTTGAAATAGTTTTCATAACAATTTTTTTTTATTCTACAAAAATAAATAAAAAATTATTTTTCATGTTGTTTTTATAAATTACTTTTAAAAAACAGTTTTTGTAAAAATATAACTCAAAAAATAATTTTTAGGAAACACTATTTTATATTTTTATTTTTGTGCAAAATTATTTTGAGATTTTTTTCAAAAATAATTTTTTTTATTAATAATAAATTTGTAAATAAGTTATCAAAACTAATGATTAACTATTACACAAATCACATTATTCTGTTCTTAAACAATATTTTTTAAAGTTTACATTCAAATAAGGTTTTTGTTTTTTGTTCTTAGAAAACAGTTTTAAAAATACTGTTTTATTTATTTTATTTCATTCATTGTGATAATATTATATAATATTTCAAAAATTAACTATTTATTGTTTTGTGCATAGCTCGTCTTTTTTATTTATTTATTTTTATTTAAAGGAGTAGGTTTAAATTTTTTGTGTATAAAAATTAATCATATTTGAAGTATTAAAATTATCTTTCTCAACAAGTATTTTTTTTAAAACCTTAGGTTTAATGGTACTAGAATTGTCAATTAATAGCCTTGAATTCAAATATTAGTCGAAGTCATTTTTTTTTTAAAGAAAGAAAATGTGCACTTGCGTGTTTTGTGCTTGAGAGAAGGAATCAAACGAATTAAATCAACTTAATATAGGAACGATATGGTGAATTTTCTATCGGTTTTAGGGACATAATTGTGATTAGCGCTATTTTAAAGAGAAAAATTACATTTAGATCCCACATACTAAATTATTTAGAGTCATTCGTTTAGTAGTTTGATAGCGTATAATAATTGCATTACATTAAAAAGTAAAAGTGGGTTTGACTTGTTAACCTAAAGTGTATGAATTTTTTTTTAAACGAAGATAGATTATTTTATTTCATTAAAAAAAAAGCAGAAGATCTCTTCAATCTATCAAAAAAAGATCTTAAGAAATCTTAAATAACACGATCAACATCCTTACAATACATCACCGTAAGAATTAAAATGTGATGGATCAGTAAAAAAGAAAAAGAAAAAACTAAAACTTAAAACTTGGCTTTAACTCATAGAACTATCGTTAAACCACAAGTTTTTTACCCTACATATTTGCAATTGATATTTTTTAATCTTCCCCTCTACTTTTATCATTAATAATACCAATATTCAAAAGAAAATCAAATTAAGAAGTAAGAGTCAAAATTTTCAATAAAAATTGATATTCATTGAATATTTGAATTATAATGTATGTTCTATACATAACAATTACATAAAATATATAATAAAAATATAAATTAACTTTTGGAATCTTTAGGATTTTGGTGTCAACTACCTTGATTAGTTGGGGGTAAAAAAATATTATTAACAAATAATAAAATGAATTGTATGAATGTTCATTTTTAAAATTCAACTAATATTTTAGAAAATTATCATTGGATCTTGACTCGGTACAAATACAATCTTAGGTGGCACTTGACCTTAAAATTTTTGGAATAGAAAAGCTATAGCTGCTTCCATTTGTCATAGTTGTGTAGCTATTTTTGCCTCACGTGTTGCTTGTTTAGCCTCCCGTTCCTCCATCACTGCTTTTAGTTTATCCACCTCATTCTACAGCTCATGGTAAAAGGACTCAGATTGTGAACTTGACCTAGCAAAGCCATGGCCAAAGACTTCGAGCAAACACCTAATCCAAATTCTCAAACTTGACCCAAATGCTCTTTGCTTCTCAAAGCTCTAGCCAGTGAATCATCATTAGAAAATTCTTAGGAAAAAGAGTCTTAATATTGAATCGAGGTAAATTTTTTTTTTCTATAAATTTGAATAGAGAAAAATAAATCTTGTTAAAAATATTTTATTATAACTAAATAACATCATAAAACTTTATGCCCATAGAATTTAAACACTTACACATATTACTCTAGTTTTTTATAGGCTATAATCTATGCATCTCCTCGTGTCACTAGGCCCCTAACCTCAACTTCTTGAAAATTTGAAAAATATTGTAACGTTTGTCTAGTATAAATTAAACTTTAGATAGCCTACTAACAAATGCGAACTTACCATCTCAGCCTTCTTCCATGCAAGACTTTTCCAATAAGTGGTATATGGCATCATTTGGTGTCTTCTGTTTTATTTATTTTCTCAGCTACATCCTAGTTAATTACAAAAACATATTAATAAGATTAACTATATATAAATTTGTATATATTAAGAACTAAATATAGTTACCCTAGACTTCCCTTCGAGATGGTAGTCTATAAAAGTTGTTCATTAATCTCGAGTGATGCCTTCTTGGATGTCATTATGTAATTCTTCTCTATTCTAAGTCCCATGCTTTTTTAACCTATATAAGTTATAACAAGTAGCTCTCCATTTCTAATTAAGTGACTACAAAATAAGCTTTTTGTGCATGTCTTCTACTAGAAATTTTCTCCACAAGAGAAAGTATAGATGTTAATAACGGTATCTAATCAAGGCATTTAAAAAAATGTGTTAGTACATGTATAGTGTCTCTGAACATGTTGTTCTTGTAATCTATAAGAATACTTCTCCAGTCTTTGTAAGAGATCGGAAAGAAGCGAAAATTACCCCTAATAATGTCCCAAAACACACCCAACAGACCACTCTTATCTATAATTGTTTGATGTGTATCATTGAACTGGACAATAATCATCTATCCACAGGGAAGGGCCTAAACATCATGTATCGTTAATTGTGTAGGTGTCACCTAACCGTTCTCATCTATAAAGAAAAAGTTAGTACACTGAATGAGAGTAAACAACTTAGCCAGTAAGGTCTTGTTTGATTCAAGGTTTAGGAAGAAATGTGAATGTGAATTGGGAATGGAATGGAATAGAATTAAATACTGTGATTAAAATTACACTTGGTATGACATGGAAAGGGATAGAATAAAAACTGATAAAAAGACAAAAATACTATTAAAGAATAAAATTATTAAATAATATTATTTTAAATAAAAAATAAAATAAAATATTATTAATATAAAAATTTGAATTAAATTTTATTAAACAATATTGAAAATTTTAATTTTAATATATATATATATATATATATATATATTTAATTATAAAAAGTTTATAAATAAAAAAATAGTGAATGATATTTTAGTTTTTTTGTTTTTCTTTCCATTGCATTGTTCGCTTTTTCACCTGTTTTTAGAGGTAATGACAATTCTCTTATATAAGGTAATCAGCATTTCATAGGACCCACATTTTTTATCAATTCTGCCAACCAAACGAGATAACAGAATCCAGATTCCCATTCCATAACCCAAATTCTTGCTACCAAATGGGACTTAAGAGAGTTAGAATACTTACCGATAAAATCAATCAACTCCTTCTAACTTCCACACTCAAGTTAACAATTGTAAAGTCTAAAAATTATTTTAGTCCATCCAAATATTCATGAGTGTACTGAGGTTTAATAATCCAAAACTTTTCTATTTCTAAAATTATTAGAAAGTTAAAACATTAATTAATATTTCCACTAATTAACACACTAATCAACTCACTAACTTATCTTTGCGTTCTCCGAGGATTAACTAATTTGGAGTTCAATTTTTCATGAATTTCTATTTTGATTAGTATATCCACAAATTGTAAAATTTGTATTTGTATTTTTATTTTAGAGGTCACTAAACCACTTTTTTTCATTTATAATTTTAACTCTTATATTTTATTTAAAGGAAATTTGAACAATTTAATTTTTAAAATTACACTAATTTAATTATGCACATATTAATCTAAATAAGAGTATGCTATTTTTATGATTTTCTATTGAAATTTAACAAGTTAAAATTGAAATCTTCCTACTGCTTGTCAATTTTCTCTTTTTTCTTAATTTTTACATTCCCATTTATTTCATATATTTGTGAGTATATCTAATCTCGATATATATTGCACAATCAAAACTTATTAACCCAAAATTTTTTCAATTTACATACCAACTCAATGATTATTTCAATCCTTTTGTCCCTATATAATTTTTATATTTTATGCATGAAAATTAATCTAATATGTTTCCTCTATTTATTTTTTATTTACAAAAATTAAGTACTTATTTAGTGCCTTCTAAAATTGTTTAAACTAAATGGGCACTATACTAAATAATTCTTATTGAAAAACTTTTAAATTTAATATTTTTCTAATGGTAAGTTTATGTTTAATTTTTTTCTTCTAATGTTATTATAACAATTATGAACACCAACTATTTCTTTCTTCTAATTTCACTACAAGATATCCATCATAACATGATTATTTTTAACTATATAACATAAACACTATGTACCTAAAATCATTTATTTCAAACAATATATTATAAAAGCAATATATCATATATACAAAACAATATATCCACCAATATATTTCAAGCAATATATCATTGAGGCAATATACCATATATACAAGACTATATATCCACCCATATATTTCAAGCAATATATCATATATAAGAAACAATATATTTCCATTTCAAGTTATATAATATCATCTCCTAAATGTATCTAAGAAGCACCATACACAACATGCATGTGAAGAGAGGAGGTTGGAATAAATAAGATGCATACCTTTGATGAAAACTCCTCGGAACAAGCTAAAAATGCTAAAACTTCCAGAATATAGCTTCAAGAGACAAAATCAAGGGAGAAAATGGAGAGAAATGGAAGCAGCTAAGAGAAAATGGATCGTGGGAGGGGGAGAAAAAATGTTGTAGATGGAAATGCTGAGGAAGAACTCGGGTAAGGTAAAAAGTAAAAGGATTTAATGATGATTATTAAAAAATCGTCGTTAAATTTGGATTTAATGATGGTTCATTAAAAAAATTGTTACTAACTCCGCATAGATTCCAACAAATGGTCAAACAATGCTTGCTTTTAATGACGATTAGTGTAAAATTTTCTTCATTTAATGATGATTTATTAAAAAACTATCATTAATTTTTATGTTTTCCAACAAATGGTTTGAATCCTGTGGTGGTAACAATGGTTATTGTTGAAACCATCGTTCTATTACGATGAATTTTCTTAATCATCATAATATAAGGATGGTTATTTATAAACTGTCATTAGGACTCATAGTTTAATGACAGTTTTAAAACCGTCGTTATGTCGAGATTTAAGTACGGTATTTTTTATTGTTGTTAAGTTACCATCACTAAACCATACTTTTCTTATAGTGCTCTTACTTTGAAGAAATGAAAATTTTCTAGACACTGCTTCCATGAAAGGAGAAGACACCATAGAAAAACTCTGATATGAGAAAGACAAGAGAAAAAAAGGAGAAGAGGTGGGGTGGGAGCTGTAATTGCTATAGTAGTGGCCCCAACCAAAGAACAACAATGGTACCGTATGACTCAACCCCTATATAATGTTTCTTACACATGATTTTCTTTAAATGGACTTTTTTTAAATATATTATTTCATTTGTTTATGAAATCATTTTTCATTTGTAAATTAATACATAAATTCTAATGTTTACTTTTTTTAATAAACAAAGAATATAGGTAAAATAGCATACAATAAGTTGAAATTTACTATATAATTTTAAACTATTTAATTGATAATTTTATTTTCCCAATTAAATAATACTATGATTAACTAATCAAAGCATACCCAATTATTGCTCAATTACTAACCTTTACTATCAAAGAGTGCTCTTTCAACATCTTGTAGTTTTATTTTGTATAATAACATGGAGAATTAATTTCAATTTTCTATGAATAATTCAAATTTCTCACTATTATATAAGTATCTTATAAATTATAGCTTTGTCTAAGAACACTAAAAAGGAAATTATACAAAAAATCAATGATGAATTACATTTACTTTATTATTAAAATCTACACCTTTTTTAATATATTTTTTGGGTGAGAAAGAAATAATAAACACATTAAGCTATTGGCAAACGAGGACGTTACACTCCTAAGGATCTTCCATAAGTAGAACACTAAAGCCCAAGGGGGGTTCCTAAAAAATATGCAAGCCTAAGCTTGAAGAATGAGAGTGGTTGGCAAGTTCACTCAATGATAAATGTGGTTAATTTTGATTTTCCAATTTCTCTAAAGAAGTTACCTTATGTTAAAGCCATACTCCAACAATGATGTGCAAGTTCACAACCTCTTGCCTCAACTATTGTCTGAGAATCAACTTTAATCTTGACCTTACAGTATCCCAAATCCTAGGCCATTTGAAGACCAATAATAATCCCCCAGATCTCTACTGACGTTATACTTTATTTCCTAAGGTTACAACTAGAGCCATGTAACTAGCAGCATGAAGAGTCTCATAATACCTTACCATAATTGACCATATTAGGAGAGATCACCAAGCCACCAACATTAATCTTTATCCACTCACTAGAAGGGAAGTGTTGTACGTCTCTAACTTATTTACCTTTTTCATGCTAGCAAAGAATGAGTTAGAAGAAGCAAGGAATCTATATTCAAATATCACCTCACATTGATTCATCCACAATACCAATCATGCTAATTTATCTATAATATGTTGTGTTTTTTTCCTATTACTACTTAGTCTTTTATATTTATTTTGATGCCTGATTATTCTTAATAATCTTATATTTTGATTTAGCAACCAAATGCAAGAAGAAAATTGAAGCAAAGAAACTGAAAATACAAAAAATCAGGACAGGATAACCAGAGTCACGATGGTGAGTTCCCACCGCTATGACACCATAATGGATAAAAAAGTTGAAGAAATCCGATAGTGATAATGTTGCGATGGTATGATTTTAAAGCTGTGATACTAGAAACACTAATTCCAGAGAGTCTAGCATTATGATGGTGACATTGTAGCATTGCCATGCCAGAAGAAGCCTAATTTGACTAGGATTCCAAAAATGACAGCATTACGACAGTGGAACCCTAGTGTCGGGATGCTAATATGAAAAAGTTGTCTTTAAATAGATGCACTAGGGCATTAGTTGAGATATCTTAAAGACTTTTCTTTCCCCTTTTTTTAGTCTATTTCAATTTTTTATTATGGCTCTGCATGGCTTTCTTTAATTAGTTTGAGGAAACAAAAACCTCAGAGTTTATGTCCCTACAAGATTAGGATTTGTGTTTGAATTATTTATGATTTGAATATCAATTTTTCTTTTATTCTTCATCGAATGATTGTTTCATTTGATTGCTAAGAGGCCTACTAGTTTATCACTTATCTCAATCTACTGCTAAATTAGATATCAAATTCGAAATTGTTTGATTACTCTAATTTACTATGTAATTAGGGTTAATGATTTGCTACATCAAGAAATGTTAAAACTTGGAAGGATAATTGACTAAATTAAATGTAACCACATGTGTTTGTATTGTCTAATTTTTCTAATTCCTTTAAACCTTACTGTTGCTATTGAATTAACTCTTAGCGTTTGTTGGGGGGATTTTTAGTACGTAAGGTTAACTGGATCGCTTGTTTCTAATAAAGTAAAACCTAGGAAGGATAGGAAAATAGTTCCAACGGTAAATATTTCAATGTAAATTAAATTATTTAGATCAATGATCCTGATAGTGGAAGTTGACTCTAGCCAATGCTCATCTCACTGATTAATCTTTTTTATTGCATTCTTGATTACTTCTTAGTTGTTTTTATTTCTACTTTATTATCTTCAAAACCCCCTTCTTTCTTTGCAAAAGTATTATTCCCACACTCTTTGTGGGTTTGACCTTTACTACCTGATGAGTGAGTTTTATACTCATAAATTAAATATTTTTATCTTATCTTTTTGCCATAATTAAGCATAAATCTCCCTTACTTGTTTTTAGTTTGTGTATTTCTTACAGATGGAGAGAAGAATAAAAAATGGACTTAATTGGAGGAATCAGAGCTAAATTGTGGTTCTTTGGGAATGATGTCTATAAATCAAGCAAATAAAACAAATTCATTAAGGATGGCTGAGTAAAGAGCATTATCATATTAACTCTTGAGACGCATCCTAATGGAGATATGCACAAATTTATTCTTGATTTATGATCACATTTATAAAAGAACTAAAACATAAAGATTCACGGCAAAGCACCCAATGTTGAGAATATGTTTGCTGTTTGCAGCCTAACCTAACCTTACTGCAGTACTTGGGCCATATCTCCGAAAATACATATCCAATATGTATGAAATTTGGTAGGTGAGTAGCTGACACAATTAGATACAACTTTCATATTCCAGTGGTCAAAAAATTCAGATATTAAAAGGGCCAAAAGTGGGCTAGAAAAGAATCTATCCACTGTTATAGTCCAGCCCGAGTTTGCTCTAGTATTTTGCCCATAAGTCACAAATTACATATCCAATTTGTCCATGATTTGTCTTGACGGAAAGCTAATGAAATTTTCTACAACTTTCATGTTGAGGGCGTCAGCAAAATCGGCAGATTTCTTAACCATATTCAAGGTTCAATTTCGGTGCACATGATGGAATCTAAATTGTCAACTTTGTACAACTTCCTACCTAACAATTTTGACAATTACCACACCTACCACACCTAATTGTATCTATAAATAGAGGGCTTGAGGATTGAGTTAGGGAGCTTGGGAAAGCTTTGTTGGAATTCTACATACTTGTAATGTTATTCTCTCTTTAGGCATTTTGTATTTTTCATTTTCTTTCGTAATATTATCATGTTTTTTCATCTTTCATTTTTCTTTCTTGCCTTAATTATGGAGAACTAATCTCCTATTGCTAAGGTGAAAGGGTGAAACTCTTGGTATGAGAATAATAATTCATTTAACTCTTCATTTTAATATTTATATTTGATGTTGCATTTACCTCCTCCTTTTCTTATGTTATGTTTTATTGGCTGGCTGAGCCACCTATTTCTTCTTCTTGTTTAATGGCTGGCTTTGCCGTCTACTTCTTATTTTTATTGTTTATGGTTGGCTTTTCCACCTATTCTATTTTATTTTATTTTGTTATGTTAATTAGTTTTATACCTCTTTTATTTTCTACATAAGTTAATCTTGTAAAATGTAAATTTTGATATATTGTAGACAATCTTTGGTACAATAAATGCTTGAATCAATCTTGATTTATTGTAGACAATATAATGATTGGCACAATTTATGCTTGAATCTATTTACAAGTTATCTTTTGCATCTTTGTATTTTTAATCTTGTAAAGTGTGAACCTTGATACATTGTGGACAATTTTTGGCACAATAAATACTTGAATCAGTCTTGATTTATTGTAGACAAGATGATGATTGGTACAATGTACGCTTGAATCCATCTTACAAGAATGTGTTATATATTAGTAATACAATAAAAAGGAGATAAATATAATTTATGTATAAACAAATGTGAGCTTAAATTAACATGTCTTCCGGTTAGAACCTTATTCATGTAAGGATTCTAATTGAGTAATAAAAGAGTAAAAATTATTTTTATTTGAAATACCAAGAGTGGATCCCCTAACCTTAGCATGCTTCTTTACTTTGAATACATCTTTATTTAATTTCAGTATATTAGTTCTTTGCATACTTTGTCCAATATTCTTCTCACAAAACAAGACATTGGTAACTAGGTTAAAAGTATTTATTTCGGATCTAAATTAGAATTTTCTCTCAATTGGAAATCCATGTGGGATCGACCTTGCATACCACTAAATTTATAGTCCAATAGATTCGTGCACTTGCAAGTTTTAATTAAAACAACAAGAAGTTTTTGGCGCCGTTGCCGGAGATTGCGACGGAAAAGCTATTTGGATCCAGGTAAGTACTTTTCTTCCACTAGTTATAGTTAGAACATTTGTTTATTCTGTGTATAGAAATTTTTCTTTAGAATTATTTCTTAAAAATTGGTGTAGTAATTTGGGTGTATAAAATTGGTGGATTCTGCCAACAAGGCTAAAAGTGCCTAAGGAGTATGGGTTTTAAGTGAAACCATTGTGATTCCTCCATATTTTTCTGGGAAGTCTACCAATTAAATACTACCCATTATTACTAACACTTTGAAAAAAAAAAGAGTTTGTATAATTTTGTGATTTTTTTTTGTGGTATTTGCATTTTGTTGCCATTGTGTAGTTATATTCTTTTTCATAATTAGGAAGCAATTTTTTTTAGTTTATGCGTGCTTGGAAACGTGATAAAGATAAGCGGTTGGTTAGGAAAAGTTTAGGGTCAACTATTGATTGTACAATAGAGACATTAGATTCTACTGGATCACCATTAAAAATGGAAGAACAAGTTGTGCATAATAAAACTCTTATGGAGTACTTCTCACCTGTCATAGCCAATACTCCATCTTGCATAGTTTTCCCACAAACTATTGCAACTCATTTTGAACTCAAACCGGCTATACTCCAACTTTTACCATCATTTTATGGTATGGAAAGAGAAGATCCATACATGCATATTAAAGAGTTTCTTGAAATCTGCTCGACTTTTCGCTTCCAAAATTTCAATGATGAATCAATCAGCCTTAGAATGTTTCCATTTTCATTAAAAGATAAAGCTAAAGCCTGGTTGAACTCCCTTCCTACATGAACTATAACTAGTTGGAACCAATTAGTAAATAAGTTTTTGGCAAAAAAATTTCGTATGTCTAAAACTGATGCCCTTAGGAGAGAAATTTCTGATTTTTGTCAAAAAGATGGTGAACAATTTTTTGAATGTTGGGAAAGATTTAATGATCTTCTTCTGAAATGTCCTCATCATGGTTTTGAAACTTAGAGATTGGTGAAATATTTCTATGATGGTTTAACTTCATCGAACCGTCAAATGATCCAAAGCATGCATGGTGGGAGATTTTTACAATTGAATGAGAGGAAAGCTTAGGAATCCTTAGGATCTTTATCTGAAAATTCTCAACATTGGAACTGCATAAATCCTAGGGATAAGAAGTCTCAAACACAAAAAAAGGGAGAACTTTATGAAGTGAGTGATGACACAGATGTGATAATTGCCTTAACTAGCCTAACTAGAAAGGTACAAGCTTTAACTTTAAGTCACACTCTGAATCCTTCTACCAATACTAGGATAAAGGCATATGCCTTATGTTCTAGTACATCTCACATTGCACAATTTTGTCCATCCATACCAGGTTACCAAGAGGCATTCTCTGAGCAAGCTAATTCTCTTCAATCTTTTGGGAAGTCATCAGACAGCCCATTTGCACCCACATACAATCCAAATTAGAGGAATCATCCAAATTTTTTATGGAGGCAAAATCAACCTGTAATGAATCAAGTTGGGCAACAATTTCTCCCTTCCAATTCATACCCTCAAGTTCCTCAACATACTCCTTCTTTCGGAGTACCACAACAAAGAAAACCTTCATTGGAGGATACCTTGCAACAGTTCATGCAATCCACCCAACAAGTCCTACAATCTCACACTCAAGCTATTTCAAAGCTTGAAACACAATTGGGTCAATTAGCTAGTGTTGTAGGAGAAAGAGAAAAAGGAAAATTCCCTAGTCAACCTGTTCCAAATCCTAAGGGTCAATTTGAAGTAGGATCATCAGTAAATCCTAAGGAAGAAGTAAAGTCTGTGGCAACTCTTAGATCTGGAAAAGTCATTGATAATCATGTTCATATGCCAGAAAATGAGGAACAAAGTCAACATGAATTTCAAAATAATGACTCAAGTAAAAAGAAAAGTGAACAGATTCCTTATGCCCCCAAAGCTCCTTTCCTTCAAAGACTTGCGGCAAACAAGAAAGGTACTCAATATAGTGACATTTTAGAAGTGTTTAAGCAAGTAAGCATTAACATCCCTTTTCTTGACGCTATCAAACAAGTACCTGCTTATTCAAAATTCGTAAAAGATCTTTGCACGATGAAAAAGAAAACCAATGTTCCAAAAAAGGCATTCTTGACTGAACAAGTAAGCTCTATAATTCAACAAAAAACTCCTATAAAGTACAAGGATCCTCCATACATGAACGAATTGCTAAAATGATGTGCAACGCTGACGCCTTCATTGCCTTACCTGGTGGTTTTGGTACTCTAGAGGAAATTTTCTAAGTCGTCTCTTGGGCACAACTGAACATGCACCATAAACCCATAGGTTTGTTGAATGTTAACAATTTCTTTGATGGTTTGTTGTCTTTTCTTGATCATGCTGTAGAACAAAGGTTTATCTCGCACTCAGCACGTCAGATTCTCATCTCGACCTCAAATGCTGACGAGCTGATTGATGCGTTACAAGCATTTGTTCATGTACGTGATCTAGTTATAGCTCAAATAGATTGGACAACAGAAAATCGCAGAAAGCACAAACTGAACTTGGATCTTCATTTGTAACACCTTTTACTTGCTTGAATAAATTTTTATTTTCTGTATAGTTTACTGCAGATTCATCTTTTCTTAGATCTCCTTCCAGGTAATATCTCTTTTAATCTTTATTTTTTATTTTGTGTTTCTTCATCTAAAAAAACAAAAAAAAAACAAAAAAAAAATTGAGTGATGTTTTGGGATTAGGGAAAGCTAACACCAATGATGAAAATGGTTTAAAATGCTTGTAACCTTTGAAAAATTGATGAGTTCTAAGTGTTATGTATGAACTTGAACTCTAATGTAACTTATGTTTTATTTGAGAATCCTAATATCTTGTGCACTTAATCTTTTACATTTGACTGATTGTTTATTCAGGAAATATTTATGTGATTCAGATATGTTAATTAATATCATATGACTCTAGAACTTATTTAATTGTCACTTGAGGCGAAATCCTAGACTACTCTCCATTTAAGAAATGAATTAGGCATTGTTGGAATCGTTTGAGCCTTTCAAACCAACCTATACATGATGCTATCCCTAGCAACCTATTTTGAGCCTATATTGATCCTTTCTTGAACACCTATATTATTATCTAGCCTTTAAATAAAAATATTTCTAACTCTCACCTTTCACTCACAGGAATGATCATTTGAAAAGCTATGGTTCAGGGGTGGATGGTAGAAGTTTAAAAAAAAAGAAAAAAAAGAGAAAAAAAAAGAGAAAAAGAAAGTTAATACTCCCTAAATAAATAAGTTTGGGGTGTTTATCTTTAAAAAAAATAGTATGAGCAAATAAATGTAAGGATGATGAAAAGGTTGGAGATAGAATTCACAGTATAATATCAAAAGTATTTGGGAGACTTTAAATGATCATGCATATTGAAGAGTGAATTGAGTTTTCATTCATATCATTTTATCCACCTTTAACCTATGCCATACATTACAAGCCTAATGAAAGTCCTAATGATCTTAAATGTTATGATTAGTCTACATTAGTGGAGAGTGACATGAAAAATAAGTTTATGAAGTCTCAAATGCATATATCTAGAGATCTGTTTTAAATATTTGATTACATAAATTTATTTGAATGCGAAAAGTCTAATGTCATAAGACTACTACACATACACACTTGGGATTCAAGAGTAAACCATATGTTGCATTTGAATAAAAGTTCTACATAACCTTGAAATTTTGATATTTTCCTTGGTTGCACATTTTAGATCCTTGACGAATGCTTAGTAAGCCAAAAACAAGTCATAACTCACTCATCTTTTAAATTTTGAAGTTTGTGTGTTTTGCTTGAGGACAAGCAAAAGATTAAGTTTGGGGGTATTTGATGAGTGAGTTTTATACTCATAAATTAAATATTTTTATCTTATCTTTTTGCCATAATTAAGCATAAATCTCCCTTACTTGTCTTTAGTTTGTGTATTTCTTACAGATGGAGAGAAGAATAGAAAATGGATTTAATTGGAGGAATCAGAACTAAATTGTGGTTCTTTGGGAATGATGTCTATAAATCAAGCAGATAAAATAAATTCATTAAGGATGGCTGAGTAAGGAGCATTATCATATTGACTCTTGAGACGCATCCTAATGGAGATATGCACAAATTTATTCTTGATTTATGATCACATTTATGAAAGAACTAAAACATAAAGATTCATGGCAAAACACCCAATGTTGAGAATATGCTTGTTGTTTGCAGTCCAGCCTAACCTAAACTTGCTGCAGTACTAGGGCCATATCTCCGAAAATACATATCCAATATGTATGAAATTTGGTAGGTGTGTAGCGGACACAATTGGGTACAACTTTCAAGTTCCAGTGGTCAGAAAATTCAGATATTAAAAGGGTCACAAGTGGGCTAGAAGAGAATCTGTCTATTGCTATAGTCCAGCCCGAATTTGCTCTAGTATTTTGACTATAAGTCACAAATTACATATCCAATTTGTCCATGATTTGTCTTGACGGAAAGCTAATGAAATTTTCTACAACTTTCATGTTGAGGGCGTCAGAAAATACAGCGGATTTCTTGACCATATTCAAGGTTAAATTTTGGTACACATGATGGAATCTAAATTGTCAACTTTGTACAACTTCCTACCTAACAATTTTGACAATTACCACACCTACCACACCTAATTGTATCTATAAATAGATGGCTTGAGGATTGAGTTAGGGAGCTTTTGGAGGGAGCTTGGGAAAGCTTTGTTGGAATTCTACATACTTGTAATGTTATTCTCTCTTTAGGCATTTTGTATTTTTCATTTTCTTTCGTAATATTATCATGTTTCTTCATCTTTCATTTTTCTTTCTTGCCTTAATTATGGAGAACTAATCTCCTAATGTTATGGTGAAAGGGTGAAACTCTTGGTATGAAAATAATAATTCATTTAACTCTTAATTTTAATGTTTATATTTGATGTTGCATTTACCTCCTCATTTTCTTATGTTATGTTTTATTGGTTGGCTGAGCCACCTATTTCTTCTTCTTGTTTAATGGCTGGCTTTGCCATCTACTTCTTATTTTTATTGTTTATGGTTGGCTTTTCCACCTATTCTATTTTATTTTATTTTGTTGTGTTAATTAGTTTTCTACATCTTTCATTTTCTGCATAAGTTAATCTTGTAAAATGTGAATTTTGATATATTGTAGACAATCTTTGGCACAATAAATGCTTGAATCAATCTTGATTTATTGTAGACAATATAATGATTGGCACAATTTTTGCTTGAATCCATTTACAAGTTATATTTTGCATCTTTGTATTTTTAATCTTGTAAAGTGTGAACCTTGATACATTGTAGACAATTTTTGGCACAATAAATACTTGAATCAGTCTTAATTTATTGTAGACAAGATGATGATTGACACAAGGTATGCTTGAATCCATTTTACAAGAATGTGTTATATATTAGTAATACAATAAAAATGAGGTAAATATAATTCATGTATAAACAAATGTGAGCTTAAATTAACATATCTTCCGATTGGAACCTTATTCATGTAAGGATTCTAATTGAGTAATAAAAGAGTAAAAATTATTTTTATTTGAAATACCAAGAGTGGATCTCCTAACCTTAGCATGCTTCTTTACTTTGAATACATCTTCATTTAATTTCAGTATATTAGTTCTTTGCATACTTTGTCCAATATTCTTCTCACAAAACAAGCCATTGGTAACTAGGTTAGAAGTATTTATTTCGGATCTAAATTAGAATTTTCTCTCAATTGGGAATTCCTGTGGGATCGACCTTGCATACCACTAAATCTATACTCCAATAGATTCGTACACTTGCGAATTTTAATTAAAACAATAACACTACCATTTCTACATTAATTTTGCAATGGTAAGGTTTTATTATTTTTTATGTGTTTGCAATAGTACACACCAAATTTTGGCACTGTCACCGGACAATATGTCTAAGTGGTTTTTGCTTTTGTGAATTTTTATTTTATTTTGTTTATGACTGTAACTCATTCTTTTAACTCAATCAATTTGCAGTATGATTTGGAGATTAAAAAGATATTATGCAAGAACAAGAGAAAAACTCAAAGAAATCCTAATTTGAAAGAGAAGGGAGTCATAGCTAGGAATCATACTCTTAAGGAGCTTATTACTCTGGATTCAAACCAACAACCCCTAAGCATTACTTTTTCTATCTCTTATCTACTTTTCATGGTCTTACAAGTGAGGATCTGGCATAGACATTTGAAGTAGTTCCATGTGGTGTGCACAAGCATGAAACCTACAGGGGTAATTAAGGAATGGATCAAGTTAAGAGATTTTCCATTTTCCTTGAGGGATTTAGCCATGGATTAGCTCTACTATTTACCCTGTGGAATCGTCACCACATGGAATGAGATAAAGATGTTACTTTTGGGAAAATATTTTCTAGCCTCAAGAGTGGCCAATATAAAAAATATTTGTAGTGTGAGGCAGCACAGTCGGTAATCCCTTTATACATATTAGGAGCGATTCAAAAAGTTGTGTACAAGTTGCCTTCGTCATCAAATTAGTGAGCAACTACTTATTTAGTACTTTTCTGAAGGCCTCTTACCTACTCAAAGGAGTATAATAAATGTAATAAGTGAGGGAGCCTTGGTAGATAAAAACCTTAAGCACGAAATTTAATTTTAAATATAGTTACAAATGTAAGAGACAAACAATTTTTTTTTGTACTCTTAGATTCTGTGTTAAAAATATATTATAAATGAGATTCCAATAACACACATAGATAAAGTGGTACATATCTCATATCATTAAGTCAAAAGAGGTCACATTAGTGTTTAGGGGTTATACGGGAGTAACACTAGGTACTACTTATGGCATCAAAACAAAAAAGTACTAGGGGTTATTCTCTCAAAAAGGTACACTGAGTTACACACTACATAATTTACATTCTACTAATTAAACCCTGGCCTAGTAACTCACCCTTGTGGTGCATAGGGTGGAGGAGGGGGTGGTGCTGACATAGGAATCTCTACTACATTCGCCACCAGCATTCTTACAGAATGGTGAATTGACCCAAGAAGGGTATCTACACCACCTAGATCTCTAAGACCAGGGTCAAGATAATTGTCAGCATTTTAGTTGTTATTATCTAAACACATCACCAAAATTAATGAGAACAAAATCTCAATAGGTTCAACATTAACACAATATATAATAAACAAAACAAGATTATATATTCAGCTGTATAAGTTACATAAAATCATTCTTTAATATCCAATCATAATAAACACATGTGGTATAAATAATTGAAATGCACAAATCATTAATGAACATATCCGCAATATATTTAATGTCATGCATAATAGCTAATTATCTATTATCTGTCTGTGTTTTAGTAATAGGGTAGTATGAGCCATTCAACCTTCTACTACTCATATACCAATATCACTTGGTCGGAGTGGCCATACTCTCCCTTGGTTCACTCAAGCCTAATAGGGTGTCCCTTTTCCAGTACCGTCTCAAAGTCATACGACCCTGTCAGGTCACCTTACCGCCACAAGGTGCCGTATGTCGTCGGGCTACCTTGCTACTATAAGGGTCATCCCAAAGTATCAGTCTGATTTCTGTCTCATAAATATATCACACATGCACTTCATCAACATATATTTCATCCATACTTTAAGCATACATCTCATATGCATCTCATCCACATTTGGAACATTCATATCATCTACATGTATTTCATCCATGCATTATTGAACATACAGCTCATATGCATCTCATCTATATGTATTTCATCCATGCATTGAACTTACATCTCATATGCATCTCATCTACATGTATTTCATTCATGCATTGAACATACATCTCATATGCATCTCATCTACATGTATTATTTGATTTAGGTTCTCATAATAAAAGGATGAATCTAACACCACAATGCATCATAAAAAAGGCATTTATCTGTATTGTTTTCCTTTTTTCATCATCCATTCATTAGAGTTCATTTAGAGCCTTTAAAAACCAAAATAGAGCAAAATCAGCCACAGAGCACGACCATGCTCTGGCTGCACCAAAATCCCTACTCACGTACAACACAGCTGAGTTGGGGTTTCCACCTAACATGCATCTTGATCATGTTCTAAAGCATGGCAAAAAACAAGTCACTAGAGCCAAGCACGGCTTGGTCGTGTCATAGAGCACAAATATGCTTAGTGCTGTTGATAACTCTAACTCATTAGAGTTATTGTATGGTTTCCTCGGGTTTATTACTATGCATTCTGGTTTATTAGTATTAATGCTCCCCAATTTAATAGTGTGTTTGTATCTCCTGAATATAAGAGCACCTATCACGCTTATTGTAAAATTTAGTGTGCATTCATGAAAAAGGAGGTGGTAAACCGAGTTATGTTGGGAGATTTTCATCTTATTGGTATTGTGCGCATGATTGGAAACTAATTTGTATATGATACGGTGCAGGTGGACTAAGCACATGGCTGCTACAACAGGTGTAGCCTCCACTACTTGGTGTGGAAGAAGGAGCACTCAGTTGCCACAATAGAGATGCAAAGATGCAGAGATTGTCTCCACTACTTAACGTGGAGGAAAAAGAAACTGGCAGAAGTGTAGGCCGAAAAGGAAAAAAAAGCTGAGAAAGAGCCACCTCACCAGGATCACACTGGTAGCTTATAAAAGGCTGGGTTGAGAAAAGAGAAACGCATGCGGGTACAGAGAAAAAAAAAAGGGGAGAATACCCAGAGCAGAGAAACACACGCAGGTACAAAGAAAAAAAAGGGGAGAACACCCATAGTAGTCCCCAACCTCTGAGGAAAATATGTAGAAGATGGTGATATTGTTCCATTGGGAATTAATCAAGGCTGGATGTAGGAGAATGGGGTCCTTCCTTAGAACTCTTCTTCCTTTCTATGTTTTTGTTATTTTTGCGCTGCCTGTGTTTTTACTGTATTTTTTCCTTGCATCATGGTTGTCCTAATTCGTACAGTTGTAATTGACTTGGATATGATGTTGGGCTAAGCCTCCAGCTAGGGTTGTTGATGGGTTATTGTGAACTCTTGGCATATTTTTAGTAAATGAGTGATATTGTTATAACATTGCTTTTGATATTCAAACTGTCATTGCATTTCTAAATTTTCTACTATTAAATGATCCTTAATAGTAAAAGGCTAAAGCTGATATTTAACTTGGAAGGGTAAATGGAAGTTAGAATAAGTTTGAATGTTACGGGTTGGTAATAGAAACCAATGCCCAAGCAATATAGGAATATATAGTTGTCTCGTATAACCCAATAGTTTAGATTTTCAAGTGTAGTTCTTGGGGTTGGATTTATATGGGAATGTATGAAACTAACCCTAAGAAGAGCGGGGAATGGTAGTCTGGAAGGAACCTATTCAAAAGGTAAAACTGGTTACTAGAGCAAATGCTACAGCAAAAGCAAGAGCACAATGAGTGCAGGAGTTCATGGACCCCCCGAAGCAACCCTAGTTGACTTTATTATTTGATTTTCTGTTAACCTAGCGTGCCTCAAAATATCATTTCAGAGTTCCTTTTTTTGTTCTAGTCTTATTTGTGCTTGAATCCAATCTACTTTGTGGTAATCAATAAATTTTGCTACAGCATTTCATGGGTCAAAGTTCTATAGTAATTTTTGGTGACAATTCCTCGTAGGACGATACTCACTCATTACTATATTACTTGGTCATGATACGTGCACTTGCGTATGGACATTGCATGTATATATTTCATAACCAACAAGTTTTTGGAACCATTGCTGGGGAATTGAAAACTAAAAAAAATTATTAGTAGATTTTGACTGTGTGGAGGATTTTAATTCCTAAGGCTTCCTGGTGTTATTTTGGGTAGGTGAAATCAATGCATGAGCAAGTCAGACAAGGAGCTACTACCACTAGATCCTGAAATAGAGAGGACTATTCTAAGAAGAAGGAGAGAACTGTTGGGACTACATCAAGTAGCAGAAATGGCCAACCTAAGAGGAGAAAACAACATGGATGACCGAGATAGAGTCCTAAATGCTTATGTTCAACTAAATCTAAATGGGTTGAACCCAAGCATAGTAAGGCCAAAAATTGAAGCTCTTCATTTTGAGCTCAAGCCAGTGATGTTTCAAATACTACAGACTATTGGGTAATTCAGTGAAATACTCACAGAGGATCCTTACCTTCACCTGAGAGTGTTTATAGAAGTCACGGATGCATTCAAGATGAATGGAGTGACAGATGAAGTTTTAAAGCTCAAGTTATTCCCCTATTCCTTAAGAGATAGATTAAAAGTGTGTCTAAATTCTCTGCCACCTGATTTTATTGCCAATTAGAATGATTTAGTAGAGAAGTTCTTGTTGAAATACTTCCCACCTACCAAGAATGCAAGGTTGAGAAATAACATCACATCCTTCTAGCAATTAGGCGGAGAATCACTATATGACATCTAGCAGAGGTACAAAAAGCTGCTACGAAGATGCCCTCATCACGGGATCTTGTATTGCATCCAAATGGAGACCTTCTTTAATGGTCTTAATGCTCAAACTAGAACTATAGTGGATGCAGCAGCTAATGGGACACTTTTGTCCAAGACATACAATGAAGCTTATGAGTTGCTTGAAAGGATGGCTAACAACAATTATCAATGGCCTATGGACAGGGTCTCAACTGGAAAAAAACCTTTGGGTATGCATGAAGTGAGTGAAGTCACTTCTCTCACAGCCCAAATAGCTTCATTAGTAAATGTTTTAAAAAACTAGTAGCTAAATCGTCCTTAAGCAGCTGCACATTAACATTCCCTTGGTGGAAGCATTGGAGCAAATGCCTAATTATGTCAAGTTTATGAAGGACATTTTAATTAAGAAAAGAAGATTTAGGGAATTTGAAACTGTTACACTAACAAGAGAATGTAGTGCTGTGCTGCAAAATAAATTGCCGCCCAAGCTCAAGGATCTAGGCAGTTTCACTATCCTATGCTCCATTGGAAACCAGTACTTTAGTAAGGCTCTCTATGATTTAGGTGCAAGCATTAACTTCATGCCTATGTCAATATTCAAGAAATTAGGGATTGGAGAAGCTAGGCTTACTACAGTTTCATTGCAACTGACAGACAGATCTATAGCATATCCAGAAAGAAAAATCGTGGATGTCCTGGTTAAGGTGGATAAATTCATTTTTTCTGTAGATTTCATAGTGCTGGATTATGAAGCATATGCAGAGGTGCCAATCATTCTGGGCAAGTCATTCTTAACTACTGGCTGAACTTTAATTGATGTGCAAAAAGGAAAATTGACAATGAGAGTACAAGATGAGCATATTACATTTAATGTGTTTCAATCCATGAAGTGCTTGGAATGTGAAGGTGCTACGAATGCAACAGGGGCTTTTGGGGCTTTGTAGAAGGTAGATGGGCACGTTGAAGTGGGTTGAGGGAGAATGGAGGGTTGTGACTTATGGTTTCCTTTGAGTTTTCTCACTTCCCCTTTTTTAGAAGGCCTAAATCATTTTCCAACTATATCCCCAAACTAAATTTTATTTACAAAAATTCCATTTTATTACATTCCAACTCTTCCTCAACTAGGACCATGTTTGGCTTTCCAAATTATTCCAAAACTCATTAATCTTCCCCTAAAGAAAACCTTAGTGGGTTTTAGAAACACCTTCTCTACATGTCTCTAGCCCCTTTCTTACTACTCAATCTTATTCTAAGATATTAGAAATTAGGGTTTTACCCCTTCTAGTTTTTCCTCTAAAAAGGAGAATTATTCTCTTTCCTACCTTGTAAACTTACAATTTCATGGCATTACATGGAATTGAATAGGGGATGTTACATTTTTCTTCCTTAAAAAGGAATTTTATTCTCTAAATTTAGAGTTTACCTATTTTCAAAGAGTTGTGGATACTTCTATTTCAGATCATCTTCCCTCTCCCACGTAGCCTTTCCTTCATTAAACCCACTCCAAGATATCTTCACCAAAAGGATGGTCTATTGCGCAGTTATTTTACATCTCTATCAAGTACTGCGATTGGTTTTGCTTGGTAAGTTAGCTTTTCATCCATGGTTACTAAGTCTTCTTGTATCGAGTGTGCCGAATCCAAAAGGTACTTATGAAGTTGTGAGAAGTGGAACAAATCGTGGAGGTTTAATAGATGTGGAGGAAGTGCAATCTGATAAGTGGATGGTCTCACTCTTTTGAGAATTTGATAGGGGCCTAAATATCGTGGACTTAACTTTTTAAATTTTATTGCTCGCCCAACGCCTGTAGTGGGAGAGATCTTTAGAAACACATGCTCTCCTTCTTGGAACTGTAACGACTTTCTTCTTTTGTCATAATAGCTCTTTTGTCAACTTTGGTTTATTCGCATCTTTGCTCTGACTATTTATATTTACTCAGTGGTATGTTGAACCAATTCTGGAACCAATAAATTTCTTTCTCCCACTTCATACCAACACAGAAAGGATCTGTATTTTCGGCCATACAAAGCTTCATAAGGTGTCATCTCGATACTGGAGTGATAACTGTTATTATATGCAAATTTTGCTAGTGGTAAATATTTGTCCCAGCCTTTTCCTTGTTCCAGAGTATAAGCTCTAATCATATCTTTTAGGGTTTGTATGGTTCTTTCAGTTTGGCCATCAATTTAAGGTGGTATGTGTAACATCCCTGATTTTTTCTTATATTACTAATTGAAATTTTTTCTAGGGAGCAGAAAGCGTTTGACTCTGAAATCACTTAATTTGGAGTCCATATGAGGGACATATGGCTGATTAATGAGCAGATGTCAGAATCAGTCTAGAATTTAGGATAGTAAAAATAAGTGTTTTTGTTTTTTATTTTTTGGGAATAATCCATAAAGAATTTGAAACAATGATAAACATGACAGTTGTAGATAATTGTCTTAACTTTTTATAGGTTTTGAAATCACCTTAATTGGAGTTTGTATGAGAGAGATATGGTTGAATAAGTGAGGAAATATCACAAAAAATGGCCAGGCCGTGTTCAGGGTTGTTTCAGCACGGGTAGACTATGTTTGAGGCTATTTTTGAGCACGTTTAAAGTATTTTTCAAGCATGGTCATGTTGGGTGCTAAATTATCATATTTTTCACTATTTGCTACTTGAAAATAATTTTTTTTGTATAAAACTTTTTTAGAAAACATATATCTAAGAAAAATACTTTTAAAATGATGAGTTTGGTATCACAAAACACCCTTTTCTTTATTTGATTCAAAAAGTGAATAGCTTAGAGTAGACAAAAGAGCTATTTTGATAGGATAAAGAGACCGATACAATTCCAAGAAGGGGAGCATGTATTTTAAAAAATTTCTACTACTATCGAAATTGGCCAAGCAATGAAAGTTAAGAAATTGAGCTCAAGATATTTAGGACCTTATCAAATTCTGAAAAGGATAGGGTCATCGGCGTATCAGATTACACTTCCTCCGTATTTGTTGAATCTGCATAATGTGTTCCATGTTTCTCAACTTTGGAAGTATCTACCAAATCCGTCACACACGATTCAAGCAAAAATAATAGCTGTAGACGAGAATCTAACCAACCGACCAAAGCTGATAGTAATTCTACATAAAGACGTGTAACAGTTGAGAAATAAAATCATTCTATTGGTAAAGGTAAGTTAGGAGGGTTTCACAATGGAAGAAGCCACTTGGGAAAGGGAAGATGACATGAGGTAAGAAGAAATCTTGATAATTATGAGGGAGAGGGAGTGTCGAAAAGAAAGAGAAAGAAAAGAAAGAGCAAGAAAAGAAAGAGCAAGAAAAGAAATAAGAGCAAAAGAAAGAGAAAAGGGAAATCAAGATAAGTTTATTGGTCATCTCTCTAATTTTAGTATCTTTTCTTAAGGAATATCCTAATTCATAGTATGGATGTAGAATTTTTGTGGTAGGAATCAAGCACAGAAATTTAAGGATTTGTTTGAGGTAGGCTTAACATCTATTCATGAATTTTGTACAAAATTGTATAAGAACTCTTATTTGTGTACTGAAATGTTATATTGTATAATTATTACATGTGTGAGATTTGTAATATATATACATACATATATATATACACACACACACACACACACACACACACACACACACACATATTGAGTTTGTACATATGGCGTATTTAACATGCAAAATGCGAAAATAAATAAATAAATAAATAATAAAAGTAAACCAGATCTTATAGTATGCTGTGCTAAAACATAGCCTGGTGCCAAAAACTTCTTGTAAAGAGCCTTTCAAAACCTAGAAGTAAATTTAGGATCTCTGTCAGTCAAATGTAGAATTGTTTAATCACTCTAATTTATGAAGCAACTAGGATTAATGATTTGCTATGTCAAGAATTGTTAAAACCTAGGAAGGATAATTAACTAAATTAAATATAACCACTTATGTTTGTGTTTTTTTTTTTTGCTTTTCCAATTTCTCTAAATCATACAACTATTATTGAATTGAACTCTTAATGCTTATCTGGCATTGTTTAATAGTTAGGGTTAATTAGATCTCTTGTTTCTAATTAACTAAAACTAAGAAAGAATATGAAAATAGTTTCAACAGTAAATATTCAAATGTAAATTAAATTATTTAGATCGATGATCAGAGGTATAATTTTAATGGTGAAAGTTGACTCTGGCCAATGCTCATCTCACTGATTAATCTTCTTTATTACATTCTTGATTAAATTTTAGTTGGTTTTACTTTTACTTTATTATCATCAAACCCCTCTTTTTTATTTGCAAAAGACATTTTATGGGTTCGACCTTTACTCCTAATTATACATTAATTTTGCAAGGGTAAGTTTTTATTATTTTTGGGGTGCCTATAACAACACACCACCACAGGCCATTACAAATACCATTTTCCAATCAAACTCTTGGACCATCCTATTGCCTAAGCCAATTTTGAGCCTTAGTTTCATCTTGTTTTAAAAGATTCGGATAGAAAAAAGTTAGCTAATGTTTTGGAAAACAAGCCTAAGCTAAAGGGAAGAGGCTCTTTCACAATCTCTCAAACAATACAACATAGTTTCTTCTTTATTACATCTCCGAGGGAAATGGACTAAATTCCATAAGACCTCTTGATCTTCGAAGAGAATTTGTATGATACCTATTGTGATGATCAAGATAGAGAAAATAATGAACCTTTGGTGTCCTTAACCATTTCTAGATAGTTCTCCAAATGTGATTTTCTGAGTTGATATTCAAATAGGTAAGAATTGAGCACGTTGTTTTGACTAAAAATGCACTATCATGAATAAAGAGTCATTACCAAGCTGATACAAAGGTGATTTAATGCTAGCAATAGATTCCACTGTATAAGTTAGGAGACAATTTGAAAAGATCGTAAAGATATTCTCATGTATTTAAAACAAATTAGTCAATCATTAAGTTATTTTATTCATATGTGATAGACCCATTAGTGAAGTCATCCATAATAACCACATTAAGAACCCACGGGTTTTACCATATTGAATCGAATGCCAATTCCCTATTCTCCAATATATTCCTTTCATAACTTCTATCCATACTTTAGTAAGAACTAGCCATGCATACATTAGAAATGTTGCTAAAACCTCTAACAATATGAATAAGCTAATCACCACAAGAGTTATTGTTGCTAAGGACTGTAACTTAGAGTGAATATGTGTTTTGTATGATACCTACCCAATTTTCGTCAGGAATGCTTTGTAGCTTTCCCTTAACAATTTAAGGCTCAAACCTCTCACATTCTTTAGTTTACATACCCTACCCAATTTTTGTCAAGAATGCTTTGTAGCTTTCCCTTAACAATTTAAGGCTTAAACCTCTCACATTCTTTAGTTTACATATCTCACCCCTAGCTAATAGATGCACATTCCTACCTTCTAAACTTGAACCCCAAAATAAACCTCTGCTGGCACGTTCCACTTCATCACATAAGCTAAGAAAGAGATAGGTTGTTTACATTGTATTGCTTAGTAAAGTTGAAATAATATATTGAACAATAGTGGTTCTACTAGTAAAGGAAACAATTTTATTTTTCCAACTATTGAGTTTATGGTTCATGTTTAAGAATAATGCGTAAGTGCAAGCATAAACTAGTGTCATCAAGTAAAAACATTTCTCTATAAGTGAGTATAGAGTCTCAATCCCATGAGGATTGATGTTATTAACTTTTGCACTATCACTAATCCTAAACTAATTAAATAGTTCAAATTAAATTGATTAAGAATAAAATAAAGTAAAACAAAACTATAATTAAAGGAAGCAAAATAAATAAGAAACACTCAATTAATTGAAGTTCTAGGGATTCATATTTCACCATAATTAATCCACCTTGAATTGTTCATCTCTTTAACCAAGAAATTATAATCCTAGTTATCAACTGAGATACCTTAATTTATCCATTAGCCCCTTCCAAGCTCTAAGAGAAATATTTTTGAATACTAATCCATTATATCCTTATGCGAATTAAAATACTCAAAGATTCATTAAATTTTGGGACTCTCAATTAAAGACTAAACATACTAAGCAAGTATATCCCTATCTCACATATAATTCATGTTTAACTACACAATGAACAAGACACATAAGTCTTATCTAAGTTTCATTATGATTAATAGATTATCTAATTGGTGATCAAGCAACTAGAAGTATTAAAAATAGTGTAGAAAACTCAATAAAGAAAAATAACACATTGATTAAATTGAAAGAATAATTCAAAGTTTCATAATTAGACTACATCATAGTCCTAGAAAATAAATTAGTTTATAATTGAAAACATAAAAATAAAGAAGTTAAATAAAGGAAAATAACATAAATAAAATTGCAAGAAAAATAAAAGTCATTGGTCAGGGTCAACTTCTACATTTAGATTTTCTACTAATAATTGATTATAAGTTATTAAATTCAATTAACATATTCATTGTAAAAATTCAATCCAATATTTCCTTAACTTTGGTTAATTTTCAACAAGCGATCCAATTAACACTAATTATCTTATTAACTCCTTTTATAGGCATCCATAATTAACCTCAATAATTGCAATATACTTTAGAAAGATCAATGAAGTTAGATAACCTGAAGTTAGGCAATCAAATTTAACCAAGATGAATACCCTCCCTGAGAGTTAATAATTCTTGTCAACAGTAAACTTACTAACCCCAAGCTACCTCTTAAACTAAAAGGTCTAAATAATTACGGATTTGATTTCGTAGTTCAAATATAGTATAACTTAATCAACCACTGGTGGATCCATTCCATAAAACAAACTAAAAGAAAAAAATAAATATGAACATAAGGGTGAATCAATACTTAATCAAATTTAAAATAAAATAAAACGTTCTAATCTTGTAGTGTTAATACATATGAGATTTCATCTCCCTTGATTAATAAAATAAAATAAACCACGTAGGGTCACCAAACTAAAGAAAGAAGAAGAGATAACGAAGATATGATTTGAGGTCTTCAAAATGGCCCTTAAATTGATTGAAAAGAAGCCACTCGATCCTCCTTGGGCATCTTTTGTATTAGCCTTGGCAACCCTAGTAAACTAAGGTTTCTTCTAATCAATTTTTAGCCCATTGGAGTTGGAGTCTAACTCAAATTCTATTTTTCGCTTATTTTAGTTTTCACAACTACTATTGTCACGCCATGGTCTTAGATTTCCACAACCACAGGGGTTAGTATTTTATATAATTTGCCAAAAAGCTAAGTATGAAACTTGTACCATTTGTCTTAACTTTCTATATCCACTTGAATCACTTTATTTAGAGTTTGGATAAAGGAGTTATGCCCAGATTAGTGAAGCAAGGTCGATGATTTTACTTTTTTAATCCAGTTCAACACAAACTCTTATTTCAATTTTTTATTTTACTTTTTAAAAAATTAACTCATCATCCTAGCATCTTAAGAGTAAGAATCCAACATCACAAAATCAGATCATAAGACTAATTCTCGTCATTCTAGCATCTTAGGATTCCACGTTTGTGATATTGGAGCTTTTGGATTTAAATTTGGGTTTCTAGAAATTCTAGCATTATGACGCCAAGATCCATCACTGTGGCACTTGCTGTTCTGTTTAGTTTCTTCATAATTCTTGCTCATGTTTCTTTAATTTCTCCAAATTTTCTCGATCTTTCAACTTTTTCCTCCTAAAAAAACACACAATTAAACTTAATTTAAATGCAATTTACTCAAAAACTAACAAAATGCTAAGCTAAAGATACTTAATTTATGAGTATAAAATACACTCATCAAATACCCCAAACTTGCTTGTCCTCAAGCAAAAAAAAAAAACTAAAATTCAAAACTATACATTGAGTGCTAAACTATTTTGATTTACTAAATTTTTTGCCTTAGAGATTTAAAAGAATATATAGCTTAAGAAAAACTTCAAAAATTGTAATCATGTATAAGTTTAACTCAAATGCAATTTATACTTCAGCCTTTTGAATCCTCTGTATGTGTGTGAATAATCTTCTGACATTTAACTTCTTACACTTGGACGAGTTTATGCGACATAATATTTTAAGTGTATATCTCTAAATAATTGAAGTTTAGGAACTCTATAAACTTAATTTTCATGTCAATCATCACTAAGGTAGGCTACGCATTATACCTAAGATCAATAGGGCTTCCCTAACCTTGTAATGTATGGCTTGAATTTAAGGTAGGATAAAGGATAATACATTAGACATAAATTACTTAATCACACATGATCATTCTAAATTTTTACTTTGAGCTTCTAACATTTATTAGGGGGATTTTCCCCCAAACTTATTTTCTTTTCCCCTTCTATCAACTATTTTATTCATCTTTTTCTTTTTCTTTCTTCACTTTTTTTCTAATTTTTTTTTCTCCTTTTCTCCTTATTCACATATTTGTATTTATTTATTTTCATTGCAAATTGTTTTTATTTGTAGCTCTTTTTCTTTCGCTACCCTTCCACCGTTTTACTATATAGCTCTTTAATAAATTTTTCAATAATGATCATGCATATAAGCAAAAAGGTAAAACTAATTATATTTTTTTTACTTTTTTCAACTCAAGATAATAATATAGGTATCAAAGAAAAGGTTTAATTATGCTCAACTACAGAGACTAACGATATAATAATTTATGGGTTAGCTTGAAAGTTTCAAAATATCCCAAAAATGTGTAAATTGTCTCTTAAATAAGGGTAGTATATGATTTTGCCTTAAGTAATAATCAAATAAGTTCTAGAGTCCTATGATATCATATATGTATATAAATTACTTAAATCGCATAAACCTTCTCTAAATGTTCAATCAATCAAATGCCTTAGGTTTAAGTGCTCAAAATTTTCAGAATTCTTAAGTAAAACATAAATTTCAATAAGAGTTAAAATCACACATAAATATGATTCTTATCCATTTTTCAAAAGTTATAAACAATTTAAAACCAATATAATCATGGGGCTTTAGTGTTATCTATTCCAACAAGTCACTTAAAATATAAAATTTAAACACACACTCACACAAATCACATATTTTGCTTGAATGCAATAAATATGGCATGCTTTGAGAAGAATTATAATATTTTGTACATAACTCAATCATTCATACATTCATAGAATTTCTCATTCCAACTTTAAGTTTTACATTGTCTCAAATGTAAAAATATAAGAAAATTTAGGTATAGAGAATGTCCCTGAATATTTGGCTCGTTGGTGGTTGATTTCTACAAGATATGCTGGTAGAATCCTTTTTGCTTGCTTCTTCTCTTAGCATCGTGATGCCAAGAAGCCACTATTACAATGCTTGTAGTTTAGGAAATTTGGAAAATTCAACATGAAGTCTAGTGTTGTGACCCTGGGATAATGGCATCATGATGCTAAGCTTTATGAGATATTTCTTCTTATAATGTCATTCTGGCATCGCGACTAAGGGTGAGCACAGGTCAAGTTGAGGTAAAAACTCCACCTGACCGAACAACGTTTGAGTTACAAAATCTTCATCCGAAACCAACCATAATCTCATGTGATCTGAAGAAATTGGGTTTAGTTGGGATTTTTATGTTCGGGCGGGTTATGTGTTGTGTGTGTTTTATAATTAACCGCAAGCGCACGGCGTAGCTGTAGCTAGTCCAACGAGTAAGGTTCGTATCCCACAGAGAACAATGTCAATTACTAGAATTATACGAAACGAGCTATCTAAATCGATGTAATCCGATTAGAGAGTGTCACAATTAAATAAATAAAGATAATCAATTAAACAAAACCTAGGGTTACGATTCACCACACTTATGATACTTAACAACTAATAAGTACCTCTAATTGCAATTATCTAGGTTATTAGGGATGGTTTAGCCTTAATTAACTAGCAACCTCTTTCAAGCGTTACTAATCGTACCTAGGTTAATCCAATTACCTACTTTCGTGGTTCTTAGTTCAACCTAGGTCCATTAAGTTCTATGCCAACCATGGAATACAATTAATCGGTTTTCTCGTGCCCATTAATTGATTCATTCCTAGAGAGCCTTAAACTACTTTCGTGATTAAGATATCCCTAATTAACTATTAGGTTCCGGTATTAATCTTCACCTTTCAGTCCATCAATTAATATTCCAAGACGTGATAAATATTGGCCAGACATTCATCAACTCCTATAACCAATGCATAATAGCTAATCCTAATTAACCATAGATAACACAATTAGGGTTCCATTAACTCAATCAGCATAATGTATCATCACACCATAAGTGGGTTTACCAAAACTCTAGATCAAATCTACTCAAGCATGATAGAAAGATAAATCAAAAGCATAATCCAATTCATTAAGTAAATATATTCCATACAAATCAAGAGAAATAGTAGAAATAGAGATGAATGCAGAGATAGAAAGATAGAACCTGGATGAAGAATGAAATACAAACTGAAATTTCTGTCAAATCTACTCTAAGAATATGAATCAAACATTAATCCTACTCTAAACCTAATCTAATAGTGTTTCGCAAGCCTAAAACTGAGTAGAAGGAGGTCTGAATGCGTCTCCCCCCGTTTGGTTGCGTATCCCCTTCAATATATCACAATTTTGGCGGCAAAAACCCTAAAGAAGACGATGTGTACGGACCCAAAGCACAGCCGTGTTCCAAGACACGGCCTGGCCATACTTCGGGCTAGATTCTATGAAGTTTCTGCAGCTTTTGCCCAAAACACGGCCTAGCCGTGTTGCATGCCACCAAGCACGGCCTGGCCATGTTGGGGGCTGCCATGCTCCTTTCTTGCTTATTTTTGGTGGGCTTCCTCTTTGCTTCCTTCTCATCTTGTTCCAAGTCCATATGGCACTTTTCATGACTATTTTTCCTTGCTTCTTGGCCTCTTTTGCTCACCTACAAGCATAAAAACAACCAGAGCAGTATCCAAAGCAAAGCATAACCAAAATCAAAGAAATAACCATAAGGGCCCGTTTGGTTGGATGGAATAAATTTTAATGGAATGGAAAGAAGAAAGGAAGAGAGAATGGAAAAAAGAATGGAATGCCATTACCTTGTTTGGTATGCGATGGAAAGGAAGAGGTAATATAATATTTTATTATTTGATTAATAGATAAATTGAAAGAATAGAAAGATAAGATAAATAAAATGATTAAATTAATTTAAATATAAAATAATTAAATTATTTTTTTTAAATAAAAAAAATTTAAAAAATTAATTTTTTTTTAAAAAAAAAATTTTATAAATTAATTTTTATAAAATATAATCAAATTAATTTTTTAAATAATTAAATTAAATTATTTTAATTAAAAAAAATATAAATTTTAATATTGATAACCGGTGGAATGTTGCATTCCACCGGTTTTAGGATGGCATCGATATTCCATCAGCTGATGGAATAAAACATTCCATGGCATCGGTTTTCCATCAAAGCAAACGAATGAATGTTTCACTCCATTATGCTTTCTATTTCAATCAGCCCAACCAAACACGCCCTAAGTTTACTATAAATTAGGGGATAAAATATAGCCATTAAGTACTCAAAATTTCCCTTTATCAAACTCCCCCATGCTTAAACCTTTGCTTGTCCTCAAGCAAATAACATATCATATCAAGAAGGGGGAAAGATGCAATCAGATTCCAGAAAATAGAAAAATGCAATATAGATAATTTGTCACTCAATCTGTGTGCACACAATAGATATATGAATAGACATTTATCAAATAGTCTCTATTCTTCTAAAACTAAACCAATAATTTTTCTATTATATGTCTACTTCTATTGTTACCATTGGTTGTATGCATAAAATTGATTTTTGTACACTCAAGTAGGCCACCTCATCCTTTAGATCTCCCTATATTGCCTTACCCTTATTTCTATTTTATCACTAATTTTCTCACTTAAACTCTTTTACTTTCCATCATTTTTTTTCTTCTCTTTTTCATTCATTTGTTTTTTTTTCCGTTTTTTTTAGAAATATGCAGTGAGTGCATTTTATGCTCCATCTCACTAGGGTAAATGCATCTAGGTACTCATACTAAGGCCTTTTTGGTGCCTTGAAGGGGTACTCAGAGTGAAAACTTCTTGGGGTGCACATTCCCTCATTTTTCACCTCTCCCTACCTTCACACTCTCATAGTGTTAAAATAAAAAATAGCATACAATTCACAGCACAATAGAGAGATATTTTTCAAAAAATTAAAGGTTTAATCCTAGAAGAGAGAGACTAAAATAATAACTACCTATTTCATATCCTATTGTGCATCACATGTTCATGAGTTAAAAATTAACCTATATTATGCCAATCTATCTCTAAAATAGCAAACTTTATGATTATATAATGAAACATGAGATAAAATATTCAACCAGTAAAAACCACAATCCTAAAGTCACTCCTCCATGCTTAAACTTGACATTGTCCTCAATGTCAATATCAATGAAAGTACAGGCAAAGGGAGAAGGAACTTACGTGCTTTTTGTTCTTCTGAAGGAGGTGGTGGAGGGCTCTGACTCTGGTGCCAAGTGTATAGCATCAGCAATAGGTAAGCCAGATATAAGCAATGCAGCATTTTGAATTTGAGCTGGGTTAAAAACATGGCCCACTTATGCTTTAGCTGGATGGCCCCTTTTTTTTTTAAACTACCTGGGGCACGGCCGTGTTCCTGGCGGGTTGCACAAATTTTCCACAATTTGGCCGTGCTTGCAGCATGGGCATGCTGGGTGACATGGGCTGTCCGTGTTGCTGGCTGGATTCTCCAATTCTTCGAATTTAGCTACAGTTTTAAACCTTGCTCAATTTCCCTTGATTTTCACTCATTAATTCAACCTTGGGCACATGGGAATAGACCTAAAAATCAAATGGAAACACCCATTAAACTGTAACCTAAGAAATTAACTAAAAGTAAAGATAAAAACTAAACTAAAAGCTAGAAAACAAAACAAAAAGAAACTTAAGAATTAAAATGTGGGTTGCCTCCCACAAAGCGCTCGTTTAAAGTCATTAGCTCGACTCCCTGTTCATGTTTTTACTCAAGGAGGCTTGAAGAGAGTTTGAATAACTCTCTTTTTAATCCATTGCCTCTTAGTATTGTGCATGAGACTTTTCCTAATGGCCTTCAAAGATTTTCTTGGCTCATGCTTTTCTACTTTTGCTCCATTCAAGCTTTGAGGAGGTGGTTTGGGTTCTAACTTTGTATCCTTCATTTCCTCCTCAATGTCTTGCTTTTCTCCTCCCTGTTTGACATAAACACAAGAACTTTCCACAAAGCAAAACTCAAGTGGGTCAAAAGGAGAAAATTTCATGGCATTATCATTCACATTAGGTTCAGTTAAGCCAATCCTGTAGCAAGATTCACTTAAAGATGGAGGGTTCATAGTATCATTCAAATTAAATTCTACTTTTTCATCCCCTACATTCAAAGAAAGCTTTCCATCTTTCACATTTATATTGGCACCAGCCGTAGCTAGGAAAGGCCTTCCAAGAATGATGGAGATTTTGTCATCTTCCTCCATCTCTAAAATAACAAAATCAACCGGTATATAAAATTTACCTACCTTTAGAGGAACATCCTCTAATATACCTACCGGATGCTTGATGGATCGTTCAGCCAAATGAAGAGAAAGAGTGGTAGGCTTCAACTCACCCATCTGAAGCTTTTTACAAACTGAAAGAGGCGTGAGGCTCACACTTGCTCCAAAGTCACATAGGGCTCTGTCTATTTTCATATCTCCAATGGAGCAAGGAATGGAGAAGCTTCCGGGATCCGTAAGCTTTTGAGGAAGTTTATTCTGAATTAATGTACTAGATCCCTCTGTCAGTGCCACCATAGCATACTCATCAATCTTCCTCTTGTTTGAGAGGATCTCTTTCAGAAACTTTGCATAGGATGGCATTTAGGAGATGGCTTCTAGAAATGGGATATTGATATTCAGCTTCTTCAACACATCCAGAAATCTCTCAAACTGTTTCTCTAACTTGGCCTTAACCAACCTTTGAGGAAAAGGAATTGGTGGCTTGTATGGTTCAAGAGCCACATATTTTGGCTTTTCTTCCTTCTTTTCCTCTTCTTCTGGTTCCTCTTCTCTTTTCTTCTCAGATGCAGCCTGAGGTTCATTTGTCTTTACCTCCCCACTTCTCTAAGATTCAGCCAACTACTTACCACTTCTCAAAGTAACGGCATTATAATGCTCTCTGGGGTTTTCAGTTTGACCTGGAAGTCTGCCAAAGTTCCTATTAGATAGACTTGCTTGTTATGCTATCTGAGTTTCCAACATCTTGCTATGAGTAGCAAGCGAGTCTACCTTGGAGGCTAAATCTTTAATAGCCTCATTCATAGAATGGTTCTGGGCTCTGAATTCATCATTCTGCTTACTCTGTGTGGAGATGAAATTCTCCATCAGAGCCTCCAAATTTGACTTTGGCTGGGGAGGAGTTAGGTTGAATGGCCTCTGATTCTGATATCCAGGAGGCTACCTGAAATTATTCTGAAGCTAATTTGCATTCGGCTTGTAAGGGAGATTTGGGTGATTCCTCCAGCCTGGGTTATATGTATTGAAGTGAGGGTTTCCAAGCTGGCATTCATTGGCTACATGGCCAACACTCCCACAGATTTCACATTCTGATGATAGAGAAAAGCCAATAGCATTGATGCTTAGCTTATCCAACTTTTGAAATAAAGCATCAACTTTAGAAGTAAGATGACCAAACGCATCTACTTTATACATACCTGCTGGTTTTTTGGGCTGCCTCTCACTAGACCAGGAGTAGTGATTCTGAGCCATGTCTTCAATTAATTCATAAGCCTCATCAACTGTTTTGTTCATAAGTGCCCCTCCAACTGCAGCATCCACAAACATACGGGTGTTGTAAATCAGTCCATTATAGAATGTATGGACTATCAGCCACTTCTCCAACCCATGGTGTGGGCATATCCTGAGGAGATCTTTGAATCTCTCCCAAGCCTCATATAACGATTCCCCATCCTTCTGAGCAAATGTAGTGATCTGATTCCTCAGGTGGGCCGTCTTGCTCGGTGGGAAATACTTGACCAGAAAAGCTTGAGAAAGCTGTTGCCAAGTGCTAATGGACCCCGATAGAAGAGAGTGCAACCATGCACAGGCCTTGTCCCTCAATGAGAAAGGGAACAATCTCAACCTAATAGCATCTGAGGAGACCCCATTCAATTTCAAGGTGTCACAGTATTCCAAAAACACTAAGAGGTGTAAATTAGGGTCTTCAGTAGGCGACCCTCCAAACTAATTCTGCTGAACCATCTGCAAGAGAGATGGCTTCAACTCAAAATTATTAGCTTCAACCACTGGCCTAACTATGCTGGGATTTAGGCCATGAGTGTCTGGGGCAGTAAAGTCCTTTAGAGATCGGTTATCTCTTTCCCCCATAGTAGCTACAGAATTTCCTTGCTGTTGTCTTCTTCTTATCCTTCAAAGTGTGCGTTAAATTTTCAGATCAAATTTAGCAACAATCTCACGTTCTCTTTGCATAAAAGAGAAACACACCTATAAAGGAAGAAAAGAAGCAAAAATCAGCAAAGGAAAATTATGCAGAAAAATAGAAAAGAAAAGAAAAGAAAAGATAATGATTTAGTCTAACTATTTCGTAAAATATCTAATATTGACTTTGTTCCCCGGCAACGGCACCAAAAACTTGTTGTGTGTGTTTTATAATTAACCGCAAGCGCACGGCGTAGCTGTAGCTAGTCCGGCGAGTACGGGTCGTATTCCACAGAGAACAATGTCAATTACTAGAATTATACGAAACAAGCTATCTAAATCGATGTAATCCGATTAGAGAGTGTCACAATTAAATAAATAAAGATAATCAATTAAACAAAACTTAGGGTTACGATTCACCACACTTATGATACTCAACAACTAATAAGTACCTCTAATTGCAATTATCTAGGTTATTGGAGATGGTTTAGCCTTAATTAACTAGTAACCTCTTTCAAGCGTTACTAATCGTACCTAGGTTAATCCAATTACCTACTTTTGTGGTTCTTAGTTCAACCTAGGTCCATTAAGTTCTATGCCAACCATGGAATACAATTAATCAATTTTCTCGTGCCCATTAATTGATTCATTCCTAAAGAGCCTTAAACTACTTTTGTGATTAAGATATCCCTAATTAACTATTAGGTTCTGGTATTAATCTTCACCTTTCAGTCCATCAATTATATCCCAAGATGTGATAAATATTGGCCAGACATTCGTCAACTCCTATAACCAATGCATAATAGCTAATCCTAATTAACCATAGATAACACAATTAGGGTTCCATTAACTCAATCAGCACAATGTATCATCACACCATAAGTGGGTTTACCAAAACCCTAGATCAAATCTACTCAAGCATGATAAAAAGATAAATCAAAAGCATAATCCAATTCATTAAGTAAATATATTCCATACAAACCAAGAGAAAGAGTAGAAATAGAGATGAGTGCAGAGATAGAAAGATAGAACCTAAATGAAGAATGAAATACAAACTGAAATTGCTGTCAAAGCTACTATAAGAACATGAATCAAACATTAATCTTACTCTAAACCTAATCTAATGGTGTTTCCCAAGTCTAAAACTGAGTAGAAGGAGGTCTGAATGTGGTAGGCGTTTGTGTGTAATTCATACAAAGATGAATACAATGTCAGTACGCAAGTGCACGTATCGTGACCAAGTAATAAAGTGATGAGTGAGTATCGTCCCACGAGGAGTGAACTAAAACTGTCTAGATACCTTTGCTGTATGAATGCTGTAGCAATGTCAAGTTGTTTCACAAAATTGGAATATGCATGATTTTTTCTGTAACTAAAGTGAAAAGTATTAGGGAATAGGAAAGAAAATATATGGGGAGAACTGGGGTGCTCAGGGTTGCCATGGACTTCAGCATTCAGAGATGCTCTAGACTTTGCTGCAGCAAAAGTCCCTGGTGCTAAACTCAGTCCTGAATGGAGTCTTCCCAGACTGCCATTCCTTACAACTCCAAGGTTCAGACACGCATTCCTGCCTTGGTCCTCACTTCTTAGTTGTGCATGGATTTCATTACGGACTAACGGGGTACCCATATATCCCTACATGAGGTAACCCCCCTACAATCAGCCCTTTTTCTAGCCTCCATTACCCTCCCAGGTGAATGGTGGCCTTGGTTTTCTTCCTCCAAACTTCTGTTATTAAGGAAAGAAAAGCTACAGGAACTACAGCTGAATGTAAACAAAACTGCAGCAAAATGGATTATCGTTAAAAATGTGCTTCAATCCATTACAACCCTTGTGCAACCCCAGCTGGAAACTAGCCAAGCCTCATGGGTACACTTGTTACAAAAATTCTAGAAACTCTGGTATGCATTCTAAGAGATAAAAACTATATTGCAAAATGCAGTTCTTTCTTTTCTTTTGATAAGCAATAAAATCACAGCAGAAAACTAAATTCCTTTCTACACTATCACTCTATTCCCTCATGCTGCACCTCCCGGTGTTATCAGCACTATCAGCTCTGGAGTTATTTCTCTACCCAATTTTGTGCTCTTCCTTTCTCCCCCATGCGTCCTTTGCATTCGCTATTTTTCTGCCTTTTGTAGGCAGCCCTTGTGGTCCCAGAAAAGCGCCCTGGTTGCTGCCATTCCTTCTGCTTTGCAGCAGGCGCCCTTGTTGTGCAGCTTTATCCTCTCCACTTTCAGTAGTGGAGGCAATCCTGTACCAACAGCCTGCAGTGCCCCTGCTGCTGTCCTCTGCTGCTATCCCCTGCTCACTGGTGGCTGCTTCTGTTGCGCCGCACTACCACCTGCACCAAATCAAATAGAATTAGAGTATTGCGGGAAAGAGGGGGCAGCTCCCCCTCTATCACCCGCGACTCTGCTATCAATGCCACATATGCTCAGTGAAATGCTGCAGCAATGGGCAACTGATGTTATATCTAGAAGAGTCCTCCCCTTTTATTAAATAAGAGGGCAAAAGTGCTTAAAACACCAGAAAAATTTAGTAAATAATCATGGGTAACGCATGGAAACTATAGTGAAATGCAGTTATCAGAATGCGTCTCCCCCCGTTTGGCTGCGTATCTCCTTCAATATATCTCAATTTTGGTGGCTAAAACCCTAAAGAAGACGATGTGTACGGACCCGAAACACAGTCGTGTTCCAAGACACAGCCTGGCCGTGCTTCGGGATGAATTCTGGGAAGTTTCTGCAGCTTTTGCCCAGAACACGGCCTGGTCGTGTTGCATGCCACCAAGCACGGCCTGGCCGTGTTGGGGGCTTCCATGCTCCTTTCTTACTGATTTTTGGTGAGTTTCCTCCTTGCTTCCTTCTCATCTTGTTCCAAGTCCATATGGCACTTTTCATGACTATTTTTCCTTGCTTCTTGGCCTTTTTTGCTCACCTACAAGCATAAAAACAACCAAAGCAGTATCCAACGCAAAGCATAACCAAAAGTAAAGAAATAACCACAAGTTTACTATAAATTAGAGGATAAAATATAGCCATTAAGTACTCAAAATTCCCCTTTATCATTATGGCGGGTCACCTGAGAAGAAAACAAGACCACAGTGATGCACATTGTAATATCCCATAATTTTTAAAAAATAATGTTTTGCTTTAAACAAATATATTTTTATTTTAAATGATTATGTTGCTAAAAGTAAATACGCTTTTAATTAAAATAATTTTTTTTGCTTAAAATAATTATATTTGCCTCTAATAAATTTTTTGTTATCAAGAAAATTCATTATTTAAGAGTTCAACTAAAGTTTTGCAAGAATATAAAATTTTAGAAATTTTTCAGATACTTTATGATGAAAAATAATATTATTATGTATATAAAAAATAATAATAAATTTTAACTATTCAATAATTAAATATATATTTAAAAAAAAAAAGGGGGGGGAGGGAAGATGAAGCGTGAAGAGGAATGTGAAATCTTGTAACTGATGAATAGTTATGAATAGTGATTCTCTCTCCTCATTTTTTCTCTCTAGATCTAGAGTATCTTCGAGCCTCTGATCACAAAACTAAGGGTACCACTAGATTCAGAATGAAAAGTATTACGATATTGGCCAAATGATTTTTCAAATTAGCTGCAGAATCGCGGTAGATCGGAAATAGAAAATCTTATAAAAAGGTAAACTCTAAAACTTTTATTTAGAGTCCTCAAGTTGAAAATCTGACGCCGTAGATGGATTTAGGAGATAGATAAACCTCAAGATATGAAATTTTTCAGTCATCTGACAACTTTTTGTCCGTTGTGAACAGTAAATCCAACTAGCATGAATAGTGATTTCTTGCGGTAAATAGTAATTCTGATCGTGAATAGTACCTCATCAGTTGACTAGTGTTGACTAAGCTCTCGGAGACCAAATTTCACAATTCTAGAGTCATTTCTTAGGTTTTTGGACCCTTCAAATTCATTTTTGAAATCTATTTGATCAAATTGAGTTTGGAAAAATACATTTGGGGCTGTCTAACCTGGAGCCTTGACCTTGTGAGTAGATAATTCTTTCTATGACTTACCCCATGCTCTTCTTGAACTTAAAAGGTATAATTAGTTCTATTTATAAATTATTTATGCTATCATAAATTTTTGAAATATGTTAAAATATTTGTTTTACTTACAAACTGACATATAGTTCAAGAAGAATATAGTTTTGCAAATAGATTTTGAAACTCATTAAATATGTGGTTCTAAATGTATTTATCATTATTTGGTAAAGTGAATATTATGTGCATGAAGCAAAGCGGTAGATCAAATTAGTGATTCTCAGCCACGGCTTACTAGAAGGAAAAAGGTAGCTCTATCCATCATGGGGATAAAGATAGTTTCTTCAAAGTTACCGAGGAGAGGAGACGGTTAGATGACGACGAAAGGCATGAGAGAGAGGCGAAGGCTTGAGGGCTATCGATAAAGATTCAGGATGCAAGGTCAGAGATGGAGAGGGAGGCCAAGGTTTTGCGACTTAATCCATGGGTTTGCGATGAGTCGATGAGATAGAGGAGGTGACTAGGTGAGGATTGCGGAGGAGACTAGGTGAGGATTGTGGAAACAACGCAGAACTGCAGAAGATGGAAGGCCCCTAGGGTTTCTAAGGGTGAATGTATTTATATATACCAGACAAAACAACGTCATTTCGATTGTTTAAAATTTTTTGGTAAAAGGAATGAAGGATCTTGGATTCAAGCCCATGACTTCATGGGAAAATTGCCAAGCTTCCACGGCTAAGCCAACGCTCCCACGGGTCCAAATGTCTGAACCCGTCCCAAACTGATAAACTTGATTTTTTTACAAAAATTCACCCAATTAAAAATGTTAACTCGATTTAACTCACCCGAAATATATTTTTTATCGGGTTTGGGCGGATTTGAACAAGTGAGTAGGTTATGCTTACCCCTAATCACAACGTTGAGCTTTTTGGAGAATTTTTTACTATCCTTTTTTCTAAGATTAGATTCCCTCCTATTAAGCACTTTATCAAATACTAGGGTCACCAAAGAGAATAAGTGTAGCTTTCTCCTTATAAAGTCTTGCCTTTTCATAGCCATCACCTAAGAATATATAGTGAGCATTTTTAGGTTATAGTTTTAATTTTGGAAAACTATGAATTAAGGTTACTTGTAGCTTTTTCTCTGTTTCTACCATTAGTATCGCTAAAAAAATTTCAACTTACAAGTTGGCTTTATTTTGCTCAATTTTTCCTTTAGCTTTTCCTAGTTATACTTCATGGTATATTACTTCAAAAATGAATATAGAGTAAAGAGTTTCCTCACTAACTATTAGTAAATTCACTCTATAAACTATTGAATTAGTGAAATTAAATGCTTGGACTAAGGTAATGATACCTCACTCTGGGCAATCAGTAGGTGCATTCTCTTGAAAAACTTCTTCATAATTGTTCTCAACAATTTCTTCCTCAAAGCAAGTGCTTGTCTCTTTTATTTTAGGCTCTATTATCTCTTTATCACTATGAAGGGTCTCAATATTCACTTGCTCTTCTAGATCTCTCTCAATATTAATAGGTAGAGAACTTTGGTATCTTGTTGTAACAAGTTTAGCTAACTTACCCATTTAAAGCTCTAAATTTTTAATGGAAGCATATATTCTTGCCATATTACTAATTATCGATCTCCTTGAGTTGATTAGTGGTTTCGGTGAGTTGATTAGAATTCACAATAAGTGTTAATCGCATTAATGTGCCTTTAAAAGGTTTTGATCATTACAAAACGAAATCAAATTTTTTTCAAGAAATATATAAGTTAGAGAAGTTGTATCAAGAGCTTTCATGAAGATATCAAAGGATTCATTAGGATTTTTCATGGAACAAAGGCCAAGGAAACCCAAACTTTGAAGATTGTATCTATTTTGGTTTATCTTAGCCTTTAATTATATGTGGATTAGATAACTTAGGAAACATTGAGGTCTTATATGTGTTTAAGACATTTAGTTATGATTTTCTATGGTTTGTTAAATTTTCTCAAAACATTTTTTTACAAAGTACTTTGGAGGGCTGTTATAATTAATAGGCGCCTAATGGCTCTAAAAGGGAGTAAATTCTTAAACTAGTGACCAACAAATGCCTAATGATAGTAATGGACACCTAAAGGGTTCTGAAGCTTTTAAAATTAACATTTTGAAATATTAATAGAAGCCCAAAGCATCTGTTGGAGGCCTAATGACATTCTAGAAAGTAAAAAATCTAGGAAAAACACAATCAACATGTGCTTATTGTAACATATCTAATTTCGTTTCTTTAATTAATAAAGGTACATAAATATTTAATTAAGAAAATAAAACTTATTAAACAATTTTTTGATATCTAAGAAAAATACATAAAACTTAGAAATTCTTCACCTTATGTGTATGCATAGAAAATATTTCTAACATTAAGGGAATAAGAGAGAAAATCTAATAGAAAAAAAATTAGAAATAACATTCTAAAGAGAATCGAAATTCTTGGGTAAGGAAGATAATTTTTTTAAAGTAAGTAAAGGTCTTAAAATTTTAAAAAATTAGATTAGGGTAATTTTTCCTAATTCAAGAGTTAAAGTTCCTAAGTTTAACATCTCCACCTATACATTGGGCCTTCACCTATGGACATTTCATAGAATTTTTTTCCATTTCACATGAGTTTTTAGCAAGCTAATTGGATAGCCCAAGAAATAGATATAACATAGACTTGAATTATGATATAAAAGTTAGACCGATAGCCTAAAAATTATGAAAATGTGACCAAACCCTCCATGAGAGGTAGAATTTCAGCAAAAGCAAAGGAAATGTGCAAGAATGAGCTCAAATCCAAGAAAGAAAAATGAGAACCATGTGATGAAATAGTAGGGTAATAATAATCAAGATTAGGTCACATGGCATTAGGACAAAATATTTATATCCTACACTCATAATTTTAGCAAACAATATGATGATATAGTAGGTAATAATACATGGTATTAGGACAAAACATCCATATCCTACATAAATAATTTTAGTCAAGTAAAGGAGATTCAAGGGCTAGAAATCTATCACTTAGAAATGCAAACATATCGTACTTAAGTGAGAAAAGAACAAGAAAAGGAATCTTTAAATTAAAGAGATCTTGTCCCTTGTCTTAAGAACATTTTATCATGATTTTCAAATACAAATCTCCTTCTGCTATGCATATCTTGACTAAGGGAGAGGAAGATAAGAACATGAGTTGTCTTCCCCCAAAAAGCAATCAAGTGCATCCTAATTGTAATAAGGTAAACCCATGATTATGAGAGGTGAACCACTTGATAATTTATTTAAGCCAAAACCCACCCTTATAACATTATAATTTCGTCCAAGTGAGGGAGAAGAAAAAATAGAAATAAGGTAGAGTGAGGAAAAGAGAGAAAGAGAGGCAAGAAGAAGAAGAAGAAGTCTAGAAAACTAAGTACTCAAGGTAAGTTACCTTAAATCTCCACTTGAATTTATATTTTCTCTTCATCCTTTGGGTTTAAAACTCACCCTCCCTCTCTTATTCAACCTGCTAGAAAAGATAAGGGAATGGACAAATCTTGCCACTTCCTTTAAGAGGAAACAAGAAAAAAAATTCACTAAATGAGTTAGGGAGATCTTTAGGTAAGTTTAACAATATCTCTTTTTAAAAAAAAGTTTTGAAATTTGTAACATTTATATGGGATTTTGATCTTAAAACTTTGATAAAATTTACAATATTTGCTACCTTGATGATTGGCCATGGATGTTGCTATATAATATTACATGTTGATCTTGCATGTAATTGATGTTTTGAATACTTCGATTTGTGTGGAAAGTTCTACATAGGTTAAGGATGGCAAAATTTTAGGGTTTTTATGTTGCTGTTATATATATTTGAATGTGGTAAAAAATTAAAGGAATATGATTAGATTGATAAAATGAGTATGGCCTTAAACACTTAGAAGAAGACCATGAGAAATTTATGTTAGGAAGCACCCTTGATAATATATTATTTTATTTATGTTTTCTTAAGAAGTAGATTATAGAATATATTAAATTAAGTATAAGGAATCTAATTAAAATGTTGAAATGAGTAATCTTATGGTTAGATGTAAATTATGAAGAAAATAGAAGAGGACATAATAAAAGGATGAACTAAAATCTTAGGAAGGATTCGGTTAGAAATCTGGATTTCGGAGTAATTAGAGAAGCTTCTATTTTCGAAATTTTGGGAAGAATCGGTTAAAACTTAAAAGAAATTGTTAACATGAAAAATGTAGATATTTGTTTCATAAATTTTTAGCCACTGAAATTACTCGATTTGGAGTTCAAATGAGGGAGATATGGTCTGATTAATAAGCAGTGATCAGAAAATGGTTAATCAGAGAAAAATTTGTTAGGTAAGCTTTTGTGTTTAAATTTTTGGGAACAGTATGTATGAAATTAAAATAAATAGATATATATCTCATGGAGTTTTAGCCACTGTAATCACTCAATTTGGATTACAGATGAGGGAGATATGGTCATATTAGTAAGCTGTGGTTACAAACTAGTTAACCAAGGAAGAATTTGTTATGTGAGCTTCTGTGTTTGAATTTTTAGGAAAAATATGTAGGAAATTAAAAGAAATAGTTAACATAAAAAATATAGATATATTTATCACAAAGTTTTAACCACTAGAATCATTAAATTTGAAATCCATATAAGGGAGATATGGTCAGATTAGTAAGTAAAGGTCAGAACCTACCCAAGAAGAAATAACTTTGAATTTGAGGGAGTAATACCACCAAGATTGCTTAATATTTCACTAAAATATTCAACATAAGGGTTTTAGAGGATTTTCTTATCTTTAAATGAACACCAAGATCACCTTAATTTGAGTTAAAATGAGGAAGTTATACTCTGATTTGTGAAAACAAGTCAGGTTGGACAAGCCGTATTACAGGACACGTCCAGACTGTGTTAGGAGCTAGTAAAACTTATTTTCAACACTTTTCTACCCTAAATGAACCTCATTAATTACAGGGTAATAATAAAAACCAAATTGAAGAAGGATGCCCTATAATCTTTGTGAGAACATATGTTGGAAATTATGTAAGTAAGAAGAAAGTGATTAGAGGTCAAGTATAAAGAAAATAAAGAGATAAAAACAATATTTAAGAAAGAAGAAGAATCTTATAAATGAAAATAATAAATTACTAGTGTCTGCTCTAGCCATTATCATTGCATGAACTCCTTACCATCTTAAGTGTATAATTTTGACATGAAAATATTTTATAAAGTGATATTTGAAAGTGATTATGTTCATGGCATGATTCTATTTTACTAATGATTTTTGGTAATGATTATACTTTGATGATAAATTATGGCATGTGAGTATAATGAGCATACTTGTTATTGAAATCATATTTTTGGCTATTAATGTGAAAAGAAAAGAAAAGAAACAAATATGGAAACATGGCGGTCCGTGTGGTGCACCAGTAGGGGACGCCCTACTTATGGGTATGATTATACTATTGAGAAAAGAAAGAGAAAGTGTGCCATGTCGGATGGAGCAAGAAAAACTCATATCGAAGAGTAGAAAGTACTCACCCTGACTGAGGTAACTTGGTATGAAAATAAGTTAATAGCCATAATATAATATTTTGAAAATAGTTATTCATAACATACATGTCATTACTGTACGATTTTTATATGTATAGATAAAGTGCATTCATGTGACCTAATACATTTGTTGTAACTTATATAGATGAACATGACATGATAAGTTATATTGATAATAATTATGATTTATTGTTGAACCTACTGTGATTTAATTCTCACTATATTTCTATATCATGTTCAGAAGACTAAATATATTTTCTATGACCAGCTTTTAGTGTACGTTGGGTCAAGTTGGCTAAGATACCGGTGAAGGTGCACACATATATCTTTAGAACTGGTCAACATGGATGAATAAGATGTAAACATATATGTGTTTGACTTTTGTACGGATGTTTTTAATTAATGATGTGTATGTGAACCTAGAATTGTATCAGTGTTAATAGTATATCGTAAACCTTAATTATGTTTGGTTAATTTAATTAAATATTATTATAAGTTAAATAGTTAGAAGTAAAGAGATAATGATTTCATGGAATTTTACAAATATATATATATATATATATATATATATATATATATATATATATATATATATATATATATATATATATATATATATATATATATATATCTGTGTGTGTGTGTGTGTGTGTGTGTGTAATTTGGCATTGCTTTTATAGCTTTATAATGGTAAGATTTTATTGCTTTCTATCTTAAATGATCCCCAACTTTTATAAACTTCATTTCTTTATAAATACTAGATATCTTAAACATTGGAAGATAAGAAAAATCGAGCATAACACCTTATATTTCTCTTGATCTCTTGTTTGTCCCTGTTGTCTGATATAAGCTTCATTTGAATATCATGTACTATAAAAAATAGTCTTTGAGCCATATATTTCATTTCTTCTAAGTGGTTAAGAGTCAAGGAGAGGTATCCTTGACTTGATTGGGGGTGGAAACTTGTGTTGTGTTGTAAGTTTAGTTGTGTGTAAAGAGAACCCAGTGTGTTCTAACTTGGTGGAGTTGTGTTAATGTAAATAGCCTCAAAAGTTCCCGGTTTAACTTATGATTTAGTGCAATTCTTAAGTTTTGACGTAGGAACTAGATATAGGCTTGGTGCTTGAGCTGAACCAATATAAATCTTGTTGAACCTTCCTCATTCCCTTGCTTTAGATTTTTTATTTTTCTATAAGCAATATCTTATCTCTTTGTTGGCTGCAAGTGATGCTTTATCTTTTTATATCTTGGCTTGTTTATTTGTGTTAAAACTTTTCTTTAAATTGGCTTTCCTCCAAAATGAATTTCTAATTTTATACATTGCAAAAAGAACTTGTTTTACTAGTTATTTTGTCAAATTTTCACAAGGTTGTTAAAAGGATTTGCAAAGAACTTTCAATCTCATTCTTTCCTTCTACTTTAGTGTAAAAATCTTAGAACACCCATTTCAACCTTTTTAGGTGTGAAGCATTCCTAACAAGTGGTATAAGAGGTTAGACTCTTGTAAATAATTTAATTGTCTCAGGAGTTACATGGCTAAAATGGGTGATAGTGTTTTGCCTAAAGGGTATTCTGTGAAAAAAATTTCTAGTTTTAATGGTCAAAATTATACCTATTAGAAGTTAAGAATGAAGATTTTTATAGAAACGATTGACATTGATTTATGGGAAGTCATTAAAAATGGTCCCTTCATTTTTATAGTTGTTGAAGGATGCATATAAGACTCAATTACAAAAGTGTTTGGACTGAATCTAATAAGAGGAATCAATGCAAAGGATAAAAACATCCTCACAAGCGCTCTAAGCCAAAATGAATATTTTAGAGTCTCAAATTATGGCTCAGTTAAAGAGATGTGAGATGCTTTAAAAATAGCCTTTAAAGGCACAAGAGAAGTTAGTGAAACTATAGTCAGCACTGTTACACACCAATATGAGCTTTTTAAATTGAAAAAATGAGAATCAATCAAAGATGTGCAAATGCATTTCACTTATGTTGTTAATCATTTGGCAGCTCCAGGAAAGGTGTATACAGCCAAGGATCAAGTGAGCAAGATCCTTAGGTCCCTTACAAAGGAGAGGCAGCTTAAAGTATTATTATCCAAAAAGCACAAGGACCATATACTTAATTTGTATAAGCATGATTTGGAAATTTTTTGGAGCATGAAGCTCATCTTGCTAAGTTTAACGTTAATGAGGAAGAAAATAGAAAGAAAAAGTTCATTGCCCTCAAAGCTTCATCGTCTCACTAAGAAGATGAAGATGATAGTGATGAAGGTAATGAAACCTCTATAAATGATCTAAAGCTTACACCTGACAACTTGGCTTTGTTTGTTAAAAATTTAGGCAAGTTTATGAGAAAGGGGCAAAAAAGAAAATCTCTTTTAAAAAAGAATCGAGAAGGATTAAGTAGAGACCCCATCATATGCTATGAATGTGGCAAACCAAGTCACGTGAAATGTGAGTGCTCAAAGTTTTTGAAGAAACAAGAATCCTTTGTCAAAAGATAAGGAGATGTGTGTATATACATATATGTACATATATACATATACATATGTATATATGTACATATATGTATATACACACATATGTATGTATATACATACATACATATATATGTACGTACATATATACATGCATATATACATACATATGCATGTATATATGTGTGTGTGTGTGTGTGTGTATACAACAGGCATATATACTATGAAATGTATATTGGATATTGCTTGTGTTCGAAATATTTATGCATGCTATTTGTAGAGTTGGATGGTTATATGAAACCTTGTTATTTTTTGAAAATTATAGTAGATTTTTCAAACTTGTTTTGCAAAATCTCTTATGCTATGTAGTTGTTTATCAACTTAGAGTATGCATATTTTGAGGGTGAGATTTCATCTACTAACAGACTATTAGTTAGCTGTATCTATCTTTTACTTGGTTTGTCATCATAGAAAAAGTAAATATTGTTGGCCTCATTGATATGCCTTTCAAGGGTTTGGATGATTTACAAAATGAAATCAAAGATTGTTTCAAGAAATAGACAAGTTGGAGAAGCTGCATCAAGAACTTTCATGAATATATCAAAGGATGCATCAAGAGTTTGCATGGAACAAAGGCCAAGGAAACTCAAGCTTTAAAGGTGGTGTCTCTTTTGGTTTATCTTAGCCTTTATTTATATGTAAATTAAAACACTTAGGAAACATTGATCTCTTAGATGTGGTTAAGATGTTTATTTATGGTTTTCTACGGTTTGTTAAATTTGCTCAAAACAATTTTTTACAAAGTGCTTTGAAGGCTTATTATGAGTAACATGCACATATTGGCTTTAAAAAAGAGCAAAATTCTCGAGCCAGTGACCAACAAATGCCTAATGATAGAAACGGACACCAAATGAGATTGATTTTATAGCCTTACAACAGTCAGATTTGATTGATTTCAGTCTTAACCCAACGACTATGAACTTTACTTCCCTATAAAGACTAGATGTCTTGTGCATGTGTTGACAAACTTTGCTTACACACTATAACAATCTAGGTCTTGTAACCATTAATATTGCAAGGCTCCAACTATAGCTCTATATTAGGTTAGATCATGAAATGGTTCACTGTTACTATCTTGTGATTTTTCTCCAATAGCCATAAGTGTGGCAATAGGCTTTGTGTTTTGTAAGTTGGTTTTTTTCTAGTAGATCATGAATGTACTTGGCTTGAGAGAGAGAGAGAGATCCTTCATTAAGGCAATGTGTAACATCCCTGATTTTCTCTTATGTTACTAATTGAAATTTATTTCTTTCAGAGAGGAGAACGGATTTTGGATCTCATGGAGGATTAACTTATTTGACTTAAGTCAAATAAGATAGTAAGAATGGTTAAAATGGCATTTAATTTATAGAAAATAAGGGGATGGCATTATTGTAATTATGGATGGTGGCAAGGGTATTTTGGAGATAAAGAGGTGGTAGGTAGGGGGTAAGAAGGGAAAAAATAAAGGGATGGCATTAGTGTAATTATGGATGGTGGCAAAGGCATTTGGGAGAAAAGGAGGTGGTAGGTAGGGGGTAAGAAGGGAAAAACATAAAATAGAATTAAATAATAAAAGATAAGAAGGAGAAGGGGGAAGTGACGGAGGGGAAAAGAGAATAAAAAAAAGGAGAAGAAAAAAAGAAAGAAGAAAAAGAAAAGGGAAGAAGAGAAAGAAAAAGAAGAGAAAGAGGAAGAAGAGGAAGAAGAAGAAGAAGAAGAAGAAGAAGAAGAAGAAGAAGAAGAAGAAGAAGAAGAAGAAGAAGAAGAAGAAGAAGAAGAAGAAGAAGAAGAAGAAGAAGAAGAAGAAGAAGAGGAAGAAGAAGGAGAAGGGAGAGGGAAGAGAAATCAAGAAATCAAGCACCGGATTTACTGGAATTTGAGATAGGATTAACATCTTCTAATACATTTTTGTACAAAATTATATATACATTTTCAGATTTGTTTAGATATAATTTTGGATAACATGTGGTCTGGATATTTATATGAAATTCTGTTTTGGATGTTTGGACATGCATATGAGTGTATGGGATTATATAAAAGAAAATCAAAGGAGAAGATAAATTAAGTTGAATTTCGGAATAATTGGGGTAGCTTCGATTTTTGGAATTCTGGGAAAATTTAGAAAGGATTTTAAAGAAATAGTCAACATATGAATTGTAGATATATGTCTCACGGATCTATAGGCTTTGGAATTACTTGATTTGGAAACCATATGAGGGAGATATGGTTAATTAATTGAGAAAAGGTCGGAATTCAGGATAGTAAAATTAAGTGTTTTATTTTAAATTTTTTGGGAATAAACCGTAAAGAATTTGAAGAAATGATAAACCTAGAAGTTGTAGATAATTGTCTTAGCGGTTTATAGGTTTTGAGATCACCTCAATCAAAATTCATATGAGGGAGATATGGTTGATTAATTGAGCAAAGGTCGGAATTCAGGATAGTAAAATTAAGTGTTTTATTTTTAATTTTCTGGGAATAAACCGTAAAGAATTTGAAGAAATAATAAATATAGAAGTTGTAGATAATTGTTTTAGCTTTTTATAGGCTTTGAGATCACCTCAATCGGAATTCATATGAGAGAGATATGATTGAATAAGTGAAGAAAGGTCATAGAACACGTCCAGGCCGTGTTCTGAGTTATTTCAACACGGATAGGCCGTGTTAGGTGCTGGTTTATTATATTTTTTTTCATTGTTTTTCTACCTAAAAATAGTTTTATTTGTTGAAATATTTTTAGAAGACAAATGTCCAAGAAAATTACCCTTTTCTTTATTTGATTCAAAATTTATTATATTGGACATTTAATATGTGATGAATAATTATTAATTGTTGGATATGAAAATTATGCATGTTATTTTATGAAAAAAATTGAATGGTAAGCGTAAAGTTCATGACGAGTTACTTGATAATTATGGCAAGCGTAAACCTCATGGCGAGTTGCTTGATAATTTTACATTCTATTTGATGAATATGCATTAATATATATATATATATATATATATATATATATATATATATATGTATGTATGTATTTATATGTATGAATTTATATGTATGAATGAATATCGACGGGTTGTATGGCTTGTGACGGTACCGAGTAGGGAACGCCCTATTAGCCTGAGTGAGCCAAGGGAGGGCTGCTCCAACTAGGTGTCAGTGATAATGTGAGGAGGCAGGAGGGTGATGTACTCACATTCCCCGATCACTTATTGTGACTGTAGTCGATCGATCACTACTACACAAAATTATAAATAAGAAATACTAGTACTTTCCTACTGTATTTATCTGCTACCTTATACAATGTTTCCATATAACTATTCAAGACTCTTCTAAGTCAATTTAGGTGACCACCCACCCTATGGTTGCCTAAGATCGACCGCTCTGATACCAACTTTGTAACGTCCGGGGGGTTTTTTTTTTCATTACGCATGTTAAATACGCCACATGTATAAACACAATATATATATATATATATACATATTTATTACAAATCTCATACATGTTATAATTATTCAATACAACATTTCAAACACAATATACATGTTTACATATACATTACAAACCTCACACATGTCATATTTATATAGTACAACATTTCAGTACATAAATAAGAGTCTTTATATAGCACTTCACCCTTAAAATACAAATTGTGAGGAGGTGGTGCTGACATCTAGATCACCATCAGTAACTTCATTTTGTATCGCATCAGTAACTTCACTTAGTGTACCTCTAGTGGTTTGGTTTGAAATCAATTTGCATTCATATGGTTTAAAGTGTGTCATTCAATTCTCCTATGACTTGTTCAATTACTATTAAACCACTCGGTAGTATTTTTTGGTTTATTTGAACAAAAATAATCACATACATAAATGTTAAAATGATGATCAATTTCATTATTAAAAATGTTTTTTCTGTGAACAAAAGGAAACAACAAAAAACTGCAAAAACCTAATCTACTAAAACTGACACCAGAGCCATCTTCCATCTGCAACTTAGAAAGACCTCGAGGTGGAGATCACAGCTCGTGCAAACCAACTCCAGATTCAAAGCATGACTGGTAAGCATGTCTGCACATCTATTGCCCTCTCGTTAAGAATGAACAAGCTGGATTGACCAGTGCCCTTCAAGCAGCTCCTTAATATCTCTGAAAAGGCTGTAATGAGGATGAAGAGGGTCCACCTGTTTCTGCACTAACTTAATGGCAACTAAGGAGTCTGCTTCCAATAGAACCTTGCGAGCTCCATAATCCCAGGTTAACTTCAATCTTGATAACATTACCCACAACTCAGCCTGCACCGAGCTGCATAGCCCTAGATTATGAGCAAAACCCATAATGAACGAGCCGGCAACATTTCTCATCAAACCACCATAACCAGCCTTACCCTCAATTCCCTTGCAAGAACCATCTATGTTCACTTCGCAACCAACCTTTAGGGGGAAAATCACAACCCACCAATCTTTCTCTCATTTCTAGTTTATTAACAACCTGATCATCTAAAGAATAACAAGAAACTGCCTTAGACCTAAACTCTGCAATGATTGTCATCACCGGGTCACCATACCATCTTTAATCACCACCACCAAACTTTTTTCTATTAAGTGAAGTCAGCTATATAGATTAAATGATGTCAAAGTGACTTATTATAAATGAAATAATTAGAGAGATTATTAATTGTTAAATTTTTTTTTAATGATTTTTTCTATTATTTTTTTTTGTCTCCCTCTATTTCTAACTATTGGACTACTCTCTATACCATCTCTCACCACCATTAAACAAAAAATCATTATGGTAATCCCAGAGTCTAAATTGTGAGCCCAAAAAGCTTACTCTAACTCCTAAGAACTACACCACACTGATAAGAAAGGTTGAATCTCACCTAATCATGATCGTCAATAAAGAAAAAAATTATCCCAATGGGAAGAGTGAACCAGCCTTCACCAAACATTCGAAACAGTCCTACAATCTCGAAAAGCATGTAATAAGGACTCCTTTCTAGACCACATCTTGGGCAAATATTGTCATTAGAGACATGGCGATTTTTCTGTTGCTCATTAGTTAGGCCTTTACCATGGACCATCAACCACAGGAAGTTTTTTACTCTCAGGTTCCTTCCATTTGCACACCAAGTTCCATAAACTGCTATCACTTCCTTGCCTCACTCACTCAATGGACTAGTCCTAAGCATATTTGAAATAGAATTGCCCATTCTTAGTCAAGCTCCACCTAACAGTATCACTACCATGCCTCTTGCATAGGAGGCTTCGTGGCTGCAATATATTTGCAAGTATCACGCAGGATCAAATAGTTGAAAGAAGACCAATCCCAAGCTCCGAGGAGTAACATAATCAATGGCCTTTTATCAAAATCAGCTTCCGGTATTTTACCAATGGTTGTATTAATCAAAGCACCCACACCTTGAATCTAGTTATCTTTCCAAAAAGATATCAAGCACCTCTCAGCAAGGTTCCAAGCTATGCCTTTGAAAATATGTTTCCAGCATTGTGAAATCCCTTCATAAACACGAGCTAGTTTCGCTTCTGTTAACTTGAGCGATCACGTCATTCTCACAATTACACTGGGACTGTACCACCTTTGCCCATAGGTCATCTAGCAATCAAACCCCATTGTAACTTCATCATCAAAACTTTGTTCTGTTTACTAGTATTCCTCAAGATGTTTTTTTGGCTTCCACAGCTTCTTTTAGGAAACAAGATGGATCTTATTTTTCTCATTGGTGGAACGCACAAGAAGGCCCTTTCTTTTCTTATCAATCTCCTTACAAACTCCAACAGGGAGGATGGAAGTTTGCATGGTATAGTTTGGGATAGTCGAAACCACCGATGAAACAAGAGTACTTGAAGACCAGCAAAGGAAAGATTTTTTTTGGTTTTTCACGAGCTCAACCTTGCCTGCACCTTATCAACCACATACTAGTATATAGGTGTGCTTAGACACTCATTTGTGAAGCAATGGAACTCCCAAGTACTTCCCCAAGTCAAGTAAAAGAAAACCCAAAATGTTACTCAACTCAGCAATACGAGTGTGATTAACATTTTTGGAGGAAAAAATACCCTCTAGACTTACTTGGGTTTATCTGCTATCCCGATCTTGAGCAAAAGTAATTTGAAAACTTCTTAGTAACTAGGGCTTGTTCCAAAGAGGCTTTATTGAAAATAATCAAGTCATCCACAAAGAAAGGTGTGAGATCTCAGGGCCTCTCCTATTAAGATGAACATGCTTCCAAGCACCAACTCTGACTTCCTCTTGAATAACATAAGCAAGCTTCTCCATAAATAAGACCAAAAAAAAAGAGAGATAAAGGGTCTCCTGCTTTGCATTATTAAAAGTATGTTTTACTTATACTATAACAATTTCTTAGTTTTTTGAAGTAATTACTGGATTAAACTGAAATTTGAAACTTGAAAATTTTCCCTTAATCCTTGCAATAGTCTCAAAAAACAATGGATATGTTCAATATACAAGTGTAACGAACTTTTGACTACGAAACTGTTAATCATTTTAACATTTCATGTTTATTAAAATTTGAATATAAAATATCACATAGTAGTTAAATAGTAATAAAATAGACAAACTAATTTTAAACTAAATTACAAGAACCAATTGTTTTTCTTAAAAAGAAACGCATTGGATCCAAATCTTTGTTGACATGTAGTTGCGGACTGCAATTTAAAGCATTAATGGCCTCACCCAAGACGGGCTCATTATTGATGAATTCAATTTTGTTTGTCACAGGAGTTGATTGATTTAGGTGCTCAAACGCTCATGGTTCCTGGAAATTTACCGCTGGGGTGCAATGCAATCTCTTTAACAATGTATGAGAGCAATGAGAAGAATGAATATGACAAAGCTGGTTGCTTGAAGTGGCTAAACAAGTTCGCAGAATACTACAATGAGAGACTTCAAGCTGAACTAAGTCGGCTTCGTGGCCTTTATCCCCATACAAATATAATCTATGCTGATTATTACAATGCTGCATTGCCGTTATATCATTCTCCCAAAAAATTTGGTAATTCATCCCTCTCAACTCTTCTACATTATGCCTTACTATAATTTCTGGTGAACAAGCTGCAATTAGTGGTGGTACTAGAGATTTTTCTTTATTTTAGAGTTTTTTTATTGGAATAATTTTTCATGTTCGGTGCAAAAATTTAATTTTAGAAGACCTTTTCCTATATATATATATATATATATATATATATATATATATATATATATATATATATATATATATATATATATATATATATATATATATATATATATATATATATATGTTTAGTATGTTAAATCTTTTCTAGTCCAAAAAAAAAAGTATGTTAAATCTTTGAGATAATTAACCAAAAATTGTAGTTGGTTTCAACCCATTCAAGAATGGAAAAATATAGGGATTTAGATCATTTTCTCACAATACAAATTTCTAGGACTGGAAAAATGACCCAAATACCACTATATTTACTTTATTGTGTCTTAAAGTGAAAAAGGGAGTACTTTCTTAGTCAAAATGACTAACATATATATATATATATATGAGAATTAAAATGTTCTTTTTTTTTTCTTAATTAATACTCTTATTACATGACTCTTCTATTTATTATAAAAATATATATGAAACTTTTTTAAAAATAAAAATGTTACAACTTAATCTAAATACCTAAAATGCTCCTTATGAAAAAGAACCAAATTAAAAAAACAACAGTCACTAACTCAAATTTTTCTTGGTGTTATCAAATTGATATCTATTAATTGACAACTAGCTATATTCAAATAATCAAACTCAATAGAATATTAAGTGTGACAAAATCCACTTCTTGTGCTTTCCTAAAATGGGAGATGAAATAGGTATCTAACTTTCTGTGAAATGGATATAGAGACAGATTAAGGAAAGATATAAAAAAATGGCGAGGTCAGTATTTACAAAACAGGACCTGAAGTGCCTAAGATAAAAGAGAAAGATAGAAATAAGAGAAGTTTTATATGGGATGTGAGAGGAGTGATTAACAACCTTGGATCTAATTAATGGCCAAGATTACATGTTCATGAATAGCTATAAGTAGTTATCAGTCACTCCTAATTGTTTATGAAGTCCAATTATGACTGTTGATTTAGATATAAGAATTAAACACACACATATGTATGTATGTATATCTATGAAGCAGAAACACTTCATTTTAGGGCGTGTCGATGTGTCGGACACTTTATGGACACTGACATTTTTCGGACACTCTTGGGACACGTGTCTCGTGTCCAACTTTTTTAAAAAAAATTATCAAAAATAACTCGAGTCGGACACATTTTTTACGTGTTCGACATTTATTTCAGACATTTTAAGCATAAATAACCCAATACCAATGATTGCAACTTGTATCTTAATCATCGTAACATATCTTCTATTAAAGTTGGGTACCCATCATTTATCATTACTTGCATTTCAGTCATTGCATCTCTATTATTTGTTTTTATTGACTATTGAGAGTAAGTTCCTCTATTTTCTCTTATTAAATTTGTCTATACGCATGTGGCCATGTCCATATTCCTTTTCAACAAGTCTTCGAAATTTGTTTTTTTATGCAAGTATATATACCTATTTGAAAATTTGTTTTTGGGGTTCAAGTTTTTCTATGGAGTAAAAGAAAGCCAAATTCTTTTACTTTTTGTATTGTCTCTTAATGTCTTATATAAATGCAATGGTAAAGAATTGAGATAGTTTTTGTCGGTGAGGGAGTTGAATTATAATAATGCACATATTATTTTTTTTGGAGTTCTTTTACTTTTGTTCTTTATTATTGCTGTATGTACACATAACTTTTGTATTCTTTATTATTTTTTGTTTTTGTTGATATTGGAGTTTTATTGGTTGTAAATATATCTTTATATAATTTAGAATTAGAAATTTTTTTTCACAAACGAAAGGAATGAAAATAATAGCGATAATGAAGAATATATTGAAGAAGAATGAATGTTTATTGTATTATAAATTTATGACAATTTTTTTGAGATTAAGTTGTGAAATGAGTTATAAATATTATTATTTTCTAGTTATATATATATATATATATATATATATATATATATATATATATATATATATATAATTCACATTTCTTCAACCTGTCGTGTCGTATATTTTTTTTAAAATTTACGTGTCATGTGTCCATGTCCGTGTCGTGTCCCATGTCTGTGCTTCATAGATGTATATATGTATGCGCGCGCCCACACACACACACACACACACACACACACACACACACACACACACACACACACACACACACACATATATATATATATATATATATATATATATATATATATATATATATATATATATATATATATATATATATATATATATATATATATATATGTATGTATGTATGTATAATATTTTATATGTTAAAGCTATAAATATAGCTTCCTGGTGGCATACTAATATTATGTATCATATAGGTTCATTTTAATTATAGCTTATTCTGGTTACATCTCTAAAAGTTTAAATTCGTGTGTGTGCTTAGAGATGTACCCATAATAAGCTATAATTAAAATAAGCTCGCAAAACTTGGAAATTTTGTACACTGGCTAAAATGAAGTGTCTAGTCCCTAGTTAATTGGAATCAATTTCAACAATATGTAATTCAAAAGAAATCAGATCTAGATTTTCCTTTTAGGATTTTACAATCTGTAGGCCATTTCATTTCAATAATTCAAGGATACATAGCTTCTTAATCATTATGGAATCAAGCATGGTTTTAAACTGCAAATCATTATTTGGCGTAAATTGTAAACTAAAATAGTGTAGTAGTGACAGATTTTGGTGTTTCTCGCAATCACTGCTCCCACAGCTCAATTGCTAACCTTGGATGAAAGTATACAACTATGATTAGTTTTAATTTTATGCAATAAATTACAGGTTTTCCAGGTCTCAAAGCTTGTTGCGGAAGTGGAGGTCCATTCAATTTCAATGTTTCAGCATTGTGTGGAAAATCAGGGGCGACTGCTTGTGATAATCCTTCAAGGTACATTAGCTGGGATGGTATTCATTTGACAGACGCAGCATATAGATGGATTGCCAAAGGTTTAGTAAATGGACCCTTCACTGTACCTAAATTTTGTACCATGTGTTTGATGAATGTCAGGTTTGGATCTTTCAATAACCATATGTTGGTATAACCATATTAGCTGCTAGAAAGCTTTTGTGTTATTTTTCCTTTTTAAAAGTTTATAGTTGGTGTTTGATGAATGTCAGTTTTAGATCTTTCAATAATTATACGAAGGAATAACCATATAAGCTGCAAGAGACCTTGTGTGCTATTTTTCCTTTTTGAAAGTTTATATTTGTTGTTTGATGAATGTCAGTTTTGGATCTTCCAATAATCATATGAAGGAATAACCATATAAGCTGCTAGAGAGCTTTTCTGTTATTTTTTATTTATATTTGGAGACATTTAATTCCCCTTCATACTATTTACGACTCTTTTTTCCAGCTCATTTTCATTTATTGTCAAGTTTATTTCAAAAGATAAAATTTGAAATATTCTTGTGATCACTTCTATGCTTTTCGGGCTTCAAAATCTAGTCTTAACGAGAGGACTATTTATTGTTCTTTGTTTGTCCTACTGAAGGAATGATACGTGATTCTACTCCGGAAACTAAATTCATAGACGAAAAATGTATGTGGACCCGGGCGACGATGCCAGGTGTATAAACTTAATCTTTAGATATTTTGTGCACAACTCTCTCATGGATAAATTAATTATTTTCATGACTTAGAAATGTGAAAGTCGCCTAGAAATGACAAAACTATGAACCTGTTGAAAAATATAAGTTAATTCTATTTAAAAATACTATGCACGACGAGGGTGAATTGAATGGCGCACTAAAAAATTACTTTAAAGTATATTTAAAAATTAAATTGACCAAACTTGAATCAGTAGTCATAAAAGAGAATTTAAATATCTAGATTCTAGAAGTAAAAATAATTTATGTCAAGAAGGTAAGAATAAGAAATGATGTAATAACAACACTTCATTGACCCACAAAGGACTTTAATTGAGAAGCCAGAATAGACCAGGCGCATGTCCGCTTATAAAGCATGTTTTAGTATTCAAGAACAGGTTGTTCAAAAGCTCAAATAAGTGCAAGTTCAAAATAGAATACTCAGCAAAGATAACAGTTATAAGCAAGTTTCAGCAAGCAAAATAGAAATACCAATACAAAAAGTAAAAGAGATAAGGGAGAGAGAAGAGAACATGAGGATTTTTCCTGGTTTGGCCTAGTAATGACTTACATCTAGTCCTCTTAACTACCAAGGGATTTTTTTCTTTTCACTAAACAAAAGGGTTCTTTTACAACCCTCTCACAAGTAACGATTACAACTAAAGGTTTATTATGCTCATCCACAACGTCAAAATTTCGCACTCACCAAAATATTTACAATGTTGATTTTCACTCATTCAGCAGCAATTACGTTATTTTCACTCACTCACCAACAAATATTACAAGAGGTGTATAGAAAAGTGTGGCCAATACAAAATAAGACTTTCAATACACTCTAATAATTGGATATGAGCTAAACACTAAGCTCAAAGAAGACTTCTCAAAGTTTAGGCAAAAGTAGCAAAATGTATCCTTAAGGTAAGACTCAAAAGGTTGAAATCCGTAAGCTTAATAGTCTTATTCCCTTCCTCAGGTCTTCCAGATGACTTTTGATAGCCCTTGAACTCATTTTGACCATTGAATATGCTCTATAAATTGTGTATCAATCATTGCTGATTTTTTACTTTTCACACTAGAAACTAGTCGACTGAAAATATTTTCAGTCAATGATTTTTGTTTATGAATAATTTCATTAGTGAAACAGTACACTATCTTTGTCAAATAATAAAATCTCTATAGAGTATCATTTTCAAAATGATTAATCTTATTAATTACTACACTTATGCTAATCTTAATCCCAACTAAATGAATCAAATTAAAAGTTGATTAAAAATGAAAAAATAAAAGAAAAATGAATAAAATTGCAATTAAATAAATCAAGAGTAATTCAAAATCGTTCAATCAACAAGAAAAGTAGAGATTCTAATTTTATAATAATTAATCTATTTTGAATTGCCTATTTCTTTAATCTAGAATTTTTAAGCCTAATTTCTAGTTTACAAACCCTAAATTATCTACTAGTCTTTTCTAAGATATAATATAATTATCTTTGAATCCTAACCTATTATATTCCCATGTGAATTATGGCATTCAATTAAATATTGTATAGACTATGTAAGTATATTTTTATCTCACACATAATTTATAATTAACTACATAATAAACTTGATACATAAATCATCTTTTGATATCATTATGATTAATAGATCATCTAATTAATAATTAATTAATTAAAAGCTACGAATAGTATAAAAACTCAATTAAAAAACAATCCATTGATTAAATTAAAAAGACAATTCAAATGTTCATAATTAAACTATATCGTAGCACTATAAAGAAAATTAGTTCATACTTAAAAAGCAAATCATCTCAATAAAAGTCTTAAATGTAAAAACATAACAAAAGGAAAAAAAATTGGGTTTGGGAGAAAGGATTGAAGCTTTGATCCTCAATTTCAATTTATAGGTCTTTTTCCATACCAAAAGTGTTTCCCCCCTTTTTTTTGTCACCAAGAGTGTGCCTAAACTTGTCCTAAAATTTTCAAATCAATCCTAACTTCATTAATTTATAGTCAGGGTTATTGCACTAGCCTCGTAAACGCCAAGGTCTCGAGTCACGGGAGGATTCTCTTTGCTCTAGTGTCATAACGACAAGATTCCACCATCAAGATGCTAAAACTTTGGGATTCCTTATTTTTTTTCTGCAGTTTTTGCTTCTTTTGCTCTATTTTTCTTCAAATTTCACTCAAATCTCCATCTTCCTTCTACCTATAAAGTAAACACACAATCACACATAAAAAAAATACTAAAAACTAACAAAAATTTAAGCAAGAAGTATCTAAATTATGAGTATAAAAAGCTTCTGGATTCCTTATCTTTTTTGTTGCAATTCTTGCTTCTTTTGCTTAATTTTTCTCCAAATTTCACTCAAATCTCCATCTCCCTTCTACTTATAAAGTAAATACACAATCACACGTAAAAAAGAAAAGAAAATACTAAAGACTAACAAAAATTTAAGCCACAAGTATCTAAATTATGAGTATAAAAAGCTTTTAGATTCCTTATCTTTTTTGTTGCAATTTTTTCTTCTTTTGCTATATTTTTCTCTAGATTTCACTCAAATCTCCATCTCCCTTCTACCTATAAAGTAAACACACAATCACACGTAAAAAAGAAAAGAAAATACTAAAGACTAACAAAAATTTAAGCCACAAGTATCTAAATTATGAGTATAAAATCTTTTAGATTCCTTATCTTTTTTGTTGCAATTTTTTCTTCTTTTGCTATATTTTTCTCTAGATTTCACTCAATTCTCCATCTTCTTTCAACCAATAAAGTAAAAATACAATCACACATAAAAAATAAGAGAAAATGCTAAAGACTAACAAAACTTTAAGCCACAAGTATCTAAATTATGTGTATAAAATCTATTCATTAAATATTCATGAACTTAGCTTTTTGCTCGTCTTCAAGCAAAACAACAAAAATTAGAGTAAAATAAAAATACAACAAACCTAAACTTTCAAAATTATGCCATGAATGACAAGTTATTTTGACTTACTAAAGTTGTCTTGGAGATTTCAAAGAATCTATAACTCAAGAAAAACATTAAAAAATATAATCACGTATAAATTTAACTCAATTGCAACTTACACTTCACTTTTTTTATTCCTGAGTGTGTATGTGAATAGTCATGTGACATTTAACCTTTTGAACTCAGATAAGTTTATGTAATCCCATATTTTAAGGGCATATATATCTTGATAGATTAGTTTTTAAAATTCCGTAGGCTTATTTTTTATGTCACCACTGATGTAAACTAAATACCGCACATAGGATCAATAAAACTTTTTTAGACTTATAATGTGTATCTTGAGTTTAAGGTAAAATAATGAATATTAAAATGTAGCTCAAATCACCCAATCACATTCACTCTAAGTCATTTCATAAAACCTCTAAAGTTTATTAAGGGATTTTTCCCTAAACTTATTTTTCATCTCCATTTTCTTATCAACTACTTTATTCATGTTTTTCATTCTTTTTAACTTGTTCTCATTCACATTTTTTTTTTCATTTCAAGCTCCACTCATCCATCTCTTAACAATATAACTCTTAACATAATTTTCAAAATGATCATGCAAATGCATAAAAAGGTAATAAACAAAGGATATTTTATTGGTTTGTTTAAGTTAAAAATATGGATACTAAAGAAAATGTTCAATTTAGCTTAAAGTAAGGAGACTAAGTATATCATGATCCTTAAGTTAGCTTGGAAGGCTCAAATTTTCAAAAAATGCCTAAATCATTTCCTAAATGGGATATTAGTTTAAGATTTCACCTCAAGTGACAATTAAACAAATTCTCAAATCATATGAGATTATATATAATATTTGAATCACATAAACTTTTTTTAAGTGTTCAATCAGTGACATGCTCAAGACTCAAATGCTCAAAATTTTTAAGATTCTTAAGTAAAGTATAAATCTCAATAAGGGTTAAATTTACACATAAATTTAGTTTTGTCTACTCCAATAAGTCACATAATGTACAAAATTGAACACATGCAATTGTAGGAGTACACAAATTGATTGAAAGCAAGAAATAAATGCACTAAAGAGAGTTTGCATGTTAGTACAAAGCTCAGTTGTTCATACATTCATAAATTTATTACCCCTAACTTTAAGGTTTACATTATTCTCAATATAAAAATATTAAAAATGTTAAGTGAAGAGGACTTTCCTAAGGGCGCGTTTGGTTTGCATGAATGAAAAGGAATCTGAAATGGAAAGTGAGATTTGTAACACCCCCAATTTACGAGCAAGTGAAACAAATATTTTTTTTTCTACAATCAAATATTTTTCATAACATGCATAACACTATTCTTTGTCATAGAAACATATACATATAAGTTCTCTCATGTATATACATTATACAGATCAAGTTATAAATGTCAAAGTAACAACAGAAGCAAGAATCCTGCCTATGGCGTTTAGAGGACACTCTAGAATACAAACACAGTATAATTCAAAACTGTGAGCCTTGAAAGCAACGTAAATTCACCTAGAGAATATGTCAATTAACTGATCACTTATCTGTAAGATCAGACTCTATATTCTTATCTTAAAAATATAGAAATATCGTATAGTGAGTTTGACAACTCAGTGAATAGATAACATCTTATATGACCTCTTAAGTTAGCATATGGATGTATTCATGTTTTAAAATTTTTTATATAGAAAATATAGTTCAGAAGTACATCTATATAGGACCCGTATTTCAAATATTCTCAAATAAAAGGATATTTAGATATCCAAAACAACATTCAGCACAGTATGATCATTAAACAAATATTGTTATGCTCAGTTGTATAAACTATAGTAAAATATTGAATTTTTGAGATAAAGTTATAACTTTTAATACACCTGCACACTCAATTCACTCATTTGCTATACGCATAGTGACCAATGGACTACAGTCACAATAGTGATCAGAGAATGTGAGTTTATCACCCATCTGCCTCCTCACATTACCACTGTCACCGATTAGAGCAGCTCTCCCTTGACTCATTCAAGCTAATAAGGCGTCCCCTATTCGATACCGTCACAAGCCATACAACCCGTTGATATTCATCCATACATATAAATACATATATATAAATGTATATTCATCAAATACAATGTATAATTATCAAGCAACTCGCCATGAGTTTTACGCTTGCCATTCAATCATAATCAGTAATTTTATAGTTTTACAAATTAATGCGTCATGCACATAATATTCGCTTTACTAAATAATGATAAATACATTTAGAACCACATATTCAATGAGTTCAAAACCTATTTGTAAAATCATACTCTTCTTGAACTATGTACCAGTTCGTAAGTAAAACAAATATTTTAACATATTTCAAAAACTTATGATAGTATAAATAATTTGTAAATATAACCAATTATACATTTTAAGTTCAAGAAGAGCATGGGGTAAATCATAGAAATAATTATATATTCACAAGTCAAGACTCCAAGTTGGACAGCCCCAAATATAATTTTTCAAGTCAAATTTGATCAAATGGATCTCAAAAACAAGTCCGGAAGGTCCAAAAACTTAAGAAATAACCCCGGGAGCTTCGTCAACGCTAGCCATTATTCACGGCCGAAAAATACTATTCATTCATGTGCGGATTTACTGCTTATGACAAAAAAAAGTTGTCAGATGATCGAAAAAATTCATATCCTAAGGTTTATTTAGCTTCTGAATCCATCTACGGTGTTAAATTTCTAATTTGAAGTCTCTGAGTAGAAGTTTCAAAACTTATCTTTTTTTAAGATTTTCTACTTCCGATCTGCGGTGATTCTGCAGTTGATTTGAAAAATTGTTCAGTCAAAATCGTAGTATTCTCCGTCCTGAATCTAATGGTAGCCTTTGTTTTGAGATCGAAAGTCAATAGACACTCCAGATCTAGAGAAAAAAAATGAAATTTACTAGCTACACTATTCATCGATTAAGGAAATCAAATTCTGCATTTCTCACTTTCGTCTTCCCCTGCCCCTCTTTCTTTCTTTTTATTTATTATTATTTAATAATTAAATATTTAAAATTTATTATTATTATTTTCATTATATATATATATATATATATATATATATATATATACTATTTTTCATCTTAAAATATCTCAAAAGTTTTTAAAAATTTACATTCTTATAAAATTTTAGTTGAACTCTTAAATCATGACTTTTCTTGATAAAAATTTTAATAAAACAAATCATAAAATAAATATCTTTATACATAATGAAGGAAAAATTATTTTTAAAAATAACATCACAATTTATTAGAGGACAATATAATTATTTTAAATAAAACAAAAATTATTTTAATTAAAAATATATTTACTTTCAGTAAAACATAATCATTTAAAATACAAATATATTTTTTTGTCATAAAACATTATTATTTAAAAATTACGAGATATTATAAGATTCTACTGTTTGGTTTGATGAAAAATAGACTCCTTTCCATAATAGGTGGTGTCATGCCCCAATTTAATGGAACGTGAATAAAATAACTAACAGATAAATTTACCCTTATTTATTTGCATACAGCTTCACAATATCACATATCCAAAAAATATCATACATTTACAAGTTTCTAGTATAGCTAATTATACATGCCAAAACTACACTTAACAATATTACAGCAGAAGTAGGGATCCTACCTTTGGCGTTCATAGCATACTCTAGATTACAATGACATAACATTTTAAACATTTCGAACCTTGGAAGCCACGTAGGCTCACTCAGAGAATATGACACCTAGTTGATTAACATATGGATGTACTCATATATTAAAATTATCACATCGGAAATTACAGTTTAGAAGTACATCTATATGAAATCCGCATTTTCAAATATTCTTAGTACAAATCACATTCATATATCTGTAACCATATATGATACAATATGATCATTAATCAAATATTGATATGCATTAAAAAACATTTCTTATAAAAATATTAGGAGGATTCCATATCAGAACCACTATATTAGAGTTCAATCCCTTCTGTACTTTGTTGGTGTAGGATTTGCTTATACTTAACATCTTAGCCAAGGTTTGCTCTACCACCATTCAAGAGGACACGCGAAGGGACTCTAATATGTGTAATTTTCCAAGCACAAAGCAAGGGTAGGCAAATCACATCTCATATAATTGGCATTTCACCCAGATAGAAGGCATCCCGCTCTCTACCACATAACATATCTAGTGTATTAGCCCTCACACGAGGCTAGCACCACCCTTACTAGCTGAGATATCAAGGTGCACCAGGGTTAACATCACCTACTGTTAGCAGACAATGTTTCTAATAGGATTCCTCCACAAATTATCATATGCACATATTCTATATCATTCAAAATAGAAATTTCAGTATAATACAGAATCTCAGTCTCAGTACAGATCATTTGTCATAAATTACTTATTCAGGGTTTATTACATATACATGGCATTTCTCGAGACAATCATATAGCTTTATAAATAAATGCCACGTGCATAAATATTCACTTTATCATTTAATGAGAAATACATATGAAATCAGATATACCATGAGTTCATAAATCTATTTTTAAAACTATACTCTTCTCGAATTATATTCCAAAATGTAAGCAATTCAAATAATTTTAATGCATTTTAGAAACATTTAAAAGTGTAAATATCTTATAAACATAATCAAATACACGTTTAAAGATCAAAAAGAGTATAGGGCAAGTCATAGAAATAACCATCTACTCACAAAGTTATGGTACCAAGTTGGATACCTCCAAAATCTATGTTTTCGATCCAAATTTGGCAAAATAGACTCCAAAAATTAGTTAGGAAGGTCCAAAAACTTTGAAAATGACTCTGAATTTGCGAAATTTGGCCTCCAGGAACTCGATCAACGCAAGTCAACGCAAGAAGGGTTGGATTCATGCGCTACACGCAACATCAGGGGAAGCTGCGTGTGGGCGTCACTCGCCGAGAGAGAAGTGGCGCGTAGGAGTGCCTGTAAAGGAGGATGATCCTGAAATTTGAGATCTTTAGGTTTCGGCACTTTTTTGATCGATCTACGATATTAGTTTTTGCATTTGAGAACTACAGATAGGAGTTTTGGAGATTACCTCTTTAGGTGGTTTTTCCCTCCATTTTTCGACCAACCTTCGGCCAATTTTTCAGAAACCAATCGGATGGATTTGTAGAACTCTTCGTTCTAAGTCAGTTGGTGGTGGTGGTGTCAAAATCCGATGTCCGAAAGTGGTAGAATCTTAGAGAGAAGTTTTAGACGTGTATTTGATTATGTTTAAAAAATTACATTGATTTATATTTTGATTTATATTACATTGATTTATATTTTGATCCCTAAACGTTTAAAAAATTACATTTTGACCACGAAACGTAAATTTTCATATTTTCTTTGTAATTTTTTAATCAATGTAATCAATAAACATATTTTCAATGGTTCTTATTTCTATATTTAAAATCCAATCTTTTATTCAAAACTTTCATTAATTTAAAATTCTCTTTAATTTTTAAGGCTATTACAGGTAGAATCCAATATTCCACCGTAAATTAATGCTAATTTTATTTTTTTATTAAAAGAATTTAATTTAATTATTTAAAAACTTAATTTGATTATATTTTATAAAAATTAATTTGTAGGAATTTCTTTTTAAAAGAAATCTATTTTTTATTTAAAAAAATTAATTTAATTATTTTATATTAAAATTAATTTAATTATTTTGTTTATCTTATCTTTCCATTCTTTCAATTTATCTATTAATCAAACAATGAAATATCACATTACCTAATTCTTTCCATCGCATACCAAACAAAGTAATAGCATTCCATTTTCCTTTCTATTATCATATTTTGTTTGTAATTCTTTAACCCATGTAATAAATAAACATATTTTAAACGGTTATTATCTCCATTTTTAAAATCCTCTCTTTTATTTAAAACTTTTTTTAATTTAAAATTCTCTTTAATTTTTAAGGCTATTACATTCTTCCTCCATTAAAGAAATTCGGTCCCCGAATTTCATCACTATAGTTATAAATAAACACTAACCTCATTATTCAAACAAATGTGGGTATTTGGCACGTATATCATTTTCTCTTTCCTAAGTAGCCTCTTCAGAAGAGTGATTTTTCCATATCACTTTCACAGTAGATATTTCTTTTGAACGCAACTTCTTTACTTATCTGTCCACTATCGCTACTAGTTGTTCCTCATAAGTTAAATCTTCTTGTAACTGAATCTGTGAAAACTGTATAACCTGTGTAGGATTTGATAAATACTTTTGTAGCATAGACACATGAAAAACTGGATGGATATTATCCAATTTAGGGGGTAAAGCTAAACGATAAGCTATTGGGCCGATCCTATCAAGAATTTCAAATGGTCCTATATAACAACTCTAGTTTTTTTTTTACATATATACTTATATGTATATTTCTAAAGTTCTATGAAGTCATTACCTTCTTCTTCAAACTATTTAACTCATAATAACATTCATTTAAGTTAACCAAACATAAATAAGGTTTAAGAAATACCATTAACACTTATACAATTCTGGGTTCACGTACACATAATTAATCAAAACATATGTACAAAAATTAAACACATATAAGACTACATTTTATTCATCCATATTGACTAGTTCTGAAAATACGGGTGCGGGTGGTTGCACCTTCACTAGAATCTTAGTCAACTCGACCGAACATATACTAAAAGTGGTCATAGAGAATATTTGTATAACTTAGTTTTCTGAACATGATATGAAAATATAGTGAGAAATAAATCCCAGTAAGTTCAACAATAAATCATTATCAATAATGTTTGTCACGTTATGTTCATCTGTATAAGCTATATCAATTATCTTTAGGTCACATGAATGCATTTTATCTATGCACATGAAAATCGTACAGTTATGACATGTATGGCATGAATAACTATTTTCAGAATATCATATGATGGCTATCAACTTGTTTTCATACCAAGCTACCCCGGTCAAGGTAAGTATATTCTACTCTTCGGTACCAACTTTTCTCGCTCCGTCCGACATGACACTCTTTATTTTTTCATTAACATAATCATAGTTGTTGGTAGGGCGTCCCCTACTGATGCACCACACGGACTGCCATGTGATCGTGCTCATTTCTTTTCTTTTCAGATTAATAGCCATAAATATGTATTCAATAACAAATATGTTCATTATACTCACATGTATGTTCATTATACTCACATGCCATAATTTTCATTAAAATATAATAATTACCAAAAATCATTGATAATCATGCCATAACATAATCGTTTCAAATATCACTTTATAAAATATTTCTATATCAAAATTACGTACTTAAGATGATAAGGAGTTCATATAATGGCAATGGCTATGGCATACACTAGTCATTTATTATTTTTATTTATCAGATTCTTTTTTTTTAAATATTATTATCCTCTCTTCACTAAACAGAGCATAACACCCTCATTTTAAATCCGATTGAGGTGATCTTAGTGTCAATTCAAAGATACGACAATCCTCTAAAACTCTTATGTTGAACATTTTAGTGAAATCTTAAGTAATCGTCATGTTACTACTCCCTCAAATTCAATGTTATTTCTTCTTGAGTAGGTTCAGACCTCTACTTATTAATCAAACCATATCTCCCTCATACAAACTCTAATTGAGGTAATTCCAAAGCCTATAAAACGTTAAGACATTTATATATAACTTTCATATTTATCATTTCTTCAGATTTTGTACTAATTATTCCCAAAAAATCGAAAATAAACACTTACATTTACCATCCTGGATTCTAGACTGATTCTAACATTTACTCATTAATCAGCCATATCTCTCTCATATAGACTCCAAATTAAGTGATTTCAGAGCTTATAAATCCGTGATACATATATCTATATTTATTATGCTAACAATTTCCTTTAATTCCCTACATATTTTACCCAAAATTCAAACACAGAAGCATACTTAACAGATTCTTCCCTAGTTAGCTAATTTCTGACATTTGCTTACTAATCTGATTATATCTTCCTCATATTGATTCCAATTTGAATGATTACAGTGGAAAAAAATGTGAAATATATATCTACATATTTCATGCAAATAATTTCTTTTAATTCCCTATAGATTTATCCCAAAAATTCAAACACAGAAACATACCTGACAGATTCTTCCCTAGTTAACCATTTTCTGACCACTGCTTACATATCGAGTAATATCTCCCTTATATGGACTCCAAATTGAGTGATTTCAGTGGCTAAAAATCCTTGAGAACATAGATCTACATTTTTTATGTTAAACATTTCTTTTAATTCCTAATCGATTCCTCCCAAAATTTCAAAAACAGAAACTTCTCTAGTTATCCCGAAATCCAGTTTCCTAACCAATCCTTTCCTAAGGTTTTAGTTCATCATTATATTACATCATCTTCCATTTTCTTTACATCTAATCATATTCCATCAATTTTTTGCCACATTCAAATGTACAAAATAGCAGTATAAAAATCATAAAATTTTACCACTTATAGCCATACTTATGCAGAACTTTCCACACCAACTGTAATGTCCAAAACATCCATCATATGCAAAATAACATGTAACATGATATAGCAATATCCATGACCAATCATCAAAGTAGAAAATATTGTAAATTTCATCAAAACTCTAAGATCAAAATCTCATATAAATGTTACAATTTTCAATTTTTTTTAAAAAAAAATATTTTTAAACCTACCTAAAGATCTCCTTAACTCATTTAGTAAATTCTTTTTCTTGTTTCCTCTTCAAGGAAGTAGTAAGATTCCTCCCTTTCCTTAACTTTTATAGCAACTTAAATAAAAGAAGGAGGGTGAATTTTTGAACCCCAAGGATGAAGAAGAAAGATAGATTTAAGTGGAGATTAAGCTAACTTAGCTTGAGTACTTAGTCCTCTAGACTTCTCCTTTTTCTTCCTTCCTTTCTTCTCATCTCTTTCTTTTCTTTCCTCACTCTACCTTACTTCTATTTTTCCTCTCCCTCACTTGGACGAAATTATAATGTTATAGGGATGAGTTTTTCTTAAATAGACTATCAAGTGGTTCACCTTTCATAATCATGGGTCTACCTTATCACAATTAGGATGCACTTGATTGATTTTTGAAAAAAAAAAAACAACTTGTGTTCTTGTCTTCCTCTTCCTTAGTCAATATATGCATAGCAAAAGGAGATTTGTATTTTGAAAATTATGATAATATGTTCTTAAGATAAGGGACAAGGTCCCTTTAATTTAGGGATTTATTTCTTTTTTCTTTTCTCTTAATCAAGTATGATAGGTTTTTCTTTCTAAGTGGCAAATTTTCAGCCATTGGATGTCCCTTGCTTGGCTGAAATTATTTGTGTAGGATAAAGATGTTTTGTCATAATGCTATGTATTATTATCCACTTGTTGAAATTATGAATATAGGATATAGATGTTTTGTCCTAATGCTATGTATTATTACCTACTTGTTGAAATTATGAATGTATGATATAGATATTTTGTCTTAATGCCATATAACCTAATCTTGATTATTATTGCACTACTATTTCCTCACATGATTCTTATTTTTTCTCTCTCTTGGATTTGAACTCATTCTTACCCATTTTCTTTGCTTTGGCTCAAATTCTACCTTTTATGGAGGGTTTGGTCACATTTTCATAATTTCTGAGCTATCGATCCAATTTCTATATCTTAATCCAAGTTTATGTTTTATTTCTTACTTAGGCTATCCAATGGGCTTGCTAAAAATTTATGTGAAGTGGAACAACTCTGTATGAAATGTCCATAAGTGAAAGAACAATTTATGGGTAGAGATGTTAAACTTAAAAATTTTCAACTCTTGAATTAGGAAAAATTACCCTAATCCAATCTTCTTAAAATTTTAAGACTTTTACTTATTTCACAAAAATATATCTTCCTTACCAAAGAATTTTGTCTCTCTTTAGTATGTTATTTCTAATTTTTCCTATTAGGTTTTCTCTCTTTACTTGTTCCCTTAATGTTAGAAACATTTTTTATGCATACACATAAGATGAAGAATTTCTAAAGATTATATTTCCTTATATATCTAAAAATTGTCTAATAAATTTTATTTTCTTAATTAAGTATTTATGTATCTTTAAAGAAATAAAATTAAGGATGTTACATTAAATATTTATATACCTTTTTAATAAAAGAAACAAAATTAAGGATGTTACATCCTATGTACCGGGGGTTTAACTTCCCTTTCTTCCCAAATCTCACTACTCCTTTCATAGAAGATATTTTTAGAAAAATATGTTCACCAATGGCAAATTTCAATGGTCGACGTCTATTATCAACGTAGGCTTTCTATCTACTCTAAGTTGCTAATAACATTTCTTTAATTAATTTTACTTTGACCAGTGCATCATGTACCATATCAAGCCCTAAAATTTTAACTTCGTCCATCTCAAACCATCCAATCGAAGAACAACAACATCTACCATATAATGTCTCAAAAGGGGTCATTTGTATACTGGCTTGATAGTTATTGTTATAAGCAAATTCAGCTAGAGGCAAAAATCTTTTTCAACTACCTTGAAAATCTAGCACACATGCCCGTAGCATGTCCTCTAATATCTGAATGGTTCACTCAAACTGTCCATCTATTTGAGGATGGAATGCAGTATTGAGATTTAACTTTGTGCCCAAAGCTTCTTGGAAAGCTCTCCGAAAATGAGCTGTGAACTGTGGTCCTCGATAAAAAATAATCGATATTGGCACTCCATGAAGCCTTACTATTTCATTCATATATAAACTTGCATACTAGGCTACGTTGTATGTGATTTTCATTAGTAGAAAATGTGCTGATTTAGTCAACCTATCAATGATCACCCATATTGAATTAAATCTTTTTGGTGTCCGCGGCAGACCCGTAACAAAATCCATAGTTATTTTTTCCTATTTCTATTCAAGTAGCTCTATCTGTTCATGTAGTCTTGCAGGCCTTTGATGTTTTGCTTTTACCTGCTGACAAGTTAAACATCGAGAAACATAATCAACTATGTCTTTCTTCATATCTTCCCACCAATAAATTTCTTTTAGATCATTATACATTTTAGTTATTCCGGAATGAATGAAATACATGGATCTATGGGCTTCCTCTAAAATTTCTTTCTTAAATTTTTATTTATCAAGTACACAAAACCGCTTGCCCATTCTCAAAATTCCTTCAGAGTCTACAGTAAATTCAACTTCGCCACCATTTTTCACCACTTCAATTTTCTTGCATAAATAGGCATCATCTTTATATGCCCTTTTCACATGTTCGACCAAAGATGATTGAAATTGTAAATGGGCTAATAATATCTGAGGCTCCTTTACTTCCATTATTACCCCATTACTTTCCAACTTATGCATTTCTTTAACCAACGGCTTTCTTACTATTGTGACATGAGCCAAACTACTCATAGACTTCCTACTTAATGCATCAGGCACTATATTGGCCTTACCTGGATGATATAATATTGTGCAGTCATAATCTTTAAGTAATTCCATCCATCGTCTTTGTCTCAAATTAAGATCTTTTTGTTGAAAAATATATTTGAGACTTTTATGATATGTATAAATTTCGCATGTCTCACCATACAAATAATGCTTCCAAATTTTGAGAGCAAAAACTACTACTGCCATTTCTAGGTCACAAGTCGGGTAATTTTGCTTATGTGGTTTAAGGTGTCTAAATGCATATGCAATAACTCGACCATTTTGCATCAACACACATCATAATCCAATTCTCGATCCATCACAGTATGCCATGTATCCTCCGGTACTTGAAGGAATAGCCAATACTGGCGCTATAGTCAAACATTCTTTGAATTTTTGAAAACTTCTTTCACATTCATCTGACCAGTCAAACGTTATTCCCTTTCTTGTCAACCTCGTCAAAAGAGTAGCTATTTTTGAAAAATATTTCACGAATCTGCGATAATAGTCTGCTAAACCAAGAAAACAATGAATCTCTGTAATTATCGTAGGGCGTGGCCATTGCTGCACCGTTTCTACCATTTTAGGATCAATTTGAATACCATCATTGGTAACCACATGCCCTAGGAAGGTAACACTACTAAGTCAAAATTCATATTTTGAAAACTTGGCATACAGCTGGTGTTCTCTTAGAGTTTGCAATTCTATTCTTAAATGTCGCTCATGCTCTTTTGAACTCTTTGAAAATACTAAGATATCATCTATAAATACAATAATAAATTGATCTAGGAAATGTTTAAATACTTTATTCATCAAATCCATAAATGCAGCTGGAGCATTTGTTAAACTAAATGGCATTACTAAGAATTCATAGTGCCTATACTGAGTCCTAAAAGCAGTTTTCAGAATATCTTCTTTCTTTATCCTTAATTGATGATACCCGAATCTCAAATCATTTTTTGAAATACATTGGGCACCCTATAACTAATTAAATCGAGCATCTATACGAGGTAACAAATACTTATTACGTACTGTCACTTTATTTAACTGTCTGTAATCAATACACAACCGTAACGATCCATCTTTCTTTTTCACAAATAAGATCGGAGCACTCCAAAGAGAAGTATTAAGGCATATAAATTCCTTATCTAATAAGTCTTGTAACTGGGTTTTCAATTCCTTCAGCTCAGTCAGTGCCATTCTATATGGGAGTATAGACACTGGTTGAATTCCAAGAAGTAAATAAATACTAAACTCAATTTATCGTTTTGGGGGTAACCCTGACAACTCATTAGGAAACACATCAGGAAATTTCCTAACCACTGAAAATTGCTCTACCTTGGTGTACTTCATATCAACATCTTTGACTACTACTAAATACACTTGGTATCATTTTTGTAATAGCTTATAAGCTGTTAGAGCAGAGATTAAGTTACTAGGCACCTCACTACGATCTCTTTGTATCAAGAAGAAAAATTCTCTAAGAATGTTAAACTTAATCACCTTAAGGTGACAGTTTAGAATGGCATGGCATGATGACAAATAATCCATTCATAATATCACATCAAAATCTACCATATCTAGAACTATCAAATCTACAAGAGTCTCCTTATCTTCTATCGAAATCTTACATGATTTATACACATCATTTACTAATAAGAATTCTCCCATTAGAGTAGCAACCATGAAAAAATAATGTAAATTAGTAGGATCTCTATCCAATTTCTTAGTAAAGCAAGATGATATATAAAAATTAGTAGAACCACGATCGAATAGGACATATGCTTTATGGGAATATACTGATAATGTACCTGTCATAACTGCATTTGAGGCTCGAACATCCTGTTGTGTCAAGGCAAAAACTCGAGCTCGTTCTCGGCCTTGACTTCTTGATCCTCCACCAGTACCACCACTACTTACTTGTACTGAAGCTACTCTATTTGGTCATGCTAGTACAGATGCAGGGGGTAAAGCTGTTTGTACTTATGCTTGACTAAAATTTCGTAATTGAAGACAATTCCTCATCAAATGACCCATTTGTCCACACTTAAAATATGTACCAGTTTCTCAGCAACACTGTCCAATATGAGGCTTAAGTAAAACACTGTGGATTTTAGAATCTTGATCCTCTGACATTAGGATTATAAATTTTCTGAGCATTACTATCCCGTTCTCTCTTTCTTCTCCTTAAACCTTCTATGTCTGCTTACTCTCGTGTTTCCATCATTCTAACACAATCCACAGCTGATGAATAAGTTGAAAAATAATTCATCTGAAGACCCACCGATTTAAACAATGGACTTATCAATCCCAAAATAAACCTCTTAATTCTATCTTTTTCAGTAGGAACCAAATATGGTGCATATCTGGACAACCGAGTAAAATAGATGTTGTATTCAAAAACTGTCATATTCGGTGTTTGTCTTAATTCTTCAAATTCTCTGGCCCTTTTGCCCCTTTCACTCATTGGATGAAAACGATTCATAAATACTTTTTTAAATTCATCCCACTCCATTGGTGGTAAAGTAACTAATTTTTCCAGTACTAGAGTCTCAAACCAAACTTGGGTTACATCAGATAGTTGAAAAGACACCAGTTCAATAGATCTTTTACTAGAACACCCTAAAGCTCTAAGAACTCATTCCACATCATCAATAAATATTCGTGGGACTTCCTGAATATTTGACCCAAAAAGATTTGGGGGTTTTAATTTAAGGAATTACAGTAATGACACCTTAATCTCTATAAACTTGTCCTCTTGTTCTGCTGTTCTTCCCAGTTCTTGCGCTTCAAGAGCATTTTCTGGTGGCTGGCCATCCCTTCTGCCTTGTTCTACTATAAATCCAACCAATATCTCTAAACTCCTATGTATGCCAGCAATCATATCAACTGTTCTATCATGTGGCTCCTGAGGGGGTTCTGCTTTCTCCTCAAGAACTCTACCAGATACATGGGCATGTTCATCATGTCTCAGGTTTCTCATACCCCGTGCACGCCCTCGGCCTCTGCCTCTTCCGCTAGGTCGGCCTCTACCACGACCTCTTTGTACTAGAATTGTAGATTGTGTAGACCCTTCTGTAGAAGCTGCACAATCTAGAACTTCTCTAGTAACCACTCTAGTTCTTGGTGGCATCATCGACTATACAGAACAAAACACTTTTTTAAGATACCATAATATTTAATCAAACCTTATACTAGGAACTTTAACAAACTCAGAATGGAAAGAAAGTTAATATCCTATAGAATCCCTCAACAGTACCTAAAGTATAAATATGTCCGGCTCATATCCATACTAAAGGTCCTACTAAAGAATTTTTTGTTCTGATAGCGACAGGGGAACTTAATGCTCTTATACCAACTTGTTACGCTCCAATTTAATAGAACGTGAATAACACAACTAACAGATAACTTTACCCTTATTTATTTGCATACAACTTCACAATATCACATATCCAAAAAATATCATACGTTTACAAGTTTTTAGTATAGCTAATTATACATGCCAAAACTACACTAACAATATTACAGCAGAAGTAGGGATCCTGCCTGTGGCGTTCAAAGCATACTCTAGATTACAATGACATAACATTTTAAACATTTCGAGCCTTGGAAGCAACATTGGCTCACCCAGATAATATGACACCTAACTGATCACGTAGCTACAGGGCCAACTTTTATATCTTTATCTGGAAAAAAATGTAAAAATATTGTGTAGTGAGTTTGACAACTCAGTGAGGAGATAACACCTCCTATGAACTCTCATATCAACATATGGATGTACTCATATATTAAAATTTATCACATCAGAAATTATAGTTCAGAAGTACATCCATATGAGACCCGCATTTTTAAATATTCTCAGTTCAAATAACATTCATATATCTATAACTATATATGATACAATATGAGCATTAATCAAACATTGATATGCATTAAAAATATTTCTTATAAAAATATAAGGAGAATCCCATATCAGAACCACCTTATCAGAGTTCAATCCCTTCCGTACTTTGTTGGTGTAAGATTTGCCTATACATAGCATCTCAGCCAAGGTTTATCCTACCACCATTCAAGAGGACACGCGAAGGGACTCTAATATGGGCAATTTTCCAAACACAAAGTAAAGGAAGGCAAATCAAATCTCTTATAACCGGCATCTCGCCCAGATATGAGGTATCTCGTTCTCCATCATATAATATATCCCATGTGTTAGTCCTCGTACGAGACTAGCAACACCCCTACTAGCTGAGGTATCAAGGTGCACCAAGGCTAATATCACCTGTTGTTAGCAGATAGTGTTTCTAATAGGATTCCTCCACAAAATTATCATATATACATATTCCATATAATTCAAAATAGAGCTTTAAGTATAATACAGAATCTCAGTCTCAATACAGATCATCTATCATAAATTACCCATTCAGGGTTTATCACATATACATTCCCTTTTTCGAGGCAATCATATAGCTTTATAAATCAATGGCATGTGCATAAATATTCACTTTATCATTTAATGATAAATACATGTGAAATCAAATATACCACGAGTTCAAAAATTTATTTTTAAAACTATACTTTTCTTGAACTATATTCCAAAATGTAAATAATTCAGATAATTTTAATGCATTTCATAAACATTTAAAATAGTAAATATCTTATAAACATAATCAAATACACGTTTAAAGATCAAGAAAAGTATAGGACAAGTCATAAAAATAATCATCTACTCACAAAGTTAGGGTACCACGTTGGACAACTCCAAAATCCACGTTTTCGATCTGAATTTAACAAAATAGACCCTAAAAATTAGTCTGAAAGGTCCAAAAACCTTGAAAATGACTCCGAATTTGCGAAATTTGGCATCCGGGAACTCAGTGAACGCAAGGGACTGGATTCACGCACTACACACAGCACTAGGGAAAGCTATGCGTAAACGTCACTCGCTAAGGGAGAAACGGTGCGTGGGGACGTGTGCAAGTGAGGATGATCTTGAAATTTGAAATCTTAAGGTTTCAGAACTTTCTAAATCGATCTACGGTGTTAGTTTTTGCGTTTGAGAACTACAGATAAGAGTTTCGGAGCTTACCTCTTTAGGTGGTTTTTTTTTCTATTTTTCTTCTAATCTCCGATCAATTTTCCAGAAACCAATAAGATAGATTTGTAGAACTCTTCGTCCTGAGTCCGTTGGCAATGGTGGTGTTGAAATCCGAGATCTGGAAGTGGTAAAATCTTAGAGAGAAGTTTTAGAGTTTCGGGAAAGAAAATTTAGAGGAGAGAGAGAGAAATCCAACTTTTGGCACTTCTTGGGTGGCTAAGGCTCTTAAAATATCCCGGGAGACCTTTCTGCAAAAATTCAATTTTAGAGGGAGGTCCTTGCAAATTTTTCTTATTTACATTTTAATCCCTAAACTTTTAAGAAATTACATTTTGACCTTAAAACGTAAATTCTCATATTTTCTTTGTAATTCTTTAACCCATGTAATAAATAAACATATTTTCAACGGTTCTTATCTTCATTTTTAGAATGCTCTTTTTTATTCAAAACTTTTTTTAATTTAAAATTCTCTTTAATTTTTAAGGCTATTACAAGCGGAATCTAATATTTCATCATAAATTAATGCTAATTTTTTTATTAAAATAATTTAATTTAACTATTTAAAAAATTAATTTGATTATATTTTGTAAAAATTAATTTGTAGGAATTTTTTTTTAAAAGAAATCTATTTTTTTGTTTAAAAAAATTAATTTAATTATTTTATATTAAAATTAATTTAATTATTTTGTTTATCTTATCTTTCTATTCTTTCAATTTATCTATTAATCAAACAATGATATAATATTACATAATTCTTTCCATCGCATACCAAATAAAGTAATAGCATTCTATTCTCTATTCCATTCTCTCTTCTTTTCTTCTTTCCATTCCACTGAAATTTATTTTACCCAATCAAATGGACTCTAAATGTTTGGCTTTAAGTGGTTGATTTCTACAACGTATGCTAGCCAAGTCCCTTTTTTCTCTGCTTCTTATACTGGCATCATGATGCCAAAAAATGTAGCATTGTGACACTGTTGATTCTGGGATTCTAGAACTCAAAACAAGTTGTGTAAGATGTACCGTCATGATATTGTTGATTCTAGAATTTTGTCTTTTAGCTTTCAAGGTTTGGCGTCGCGAAAGTATATCATAGCTCGTGACTTTAAGCTTTCTAAAAAAGTTCTGACTCTCCATTTTTTTATAGTCGGGTTGCCTCCTAATGAACACTTTTCTTTTTGCCAGACTTTTCAATCTCTAAAAACTAGGGTCACCAAGAGGAATAAATGCAACTTGCTCTTTATAAAACTTTGCATTTTCATTGGCATCACTCAAAAATATATAGTGAAGATATTCAAGTATTTTTTTTAATCCTATAAGAGTATAAATTGATGCTTGGTGTAGTTTTTTCTCTATTTTTACTGCTGGTGTTGTTACAAAAATTCTCTTTATAGATCCTCATATTCTCGTGGGTGTCACCTAAGAATGCATAATGAAGATATTAGGTGATTTTTTAAATTGTGGAGGACTATAAATTGATGCTTATAGCTTTTCTCTATTTCTACTGTTGGTGTTACTGCAAAAAATTTATAATTCGACTTGGCTTCACTTTGCTTAACTTTCCCTTAAGCTTTGCCTAGTGATGCTTCATGCTATGATACTCCTAAAGTGAATGCATAGTGAAGATATTATTACTACCTACAGGTAAACCCACTCCACAAGCTTGACGTGAAGTAATGGGCCATTGTTTTCATTTATTAGCATGTGTGTTTTCTTGAAAAACTCCTTCCACGTAGTTCTTAATGACTTTTTCCTCAAAACAAGTGATTATCTCTTCTGTTTTTAGCTCTATTAGCTTTAAGCCACTTTGAAAGGTCATAACATTCACTTGCTCTTTTAAATCTCTTTCAGTATTACTTGATAGATAGCCTTGAGGTTTTTGAGTTATAATGTCAACAAAATAGTCCACAGAAGCATATGTTCTTACCATAAATTGGGCAAAAACATCTTCTAAGAATGCCTTAGGTGGTTAGGGCTAGAAATAAGGCTGAGGAGCAGTAGCTGGTTGCATTACATGTTAAATATTTTTCTATGAAAAATTTGAATGATTGCACAAATTTTAATTATAGGTGTTAAAATATGAATTATTGTGCCTGTTAAAATTTCTAACAAGCTGTGCCTACTCCAAAATGCTAATCTCTCCTATGTAGAATGGCATATGTTATTGATATAACTTGATTAGTGGTCACTACGAGTTAGGCAATAGCATTGTCTAGAGAAATCTTTAGTGGTTGAGGCTAGGGCTAAGGTTAATGCTGGAACTAATTATCTTTTCATGAGCAACTTGGGTGATTATGCCAACCTTGATTATAATTGTTGGATTGAAATATGCTTTGCATACAAGAATTTCCAACAAAATGAATCTGCTATGTTTAATTTAAAGCAAATGGATACCCCGCTTAGCAATCACAATTAGAATAATCTCTATAAACCATGGGCATAACGTAATCTTAAGTTGCCTAATTATTTTTTTGAATTCTCTTTAGCATCGGCTATGTCCTTTTGAGATAACACCTGAAAATTCAAAGTAAGAAACATAGTAAATAAAGAAAAATAAAACTCAAATAAGAGTAGGACTACTTAGCAACAATATTAATAATCAAATCAATCTCTGACAATGGCGTCAAAAACTTGTTTAAAAATAATTTCACTAGTCTAAATGTATATTATCATTTTCAAGTAATAAAATCTCTACGTGAGTATAAAGTATCATTCTCATGAGGAATAATGCTATTAAATACTGTAGTTATGCTAATCCTAATACCTGCTGAATGAATTGAATTAAAAGTTGATTAAGAAGGCTAAAGTAAAAGCAAAAGAAAAAGAAAACTACAATTTAAAGAAAGGAAGAGTAACTCAAAATCATTCAATCAATTAAGACTATAAGGATTACAATTTGACAACAATTAATCTACTTTGAATTATCTATCTTTTTAATCTATAATTTATAATCCTAATTGTTAGTTGAAAAACCCTAAATTATCTATCATTCTTTCCCAATATCTAACAAAAATATTTTTAAATGCTAACCCACTATATCCTTATGTGAATTAAACAACCAAAAATTATTAAATTTTATGGCTTTCAATTAAGAATGCACAAACTATACAAGTATATTCCAATTTCACATGTAATTCATAATTATCCACATAATTAACTAGATAGATAAATCACCTATTGGTATCATTATGATTAATATATCATTTAATTAGTGACCGATTAATTAAAAGCATTAAAAATAGTATAAAAACTCAATTAAAAAATAATAATCTATTGATTAAATTGAAAAGACAATTCAAAAGTTAATAATTAAGCTACATCGCAGCTCTCAAAAGAAAACTAGTTTATAATTGAAAAATAAATCATCCTAATAAAAGTCTTAAACATTAAAAACATAGCAGAAAGAAGAAGAATGGGTTTAGGAGAGAAGATTGAAGCTTCGATCCTCGATTTCAATTGATAGGTTTCCTTCTCCATACCAAGAATGTTTTACCTACCCCCCAAAGTGTGTCCCAATGTTTTTCAAATCAATCCTAACTGCATTAGTTTATAGTCAAGATTCCCCTTGTGTTATTGTGTTTAGCCTTTTAAATTTTGTTTTCAAGTTTTTAGGTTCTAGTTTTATCAAAATTGTTTTTAACTTTTGTCTTAACTTTAACTTGCAATTCTTATCTCTATTTTATTTTTATTTTATGTCTCTATTTTAGTTCTGAATTTATGCCTTTCAATTAATTCCATTTTGGTGAAACAAGTGTAATTACTTTCATTATTTTTTTCTTATTTAAATTCCATTTTTATTTGGAATATTATTTCTTGTTACTATCTTGCAGATTCAATTTTGTGCACTAATCTTTTTAATTATTGTTGAAGTTTAATATTTATTATATCACCCTATTCACCCGGGTGTTGTTTTCAAATGGTATCAAAGGTTTTAATTTTTGTATTTAACAACCTGAGTAAGATCCTAAATGCTTTGGAAATTGCACACTACATACATCTTGAAGGTTCTTATTTCACGGAGGTTCAATCCACTACAAGATTCCCATTCTTCAATGGGAATCACTACACACATTGGAAGGCAAGGATGAATATTTTCATCCAATCCACCGACTATATGACATAGGACATGATTGTTAAAGGATAAAAAATTCCTAAAAAAATAATGAACAATTGTGAAGTAGTCAAGCTCGAAGAGAAATAGAATGAGGTAGACATACAAATAATTCAAACTAATGCTAGAGCCATTAATATTTTGTATTATGTAGTATGACAATATATCTAGGTGTGACACAACAAACGAGATGTGGGATAAGCTTGAAGTCACCTATGAGGGCACTAGGAAGGTGAATGAGACCAAGATAAATATACTTCTACATGAGTATAAGCTATTTATGTGAAGGAGTGAGAGAACATCAAAGAAATGTTCACTAGATTCTAAAAACTTGTTAGTGATATGAAGTAACTTGGAAATGTATATGCAAATAGAGAAAAAAGTAAAGAAATTTCTTCGAAGTTTACCTAAGGTATGGCAATCAAAGGTAGATACTATTGAGAGTGGTGATTTTAAATTCTTCAACTTATGATGAATTACGAGATATATTGATAGCTTATAAAAGAACTTATTTACATAGATTTGAGTATGACAATAAGCAAAGTAAAAATGTAGATCTCAAGTCCTTATCTAGATGTGTTCGAAATGATGATGGAGAGGACAAAATGGAAAAATAATTTTGATAAAGAAGATATGGATTTCTTCACCAACAAAACCACTAACTGTGCAAATAGAAAGTTAAATGGTAGAATGAGACAAAAGAGAGAAGCAAAACAAGTGGAGCAAAGTAAAGTCGTTGCGGTTTGTTATAAATGTGTAGACTCGATCACATTAGGTCCGAGTGGCCATTGCTAATGAAAAAGGGATAAAGAAGCCCAAGAAAAAGAAAGCAACGATGGCATCATGGAGTGATAAGGACAATAACAGTCAACAAGAAGAATATGAGGAGGAAGTTGCAAAAATTTGCTTCATGGCAAGAGAAGAATCATCCAAGGTCATTTTAATTTAAATGAAAATGAGCTTATGAGAAATTGAAGGATACGTTAGATTATCTTGTAAAGTATTTCAAAAACATGATGGTTAAATATTCCTCCTTCAAGAAAACAAAGGTTTCTTTGGAAAAGTTAAAAAATAATTATGATGCTTTATTTAGTGAAAACAACATGTTAAAGAAGGAAATTGAGGAACTAAAATCTACAAGTTCACATGAACTTGAAAAAGAGAAAAAAGCTTTGAAATCACAAGTTTTTACTTTAACAAAAGACTTACAAAAAATTTTTAAAGGGGAAGAAAACTTAACATTCTTCTAGGCCAACAATAATATATATTTGACAAAACTAGACTTCGCTTTGAAAAGAACAAAAATGTGAAATTCTAAAAGAACGTTGGAAAATCTTCAAGTCCAACAAACACCTTTAAGGGTTGTTTTTATTACTATAAAATTAGGCATGAATCATATAAATGCTATTTAAAGAGAAAAAAAATGTTATATCAAAGTATGTATGCGTACCAAAAGACACTCTTGTACCAAAGGTAAAAGGAACTAACCACAAAAGACCCTAGAAAATGTAGTTACCAAAGTATAAATGATTTCTACTTGTAGGTATGCCGAAGGTTCAAATTTCTAGAAGAATTTATTATAACGGACTTTAAAGGCATTTGAAGAATTTGTCATATTAGGTGGTCAAAGCTAAGAGAACTTTTCTTTGGGTTGAAATTGCCCAAAGAAAGATGATGATTGGGAAGAGCTAGATGATCAAGGAAATTTAGTAATATACAAAGCCAATATTGTAGCCCAAGGTTTCATCTATCAAGAAGATACTAAGACACACTCAATCTTTTAAGAAAAGAAATTGGTTAAGTTATCCTTTTGCTTATCATGTTTCACATTCTTACAACCTTTGAAAATGCTATTAATCATGATAAAAATATTTTCTTTGTGAACTTTTTTTTCGTGCATTTCTATTATATTGATGAGTTTTTATGATCTAGAGTTTTTGAATTATGTTTGAAATGTTTGTGTTTTTTAATCAACTAAATTTTTTTTTCTTTCGTTCTACTAAAATTTAATGAGGCTCAAAAAGCACACTTAGGGGAATGCGGTCCACTTTTGTTCTGTTTAAAATATTTCCAAAATTTTGTTTCTTAACTTTGTAGCGCCACGCATAAAAGAGAAGAGTTAAAGAAAAGTAAGAGATTTAGAGGGCTGTCATGTCCATCTCCTCCTTTATTTGTTCTCTTTTTCTTCTTAATATATTCTTTTATTTTATTGTTTCTTTCTTAAAGGAAGTATTTTCCTCTCTTTAAGAGAGTTCTTTACTTCCATTAGGAAAAAAATTTCCTCTTTTTTAAAAAAGGTTTTGAAATTTCAAAATTTTGTATCTCTTCCATTTAGATATACAACTAGCTTAGATCTACAAATTTGCACTCAAATTTGAATAGAAAAATATCAAAACTACAACTCTATGCTCACATAAATAAAAGAAAACTGAAGAAAGTTAACTCTCAAAAAAAATTGGGAGGTGTTGTTGGACATAGAGTTCTATGTCATAAATTTGATGATGACAAATATGTTACAAGTATATATGCTTATTTGATTAGTATGTGTTATGTATGATTAAAATATTTAATATACAATATTCTATATTAATCATGTCTTATACACTAACTATGAAATATACTTGCTTGTAATATATATTCAATAAGTCTTGCAAAGTGTTACATACTTACATATTGGATACATGTTTCTAGGCATTCTATATGCATGAGAAATTTGTTTACATTATAAAACATCATTGGATCATGCATATTATTCTTTGGACTAACTACATGGTTACAAGATTAAATATCTTTGTAGGTTGGTCTAAAGCAAGATGAGTTAGCATTGCAACAAAAAATTTAGAATATCAATATCATGCCTAACTCAAAAAAAGATGCTCCAAAAATTGAAGAGAAAGAATTCAAAATATAGAAGCTTGGTTACATCAACAAAGCATATGAAGAAAATTTTTCAAATCAAGGAACCTCAAGACTTCAAGATGAATTAATTCTTAGATATCCTAAACTTAGATTCATATGTAAAAGAATTTAGAAACTCTTGAACTCTAAAATCTATTTTAGAATATATTTTAAAACTCATATGAATGAAATGATAGTAAGATAAATTTTTACTAAAATTTATTTTTTGATATTTGATTACTCTTTTATCTATATCTCTTAAATTACAAAGATTTTGGACTGAAATTTGTTGTATTGAAAAATAGACTCCAAATTTTTTTTAATGATATATCATTCATTCAAAATGGAATTAAAAAAAATGCAGTAAATAAAAAAAACATGATAGTAAGATATCGATATCTACTAAACTCTTTTTTTTTTACTTTTGATAACTATTTTATTTATATCTTACAAGTTATAAATTCTTTTGAACTTAAAATTATTGCATTGGAAACCAAACTCCTAGATATTTTAAATTTACCCAAAACAGAGTTAGATAGAAAGTGCAATAAATAGACATTACAAGGTAGTAAAATATGATTTTTAAGTAAACTCTATTTTTTACTTTTGGCTACTATAATATCCATATCTTACACAATACAAATGATTTTGGATTACAACATGTTGCATTGAAAACTAGACTCCACAAGTTTTGTATTGATAGGTCATATGTCTAAAATGGATATAAAATGAAAAAAATATGACCACTTAAATTTGAGTATAGTTAGTTATCAATAGAACAGTAGCACTAATCGACTAGTTGTTCAAATTTTAGCTACTAGAATTAAGCCAATTGACTATCCTGATGACAATCGATTACCCAATGCTAAAAATTCAAAAAAGAGTGGTTTCATACTAGTTTACTACCATGGGGTACTAGTGAACTATCACTTTTCCTAACAGCAATAATGTTGTTTCAACGGCTAGTTTTGTGTCCAAGCACCTCCAAATGATTCCTAGCAACTACATTGAAAAAATATTTATAAATACAAGGGTTCATTAAGGTGTTGAGCAAGAAATAACAGCTCTATAACTTATTGAATGATTCTTGAGTTCATTTAATTCTACATTCTTCTTAGTTAGCTCTTCAATTGTATATTCACCTTTTGTGAGTTTATATTGCTTCCGAACATTCTACCACGTCTTTGTTGACTGAGATGTTCAAGGGAGGGGACCCTTGAAGCTTGGGATTGGAAAAATACTTGAATTGAAAGTGAAACCCTTGATATTAACTCTTTAAGAGAGTGTAGTGGCTCACAAATGCCTATTGACAATCTTGTGAATAGAGTGGAAAATCTCAAATGGCAGGTTAAGAACTAAACAAAGACTTTAGTGGTTGAATATGAATATGAATAAATCTTTGAATTTTTCTATCTCTTTCCTTAACTCTTTAAATTTTAAACTATTACATTTTCAGTACTAGTTTTGTAATTGTTTGTATGAGATATAATATTTTACAGTAAGTGCTTTGTTATCCTTATATAAATATGTTTAAATGATGCACTAAGTATTCTATGATACATGAAATTTTTAGATTTTCTAATCTTCCATCATTATATATTTTATCATAGGAGTTTTGAAATTGGTTTTGCAAATTATCCATGTTTTATTAAAATATTTGATTCGCCCCCCCCCCCTCTTAAGTATTGGTTGCCTTATCTAAAAATGTATATCTATTTTCTTAATTTTTTTTTTGTATTAATTTTGCATCTAATATGTTAAGGTTTAATATTTAGTATATTAATATTTATGAGGTGTGTTACTTGTTTGTCTGGTTATAGTACTTATTTATTTATATCTTCAAAAACTGTGGACTAAGATAGTGAAGTTTGTTTCACTGTATTTGTCTTTTGTTGGCTAACCCTAATGCTTAATGTATTCATCCTAATAGTGGTTATCCACTTGTCCCTTCTTTTTCTCAATGTACTAAACCCACTCTCCTAGCAAACCTCCTCAGTTTCCTATTCTTAAAATCTTCCCTTCTTATTACATCAATCATTGCAACTTCTCTCTTATTAACCTTATTTACATTCTATTTTTATTTGAAATATTTTTTCTTGTTACCAACTTAAAGGTTCAGGTTTGTGCACTAACAATACAAGAAAAAAATCTAAGGTAACAACTTTTGTCATCACTAAAAATAAAAAAATTCACCACCTTAGACCTGCGATAAGTTGTCACAAGCTCGTCGCCCATACTTTTATCACAATAACCTAAGGCGATGACTGTTTAAGGCCATCACCAAAAAAGTCTATAGTAGCAACATTATATCATCAGCAAAACAAAAAAGCTCATCACCCAAAATTTCAATATTTGCCAAGATTATTTGTCGTTGAAAATATGACTTCTAGTTGTGACTTTTTGTCATCATTGAAAGTCTTTTCAGTGATGACATTTCGTTGTTGTCATTGAAAGAGTCTTTTGCAATAACGAAAAACTACCACTAAAGATGCCACTTTTTGTGATGACAACTCATTCAATGACAATAAATGCCCCCAATGTAAAGCAAACCTTCACCAAGGACAACTAAATATTTTCACTAAAAAAAGCTCTAGTGATGACAAAAAGTCACCACTAGATAGTAAAACAATATTTTTAAAATTAAAATTTCTTGACAAATGAAAAAATTTGGTAACTAATAATAATTAACCACAGTGCAATCAAAACAAAATCCAAAATTTTCATTCATGAAAATTTAAATATAGTTATAAAATATTTATCCACAGTATATAATTCTTATACACAAGTCAAATTACAAACAAAACCAATGCAAAATATCTATGTTCGGCCAACACGAGCAAAGGCAACATTGATCCTTCTTCAACACGACAACAATGAAATATATCAATTTTTGCTTAAACAATGCTTATATAAACAAAAAAATCTTAATATCTAATTTGAGGAAATAATAAACTTTTCAAGCCAAAGTTTCTTTTTTAACACAATTAAACAAAGTGTTAGAGTTAAGTGTCGAGTTTATTCATAAATTAATACAATGCTCATATGTGTTCTTATAATGTAAATTTGCTTCAGTCACTAAAAGTAGAATCTTTGGATGAAGTCATTGAGCAACTCTTCCTTATCCTTATTGATAGTCTCATCTATGTCATTGTCATCTATAAAATGTGCTTATGTGTTATTTCTTATATGGCACACGCCTTCTTGAGTAACACTTTGAGGTTAAACATTATCCTATTTAACACCACTATAATGTTTGTTTCATTGTTAACTAACACATTATTTTGAACCTCTAATTGTTGATAAGCATCTTCTTCATCCACTTAGAATTCATGGTTGTCATCTACTCTATTACCATCATCTTATGCATACTAAAAAGATCATGAGGACTAATCTTAACGACGACAAACCAATCCAGGTCAACAATGCCATTCACATAGAATACATGTTCTACTTGAGTTGCTAGTAAAAATAGCTCATTTGTAGTCAAAGAAGAGCGAATATTAATACTTGAGAAATCATACCTATCAATTTTATATCCCCTACTCAAATGAGCCACATCTAACTAATGACATTTGAAGAAGTATACTTTCCTTTCTCCCACATAAGGCAACTCATAAATATCCTCCAGTATGCCATAATATTCTTTTTCCAAATTTGAATGATCTCCATTTGCCATAACTCCACCATTTTGAGTTTTTTTTTGTGTGAAATATAAACTCATTAACCATAAAAGTTGAATACCAGTATACCACTTTAGAAGGACTAATTTCTAGGGTCAAACTTCATTTGCAATCCCTTGTGATTGAAACTGTGAAACTTACAAAGACAAGCAACAATTTCTATTAACATTGATAGATTATGTTAAAACCTAAATTATATACTCATTTGGTATATACCTACATGGGTTTCAAACCAATCAAGAAATGCTTTGTAATTCCTTTCATCTACTGATGATATTTGTCTCTCATTCTCCTCATTGTACTTCCTACATGTTCTAAATTATTTCATAATATATAAATTACTTTAACAATGCGTAAATAAGAAAGAATAAGTGTGAACTTACTCTATATAAGGCAAAACTTTGTCACAATTTTGAAGCACACACAAACAAGCTTGATCATGCTCTAAATTAGGTACAAAAATTTATTTGAAAGAACCTCTTACTTGTCCACTAATTTTAAAACTAAATAACATTTGATTGTGACATTATCATCACCATTCTTTAAAGCTCTATTAAACTTAGTTAGGATATTGCTCAAGAATCTTGAGAAAAAGGTAAGGCTTTCTTCAGGTAAATAACCTTTGAGAATTGAACCATCTAAATAGGCCTTGCTACGAACATATGACTTAAGTGTTCGTAAATACCTATATTTGATATATTATATATTAAGGACTCATGGAAGACAGTTTGTTAGAATAGAAATGATTACCTCTCAATAGGGTTCATTCAGTGATATTATACAAGTCCAACAACCTTTGCCTCATTTGCAAAGTGAATTGGCCAGTAAACCATAACATCAAAGAATGCCAAGGGAAATATTGTTTCCATCTTGCATAAAGTGATCCCAATTTACATGTCTAGACAATTTTAATCTTGAAGTGTCGCACTCTTTGAGGATATATTTTTGAAAATTTTGCCCAACTCAATTATGGGTTCACATACCTCCCTAGACAACAAATCACATATTGCAATTGAAAATAATATAGTGATTGTGATACTTTAATCCAATTATTTTCTTCTCATGGACATTGACATATCTTTGAATATTTGAAGAGAAAGCATCAAGAACCCTTAAGTGAGCTAGAAAGTTGCAAACTTTCAACTTATCTTACAAGGACAATGAATGACATGCGGTTGATAGCAAAACATTGCTTCCATTTTCAATTGGGTGCAGTTGTTCCCTAATACACAAATCCACCAAATCATATTGGCTCTTTAATGAATTCTTTGTCATCCCATCTACATTCATCACTGTTGATAGGATGTTATCAAACACATTATTTTTTATATACGTGACATCAAGATTATGTCGTATCAAAATGGATTTCCAATAGGGAGTTCGAAGAAAATACTATTCTAACACGAGTTATGCCCAATATTAGTTTGGTGTTGCTTTTGCTTTTCACCTTTTTCAAATGTCACATTGGAGTGCTTCATCACTGGTTAAAGGGGTAGGCGTAACATTGTTTCTACTTTTTCATCAAATACCCTTTTATTCTAGCACCACTGATGATCAAAGAGTAAAAAACAATGATGGCCTATATAACAATATTTGCTTCTCAAAGAATTTTTTATATGGTCGTGCAAGGTTCCCTTTAGTTGACCATCTTAATAATTTTTTATATGCAGAAAAATCATTGATTCCCCACACGATAGTGGCATGCATTGTAAAATTTGATTATGAGTGTGCACCATATATCTCTACCCCTTTATCCACAATTCTTTTAACTCATAAATCATTGGTTGCAAAAAAATGTTTATGTTATCACCCGAATATTTAGGACCTACAATAAGGAGTGTCATCATGAAGTGCATATTTTTTATGCAATCCCAGGGTGGCAAATTATAAGGTTCAAGTACAACAAGCCAAATTCTATAATTAGTATTCATATTTCCATAAGGTTAGAATGCAAATATTTCTAGGATCAGAAGATAAGTTAGGATGTTGTTCATCAAAAGAATTTTCAAGCAATGGATTCTATTGGATGCCTCAACACACTATCATCAACATCCTTATGCCATCACATTCATTTAGTGAAGTGTCTTGCCATATATAACCTTTACAGTCTACATTTTTAATGCAAAATATCACAATTCTTTATGTACTATTTTATTGCCTTTGTGTCAACTGGATTTCCATATGGACGTTGATAAAAGGAAAAACTGTATGTTTAATTACTATATTTCATCTCTTATTTCATAGTTAACTTGTGATTATTTCTCTATTTTGATTCTATTTTGTTTTGTTTTCTCTTGATACTTTTTGGCTTTGTTTTCTTTTTATAGGTGAGTAAAAGAGCCCAAAAATCAAAGGAGAACGCTCATTTAAAGACTTATCTGGACTTAAAACATGCTGATGAAGATGCAAGGAAGAAACATGGAATAAATAGACAAGAACAAACCATGGCAACCTCCAACATGGTCAAGTCGTGTCTGAGACACCCAGAACACGGTCAGGAACGAGGAGAAACAAGGAAGAACCATTCAGACGTATTTTGGATACTTTAGGGTTAGATTTAGAGTAGAATTATAGTTTTCTTTATGTTCTTAAACTAGAGTTTATATTGACTCAAGCATTGTATCTCTAATTCATTTACTTTCTGCAATCAAGTTTTATCTTTCTATCTCTATATCTACTTCTACTCCTTTCTCTTTGAATTGTATTGAACATTATGGTTTACTTAATGGAATTGATTTTGCTTTCTCTTTCAATCATGTGTGAGTAGATTCTGATCTAGAATTTCAGTAAACTCACTTATGGTATAATGATACTAAATTGAATTGAATTTTGATACACTAATTGTAATTATTTGTGGTTAATTAAGATTAACTATTATGTACATGTATACAAGTTGATAGAATGCTTAATAACCGTTTTATCACATCTTAGGTTATTAACTGATAAACTAAAAGGTAAAAGTTAAAGCCGAAACTTAATAGTTAATTAAGAGTATCTTAATCACGGAAGTAGTTTAAGGTCCTCTAAGAGTTGAATCAATTAATAGGTACAAGAACTCCAATGAATTGAATCACATGGTTAGCACAAAACTTAATAGACTTAGGTTAAACTAAAAACCACAAGAGTAGACAATTAGATTAACATAGGAACAGTTAGTAACGCTTGAAAGAAGTTATTAATTAATTAAGGTTAAACCATCTTCAATTACTCAAATAATTGTAATTAAAGGTATATCTTGATTGTTGAATATCATAAGTACGGTAATCCCTAACCCTAAACTTTTGATAATTGATTACCTAGTTTAATTAATTGTGACTTCACTCTTATTGAATTTATATTGATTTAAATAACTTACTTCATAGAATACTAGTAATTGGTCATTGGTCTTTGTGGAATACGACTCATACTCGCCAGATTAGCTACAGCTACGTCATGCTCTTGCGATTATTAGATAAACACAAACACACACAAGTTTTTGACATCGTTGTCAGAGACCAATTGTATTAATATTAATTATTCTATGAAATAACTAGACTAAATCATTTTTATTTTTATTTTTCTACATATTTTATCTTACTAATTTTTGTCTCTTTTCTTCTTTTGTAGGTGTGCTGTTATTTTATGCAAAGAGATCGCGAATATATTGCTGAGTTTGACCTAAAAATTGAATACACCTTACGAAGACAAAAAAGAAGAAAGCAGCAAGATTTTGCACCACCTACCATGGCGGATTGTTATAACCATTCATTAAAAGACTTCACCACATTGGATAATCATGGCCTGAATCCTAGTATTGTTAGATAATGTTGTAGAGACCAATAACTTTGAGTTGAAGTCTTCTCTTCTTCAGATAGTTCAACAAAATTAGTTTGAAGGATCCCCTACTGAAAACAAAAATCTCCATTTATTAGTCTTTCTTGAATACTATGATACATTGAAACTAAATGGAGTATCTACTAGAGGCCCAAGCATGATTACACGCACAAAACTATTCAATGAATAAGGCTATAGAGGACTTAGCCTTTAAGGTGGATTTGTTTGCTACGCATATTAAGATGTTAAAAACTCAAATAGCATAACAAGCTAGCCCATTAAATAAGAACTTTAGAAAGTTCCCTAGCCAACTTGAAAACCTTAGAGAGCATTGTAATGCTATTATCTTGAGGAGTAGTTAGTAGTTGACTGAGCCAGAAGAAAGTAGGGAGGAGAAGAAAGCACAACCCCGGGTTGATTCAGAAAATACAAAGGAAGAAGGGCAGAAAGGGGAGAAAAAGGAAGATGAAAAACCCAAGTATGTGGCTCCTGAGCCATACATGCCACCAATTCATTTTTCCTAAAGATTGACAAAGGTTAGATTAGAGAAACAATATAAGAGATTCTGGGATGTGTTGAACAAGCTGCACATTAACATCTATTTCCTAGAAGTCATATCTTAAATGCTTTTTTATGCAAAAATTTTGAAGCAGATCCTTTTAAGTAAGAGGAATATTGAGGAACATGCTATTGTGGCATTAATAGAGGAGTGCAATGCACTTGTCTAGAAAAAACTGCCATTAAAGTTCAAGGATCTCAAAAGCTTCTCTATTCCCTATTCTATTAGAGACATGAACATTGATAGAGTCCTATGTGACCTTGGAGCAAGTGTGAGCCTAATGTCTCTTTCTGTTTAAACAAATTTCCAATTGGGTGATTTGAAACCCACCACCATTTCTATTCAGTTGGCGGATCGATCCATCAAGTATCCAATAGATATATTAGAGGATGTTCCTCTAAAAGTAGATAAGTTTCTCATACCCACTAATTTTGTGATTTTAGATATAGAGGAAGATAATAGAATCTCCATTATTCTTCGAAGATTTTTATTAGTGACAACTAGTGCTAAAATTATTGTAAAAGATCAAAAGTTTTCTTTGAATATAAGAGATGAGAGAATTGAGTTTAACTTAGAAAATAAAGCAAAATTCTCATCTCTAAATGAATCTTGTTGTATGATTGGCTTACCTGAACTAAATATAAGTAATAATGTTATGAATCTTTGTTCTACAAACCCACATGAGCTATGCCTTGTAGAAAGTCCTTCTTCTTATGCTAAACAAGTTGGAACTACTACATATACAAGGGTAGAAAAGCAAGCAATTGAAAAAGAAATCAAAGCTCTAAAGGTAGAACCCAAACCACCTTCTTCCAACTTAAAGCATGGAGAAAAAGAGATTTGGAATCAAGCAACTAGACCCTTTTAGGCAATTAGGCGATATCTAAAGCAATGATAAGGGTCAATGGATAAAGAAGAGAGCCATCCAAACTCTCTTAAAGTCTCTTTGAGCGACAAGCATGCTCAAAGAGTCAAGCTAATGACGTTAAACAAGCGCTTTGTAAGAGGCAACCTACATTTTAATTTTTGAGTTTCTTTTTGTTTAGTTTTCTTATTTATGGTTTTGTTTTCGTCTTTAATTTTAATTAATCTCTTAGGTTAGAGAATTAATAAGTGTTTCCCTATGATTTTTATGTCAATTTTCATGTTCCCAAGGTTGAAAAAAAAGATGATATTCAAAGGAAATTTAAGAGGATCAAAATGAGTGGAACAAAAGAGATTTTGAATCAAGCAGCTGGACCCTTTTAGGCAGTTAGGCGATATATAAAGCACTACGATAAGGGTCAATGGATAAAGAAGAGAGCCATCCAAACTCTCTTAAAGTCTCCTTGAGCGGAAAACATACTTAAAAAGTTAAGCTAATGACTTTAAACAAGCACTTTGTGAAAAGCAACCCACATTTTAGTTTTTGAGTTTCTTTTTGTTTAGTTTCTTTATTTATAATTTTGTTTTTGTCTTTAATTTTAATTAATCTCTTAGGTTAAAGAATTAATAAGTGTTTCCATATGATTTTTAAGTCAATTTTCATGTTCCCAAGGTTGGAAAAAAGGATGATATTCAAAAAAAATTAAGAGAATCAAAATGAGTGAAAAAATTCACAGTGTCTCGTGTCTCATACCACGCCCGTGCTTTAAGCACGAGCCAAATGGGAGAATTAGACAAACCTGCAGCCAACACGGTCGTGCCCCAATCACCAAGAAAATCTGAGCTACCCACAGCTAACACAGGCAAGCCGTGTCGTAGGACATGGGCATACCCTTGCCCCAGATAGGAACCAACGTCCAGCACACCCTTCTCGTGCTGCTAAGCCCGGACCGTGTCACGCTCCCAAGTTAGTTCTTTTCCCGTGCTCACCTTCTCTCTCCCCCTCATTCTACCATTCATTCCCGTCAACCCATGCCCTAATATCCCTCATTCCTGTTTTCATCCTCGACTTCCTCTCCCCATTCCCATACTCATCTCCGTTTTTAGAGTTACCAACACGAAATAGAGTTATCAAAACAAAACAAAATATTTGTTAAAAAAATTTCATTTCAATTAAAATTATTACGTTACAAAATGTTTCGATAGAAATACTCTTGTTTCGGTGAAAATATTTTTATTTCGGTGAAAATATTTTTATTTCGAGTTGTTTCAATGAAAATAATCTTATTTCAAGTTGTTTCGATAGAAATACTTTTGTTTTGAATTGTTTCGATGGAAAAATATCTAACCAATTTAAAAAATGAAAAACTTAACAATTTGAAAGTAAATAAAAATAGCATCACATCACATCCAACACCAAGTTATTTTCTCCCACAAGTCACAACATCTTTGTCAACTTCCTACTCTCTTCCCTCATTTTCATGACATTGCTTTCTTTCATTATTCTTCATTTTAAAGAAGGAATTACAAAAATGATAAAAAGAGAGATTGAGAGACAAAAAAAGAAGAAAGTACCTGAGAGAGATACTTAAAGATGAAAATAGAATCATTGTCGACAGAGAAAAACTTAAAAATATAAGCCATGAAAGAGTTAAAAAGATGGAGAGATGAAAGAAAAAAAAATGTTGTTAAATACTGCTAAGATTAAAGTCGAAATCTCCACTGTAGTAGCATGTTTACTTACTATTCAATTATATACAGTAATTTGAATTAATTTTAATATAATTTTATATATTTATATCAACAATATTATGTTAAAAAATTTTAAAATTGAAAAAAATTATTATTTGAAATTATTTGAAACGTTTTTTAAAAAATCTTTTGTTTCCACAAAATTTTTGAAAAGTTTCAAAATGTTTTCATTTCTGAAATCACCGAAATGGTACCCTGAAATAAAATTTAATACCTTAGTCGACAGCAGCAAAATTGATTTAGAATCTAGTCTACATATGAAACTAATTGTTATAAAAAATGCCAACTATTAGTTGCATTTCCGAGGACATAATAATTTTCGCCTTCCTAGCTCCGATCAAACAACAGTTAGTAATGAAACTAACTGGATATATCCCGTAGAAGAGGGCAATGACACTGATATTTCTAACTCAAATAAGGATGACCTACCCTATGAGCCCCTACAAGCCCTACCACCCTTAAAAACTTTTTAGTATGAGTACCTAACTGTCTATATCTAAGTGAGATGAAACATAAAATGCACTCACTATATATACATATGCATGTGTATATACCTAAGTGAGATGGAACAAAAAATGCACTCACTATATATACGCATGCATATGTATACATATATGGGGAATGTAAAACCCAAAAAAATTTCACTCTTGAGTACATTTTCAAGACACCAAAAAAGTCTAAGTATGAGTACCTAACTGCTTATACCTAAAGGAGATGGAACATAAAATACACTCACTATATATATATATATATATATATATATATATATAACAAAAAGTGTGAAGCAAAAGCATTTAAGCGAGAAAAAGAGTGACAAAGTTGAAATAGGGATAAGGCACAAAAGAGAGATCTAAAGGATGAGATAATTTACCTAAATGTTTAAAAATCAATTTAGTACATACAATCAATGGTATCAATAGAAGTAGATGTATAATAAGAGAATTTGGGATTAGTTTTAGAAGAATAAGGACTATTTGATAAATGTCTACTCATATATTTGTTATGTTATCATCATATTGATTGAATGAAGAGTCACATGTGTTGCATTTTTCTGTCATTCAGAATTTGAATGCATCTTCCCCCTTCTTGCTAACATGTTATATTATTTGCTTGAGGACAAGCAAATGTTTAAGCATAATGGAGTTAATAAAAACGAAAACGGCGTGTTTAATTGCTATACTTCATCTCTTATTTCACAATTAACTTGTGATTATTTTTTTGTTTTGATTCTATTTTGTTTTACTTGCTCTAGATATTGGTTGGTTTTGTTTTTTTTGGGTGAGCAAAAGAGCCCAAGAATCAAGGGAGAATGCTCATTTGAAGAATTATCTGAACTTGAAACAAGTTAAGGAGGGTGTAAGGAAGAAACACAGAAGAAATAAGCAAGAACAGACTATAGTAGCCTCCAACACAGTCAAGCCGTGTTTGGTACACCTAGAACACAGTCAGGCCATGTTTTGTGCAAGACTTAAAGCAAATTTCCAAAATCCAACCCGAAGTACGGCCATTCTGTGTCCTGAGAGACAATCATGCTGCGAGTCTGTACAGTCCGTGCTTTTAAGTGTTTTAAGCAATCAAGATGAATAATTTTCTTTATGTTTTTAAACTAGAATTTATAATGATTCAAGTATTATGTCTCTAATTCACCTACTTTCTACAATTAGGTTTTATCTTTCTATCTCTATTTCTACTCCTTTCTCTTTGAATTATATTGAACATTATAATTTACTTAATAGAATTGATTTTGCTTTCTATTTCAATCATGTGTGAGTAGATTCTGATATAGGGTTTCGGTAAACCAACTTGTGGTATAATAATACTGAATTGAATTGAATTGTGAAACCTTAATTGTAATTATCTGTGGTTAATTATGATTAATTATTATACACATGTATACGAGTTGATAGAATGCTTAATCACCGTTTTATCACATCTTAAGTTATTAACTGATAAATTGAAAGGCAAAAGTTAAAATTAGAACTTAATAGTTAATTAAAGGTATCTTAATCATTAAAGTAGTTTAAGGTTCCCTAAGAATTAAATTAATTGGTAAGTACGAGAACTCCAATAAATTGAATCAATTAGTTAGCACAGAACTTAATGGACTTAGGTTAAACTAAAAACCATGAAAGTAGACAATTGGATTAACTTAGGTACAGTTAGTAATGCCTAAAAAATATTATTAATGAATTAAGATTAAATCATCCCCGATTACTTAGATAATTACAATTAGAGGTATACTTGATTGTTGAATATCATAAGTGCAGTAATCCCTAACCCTAGACTTTTGATAATTGATTACCTAATTTAATTAATTGTGACTTCACTCTTATCGAATTCTATTGATTTATATAGCTTATTTCGTAGAATACTAGTAATTAGTCATTGGTCTATGTGAGATACGATCCGTACTCGCCGGACTATCTACAACTACGTCGTACGCTTACAATTATTAGATAAACACACATAACAATGTCTTACACTTGCGACATGATTGTACATCGGCATGCTCTTTTCAATATAGAATACAAGCATTCTTCTAGGCATATATTTTTGTATAATCCAAACCTAATTCTCGAACAACCTTGGCTTCATAGAAAGATTTAGGTACAAAGGCCTAGCTAGAAAGTGCTTCTTTGAATAAGTTCAATAACATATCCATAGAAGTGTCACTCTCAAATGTTTAAAGCACTTCAAACGAAGTAGCCTAACCACAAAAGACAACTTCAACATTGGGCAACTTGGATAAAATTCTATATAAGCATCTTTCAACAATTTGTATAAGTTTTTTGCATTCAAATTTGGCTCCTCACTGTATCCTTGATCATCAATTGACTTCTTTATGCTATAGTAAACCCACACACATCATGTAACATCCCAAGAATGTCATCCTCCTCGACATTATCATTGTCTTCTACTTCATTGTTAGCCTCATCATCTAGAAATGGTTGTGCCCTAAATGGTTCTCCATGGAAATCCCAATTCACATAATTTTCCAAAATTCCCTTCTTAAGCAAATGCAATCTTAGTTCCTATCTCATCTTGAATACGGTGTTCCTACACCCTTTGCAAAGGCCCCAAATTCTATAATTCACCCCTAGCTAACTACATGTTCACCCAAGAAAAGAATCTATAACCCTTATGTACCTTGAATTAGCTCTATTCCCCATTTCTATCCAACTCTTATACATGAATATTTTCTAAAATTAGAAAAGAACCCACATAATATACTCCATTACAAATTACAGGTACATCCTTGATTTAATTTGAAGATGCTACTATCAAAGTTAAGCAAAACAGCACCTTAAGCACTCCAAAGTACCTAAATAAATCAAGACATATAGCATGCACCATTTATTATAGAACAATACTATATGCATTTTTTGGCACCAAAAACTAGATATAGAAATTCAAGTAGAACCAATTATACTTAAGTATTATCAAACCTCTTAGTGTTAACAATTGAAACTTTGTGTAATGTGTTAATGTGTCATTAGTCTTTATTGATCAAGTCTAAATTGACTTAGTGACCTAAGTTGAAGATAGTGGATTCATCATTTTGACTTATATTGACTCAATCTAAAGAATATATTAAATTTTAGTCAAAATTTGTTTTTATTATAATTAACCAAATTCTACATGTGAACTCTAGTAAGATTAATAATGAATTGGCATTCAAATTTTCAAGGAAGAAGAAGGGCTTAATGGTAATTTAGCCTTTGGTTTTCTTTTATTGGTGGGTTGGGACTCTATCATGTTATTCATCTAAAGTGGGAGGCATGGAATTTTGATTCTTTGTGACGACGACAAGAAGGAGGTAAGGGTGAAGTAGCTTGCATCTTGTGGTTTTGTGGAGACACAAAAAAAAAATTAGGATTTTGGGTTTTTCAAGTTTGGGGTTAAAGATTTTGTGGTTTGGGGCTTTGAGATTTGGTAGTTGCGAGTTTTTGGATTTTTGAATTTTAGGGTTTGAAGCTTTAGGGTTTAGGGTATTGAAATTTGGAATTTGGAGTTTGGAGTTTTGAATTTAAGTTTTGGCGTTTAGAGTGAGTTTTGAGACTTGAGAGTTTAAGATTTTGGGGTTTAAGAAAATATTTATTTAAGAGAAAAAAATCATATGAACTCATACTAACTTTAACTTTGCAGTTAACATGATAATATGGCACACGAAAACTAAGTTATCGCTCATGTATTAACTCCATATAAGTTTGCAACCAAGAAAAAAAACAATAATTAAATCCTAAAACATTAGCACAAGTGTAAGTATGCAACTGAAAAAAGGGTAGCAGCATCGTTGCTGACAAAGGTACTGTTGCTGCATCCTTGTTGCAAGGATAACAGCACCTTGCTCTCTCTCTCTCTCTCTCTCTCTCTCTCTCTCTCACTTTTGATGCAGGAGTGCATCTGCCAACAACACGCTGGTCAATCATATGCTACAGAAAGCTAATAATTTCTTTAATCTTGCCAACAGAATATTGCTAATAATTTCATCCATTGCCAGCAGCACCCTTGTTAATCATTTGCAACATACTCATATTCACCCTTAATGCTGCTAATAATTTCCTCAGAATATGGCTTTTAATTTTTTTTATAAACATAAAGAAAAGATGCTAATGGGCTGAGTTGAAGAGTCTTTTGTTTAATAGAAAGCTAACCAAGTTGGCATTTGGTGCTGCAGGGTAGTCCTACTATCAGTTAATTTCTTATCATTGCTTAATCCCAAGGAAGAGTTACACATACATAAAGTAGTTAGATGTGTATATGTGGGATAAATATACACATACATACATACATACATACATATATATATATATATATATATATATATAAAGGTCTATTTGGTATTTTGATTTTGGCAGTACCAACAATTAAGCATATGCAACTTATAAGGAAGGGTAGTCTTTGGAAAAGGCTCCCCTATCCACGAAGGACAACTTTATGCTACCCAAGACCTTTGTACATACATACATACCTAAAGGTCTGTTTGGTATTCTGATTTTGGAAGTACTAACAATTAAGCATATGCAACTTAAGAGGAAGGGTAGTATTTGGAAAAGGCTCCCCATCCACAGAGGACAACTTTAGTTTAACCAGGACCTTTGTATACTAGTATCTTTCAGGCCTATCTTTGGAGCTTATGCATTTGGTATTCTGATTTTGGCAATACCAAATATTAAGCATATGCAACTTATAAGGAAGGGTAGTCTTTGGAAAAGGCTCCCCATCCACAGAGGACAACTTTAGGCTACCCAATACCTTGGTATACTATTATCTTTTGTAGACAAAACAGAGGTAAAACTCTTATGCTTTATTTCGGAATACAAAGGGAGATAAATAAGAAAGGGATCCCAATACAAGAGGGAAGATATCTTGAGATATCTTTCCTTAACAGAATAACAACAAATCAACATAAATAAATCCCCTATATCCCGATAATACAAAAGGAAATAAAAATAAATAAAAGATATGAGATAATGATGAAATAATGCCACAAAATCAAGGATACGATCATCACAAATTATGCACATAATCTGTGACCCCCCTCAAGTTTGACTTCCAAGATTAAACAAGCCCAACTTGTTTTCTAGATGTTCAAAAAATCTTCTAGGCAAGGCCTTTGTCAAGATGTCTATAGTCTGTTCCCTGTTAAAGTGTAGGTAATACAAAGAGTCCCTTCTTCAACCTTCTCTTTAATAAAATGTTTATCTACCTCAACATGTTTTGTCCTATCATGATGGACAGGGTTATGAGTGATACTAATGACAGCTTTATTATCACAGTAAAGTTTGATAGGTAAACTTAATTCCATCTCAAACTCCTTACGTAATAATTTCAGCCACAATATTTCACATGTTCCATGAGCTATAGCCCTTAACTCTGCTTCAACACTGCTTTTAGCCACTACAGACTGTTTTTTACTTCTACAAGTAACCAGGTTATCCCAAACATAGGTACAATACCCCGAAATATATCTCTTATCTTCAGCTGATCTTGCCTAATCAGTATCTATAAATCCTTCAATATTCTTGGACTGATTTCTTCCAAAGAACAATCCTTTTGCTTGGGGATCCTTTCAGATATTTCAAAATCCGAAGAACTGCCTCCACATGTTTTTCACAAGGAGAGTGCATAAATTAACTCACTACACTCACAGCCAATGCAATATCAGGTCTAGTGTAAGAGAAATAAATAAGCTTCCCTACTAGGTGTTAATATCTTCATGTGTCAATATGTGTTCCTCCCTTGTTACTACTTAATTAAATAGTATAATCCATAGGTGTATCAATCGGTTTATAGCCAAACATCTCAGTTTCCTTCAATAAATCTAGTATATACTTCCTTTGAGTAACAGAGATTCTCTTCTTATTTTTAGCAACTTCCATTCCTAGAAAATACCGTAGAGAGTCAAGATCTTTTATTTCAAATTCAGATGCCAATTTAGCTTTAAGTCTGGAAATTTCAATAACATCATCCCCAGTGAGAATTATATCATCTACATATACAATGAGAATTGTTCTCTTACCATTTTTATGTCTGTAAAACAGAGTATGATCAGTGTGCGCCTAATTATATCCTTAATTTAGAATTGCTTTTGTGAATCTTCCAAACCAAACTCTTGGAGATTGTTTTAGCCCATAAAGAACTTTTTTTAACTTGCAGACTATCCCATTTTTTTGGTTTTGATCAAATTTAAGTGGGAGGTCCATGTAAACTTCCTCTTCAAGGTCACTATTGAGGAAAGCATTCTTGACATCAAGTTGTTAAAATTTCCAATCAAGGTTGGCAGCAATGAATAAGAGAACCCTTACTGTATTTAATTTGACAACTGGAGCAAAAGTCTCATTGTAATCAATCCTATAGTCTTAAGTGTATCCCTTAACAACTAACCTTGCCTTATGTCTTTCTATAGCTCCATTAGATCTATATTTAATAGTGAAAACTCATTTGCATTCAACAGGCATTTTATCTTGTGGTTTTTGAACAAGGGTTTATGTCTAATTTTTTTTCCAATGCTTGTATTTCTAAAACAGCATTTTTCTAGCATGGATCATTTAAGGCTTCTTGAATGTCCTGCAAGATTTTTTTCTTCAGCCAGATTAGCAACCAAAGCTCAAAGATTAGTATAGAAATGATCATATGAAACATAATTTAAAATGGGATGTTGAGTGCAAGACCTAGGCTTTTTCCTTAGTGTAATAGGCCAGTTTAGATCACTTACCTCAGGAGATGAAGTCTCAGAATCATGAGGATGACATGTTGTAGGTACAACAGCTTCCTCTACTACTTTAGGATTTCTTCTTCTAGTGTAAACAAGCAAATTAGGTTTGTCTATTTCAGTTCCCAGTTCTGGTTGTTTTTCAGGTTCAGTTTCTGGTTGTTCTTCAGTTTCGAGTTCAGGCAAGGGCTATGCAGCAATTTTAGGTAAGGATTTTAGTTCAAGTAAGTGTTCCAGTTCTGTTCTAGGGTTTTTTGTGGTTTTGGGTGATGATATTTCATATATTCTCTCGTAGTTAGGTTCTAGAGTTTCAGCTATTGGTCTTGGATTTGTTTCTGGAAAAATCTCCCATTGAGCTTCTTGGTTAATCCCTCCCTGAAGCAAAGTTTTCTGGTAATAAACCTATTTTTCAAAAAAGGTTACATCCATAGAAACAAAATATTTGTGTTTTTTTGGGGAATAACATTTGTAGCCTTTTTGGATAGTAGAATATCCAAAAATTATACAGGTGATGGCCCGAGACTCTAACTTATTATAATTATACATATGCACAAACACTTTATAACCAAAAACTTTGAGAGGCATAAAGTTTATGAGTCTAGTTTCTGGGTAAAATTGTAGGAGAGTTTGGACAGGGGTTTTATAGTTTAAAACACGTATTGGCAATCTGTTTATGAGATGACAAGCAGTTAAAATAGCATCTCCCAAAAAAAAAAATTGGAACATTGTTGGCAATCATGATAAAACGGGCTACTTCAAGGAGATGTTTATTTTTTCTTTCAACCACCCCATTTTGTTAAGGGGTATCCACACAAGAACTTTGATGGATAATTCCATAATTTTAGAGGTAAGTTCTAAGTATAGAGTTAAAGTATTCCCTACTATTGTCAGTGAAAAGAATTTGAATTTTTGTATTATATTGATTTTGGATCATGGAGTGGAAGTATTTAAAGGTTTTCTCTACCTCACTTTTTTCTTTTAAAAGGTAAATCCAAGTAATCCGTGTGTGATCATCAATAAATGTAATGAACCATTTTTTTTCAGTAGAATTAGATATTCGTGAGGGTCCCCATATATCACTATGAATTAAAGTGAATGGTTTAATTGGTTTGTATGGTTGTGATAGAAAGTTGGATCTATGATGTTTAGCAAACTGACAAGTATCACATTGAAATTCATCTTTATTTCTAAAAAGATCAGGAAACAAATGCTTCAAATAAGAGAAACTAAGATGACCTAACCTAAAATGTCATAACATAATTTGTTGCTCTCTTGAAGAAAATAAGTCACATCCAATAGCTAAAGCTTGTGCTTCTTCCCCAAAGTAATAGAGTACCCTAAATTCCTTAACATTGTCAATCCTCATGCCCGAGTTCATATCCTGAAATATGCAAGAATTATGTGAGAATTGGGCAACACAGTTCAAGTCTTTAGTAATCTTGCTTACTGATAACAAGTTATAAGAGAGTTTAGGGACATGAAGAGCATCATTAAGCACAATTCTAGGCCCAATACAGATAATGCCAATTCCAGCCACTATTGCAAAATATCCTTCTGCTATTTTTACTTTTAAATTTGCAGGACTAGGTTTATAGAAAACAAATAAGTTAGCAGATCCTATCATATGATCTGTTGCCCCAGAACCAATGATCCATGATTCCAATAGTCCAGAGTTACAATTAAGGGCAGTTATAAAGTTATCTTTTTGAGCAAGGAGGGAGGAACCTAAGGATAAGGATGGAGATTGGTCTTGACCCAAAGAAACATTCATACTGGCAAGCTGTGAATTCAGAATATGCCGCAATTGTTCCATCTGTTCTCTGCTCAATGAAAGATTAGACTCACCTAGTTTTGAAGATAAGTCAACAGAGGCTTGAAAACTCTTTCCATCTCTTTTACCATTCTTCCAGTTATTCGATTTTCCATGCAACTTCCAGCATCTCTCCCTTGTATGGTTAGATTTCTAGTAGTGATCACACCACTGATCTCTTCTAGGATTCCTGAAATTATCTGTCCGGGTTACAAAGACAGTCTTTGTGGTTGTTTTTATTATTCCTAACATCACTCTTCTGCGTATCTCCTCTCTGCGTACTTTTGCAAAAAAAGTCTCTATATTTGGCAGAGGTTTCTGACCCAAGAGATGCCCTCGGATCTCATCAAGTTCCTTGTTCAAACCTAAAAGGAAATCATAAATCATTTCCTTGTTAATTAATTTTTGATAATTTTCTAAACAATTCACACACAACCAGTGACCATTGTTAAAGAGGTCAACTTCCTACCACAGTTTAAACAAAGTATTGAAGTAAGTTGGGACATCCAATTCTGATTGGGTGAGATTTTTGGCTCGGTTTCTTAGTTCAAACAACTGAGAGAAATTTTCCAAATCAGAGTATTGTCTCTTCGCAGCATCCCACATATCCTTGATGGTTTTGTAGCACATGAAACTTTTGCTGATTCTCTCTTCCATCGAGTTGATCAGCAACGACATAACCATGAAGTTTTGCGCATCCCAGGTGACGAACGGGGGGTGAGATTCTGGCGGTTTCACTGCGGACCCACTCAAGTACCCATATCGTCACTTTCCACATATGACCATCTCCACAGATCACGACCAGGAGAGATAATTTTTCCCAATTAGTTTGTGAGAGGTGATTTGTAACGAAGAGTTGTCAGAGTATGTCTGGGTCGCAACCACATTCGGGGACGACTACGAGGAAGGAGTGCCTTCTGAGTCGTCACACCCTTTGGTGCCGGTCATGGCTGTTACCCAGGGAAATATCACCTGAGGTCTACCCGCCATGGAGGTTTAAAATGGAGGCTCTGATACCATGTAGACAAAACAGAGGTAAAACTCTTATTCTTTATTTCGAAATATAAAGGGAGATAAATAGGAAAGGGATGATTGCAGAGCAATCACCAGAATTCTCGATACAAGAGGGAAGATATCTTGAGATATCTTTCATTAACAGAATAACAGCAAATCAGCATAAATAAATTCCCTATATCCCGATAATACAAAAGGAAATAAAAAGAAATAAAAGATATGAGATAATGATGAAATAATACCACAAAATCAAGGATAGGATAATAACAAATTATGCACATAATCGATGACATCTTTCAAGCCTATCTTTTGAGCTTATGCAGCTACAAACACAGTAAGCCCACATCCCCCATATACATATTTTTTTTTTAAATATTACCCTTTTCAAGTTTCACCCACTGTGTTCTTGTCTCTCATAATTTCACACACCCTTGAATGGTGATTTTGCATTAACATTGCATCTCAAGTCTCAACAAAGGAACCTAGAGATGTTGGTATGAATATAATTAAATCAAAATACATACAGAAGGAGTGGCCTTGGCAATGGATAAAATTAAAAAGATTTGGAGATGTTAATTTTAGTAATGCGTCTTTGAACTGCATATATTATGGCTTGTCATCTCAAAGTTGGCTTTAGGGTTATGGTGCCTATTGGTTTTGATTGGGTGGGGGTTTTCATGTAAAAGCTATTAGTAAGGAGGTGTTTGGCACATCTGGTATCTAAAAATCAAGAGCCTGAATCTGTAGCATCATATGAAAAGTATGCAAAGCTGGTCCCAAACTCGAATAAAAGAGGAGGGTTGTGTTAGACATGCGACAGCCAACGTAAAACTTTTTTATAACTACATAAATATATATAAACGAAGCAATAGTGTTAAAACTAGGTCGTTGCCCAGAAGGAACGCGTTGTATAACTCAAGTTTAGTGTCAAAAGAGCAAAATCCGCTGCATCGACGCCCGGATGCAATGAAAAATAAACAAGGGTTCCCACACTTTAATAAACGGGTGTGAACAAAGAAGTTAGTTCATAAGGGTATGATTCATTTTGGAACTTGTAATCTAGACACACTTACAAGAAAATTAATGAAAATAGTTGATACTATGATTAGGAGAAGGATCAATATCATGTGTCTACAAGAAACTAAATAGGTAAGAGAAAAGATAAAGGAATTAAATTCTTTAAATTTTAAGCTTTGGTAGACCGACAAGACAAAAACTAGCAATGGTGTAAGTATAATAGTTGATAAGGAGTGAAAGAACAATGTGATAGATGTGAAAAGATTATGAGATAGAATTATAACTAAAAAACTTTTAATTAAGCAGGACACTTTTAATGTGTTTAGTGTATATGCACCCCAAGTTAGATTAGAGAAGCATTACAAGAGAACTTTCTGAGAGGATCTAGAAGGTTTGATTCAAGAAATATTTTTGAGAGAAAACATTTTCTTAGGAGGGGATCTGAATGGACATATAGGGAGAAAATCAAAAGGATACAGGGTATACATGAAGGTTTTATTAAATTAAGTAAGGGTGTACATAGGTTCGGTTCGGTTTTGGGGCTCAATCAAACCGAACTAAACCAAAAAAAAATTGCAAAAAGTGGACCTAATCGGTTCGGTTTGGTTTCATTAAACTGAATCAAACCGAACCGCTAAATAGCGATTCGGTTTGGTTCGGTTTTTCAGTTTTTTTTTTGGCCAATTTTTTTTTATTTTTTTAACCTATTTGAATTTTTTTGAGCCCATTTTTTTAAATTTTTGTATCAATTTCAAATTTTTGTTTGGGCTCAAATAGAGATGACTAAGTCTAAAAAAAAATATGTAAAATATTTTTAAAATATAATAAAAATTAAATTTAATTATATAAAATTAATATATTTAAAGTAAATCGGTCCGGTTCAGTTTGGTTCGGTTGGGACTCGGTCCCAAACGAAAACCGAACCGAACTGGTTAGTTTTTCAAAAAAAGAACTGAACTAAACCGATTTTAATCGGTTTGATTCGGTTTTTAATCGGTTCGGTTCGGTTTTTTCAATCCGGTTCGGTTTTTGTTCACACCTAAAATTAAGAGAAGCAAATGAAAAGGGTAAAACTATCTTGAATTTTTTTTAACCTATAATTTTACTATAGCAAACACTTGATTTAAGAAGCCAATAGAACATCTTATCACATACAAGAGTGGAGGAGCAAACCCTCAAATAGATTTTTTTCTTGGTAAGAAAATCAGATAGAAAGTTTTATACAAATTGCAAAGTCATACCTGGAGATAGTTTGGCTACCCAACATAGAATTTTAGTTTTGGACGTATGAGTTAAGAGAAGAGTAAAAAAAAAAGAGTAAAAACAAATTTTCAGAATTAGGTAGTGGTCTTTGAAGAATGAACAACAAAGGAGATTTAAAAGAAAAGTGGAGGAAGAGAGACTTTAAGAGGTATAAGTTGGTTCACTAAGTTGTTTAATGTGATAATAAAATCTAAAAAAATACCAGATGAATGGAGAAGAAGTACTTTAATTCCTATATACAAAAATAAGGGGGCATACAGAACTACTTTAGCTATTGGGAGATTAAACTCATGAGCCACACTATGAAGTTATGGGAGAAGATCATTGACCAATGATTAAGACAAGAAACTTAAGTCACAGAGAACTAATTTAGTTTTTTGCTAAGAAAGTCAACTATGGAAATAATTTATTTACTGTAGAGATTGATAGAAAGATATCAAAGAAGACAGAAAGATTTGTATATATTTTTATTGATCAAGCATATAACAAAGTGCTAAAAGAGGTTTTATGAAAGGATTTAAAGAAGAAAGGAATACGTATTACGTATATTCGAACAATCAAAAACATGTACGATATGATCACGACTTGCGTGAGAACACAAAATGAAGACACAAAGAATTGTTTCACAACTATTGAACTACATCAAGGGTCTTCTTTGAGTCTGTATCTTTTTAACTTGATTTTAGACGCAATTACTGAACATATACGAAATTTGGGACCTCAATATATATTTTTGCATATGATATAGTTGTAATTGGTGTATTGAAAGAGAAAATAAATATGAAGTTAAAGTCATGAAGACAAATTTTAGAAACACATAATTTTCGTGTAAGTACAAATAAAACAGAATATATAGAATGTATTTTTAATAAAAGACGAACAAATACGAATTTAGATGTAAAACTTAGAGACTATATATTAAAATAAGTTACAAATTTTAAATATCTTTAATCTATTATACAAAATAACAGCGAAGTAAAGGATGGCATAAACCATAAGATTCAAGTAAGATAGATGAAATGGAAGAAAGTTTCGAGTGTCATTTGTGATAAAAAAAATACTGCTCAAAGTTAAAGAAAAATTTTACCGTACATCTATAAGACCTGCTATATTGTATGGTATTTAACGTTGGGCGGTTAAAAGACAACATGAAGATAAACTCAATGTTGTAAAAATGAGAATGTTGTACTGAATGTGGGACACATCAGAAGATATATGATTAAAAATGAGTGCATTAGGGATAAAATTAAGATAACACCTATTGTGGAAAAGATGATGAAATCTCGTTTAAGGTAATTTGCTTACATGTGGAGAAGACCTGCAGAAGTTCTAATGAGAAAAGTAGGTCAGATGGAGAATAATCCGATAGTTAGAAGTAGAGATAAGCCAAACAAAATAATAGGTGAAATTATTAAAAATAATTTAATAGTTAATAATCTATCTATTGATCTCATTCATAATAAACATAATGATACCGTTTGATTTACGTAACTAATCCCATCCAGTGAAAAAAAAATTTATTGTTGTTGTTGTATATGAAAAATAAGCAAACATAATTATAATTTCAACAGTAAAAACATGAAAAGAAGTTAGAAGAGCATTAAGCATGCTCATGCTCAACCATTGCATTCCCCTTCCTCTTTAATTCTATACTTTAGTATTATCCATTTAGGGAGTGGTGGCCTTAAAGCTGAAGCTTAACTTTGCAGTTCAAATTCAAAGAAAAAGAACACACGTTCATAAAATTGCGCCGCCTCGGTAAAACCATTGGGAACAAGTCAGCTCGCGCACTTACTTTAAAATGAATTCAGACACAGATTTTCAACACTATTTTAGACACAGACTTAAAAAAAAAAAGCGCAACTCAGAACCTACAAGCTTTCAGGCAAGATTATAACCTCAACAATCACAAAACCCTGAATCAAAATTACAAAATTTCATTCTCTATTTCTTCTCAAAAATACCAATTGTAACATCTAAAGCAGAATGCAGCAACCATAAAATCCAAATACGACTTAACAAATACCAAAAATCGCAGAAAAAAATGCAGAAACCTTGTAGATTCGGAATACAAGAAATTGAGTAGGCCAGGACCTATAAAGAGAAAAAAAAAAAAAAGATCTGAATTCTCCATAACCAGAAAGCACAAGCTCATGAATTTCAGTGTACATTTAACCTCTTCACCAGCAACACAAATTGAAGGAATCAAAGGGGGAAGAAGAGAAAGTTACCTGAACAAGTCCCAAACACAAATGACGAAGTGAGCCGACGACTAAGGGAAGGGGAGATGGCGGTGCAGCTAGCGTATGGTGGTAATTGCAAGAGAGACGGTGTCATTAAGGGTGGCAGGAGGAAACGACGTCATTTCCTCTATTTTTTGTTTTTTTGTTTTTAAATAAAATACACTTTCTTTTCTATTTCTTTTATATTTAAAAAATATATATATACATTTCTTAAAAATAAAATATATATTACAATTTAATCTATAGTTTATTTTTTGACGAAAGACTAAAATACTCACGTTACATTAAATATATATATATATATATATATATATATATATATATATATATATATATATATATATATATATATATATATATATATATATATATATATATATAATTATTATTATTATTATTATTATTATTATATATATATATATATATGTATATATATGTATATATATGTATGTATGTATGTATGTATGTATAAATATAAATTTTTTATTTTAAATACATTTTTTATGTAAATAAAAAAAATTATTAAAAAAAATAAGATATAAATTAAGTTATAACATATATTTTTAAAAAAAAAAAATGTTTGTTTATATTTAAAAAAAATTATATATTTCACTTTTTATTAATTAAATATATTTTGGTGACCACCTTTGTACGTCATAACCTAATCACTCTACAATGACAAGTTATAAAAGGTTGTCGCTGTAGAGTTTCCAAGGGGACAATTAATTAATTGTCGAAAATGGAGAAAAATTAAATTAAAATATAATTATAATTTGTAAAGTCAAATAAAACATTTTAGTGATGATATTACATTGAGATCGTCAAAAATTACCTTCAGTAAAATTCATGTGTTATCATTAAAAGTTTTATCTTTAGTGACTATTTTTATATCATTATTGAAAATTAATTTCAATGACAATTTTAAAATTACGCCTGAATTTATTTTTAATGGCTAATTTTATATTTTCAACTAAAAATTATCACTAAAAATTTAATTTTTGGTAGTATAATTTTTTTAATTATTGTTGAAGCTTAATATTTAATATATCACCCTATTTATACCCCCCCCCCCCCTGTAGATTTTTCTTTTTTACATAGGCTGGCAATCAATGCCCTTGAACATAGTCCCACGCTTGAGAGGTTTATTTATTATAAATTCTAATATCCCTATTTATACCACCCCCCCCCCTGTAGATTTTTTTTTTTTACATAGGCTGGCAATCAATGCCCTTGAACATAGTCCCACGCTTGAGAGGTTTATTTATTATAAATTCTAATATCCCTATTTATACCCCCGTCCCCTGTAGATTTTTTTTTTACATAGGCTGGCAATCAATGCCCTTGAACATAGTCCCACGCTTGAGAGGTTTATTTATCATAAATTCTAATATATATATATATATATATATATATATATATATATATATATATATATATATATATATATATATTAAATTGTGATGATAAAAAAATATCTTAACTTTGTGGAATGGATCAATAGTCAAAGACTTATAATTAATAAATAATGGATAAAATTTTGTCAACAAAATCTGTCAAGAAAAAGAGTACAAATATATATGAGGAAACAAAATCCAAACATATTGTTTGGTTACTCCTGCCTAATATGTTTTCAAGCAGTTGTCACGTTCATGCCGCTTGACAAAATAGCTCAACTGCCATAATTAAAGACCGCCGCTTGATCAGTTCAGAGGGGAGTAATTGACCTAGCAATATATTACTCCCTTAACTAAATGAGAATTAAAGGTAGGACAGTTAGACATTTGTTATTGGTATACATTATAATCATTAAATGATCTTAAAAAGCTATTCACTGTGGTCTATTGATAAAAGGCTTCGGCAACTTCGAGGAAGTCTTCTTCTACACTACTAAAAAAAAGATGTGGATCATGTATCTATCAATTTTCCTCTTTAACAATTTTTATAAAATATAAATTATATTTTAAAAAATTTTAATTATTATGTTAAATATAAAATATTATAATATTCTACTCGTGTGTTTATACTCCATATAGATGCTTCAAAAATGTAAGATTAATAGATTTTGAGAGAATTAAGTAGGCGCCAACGACGAAATTATTCGCATATGCGGTTTGAACCTGTCAAAATGCTATCGCGATTAGATTTTTTTTAATATAATATTCTTCAGTTTGACAGGCTGAGAATAAAGTTTGGGGTAGCTTATATTATCATTGAAATCTTACTTGGCAAAAGAATTGATAAAATTACTTCTATAGTACTTATAAATCTTGACTTAATTATGATTACATGTACCCTTCTCTGAGAACTAGGCTTTGGATAATGTGTATAGAAATTGTGGATTAGGGGGTAGTTAGTCAGGACTAGTGTAAAAAAATATAGCTAATATAAGGATATAGACTAAAATTATATACAAATTTTTTAAAATAAGATAAAAATATTTTTTAAATTAATATTTTTATTATATTATTTTTTTAAAATTAATATATATATATATATATAGATATATAATTTTTTTGTTAAAAGTAAGAATAAAATTATTCTTTAATTAATATTTTTATTATAATATATATTATTACTTAATTTTAATATCTTGAATACTTAAGAGAAAAATAAATAAATAAATTATTTTCTTTAGTTTTTTTTAAATTTTAATCAAATTTTAAATTAATAAAATTAATATTTTGATAGTTTAAACTATTTTATAATTATTTTAAAAAAATAATTAATATTAAAAAATATTGAATTAAAAAATTTTATAGGAGAATTATTTTATTTTATTATTTATTTTACTTTCATAAAAAAATTTAGATATTTAAATTAAATCGTAATATATTTTTTTATTTTTTAAAAAAATTGTGTATATATTTTTTATAATAAAAAATATGATAGTATAATAAATATATTAATAAAAAAATTATTTTTAATTATAAAAAAATCAACAAGTACATTAATTAAGAGAAAAAAAATTACTTTTAGATTTTCAACATCATTCGGTAAGTTCTCAATTTTCACTCATTTTCCTTTGCCAATTAATTAAGCACTTTAAAGTTATTTTTTGGTTGTGCCGTCCCAAAAAAGAAAGAAGAGAATTGACTATACAATAGGACTCCATCATGGATTTGACTGTCTGTAATAACCTATGTGTGAAAATCAATTCTGTTTTTTTTTAATCAATAATTACTGCTTACATTTTATAGTTTGTTACCTGTTTTTGTTTTATGTTTTGATGATTAATCTAAAATTATATATAATAATAAATAATTTTAAATTTAGTAATTGAAAATTTTATGTAATATTAGAAATTCAAACTCATAAATAAATATTTGTAGACAATAATTATCTCAATACCTTAAATAAAATTAATTATATATCTAAAAAGTATGTAAGTATATGAGTTAAAAAAAAATTCAAAACTCTGTATAAAATGAATTGAGAATTACTTTATTTAACAATTTGAAGTTTTTATGTATTAGATCAAATTGGTTTTGACGTTATCTCAAATATGTAGTCAGCCTAAAATTTAAATAGGTAGGAGAAATAAGTTTAAATTTAATAGTTGAAAAGTATTATAATATTAGAAATTTAAACTTATAAATAAATATTTGTGAAAAAAAAATTGTTTCAATACTTTAAATCAAAATTAATCATATACTTAAAAAGTGTAATTATATGAGTCAAAACAAAAACAAAAATAAATCTCTGTATAAAATGAATCGATAATTACTTTATCTAACAATTTGAAGTTTTCATGTATTAGATCAAACAGGTTCTGATTATCTTAAATATTTAGTCAGTCTAAAATTTAAATAGGCAGGGGAAAGCCAAAACATGACTTTTTGCTTATTTGTTAAGACCACAATTGATAATGCATCAGTATCTAGGGATGGAATTCACCAAAATGAAAACATCTGAAGGTGGAAATTTATGGTACCTACTACATGAATAAAGATAACTAGCAAGAAAAGGAAAAGAAAATAGACGGAAATAAGTATCTATCATTGATGGTATCGTACGACTCATGCCCCTAATTAGATATAATTATTTTGGACCTTGACGAAAGCATTACTGGTACTACACATTCCGCCAGTGGATCTTTTGTTGCGTTTTGAGTGGATATTTTGATGTGTTTTGAGTATAGTACTGTGTATTATTTTTAAAAGTCAAAACATAAGTACTGTAATATATTTAAAAAAAATTAAAACATATATTTTGATATATTTTAAATAAAACACGGTGCTGTACTCAAAATACAATAAAAAATTCAGACTCACACATTCCCAAGTTAGACAAGGTACATATTGAGAGTCATACCAAATAGAGAAAATAATACAGATTCAAATTTTGAGAAATCTAAAAATTCAAACATAAAATTTTTTGGATAGAAGTGCAGCGCTTCACACATGCAGAGCACCCTTCTTTTTATTAGACATAAACAACAGTGCACATACACCCATCCAAAACTTGAGAAATCTGAAAATGTAAACAAGCTGAAAAATGGACATAAAAGCAGTGCCCTTCATAGCAGCGCACCAGCACATATTCTGTCCACTTTTCTTCATCTAAAACAGTACATGCATGCTCTATTTTTTTTACTGAAAACCGAAAAACAGACATGCAAAAAAACAACCTTCTGTTCTTGTTCAAAACAACATACAAAGAAGACTTTAGAAAGTTCTGAAATATAGCTACCAACAAAGGATATTTTGGAGGGTAAAATGATAAAAATACATACATAATTTTTTGGATAGCTATTGGAAGTGGGACAAAAATATTAATTAGCAACATCTATATGCTCCAAAATTCAAAGGCACTCCTATTATATTGATTAAATCCTCCAGTTGGAATTTAATCGAACAAATCACCACTTTATCATCACGCGGCGTTCGCATTATTGGAGTTTAGTAAAAAATTTGAAGTAACAAAAGTTTCAAAATGTTGCTTTTTCACAATACTGGTCTCGAATTTATTTTATTGATCTCATCTTTAAAATAAGTAAATCATCTTTCTTTTTAAAATCTACACTCAACCTAGTCTAATTTTAATTTATATAGAATTTTTTTTTCTATTTACAAAATTATTAATAAAATTTTTATTTTATGTATTTTTTCTCTTAAAAAATAGAAATAATTTAATTTAATGTAATACAAATTATCATAAAGTTAAATTAATGCTTCTAAAAACTTAAAATAAGAATAGTTAATTTAATTTTTTAAATATTTAATTATATGTGAGTATAGAGTTTATGAATTCAAAAGAAAACATTTATTTCAATTTGAAATTAAACAAGTATAAATATAATTTTTTAAAAATTTTAAAGTAAATTAATGCAATTTACTCTTATAATAATGATCATAAGTACCTATAGTAAGACAACACCAAGTGGCCAAAAGAGGAAGAAGCGAAGAAGAAGAAACAGTATAACTAAACTTACTTTGGAAGCTTGATTCTCAACCTTCTAACTGTCAGTCTTAATTGTCTTTGTCCTCCATGGTCCATCATTGACACAATACATTTAATAACTGCCTATAATAATGCATTTTAACTTAACACGATAGCTTTTCTTTCATCGGTCAAATAATTCAACCAGTATCACACTCACAGGAAGCTGTACATGATGAGAATAAAGTAGTCATTGGCGTGACAATAATTAAAGCTCAACTACATAGACCGAATCCTGTGTGGCTTATAATAGCCCTACCTTATTATCAAATCTAGTGTTCTCTGCATATTCTTGCACACCCATCCTCATCTTTACAGCGAATAACATGAAGATCTTTACCCTCTTGATCATCTCCTTCGCATTTAGTTTCCTTGAGAAAGTTGCTTCAAATCCTAATCCTCCTCCTTATGAGGCAATTTTCAACTTTGGTGACTCTCTAAGCGACACTGGCAATTTCCTAGCTTCAGGGGCTCTTGCATTCCCAGTTATCGGAAAGCTTCCTTACGGTGAAACCTTCTTCGGACATGCAACCGGACGTTGCTCTGATGGACGGTTAGTGATAGATTTCTTAGGTATGTAACTCGTCTTCATTTTCTTTACGCCAAAATGTACATACTTCTTTTAATTGTGCATAAAGTTTTATTTTCGTACTCTAATTTTTATCTATTTTAATTTCATCACCGGAATATCTTACATTGCATCCTATATGTTTAGAATATATTAATTTCGTTAGATATTTTCACCTTATCATGTCCTTGGAAAACATAGAAATGGATTATAATTTCAAAAATAAATTGGAACAATAGAAAATTAGTGATGAAAGTGAAACTTTGGGGACAAAAAGGTATATTTAGACATTTTCTTTTATAACCTATTGATAATCACTTAATAACCATTAAGATGTAGATGATAGGTAGGTTCTATGAATCTCTTACATCAAGAAACGGAGAGAAGATAAACTCGCTTATGATGAATTTTTATTGTAGCTGAGGCACATGGGTTGCCATTTTTGCCACCATATCTGAAACTAACCAGAGGCCAAAACATCCATCATGGGGTGAATTTTGCTGTCTCCGGAGCCACAGCACTTGATGCAGAATTCTTCTACCAAAAAGGAATTGGAAAAGTCCTGTGGACAAAAGATTCATTGAGTGTTCAGCTTGGATGGTTCAAGAATCTCAAACCTTCCCTTTGCACCACAAGACAAGGTAACATCGACTAGCTAATATTTTACACTGGTACAGTATACTCGAACATTATTTCCATACAAAGTTCATTTTTTCGGTCCCCGTCTATATGTGACAGATTGTGACAGCTACTTCAAAAGATCACTCTTTCTCGTGGGAGAGATTGGTGGAAATGACTATAACTATGCAGCCTTTGTTGGTGGAAATATTACTCAACTTCTGGCTAACGTTCCTCTAGTCGTTGAAGAAATAACTAGGGTCACCGGTGTACGTTAAATATCCAACAAAGTGCATTAATTAAAATCAGCTTCAATTAAAAAATGTAGGTTATCAAAACTTGCAAAATTCACTCATTTTTTCTTTTTTATTTGCTAGGAATTGATAGCTGAAGGAGCAGTGGAGCTGATGGTGCCAGGGAACTTGCCAATTGGGTGCTCTTCTGTGTACCTCACTTTGTTTAGAAGCAAGAACAAACAGGACTATGATCAAAATGGGTGTTTGAAAAGTTTCAATGCTTTCGCCCAGTACCATAACAAGCAGCTCAACTTCGCTTTAGAGACACTAAGGAATAAGAATCCTCATGCCAGGATAATCTATGCCGACTACTATGGTGCAGCCATACGCTTCTTTCATGCCCCGCGACACTTCGGTAATTAGTTCTAGTGTTCTTCTTGTTCTCAAGGAACTAACTCTCTTTCTCCCCTTCCCTGAATTCTCTCCTATCATATGACAAGGTACAAATTGATTTCATAGCTCAACAACAACGACAAACAAAATTTTTTCTTCATTGGACAGAATTGACTATATGAATCAAATATCGCCGTAATAGCCAAATTGATTTCATGGCTCATTTGAACAAATTAAGGTTTTAAATTGCGGTTTTGCAACAGTTGAATGTTTTTTTCTCAGGTTCAACTCTAATGCAGCTGTAACTATAATTTAGAACCATAAACCAAACTAACTCCTTGAGTTATGTTCGGATTGAAGAGAATGAAGGGGGAAAAAAAGGGGAAATTGAATGTTTTTCAGCCTTTGCCCCTGGTTAAGAGTATTTTAGAAGAGCCAAGAGATAATAAAGAATTATTTACCAATTCTTTAAAGTCTTGTAAATTCCTTCAATTTGAGAGGTTTCACAAATAAATGATTAATATTACATTATTCTTTTTTTTTAGTTTGGAAATTTCTTATCAATAACTAAATTATTATAATCAGTAATTAATTTTAATGAAAGATAAAATTTACAAATATATCATAATTAACTATTTGTATTGAATCTTCTCTTAATTATTAACTGGTTAACTTCAATAAAAAGTAAGGAAATTATCATTTAACATCTGCTCCTCTCTCATTTCTTTATCTCTGGATTGATTATTTTGCTTTTTTCTTTTAACTCTGAAACATATCCTAAAAGTTAGATAGCTTCACTTATCTATATTGATTTGTTTTCATTTATGTCGGTTATATTATAAAAAAAAAAATCAATATCTCCACAAGGCTGTATTTGATAGGTTTCATTTATTATAATTCCTAAATGAATATATATTAATGATTTAGGGTTCACTAGTGGGACTCTAAGAGCTTGTTGTGGAGGAGGTGGACCATTCAATTTCAATAATTCAGCAAGATGTGGTCACACTGGCTCAAAGGCATGCACAAGCCCTTCCACATATGCAAACTGGGATGGAATTCACTTGACAGAAGCAGCTTATCGACACATCGCTAAAGGTCTGATTGAAGGTCATTTCTCAAAGCCTCCCCTCCGATCCTCCCCCTTCAAGATAGCCTAGAATTGATGAAATAAATCATTCAATGAGCAAGATATGGAGAATTTCTCAATGACTTCAAAATAAGATTATATTTTGAAGTTTCTTGAAAACATTCTTTTTAATTGCTATTGTAGTGAGAATTGTATGAGAATCAGCTCCAGATCTTTCTGGTGTGAACCTCAATTAATGCATAATGAATATTTACTGCCTTCTTGCCACATTATATCTCTCTCTTGCAATGGTATCCTCACATACTAGAATGTTCACTCTGGTGAACAGTACTTCCAATTTTTTCTTCTTCTTATCATTGGTAATTTGATTCAGCGAATTAATGAGAACAATAAACAAAACTCAAATTCTAATGAAATTGATTAATTGATTAAAAGTGTTAAACTACATAAATGTTACAAGATAAAATATCTTTTGGTTTCTTTTACAAAAATACCCCAATCAGAGATATTTTATTGTAAAACTTGATCTGATGGAGGAGAGGTCTGAGGGCTATGAGAAAACGTTATCGAAAGAGGAACTTGATCTTTTGGCCCATAGTAACAAAAAGGTCAAGGTAGATGGAAGCATGGAGGCTGCAGTGGATGCAGTTATGGAGGAACAGATTGAGAAAGACGTTATGCTATTAGATTCTGAAACATAGACTGACGCTGGAGTGGGAGCGAATGATGAAGTTTTTGTGGAAAGATACGTGAGATGGCAAAATTATCATCACGAGGGAAGCCCTTATGGAGATGGACATATTAGATCTAGCCTCAAAGATTTTTTCCAGAAACAGGGGAGGTTCCTATAAAGATAAACTAATTGGAACAAATGGGGTGCATGATGGCTTCACTACTGAAGAAGAAGCTGACCTTCAGGAAATAAGGGGAGATGAGAATGAATGCCAGGATGAGGAGACGAATGAATTCTGCAAGTAACAAATGAAGAATGTGAGGAACTCATAAAGTCGGAGGAATTGTTGTGATAATCAAACGGCTCGGAAAAACAATGAATGCTAGGTTTCTAAATGCCCGAATTCAAAAGATGTAGCAGAGGTTTGGAGGGGTTGAACTCATTGATTTAGGGAACCATTATCATGCAGCCCACTTCTTGGATATCAGAGATTACCACTTTGATTTACATGAATGACCCTGGATAATTGTAGAACACCAATTACTAGTGCAAAGATGGAGGCATTCTTTTGATCTGTCTAATGAAGGATTTAAGAAAGTGCCGCTACGGATTAAAGTTCCTGGACTTCCTATAGAATACTACACAAAACATATGCTCGGGAGACTAGGAAATTTACTTGGTAAAACTCTTTTATGTGGACAATCACATGCTGCAAGAGAAAGATGGTGCTATGTTTGTTGAAAGAGGAAATTTTGCATGGATAAACATCAAAGTGGACCTCTGCAAAAAGTTGATTTCCAAATTCAAACTGCACAAAAAAAAGTGTATAAGATTGAGTATGAAGGCCTGAGATTGGTGTGTTTTCAATGCGGAAGATTCGGACATCACAAGGAACAGTGCCCGACAACAACTACTGGAGAATAGCCCACTGCGCCAGGGGAACAGAAACTCACGAAATGAACCGAAATCCCGGAGTTGAGGTAGGAGAAGAGGCCTTTGAGCCATGGATGATGGTTTAGATGTAACATTTTTGCATTCAAAATTCAAAACCCATAAGCCATTATATAGGTGGTAACTCTTCGTTCATTGTTCTTGACGGTGGAACAACTGTATATAGGTTTTGGTCACTAAACTTGTCCCTTTTTGCTGCCATCCAAATTATATGTATGTTGGTTCTTATATTTATCTGCGGCTACAATGTACATGCTAGTCTGCACCTGCGAGGACTTTAACCCGCGTTTGCAATGTTGCATTTTACCATTAAGCTGCCGGTGCTCCTTTCTTTGTAAAATTTCAGAATGTCATATTAAGTGTCATTATTAGTCATCAGACAACCAATTGATATTTCTACAGTATTTTGTTGTCATAATTTATAATTATTGAATTATTTTATGTTTATGTAGGTATATTATTCTGTTAATTTTTGTATATGCAATTTAGGTTAAATGCTCATGTGATGTATGAATAAAAATGTTTTAATCTTTTATACTATTAATAATGAGTTTATTTTGTGCATAACAATTAAATTAAGTGCATAATATTATGGTCTAATTATACAATTTTATTTTATTTATGAGAATTTTATTTATATATGTTAATATTCATTAAGTTTTGATATGGTTAGAATGTATGTAATCTATAATTATTCTCATAAAATTTAATTTTATGCATAAAAATTTTAAAATGTCTAGTGATCCTTATAATTTTAATTAATTAGGGATTAGCCACATCATCATTAAGTAATCAAAATTATATATTAAGTTTTGTTTAGATCATATAAAGAATTAGACATAAAATTGTGATTAATTATACTTAATATAATAAATTTTATCTCATAGGAAATTTTATTATATTTATATAGGTAATTAAGACAAATATAAGATTATTTTTATAATTTACCCACAGAAATTATGAATTGGCACATAATCTGATAGTTTTATTATAAAATAAAATATTTGATAGAAAATCAAATTATTTTTATAGTAAACTTATAAAATATGAAATTAAGTACATAATTTGATAATTCTATCATAAAGTACAGATAGATTTACTTGAATTAAAATTTTAGATCATAAGCAATTTTTATGTCACTAGATTCATTTATGCATATTTGCATTGGTAATACATATAATCTAGACTAATAGGCCTCAAATTTTGACATAAACCTTTGAATTTTATATAGTTTCTTAATTTGTTAATTTATCTGAAATTTGATGTGATATTCCCGAATTTAGAGGAGATAACTATAAAGTATGAAAATAGAGGATTATCTTTCATCTAGGGTAGATGGACATAAATTATGTTATTAGAAAGGACGAGCCATTTGTTATATCTGACAAAAGCACTTCGGTTGAAAATTGCGCTATATGAGCAAATGAAGTAATCCAATTGGCTCAACTTGATGTTCATTAAAACAAAAATTACTACTAGTATATGTGGTTTTGTCGACTATCATGAAAATGTCCAAAATTTGCTAAAAACCATTGGCGAACAATTCGTCACTTTTGAGAAGACTTTAATAAGAACTCTGATTATGAAACTCTCTTCTCTCTGACTCACCAATGTAAAAGATGTACACAAGTACATAATGCAAATGCATGATATTTTAACTCAATTTAAGAAACTTGGGGTTAATATGTCGGAGCTTTTCTTGGTGCATTACATTCTAAATGTCCTTCCAAATGAGTATAGGTCTTTTAAGATTTCTTATAACACACATAAAGAAAAATGGTCAATTAATGAATTAATGACCATGTGTGTTTAGGAAGAAGAAAGGCTACCGATGGAGTTGGATGAGAGTGCATTGTTGACAACTGCTCGCATGAAGAACAAAGCTAAAAAATCTAAAAAGTCTGAAGCTAATCAAATTGGGAAAGGTAAAATACTACTTCAAGTTAATATTAAGAAAGAAACAAATTATTTCTTCTATAAAAAGAAGGAACACATAAAAAAGGAATGCACCAAATTTTAAAAATGGCTTAAGAAGGAAGGTAATTCAATATCGTTTGTTTGTTATGAATCTAATATTGCTAATGTTAATATTAACACTTGGTGGATTAATTCTAGATCAACAATCCATATTACAAACTCTTTTATAGGGTATGCAAAACCTAAGGAAGAAAGTGGAAAGTGAATAAAGTATCTTATCAGACAACAAGATAGGCTCACATATGGAGGCTATAGGAACTTGCACTTAAACTTTAAGCTATGGCTTTGTTTTAAGATTAAAAATGACATCTTATTTACTAAGTTTCTCACAAAATTTGATTTTTGTTTCCAAATTTTTATCATTTAGATATTCCTTTAATTTTAAATACATATCATTCAATTTATTACATATTCTGATTGTGTTGGAAATGACATTTTGTCAAATGATCTTTATCTTCTTAATTTACAAAATCATGCAACTTATTTGTTGGATGTCTTCAAAGTCTTTAAGGTTAAAGTTGAGAATCAATGTGAAAAACAAATAAAGATCATGAAATCAAATAGAGGTGAAGAATATTATGGTAGATACACTGAAAATAGATGAACACCTAGTTGTTTTGCTAAGTTTTTTGAAGAGCATGGGTTTGTTTCCCAATACACTATGCCTGATTCTCTAAACCAAAACAGTGTTGTAGGAAGAAGAAACTAAACATGATTAGACATGATGCAAAGTATGCTTAACAACTTCAATCTTCTTAGATCTTTGTGGATTAGAGCACTAAAGATGACTGTATATATATTAAACTAAGTTTCAACCAAGGTTGTCCAAAAGACGCCCTTTGAATTATGAAAATGTTGAAAACTAAATTTGCAACATATACGCATTTTGGGATGCCCATATGAGGTAATGATATATAACCTATAGGAGAAGAAATTGAACATGAGGACCATCAGTGTGTATTTCATTGGATATGCCGAAAGGTTCAAATGTTACAGGTTTTATTGTTCATCTCACACTATTAAGATAATGGAATCAAGAAATGTTAAATTTCTTAAGAATGAATTGATCAGTAGGAGTGACCAATTTAGGGACTTAGTGTCTAACATGATCATATCACCCCTCAAGTACACAAAAGTATTGAACAACTAATCATTGAATTTCCACAAGTTGATCAATTAAATCAAGATGTTCAGGTATTATTTGTAGCTCTTAAACATGTGGAATCACAAGCTTTTCAAGGAGATAAGGTTACAACATTAAGAAAATATACTAGAGAAAAAAGATTAATAATTCATAGTAATTATATAATGTATTTACAAAAGTCTGACTACAACATAGAAATTTAAAATGATCATGAAACCTTTTTACAAGCCATGAGTTATAAAAAGTCAAATTTATGGTATGATGTCATAAAAGATTAGGTAAATTCCATGAAAAGCAATGAAGTTTGAAAACTTGTAGAGTTGCCTAATGGAACAAATGCCATTGGTTGTAAATAGGTCTTTAAGACTGAAAAGAAATCATTAGGCAACATTGAGAGATATAAAGTGAGACTCATTGTTAAGGGATTTACTCAAAAAAAAAAAAAAAGAAATCAATTATATGAACTTTTTTTCTCCTATATCGGAGAAAGATTATTTTTACATTATTTTTGCATTAGTTGCTCATTTTGACATTAAGTTGTAACAAATGGATGTGAAAAAAAATTTCCTTAATGATAATATGAAGGATGAAGTTTATATAAAACAACTTGAAAGTTTCTCCTCTAGTGATGGTAATAAGTACTTGGTTTGTAAAATTAAGAAATCTATATACAGCTTAAAACAAGACTCCTAGTAGTGGTATTTTAAATTTCATGGAGTAATTTTTTCATTCAGATTTGTTGAAAATCTCATGAATCAACGTATATACTAGAAGGTCAGTGGAAATAAAATTAATTTTCCTATTTTATATGTGGATGATATTTACTTGCAACCAATAGTAAGGGTTTGCTGCTTGAGATGAAATAATTTTTCTCTAAAATTTTTGACATGAAGAATGTATGTGAGGCATCTTATGTTATTGGCATTGAGATCTCAAGAGATAGACTTCGAAATGTTCTAAGTTTGTCACAAGAAACCTATATCAATAAAGTTTTAAAAAGATTTCAGATGAAGAATTGTTTACCAAGTGTAGCTCTTATTATGGAGGATGATAGGTTTAATTTGAATTAATGTCCAAATAACAAAAATCTATGAAAAACATCACATGTGCTTCTATCGTCAAAAGCCTTATGTATTTTCATATTTGCACTATACCTGATATTGCATTTGTTGTGAGGATATCAAATTAACCCAAGTATAAACCACTGAAGAGCTGAAAAGAAAATAATGAGGTATCTTCAAAAACTCAAAGACTACATGTTTATGTATAGACATATAATTTAAATGTGATCGACTATTCAAATTCAAACTTTGCTGGCTGTGTTGATTCTTGTAAATCAACATTAAGGTACATTTTCATGATAGTCAGTGAAGCTATTTCTTAGAAAAGTGTTAAACAATTCTTGATCGCTACTTCTACGATGGAAGCCAGTTTTGTCTTTTGTTTTGAGGCTACTTCATATGGTGGCTTAAAAAGTTAATTTATGGGTTTAGAGCTATGGATTCCATTTTTAGGCCATTAAATTTTTTTTACAATAATTCAGCTATTGTCTTTATGGCTAAGAATAATACTTAGCCATCAGAGAACGTGTAAAAGAAAAGAAAGTGGTTATTGAACATATTAGCACTAAATTAATGATTGAAGATCATTTGACTAAGGGTATGCCGCAACTAAAATTCAAGAATGATGTAGAGAAAATGAGACTTGGTTCTACTTTATGATTGTATACATACAATTTATTAATGAAATTCTTATATATGTTATCATGTTTTCTCATATTCATGTGCACATTAATTTATTTGAAAAAACACATATTGTTTTTACACAAAGAATAAATGTAAGGTTTATTCATTAATTTTTTGTTACAACACTAAGTACAACACTTGAAAAAATAAATACATCGTAATACATGGATGATAATACTCGCGCTTAGATGACCTATCGCTATGATTCATGTATTTATTTCTTAAAAAATTTGTTTGATAACTCATTTAAGTTAATTGGTTAAACGTATGGACCAGGTCGAAAAATGTAACAATTTTGCATTCAAACTTCAAAACCCATAATTCAAATTAAATGCTCCAACATTTTAAATTTAAATGGGCATTATTTTGGAGATTGAATATCCATGAATAACCATTATACATGTGGTAACTCCTCCTTCATTGTTCTTGATTGTAGAATAACTATATATAGGTTTTGGTCCCTAAACTTATCTCCTTATGCTACCATCCAAATTATACCCATCTTTAAAGAGAGAGAGAGAGAGAGAGAGTAAACTTAGAAGAATTAAAATAGAGAGAGAGTTTGACCTTGAGAAAGCTTGTGAAGCATAACAATGGCGGGAGGTAAGTATGTAAGGTTTTATTCCACATTAACCTAATGCTATTTTGATATACTAGTATGCTTAGATCGTTAAAGTTCACCTTTATATCAGAGACAACCACGATAGTAAACAACCATGGAAAACCAAAAATACAACCAAGCCAGTGTGAACACGACGACAAAGATCAGCACGAACACAATGGTTAAGAACAACGCAAACACAATAATGAACTCTTGGGTATTTCTAAAAATCAAGGATCTAGATCTAAATTCAATTTTATTTAGGATTTAGCAAATAATAATCCCCTTGTGACAATAGAAGAGGAAATCTCGATGATGGATTTGGAGGATAACATATAGAATAGGCTTGTGGAAGAGATAATAATGGAATAGGCGAAATCTGTTGGGTCAAATAGGCAAGGACCGAAATTGCATGAGAAGACTAGGACCATAAATATTCAACCAAAAAATGTAATATTTAATTTAGGGGTGTAGAAGGAAAAATCAAATGGGATCCTCTTTGTTAATAAATGGAGCTGAAAAAACAAATTTAATATGCCTATGCAAAGAGCTTCTATTTATACAGTGGTTGCTTCACACCCTATGGGACAAAAAGTAAAGAATAAGATGACAAAAAATAAGACTCCCTTAAATGAGACTAATCAGAACATAGTAACAATATTCAGGAGAGTTTGGGAATAAATTATTTGAAACAAAGAAATTCTCCAAATAAAGATGAAAATCTAGAACTTATTAAATATGCACAAAAAAATTTAGTGGAACAAGACAGAGACACTCAGCTTCTGTGTTTAGGGGCCACATAGGTCTACCATAATAACTTCAATGGTTAAACCCCTTTCTCCTCTACATGTTTTTAATTAATATTATTTCTTGGAACTGTAGAGGTACTAGTATGAAATCTTTTCCAAAATTAATTCAAGACTTGTTTAGAATATATGACATCAAGGTTCTTGTGTTGCTTGAAACAAGCATCATGGTGTGAAAGCTGATAAAATTATAAAATAATGTAGGTGTTTGCATTTTGTGAGAATTGAGAGGCTAATGGTTCTTTTGGAGGAATATGGATTCTGTGGAATGATAATATTATAGATTTTGAAATTATACAAACACATTTTTAATTTATTCATTGTGCAATATCCCATAATTTTTAAATAATAATTTTTTACTATAAACAAATATATTTTTTATTTTTAAATGATTATGTTTTGCTAAAAGTAAATATGTTTTTAATTAAAATAATTTTTGTTTTGCTTAAAATAATTATATTTGGCTTTAAATAAATTTTTGTTTTATTTTTATAAATTTCTTTCTTTTAATATGCATAAAGTTATTTTATATTATGATTTGTTTTATTAATTAAAAATCATGATTTAAGATTGCAACTAAAGTTCGGCAAAAATATAAATTTTGAGAAATTTTTGAGATTTTTTGGATGAAAAAAAAATTTATATGTATATAATAAAATAATAAATTTTAAATATTTAATTATTAAATAATAATAATAATAATAAAAAGGTGAGACGTGAAAGAGCAGAACACAGATGGAGGGGAAAATTTTTTTTCCCTATTCACTTTATCTCTCTAGATCCAGTGTACCTCAAGTCTCTGATTTCAAAATTAAGGGTACCACTGGATTCAAGACGAAGAGCACTACGATATTGGCCGAATAATTTTTTAAATCAGCAGCAGAATCGCCGTAAATCAGAAATAAAAGAGCTTAAAAAAAGATAAACTCTAAAACTCCTATTTAAAGACTTCAAATTGAAAATCTGACATAGTAGATGGATTCAAGAGATAGATAAAACTTAGGATATTAAATTTTTTAGCCATCTGACAACTTTTTGTACGTCGTGAGTTCGCTATTCCAGAGTCATTTCTAAAGTTTTTGGACCCTCCAGACTAATTTTTGAGGTATATTTGATCAAATTTGGATTGAAAAATTGTATTTTGAAACTATCCAACTTAGAGTCTTACTCTGTGAGTAGATAATTCTTTTTATGACTTACTCTATACTCTTCTTGAAATTTAAATGTATAATTGATTATATTTACAAATTATTTATACTTTTATATGTCTCCGAAATGGATTAAATTACCTGATTTATTTACAATCTAGCATATAGTTCAAGAAGAGTATGGTTTTGAAAATGAATTTTTATACTCGTTGAATATGTGATTCTAAATGTATTTCTCATCATATGGTAAAGAAAATATATTGTGCACGTGGCATTGATATGTAAAACTATAAGATTGCCCTAAAAAAAGGCATGTATATGTGATAACCCTGATTGGACAGATGAATTATACTGAGACTGAAAATTTTGTATTATACTAAAACATTTGTTTTAAACGATATGGCATATGTGTAAATAATAATTTATGTAGATGAATCCTATTAGAAACACTGTTTGCTAACAACAGGTAATGTTAGCCTTGGTGCACGTTGACACCTCAGCTAGTAGGGGTAGTGCTAACCTCGTGTGATGATCAACACACGAGATATAATATGTAAAGGAGAGTGGGATGCCTCCTATTTGGGCAAGATGCCGACTATATGATATGCGATTTGCCCTCCCTTGTTGTGTACTTAGGAAATTGCCTATATTAGAGTCCCTTCGTGTGTCTTCTTGAATGGTGATAGGACAAACTTTAGTTGGGATGCTGAGTTTAGGCAAATCCTACATCACCAAAGTGCGAAAATGTTTGAGTTTTGATATGGTGGTTTTGATATAGGATTCTCCTAATATTTTCATGAGAAATATTTTGATGCATAACAATATTTGATTAATGATCATACCGTATTACATATGGTTTTGGATATCTGAATATGATTTGAACTAAGAATATTTGAAATGCAGGTCACATATGGATGTACTTTCAAACTGTAATTTTATACGTAATAAATTTTAAAAATATGAGTACATCCATATGTTGACCTAAGAAGTCATAGGAGGTATTATCTGCTCACTGAGTTGTCAAACTCACTACACGATATTTTCACATTTTTCAAATAAGAATACAAAGTTTGGTTGTTTGCCTTCAGATAGGTGATCAGCTAAGCGACATATTTTTTTGTGAGCCTATTTTGTTTCCAGGGCTCGTAGATTTTGATTTATAATGTACTTGTACTCTAAAGTATGCTCTGAACGCCACAGTTAGGATCCTTGTTTCTGTTGTTACTCTAATATTTATAGACTTGATATGTATATTGTGTATACATGGGAATACCTATATGTAAATGTTTTCAACGATAAAGGAGTGTATTATACATGTTATGAAAAATATATATTTGTAAAGCAAGTGTTTCACGTGCCCTTAGGTGTGACACATTGCAGAATCCAAATTAAAGAAAATGAGAGTCTAGTTACTTCTGTATATGTAAGTCCAAATCCAAGCCTTAAAGAGTTCAATTGGGAAGCTTAGAGTATCTTGCAAGCACAACTAATTTTCCTTGGGTTATTTTAGGGGATTTTACTAGTAATACTTCCAATGAAGAAAAGCAAAAAGGTGGTACAATTAAAGGATATCATATGCTTAGATTTTCCATATTTATGTAGCGATGCAGGCAGGTGGATATTGGATTTAGAGGACACAAATTTTCTTGGCGACAGAATAGGATTATAGAACGCCTTGATTGAGCTATGGATTCCTTGGATTTGTGACATTATTATCTTGAAGCTTTAGTCTAAATCTGACCTCCTTTAAAGTCTGACCATTTCCTTATTTTACTCAAATTTCAACATGGGTAGAGAGTGAGAACCAAAAAAAGGCCATTCAAATTTGAAACTTCTTAGACGATTGATAATTCTTTGGGAGAAATGGTCAAGGATGCATAGAATAATGACAAAAATTAGGTAAAAGCTTCTATTGATTTTGCTTTTAAAGTTAGTATATGGAATAAAGAAAATTTTGATAATATTTTTCATAAAACAATTCTCATAAGAAGGCTTGAGGGCATCAAGAAATGATTTTCTAAAGGGCCATGTGATTTTTTGTAAAATCTCAAAACTCAGCTTTGGAAAAAGTATGAAAGAATTCTGAATTAGGAAGAGTATATATGGTACAAGAAGTCTCATTGTAATTGGCTTATACATGGTGACAGAAATGCAAAAAAATTTCATACCTTCACCATTAGTAGAAGAAAGCAAAAAGAATTGAGAAATGAAAGATGACTATGGGGTTCAGATTTCTGATGAGGAAGCTTTAAAGAAAAAGGTAAAGGATTACTTTATAAATATTTATTCTTATATCTCTAATCCCCTACCTACTTTTCCTTTGAGATTTAGCTTTTCTAAGCTAGAAAGAGATGTCATAGTAGAAGACTTGAAGACCATGGTCACTGATGAGGAAATTCGTACGGCTTATTTTAGTATAGGGTATAAAATCCCCAAGTAAGGATGGACTTCAGGCTTTATTTTTCAAATCATATTGAGACATCGTCAACACATCATTCTGCAATTTGATCAAGGAAGTGTTTGTGGATCCCAACAAAATTAAAAACATCAATTAAACACTTATAGTTCTCATTCTAAAGGTGGATAGCCATAAGAATGTTAAATAGTTCATACCTATTAGCTTGTGCAATGTTATTTATAAAGAAATCACTAAAATTATTGCTTCTACACTCAAGAAATATATAAGGAATGTAATTTCTCCTAACCAATGTAGTTTTGTTCCTACTAGGAATAATGCATATAACATTATTATTACTCAAGAAGTGATACATAATATGAGGACTAAGAAGGGTAAAAAAGGTATGATGGCTATTTAAGATTGATCTTGAAAAAACTTATGATAAACTAAAATTAGGCTTTCTTTATGATACTCTTCTAGTGGAAGGATTTCTGGTGAATATTATCAATCTAATTATGTATTATGTCTTTAACTTGTTTTAGCAAATTTTTTGGATTGGGAAAAAGATTAATATTTCCCATATGTCCAGAGGTTTAAGGCAACAGGATCCTCTTTTCCCTTATTTTTCTATTCTTTGTATTGAATTCCTAGCTCATGGGATTCAATTAGCTGTGGATATAGGTTATTGGAAGCCTATCAGGTTAGCCAAAAATGGTCCCCAATTACACACTTATTTTTTTTTCTCTTTTCTTTGAGGCAGCTTTGAGACAAGTAGAAGTTATAAAGACATACCTTGAGATCTTTTGTAAAGGTTTAGGCCAAAAATTAATGAAGATAAAACAAGAGTTTTTTGTTCCAAAAATGTGCATTATAGCTGTGCATTAAAGCTAAGTAATTACCTAAGATTTGCATTAACAGGAAACTTAGGGAAATATTTGGGAATTTATTTGCACCATCAAAGGACTTATAAGCAATCCTTTTACTTTATTATGGACAAGGTGAAGTAGAGGTTGAATGCTTGGAAAAAAAAATCAGTCTCTGGTAGGAAGAATTGCTTTGGCTTCTTTAGTAGTGACAACTATTTCCACATACAGTATGCAGATGTCCCTAATTTTTAGTAACATTTGTGATAACATAAAAAAATTGGAGAGAAATTTTATATAGGGCTTTGATAATGGGAAGTCTAAACTCCATATACTTGCATAGAATACATTTTTCCTTCCTAAAAATAAAGGAAGTTTAGGAATCAAAAAGTGCATGAAATGAATGAACCTTACCTGACAAAGATAGGTTGGGGTCTGATGACGAAGAGAGAAGCTCTGTGGGTTATAATTATTAAGAATAAATATAAATATAGTCTGGCAAAGTATGGGAGAAAGTGCTGAGTTATACAAATTGGAATGTCAAAAATGATGACAAGCTAAGCTTTTCAATTGACTCTTAGGTTCCAAGAGAAACTTGCCTTGCTGCCATTGCCTTTTCTCCTATTTCACAAGAGCAAAGTGCTATAAAGGTAAAGAATTATATGAACACCTCTAGAGATTAGGGTTGGGCCACCTTCAGCCATCTCCTTCCTACTCGTTAAACTTACTGCAGTGTTTCTCCTATGTAAGAGCTAAATCCATATAGATTATCATGGAAGCTGACTTCGGATGGTAAATTTTCCATTAAATTAGCATATCACACCCTATTAGGAGGAAACACCAGAGAGGAAAGTAGTGATTAGAAGAAGATTTGGAAGTGGAGTGGACCTTAGAGAATCAGAGTCTTCCTTTGGTTCATGCAGCATGACAAAATTCTGACTAGCAGCAACAAAGTGGCTCAAAAATTTACCTAGGATAAATAGTAAGGTGCCAATGCTCTATTGAGACCTCACTTGGTGCATTGAAGATTGCCATTTGGTTTCCTCTCTTGGACAGAGTTTACTGTAGCCTTCTAACTGGATTTTCGTGAATATCAAAGAATAGTTGTCATCAAATTTATCTATTGCTTAGGGGAAGGATTCTACAGTGGAATGGGAAGAAATTTTTGGTTGGTTTGTATAGCGTACATGGTTACAGAGGAAATTATAAGTGTTTCAAGATAGGTATGAGGCTAGTACTGACCTAGTCCCACTTATTCTATTTAATGCTTTATAGATGAGCGAGGGATTTTGAGAAATCCAAGTAAGTGCTAATGATATAGAGGATGAGATGTCTAAAAGGATTAGGAAAATAGCAAAAGAGACAATTAGGGAATCAAGAGGAATTTGACCTAAGAGTAAAGACTCATGGTGGTGAGATACAAAGGTGTAAGATATGATTAAGATTAAAAGGAAGTGTTATAAAGTGTAACACTTATGTAAAGATAATAAAAAAAGGAAAAAAATATAAAGTAGCTCAAAAATATGTTAAGAAAGCTGTGAACAAAGCGAGAACTAGAGCTTTTAAAGGGTTATATCAATCCTTAGAAATTAAAGATGGGGAAAGAAAACTTTTCATATTTGCAAAGGGTAGGGAAAGAAAGACAAGAAACCTAGACCAAGTGAAATATATTAAAGATGAAGAGGGTAATATCTTGGTAAGGGAACAAGATATCTAGGTATGATAAAATAGTTACTTTCAAGTGCTTTTTAATTAAGGACACAAATTTTTTTTGTCACCCTGATAGATTAAACATCATAGAGGATGACCAAAATTATACTTTTTATCATAGAATTCAGGAGTTTGAAATAGAGAAAGTTTTGAAGAGAATGAATAATAGTAAAGCAATAGGACCTAATAATATACCTATTGAAGTGTAAAAATGTTTGGGCAAGAAAGGTATAAGTTAGCCCACTAAGTTGTTTAATGAGATAATGAGATCAAAAAAATTGTCAGATGAATGAAAAAAGATTATTCTAATCCCTGTCTATAAAATAAAGGGAGACATACAAAACTGTGCCAGCTATAGGGAGATTAAACTCATGATCCATACTATGAAGTTATGAGAGAAGGTCATTGAGTATAGATTAAGATAAGAGACTCAAGTTACAAAGAATCAATTTAATTTCATGCTAGGAAGGTCAACCATAGAAGCAATTTACTTACTACGAAGATTGATGGGAGATATCAAAGAAATAAAAAAAATAATTACATATGGTTTTTATCAATTTAGAAAAGGCTTATAATAGAATGCTGAGAAAATATTATGAAAGGCTTTAGAGAAGAAAAGAGTACATATTGCTTATATTTGAGCAATTAAATATATGTACAATGGAATCATGACTTACATGAGAATATAAAATATGGTTAAAAAGGATTTTTTTCATAACTATAAGGCTACATCAAGGTTCATCTCTGAGTCCATATTTTTTTACCTTGATCTTGGATCCACTCACTGAACATATCCAAGAAGTAGAGTCTCGATGTATGATTTTTGCATATGATATAGTCTTAGTCGGAAAATCGAAAGAGGAAATAAATACGAAATTAGAGTCATGGAGACAAACTTTAGAAGCATATGGCTTTCATATAAGTAAAACTAAGATAGAATATATGGAATGTAAATTTAGTAAAAGTTGCATAAGTTTGAATTTAAAGGTAAAGTTTGGAGATCATTCTATAAAAACAAGTCATAAGTTTTAAATATTTTAAGTCCATTATACAAAATGACGGAGAAGTAAAGGGGGATGTAAATCATAGGATTTAAGTTAGGTGGATGAAATAGGGAAATGCTTCAGGTGTCATTTGTGATAGAAAAGTGTCGCTCAAAATTAAGAAAAAATTCTACCGTACAACTATAAGATCTACTATGTTGTATGATATTGAATTTTGGGAGATTAAATGACAACATGAAGATAAACTCAATGTCGCATATATGAAAATATTGCATATGTGTGGACATACTATTGTGGAGAAAAAGCCATTAAGAAGGATTTGGAGAAAATTGAAGAATCTCGCCTTAGGTGATTTAGCCATCTATAAAGAAGACCTGTGGAAGTCCTGGTAAGAAGAGTAGATTAAATAGAGAGCAGTTCAACAATTAGGGGTAAAGGGAAATGAAAGAAAGTAATAGAAAAAACCATTAAGAAGGATTTAACAAATAATAATCTCTCCATTGACCTTATTTATAATAAGACTATTTAGCATCATTTGATCTATGTAGCTGATCTCATTTTGTGGAAAAATATTTATTTGTTGTGGTTGTAGTAGATATAAGCGAGAGAATCCTTCAAGAGAATCTACAAAATGAGGCAAGAAAGAAGAAAACATAGCACTATTTTGGTTAAGTATTTCCAGCTTAGAATTGGTAAAAGTTGAATGAAGATGGGTCTTGTTGGAACTAAGAAGCTTCATTGGGTCGTAATGGAGTCATTAGATAGGCTATGGGTTGTGGTGGAGTCATTATATGTAATAACCTTCAGCTAATAAAAACTTTGAAGGTTAAGTACAAATCATTTGAAACAAGGAAGTTGAGAACAATGTAAAATTTTAGAGCGTTTCTGACCTTTTCTTCTGACCTTTCGTCACTCATATAAGAATAAATCTCTCATAAGAAATCTAAATTACGTGATTCCAATTTCTAATGCAATATAAGACATATATCTACAAATTTAATGTTGGAAACTTTTGCTAATTCCATGAATATTATAGTGATAAGAGGCAAAAATCGAAGTGTAGTGTGGTCTGGACCTTTGCTAACTATTGTATGCATAACTCCTTCATATAACTCCAAATTAGGTGATTCAAGTGGCTACTGAAATGTAAGAGAAAGGGCTACAACTTTCATGTTGGACGTTTTGTCAAATTCAGCTAAATGAGTTCGCCGCGGCGAGAATATTTCGCTGGCGGCGAGAATGCTGCAGCATTTTCTCGAGAGCATGAGTTTTTCTGGTTTCGAATCTCGCCGCGGCGAAATTAGGCTCGCCGCTGGCGAAAATCGCGGACCAGAAATCTTGCCGCGGCGAGATTCGTCAGATAGGCATTTTTTAGCGGTCCCCCCTTCCTTTTTCCTTCATTTCCTCCATAGCTGAACCTTCCTCTTTCTCTCTAGAATTTTCTCTACCTTCTCTCTAAGATATCTCATCATCTGGACGTCCGCTTTGAGCAAGCAAGGTACCGTTGGACTCGTGGGAAGGAGAGCTACAAACCCCACCGATCCGTTTCGCCGAAAAATCGTATGAATAGTAACCTCCAAGGTAAATTCCATCCAATCGCGTTTTAGGCTTCATTTTTACCGAAATTCTTTCCATAGATAGTCTTAGAATTAGTTTCTATGCTAGAATATAGGTTTTTTAGGTTTTGACGTGAATAGTGTTTCTGGCGAGTGAATAGTGTTTTTCGGCATGAATAGTGACGTTTAGAGTTTTCCAATTCTAATGTTATGTCTATATTTTCTAGGTTGTTGAACCATAACGAGGTGAAATTCTCGTCGTTGGCCTCCTAGTAAGGTGAGTGGGTTTTTCATACTATAGCGCATGTTTTAGGAATTTGATTTATAACTCTCTCGTATGATTTTAACGAGTTGGAATGTATGTTAAATTGTTTTACCGCTTTGAAAACCAATATGTTCCAACCATGTTAGAAATTATAAATTTCAATCCTAGTTGAACCCTAGGTATGCAGGGCAAGCATCTAGACTGATAATTCTCCATTTGAGTTAGATTTATAGAAATGTGAACTTAGTCATAGAAATGAACTAAGTTAGCCATTAAATGATTTGATGCATGCGAACATCTATGCGACGTCTACGGATGATATGTTTAAAGGGAAAGTTTATGATGATAAAGGTCTCCATGGGAATACATGGATGAAACATATTTTTAGAACGAAATTTTATGCATGAAAAGAGCTAGATGGAGAATTATCGCTTTATTATAATGTTATTGAAATGTTTTACTTTAAACTTTTTGAATAACATATTTCAAATATTTTCTATTGGAGGGACCCTTTTAGATCACTATTAGCTAGCCGCAGGTAGTGCTAGCCCTGGTGCACCATGATCATGTTAAGGCTTCGGCCTGAGATATTGTGACGGGCTTATGACCGCCTGAGTTACAGAATTTAGAGTGGACTTATGTCTACAACTACAGTGATTGTCATACCCTTGCTATGTGCTTGGGGAATTTACGGTAGACTTATGTCTACGCCTACAGTGATTTCCCTACCCTTGCTGTGTGCTTAGGGGAGATGATAGATCTGTTAGGAAAGACCTCCAATAAACTAGTGCATTTTTCTTAAAGATTAAATATTTCTAAACATTCTCATTCATCATTGTTATTGCATAAATAACTTCATTTTTTACTTACCATGCATAATTGATTTGCTTTACGGTTACTTATTTAATCATGTTTTATCTTTTAAACATACATTTGAATTGTTTAGCTTTTCTTTCAATAAATTATGGTTAAATGCTTAATGTTTCAATTATTAAACTCATTGCGAAACACTCGTGCTTGGTTTGCCCTGTTTCTGTTATAGTATGATTTACCCATTCACTGAGATGTGGTAATCTCACCCCTCTTCTGTTTCCTCCCCACAGATAGTCAAAGCAACTTTGATCCAGCTACAGCTCCGTAGAAGGCTGAATATAGCGTTGGTGAGCCCCAGTTTGGGCAAGACTCTTTTGTACAGTTTGTCTAGTTTAGTTTATGTCTAGTGTATCTCCATGAACCTACAGGCAGGATCCTCACTTCTTGTGTACTTTGATGTGTTGTTTGGAAAATAGTTTTATGTTTTACAACTATGTTTGTATTATGAGGCCATGGGCCAAGTTGAATCAAGGATGTTGGATTCATGAGATATATACAGTATTTTCTTATATTGGATGTGGCATATGTGGCCAGTTATATTTATTATGTACTCTGGATTGTGTGCTGAATGTTTGTGCATGCTATGTGTTAGGCTTACGGTTAGGGGGAAACCCTTATGCCGTGCCGGTCATGTGTTCCATCATTTGGGGCCGTGACAGAGTGGTATCAGAGCTTTAGGTTTTCCTGTGTTCATGGAGTAACGGACCTTTAGGTAGGACTTTGAGTATGGGTATGAATCCGGACATGCTTATACTCACGGTGCTGCTAAAGGGGTTCGATAGGATGTTGTCTTTTTGTTCAAGAAAGTCAGTTTATAGTATGCTATGTTGGCATGGTTAAGTGACGGTTGGGCTATTTCTGTTTTATAGCGAGATTCCACCAAGAACGAGATCAAAGGTTAGGCAACCCGCGGCTCAAGAGCAGATGGCTGAAGAGTCTGCTCAGTCCGCAGTACCCGTGCCTAGAGGTCGTGGCAGAGGCTGACCTAGAGCCAGTGCAAGAGGCAGTGGCAGGGGTGTAAGGGCTGCTGAAGCAACCGAACAAGCTGAGTTGACCAGTGAGCAAGCTGAGACTCCCAGGGCGGGGGAAATATCTTCTCACCCCCGGGATGATGTGATAGCCCAGATGTTGGTAACCATGCAAGGTATGCAGCGGGCGATAGAAAATCTAGCCGAAAGAAGGGATGGGCAAGGTGGAAGGGACCCACAACAGCCCGAAACAGCTACCTCCGTTCCAGAACCAGTTAGGTCCTTGGAGCGGCATTTGAGACCCGTCGAGAGGGAAGTGGAACTATCTGAGTTCCTGAAGCTGAAACCGCCAACCTTCAAGGGGTTGTTGGCTAATGAAGATCCTCAGGAGTTTATAGAGGACACTGAGAAGATCTATGAGGTGCTTAAGTGTCCAAAGATCTTATCAGTAGAGTTGGCATCCTTCCAGTTGTCTGCTGTAGCGCAGGTATGGTTTAAGACCATGATGCGCGGAAGGGGAGCTACAGCGCTACTTTTGGGATGGCCAGAGTTCAAGGAAGTCTTCATGAAGAGGTTTGTGTCTGAGAGTATCCGAGATGCCAAGTGGCAGGAATTTGTAGAGTTGAAGCAGACTCCCGGTATGTCAGTCACGAAGTATGACTACCGCTTCACACAGCTGTTGCCGTATGCACCGCACATGGTCCCTACTGAAAGGGCCATGGTCAAGAAGTTTGTTCAGGGGTTGATACCAGCATTGTTTAAATCAGTGGCACCCCAGATGAAGCACTTCCCCAACTATGCAGAGGCTGTGGACTGTGCAAGAATGATGGAGACTAGGCATTTGGCCGATGTCGAGAATGCCAAGCTGAGAAAGAGAGATAGGGACGGGAGCTTCAAAGGGGGGTAAAGTTCTCAATCCCAAGGACTACGATTTCAGGGCCAGCAGCGCCCAGCACCACAGAATGTTGGGAACCCCAACCAGAGATCAGATGCGAGTGGTAGGCTAGGTCTTAGCCAAGGAAACACCAGGTATCCAGGTCAACCAGGACCAAGAGCCATTCAGCAGAACAGGCCACAATGCCCTATTTGTGGCAACCATCACTTTGGTCAGTGCTGCAGGGAGATGGTTGTTTGCTATCAGTGCAACCAACCTGAACACATGAAGAGAAAATGTCCCCAGTTGTATGGCTCAAGCCAACTCGACCGGCTTTGCTACCAACCCCAGTGGCAGCTCAGCCTATAAGGACTATACCGGGCCAAGCAAGTAGCAGGGGTACTGGTAGAGGAATGATGGGCCGAGGTCAAAGCCAAGCAGGCCGAGGTCAACCAAGGATTTTTGCTCTTACTAAGCAGGATGCACAAGCTTCAAATGCGGTCATGACAGGTACTCTTTCGGTTTACCTACATGAAGCATATGTTTTGTTTGACCCTGGGTCTACATATTCCTATGTTTCCCCTAGTTTTGCTAAGAGTTTGGGTAAAGATCCGATTAGGATGGATACCCCTTTCTTTGTAACCAACCCGGTCGGTGATTATTTGCCAGTAGAGCATGTATGCAAGTCATGTAAAGTGTCAGTGGGTGATAGGGAGACATCTGCTGATTTGATCATCCTGGACATGATCGAATTTGACGTAATCCTAGGAATGGATTGGTTAGCATCATGCTATGCTACCTTGGATTGCTATGGGAAGGCAATCAAGTTTAACATTCTAAGTGAAGTTGCTTTCCGGTTCCAGTGTGACCGAAGTAAAGCTCCAAGTAACCTGATTTCAGTCTTGGGTGCTCAGAAGATGTTGAAGAAAGGATGCCAGGGATACTTGGCATATGTTAGAGATGTGGATGGGAAGATATCGGATGTAGACAAGATGGCAGTGGTAAGAGAATTCCTGGATGTCTTTCCATAAGAGTTGCCAGGATTACCTCCTGAACGGGAGATATAGTTTGGTATCGACCTTATTCCAGAGGCTCAACCAATTTCTATACTGCCTTACAGGATGGCACCTACAGAGCTTAAGGAGCTAAAGAGTCAGTTGCAGGATTTGTTGGATAAGGGCTTCATCAGGTCGAGTACTTCTCCATGGGGTGCTCCGGTCCTTTTTGTGAATAAGAAAGACGGGTCTTTGCGTCTTTGCATTGACTATCGGCAACTGAATAAGCAAATGGTGCGCAACAACTACCCTTTACCCAGGATTGATGATCTGTTCGATCAACTTCAAGAAGCGAAATGTTTCTCCAAGATTGATCTGAGGTCAGGGTATCATCAGTTGAAGATCAGGAAGGAGGATATTTCCAAAACAGCTTTTAGGACCCATTATGGTCATTATGAGTTTTTGGTTATGTCTTTTGGACTAACTAACGCACCAGCTACTTTTATGGACTTGATGAACAGGGTGTTCAAGCCATTCTTGGATCAATTTGTCATTGTGTTCATTGATGACATCTTGGTTTATTCTAAAGACCATGAGGAGCATGAATAGCACCTACGGGTCATTCTGCAGATCTTGAGGGATAAGCAGTTGTATGCCAAGCTCTCTAAGTGTGAGTTCTGGTTGAACAGCGTTATGTTTCTGGGGCATGTAGTCACGAAGGATGGCATTCAAGTAGACCTCGAGAAGGTAGAAGCAGTACAGCAGTGGCCTCGCCCAGCTAGTGTGACGGAGATCGGAAGTTTCTTGGGTCTAGCAGGGTATTACCGGAGGTTCATCAAGGATTTCTCCAGGATTGCTGCTCCTTTGACCAGATTAACCAGGAAGGGAGTTAAGTTTGAGTGGTCAGATGCATGCGAAGAAAGTTTCCAGACCTTGAAGAAGTGTCTAACCACAACCCCAGTTCTAACTATACCAACGGGCACTGGAGGATATTCAGTATACTGTGACGCCTCAAGGGTGGGCTTGGGTTGTGTTTTAATGCAGAATGGGCATGTTGTAGCCTATGCATCTAGGAAGCTCAGGAAGCACGAACAGAACTATCCTACACATGATTTGGAGATGGCGGCAGTGGTCTTTGCCTTAAAGATTTGGAGACACTATCTCTATGGTGAACCCTGTGAGATTTACACGGACCACAAAAGCCTCAAGTATATCTTTCAACAAAGAGATCTTAACTTAAGACAGAGGAAGTGGATGGAGTTGGTGAAGGACTATGATTGCACCATCTTGTACCACCCAAGAAAGGCCAATGTGGTAGCAGATGCTTTGAGCAGAAAGTCAATGGGGAGTCTAGCCCATATCACCCTACTCCGGAGGCCGTTGATAAGGGATATTCATCAGCTAGAAGGTGAGGGGATGCGCTTTGAAGTGAAGGAGCCAAGGGTGTTGTTAGCCCACATGCAACTACACTCTCCGCTGGTTGAACAGATTAAGGCAGATCAGGACAAGGATGCTAAGCTGTGTAAGCTTAAGAGTGAAGCTAGGAATAATCAGACTTCTGAATTCAGCGTGGATGCTGAAGGAGTGTTAAGATGTGGGAAGCGCTTGTGTGTACCCGATGTGGATAGCTTGAGGAAGCAGATTTTGGAGGAGGCACATCAATCATCCTATACTATCCACCCAGGAACAAATAAGATGTACAGTGACCTCAAGGACTTGTATTGGTGGAATGGGATGAAGAAGGATGTAGCAGATTTTGTGGCTCAGTGCTTGGTTTGTCAGCAAGTGAAAGCTGAACACCAGAAGCCTGCCGGTTTGCACCAACAGATTGAGATACCGGAGTGGAAGTGGGAAAGGATCACTATAGACTTCGTTACAGGGTTACCAAGGACCCCTAAGGGTTATGACTCAGTATGGGTGATAGTGGATCGAATGACCAAGTCATCCCACTTCTTACCAGTGAAGACTATCTTTAATGCGGCTCAGTATGTAAGCCTGTATCTGAGTGAGATCGTCAGATTGCATGGAGTTTTTGTATCCATCATATCTGATCGAGGTCCACAGTTTACGGCAAGGTTTTGGAAAGTTTTTCAAGAAGCTTTGGGAACGAGGTTGGATCTAAGCACCGTTTTTCATCCCCAAACAGATGGCCAGTCAGAACGCACGATTCAAATTCTGGAGGATATGCTTAGAGCATGTATTTTGGACTTTGGTGGTAGTTGGGAAGGATATCTGCCATTAGCTGAATTAGCATACAACAACAGTTATCAAGCCAGTATTCAGATGGCACCTTTTGAAGCTCTTTATGGGAAAAGATGCCGATCTCCTGTTGGATGGTTTGAAGTTGGAGAAGCCAAGCTGCTAGGGCCAGACTTGGTGCAAGATGCCATAGAAAAGGTCAAGCTGATAAGGGAACGGCTTTTAACTGCACAGAGTCATCAGAAGGCTTATGTGGACCATAGGCGACGGGAGTTGGAGTTTTCTCTAGGCGATCACGTGTTCCTTTGAGTATCACCCATAAAGGGAATCATGCGGTTTGGTAAGAAAGGGAAGTTAAGCCTGAGGTATATTGAACCCTTTGAAGTTATGGATAGGGTAGGAGCAGTGGCATACCGCCTAACCCTACCACCTAGATTGAATAAAGTGCATCCAGTCTTCCATGTCTCGATGTTGAGGAAGTATCTACCCGACCCATCTCATGTGATTCAATCGCAAGAAATCCTGTTGGATGACAAGCTGGCCTACGAAGAGAAACCCGTGGCCATTGTTGATAGACAAGTGAAAAAGTTGAGGTCTAAGGATATCCCTACAGTGAAGGTGATCTTGCAGAATCATTCTAAAGAGGAAGCTACATGGGAAGTAGAGGACGTCATGAGAAAGAAGTATCCACAACTGTTCCAAGATTAGTCTTATGTTTTCATGTTGTTAGTTTTTGTAAAATTCGGGGACCTAATTTTTTATAAGGAGGGGAGAATGTAATAACCCTCAGCTAATAAAACCTTTGAAGGTTAAGTACAAATCATTTGAAACAAGGAAGTTGAGAACAATGTAAAATTTTAGAGCGTTTCTGACCTTTTCTTCTGACCTTTCATCACTCATATAAGTATAACTCTCTCATATGAAATCTAAATTATGTGATTCCAATTTCTAATGAAAGATAAGACATATATATACAACTTTGATGTTGAGAACGTTTGCTAATTCCATGAATATTATAGTGATAAGAGGCAAAAACCGAAGCGTAGTGTGGTCTAGACCTTTCCTCACTATTTTATGCATAACTCCTTCATATGAACTCCAAATTAGGTGATTCAAGTGGCTACTAAAAGCTAAGCGAAAGGGCTACAACTTTCATGTTGGACATTTTGTTAAATTCGGATAATGGGTTCGCCATGGCGAGAATATTTCGCCAGCGGCGAGAATACTACAGTATTTTCCCGAGAGCATGAGTTTTTCTGGTTTCGAATCTCGCCGCGGCGAAATTAGGCTCGCCGCCGGCGAAAATCATGGACCAGAAATCTCACCGCGACGAGAATTAGCTCGCCGGTGGCGAGATTCGTCAGATAGGCATTTTTTAGCGGTCCCCCCTTCCTTTTTCCTTCATTTCCTCCACAGCTGAACCTTCCTCTCTCTCTCTAGAATTTTCTCTACCTTCTCTCTATGATATCTCATCATCCGGACGTCCGATTTGAGCAAGCAAGGTACCGTTGGACTCCTGGGAAGGAGAGCTACAAACTCCACCGATCAGTTTCACCGGAAAATTGCCAGATTGTCGCCGAAAAATTGTATGAATAGTAACCTCTAAGGTAAATTCTGTCCAATCGCGTTTTAGGCTTCGTTTTTACCAAAATTCTTTCCATAGATAGTTTTAGAATTAGTTTCTATGCTATAATATAGGTTTTTTAGGTTTCGACGTGAATAGTATTTCCGGCGAGTGAATAGTATTTTCTGGCATGAATAGTGACGTTTAGAGTTTTCCAATTCTCATGTTATGTCTATGTTTTCTAGGTTGTTGAACCATCACGAGGTGAAATTCTCGTTGTTGGACTCCTAGTAAGGTGAGTGGGTTTTTCATACTATAGCGCATGTTTTAGGAATTTGATTTATAACTCTCTCGTATGATTTTAACTAGTTGGAATGTTTGTTAAATTGTTTTACCGCTTTGAAAACCAATATGTTCCAACCATGTTAGAAATTATAAATTTCAATCCTAGTTGAACCCTAGGTATGCAGGGCAAGCATCTAGACTGATAATTCTCCATTTGAGCTAGATTTATAGAAATGTGAACTTAGTCATAGAAATGAACTAAGTTAGCCATGAAATAGTTTGATGCATGCGAACATCTATGCGACGTCTACGGACGATATGTTTAAAGGGAAAGTTTATGATGATAAAGGTCTCCATGGGAATACATGGATGAAACATATTTTTAGAACGAAATTTTATGCATGAAAAGAGCTAGATGGAGAATTATCGCTTTATTATAATGTTATTGAAATGTTTTACTTTAAACTTTTTAAATAGCATATTTCAAATATTTTCTATTGGAGGGACCCTTTTAGATCACTGTTAGCTAGCCGCAGGTAGTGCTAGCCCTGGTGCACCATGATCATGTTAAGGCTTCGGCCTGAGATATTGTGACGGGCTTATGACCGCCTGAGTTACAGAATTTAGGGTGGATTTATGTCTACGCCTACAGTGATTGCCATACCCTTGCTATGTGCTTGGGGAATTTAGGGTAGACTTATGTCTACGCCTACAGTGATTACCCTACCCTTGCTGTGTGCTTAGGGGAGATGATAGATCTGTTAGGAAAGACCTCCAATAAACTAGTGCATTTTTCTTAAAGATTAAATATTTCTAAACATTCTCATTCATCATTGTTATTGCATAAATAACTTCATTTTTTACTTACCATGCATAATTGATTTGCTTTACGGTTACTTATTTAATCCTGTTTTATCTTTTGAAAATACATTTGAATTGTTTAGCTTTTCTTTCAATAAATTATGGTTAAATGCTTAATGTTTCAATTATTAAACTCATTGCGAAACACTCGTGCTTGGTTTGCCCTGTTTCTGTTATAGTATGATTTACCCATTCACTGAGATGTGGTAATCTCACCCCTCTTCTGTTTCTTCCCCACAGATAGTCAAAGCAACTTTGATCCAGCTACAGCTCCGTAGAAGGCTGAATATAGCGTTGGTGAGCCCCAGTTTGGGCAAGACTCTTTTGTACAGTTTGTCTAGTTTAGTTTATGTCTAGTGTATCTCCATAAACCTACAGGCAGGATCCTCGCTTCTTGTGTACTTTTATGTGTTGTTTGGAAAACAATTTTATGTTTTACAACTATGTTTGTATTATGAGGCCATGGGCCAAGTTGAATCAAGGATGTTGGATTCATGAGATATATATATATATATATATATATATATATATATATATATACAATATTTTCTTATATTGGATGTGGCATATGTGGCCAGTTATATTTATTATGTACTTTGGATTGTGTGCTGAATGTTTGTGCATGCTATGTGTTAGGCTTACGGCTAAGGAGAAACCCTTATGCCGTGCCGGTCATGTGTTCCATCATTTGGGGCCGTGACATTATATATGCTAATGAAAGTTGGATAGTTGGTTTTGCTAAAATCCTTAGCTCTGGTTCCCTTACAACTAAATTATGGACAATCCTTCTTGTATTAAGAAAGACATGGCAACATAGAGCTCAGACTTAGATTGTTGAAACAGATTCAACGATGGCAATCAAATTTACAATGAAAGGTTGCAAAATTAGTCATCTCCTCTCGAGTCTGATTGATAATATCAGAAACTTAATAGAAAAATGCTAAGAGATCAAAATAGTACACACTTACAGGAAAGGTAATTGCGTAGCCTATAGTCTGACAAACCACTCTTACTTTATGTTGATGGAAGAGCACATTTGCATTGAACCATCGACCTTTTGTGTTGATGTTTTCTTAGAAAATATAGGAAGAGTTAGCTTTTTTAGAGTAGTTTAGGGTTTGTTTGGAAACAATTTTCAGAATTTTTTTTATTCAACAAAAGGAAAAAAATATGTTTGTCATGCTGTTTTTTATAAATTATTTTTAACAGAATTATTTTGTAAAAATGTAACTCAAAACAAAGTTTTTAAGAAAGATCATTTTGTTTGTACAAAACTGTTTTCAGATTTTATTTTTTTAAAAAAAGAACTATTTTCACTAATGACAAAGTTAAAAATAATTTATCAAAACTAATCATTAATCATCACGCATATCACATTATTCTGTTTTCAAACACTGTTATCAAAATTTACATCAAAACATGTTTTTTTTTGTTTTTTTGTTCTAAAAAAAATTTGAATTTCTTTTAAAAAAGTTATTTTTAAAAATAGTAAAACAAAAAGTACTTGAAAATATTTTCAAATAAACCTTTAATTTTTACGACTATTTTTCTTCTCTCTAAAAAAAAGTATAAAATTAAATGCAAAATAATATGATTATAAAGTGCTTACTAAAACTTTTAATGGCAACAACAAAAATATTAAATAAAAAATAAATAAAAAATACTAAAATGCCAAAATAATTAAAATTTATCTAAATGTGCTCCACACTAGGGGTAAGCATAGGTTTGGTTCGGTCGGGTTGGACCATAAATTCAACCCGACCGAACTAAAATTAGGTTGAAAAATAAGAATTTGAAAGTGACCAATGATTCAGATCACTTGAAAAATTCGGGTTACATTGGGTTACAAATGGGTCAGTCGAATTTCGATTGAGTTCAAAGAGAGAAAGAAGAGGGAGAATTGGAGAAAATCGATGGAGAAAAAAGGCCACCGCAAAAATGATAGTTTCTCTGAACGGCATTGACAAGAACGATGTGAGCCTAGATTCAACATAATATACTATTTAATTGACAAAAATAACATTACATGGAGGTTAGAGGGCGAAAATGATGTCCTTTGATCTAAAGGTTCTGGATCTAAAATTCGGTAGCTTGGCAATGGAGGCTGAGGTAAATGGTGAAGTTGTTAGCTTAGCTTCTTCTTCGCAGTGGAGGTCGAGGAATATGGTTGAGTTTGCTTTGTTGCTTGGTTTCTTGTTCGCAATGGATTGGATGCTGATGGTTTGTGAAGGAAGGGTGATTTGCGATTGAGGGAACATGATAAACATATACTAGAGTCAAACCATGACATTTTAGCTAGGGTTTTAACTTTTTTTTTATACAAAATAAAAATAAGAGATGTTAATATTGGGATGTTGGTGGGATTCGAACCCACGCCTTGCAAATCACAACACAAATCTTTCACCACTAAGCAACAACAACTACACGTTTTAATTTTTAAAACATTTAATCTAAGGTCGATCGGATTGGGTTATATTGGGTTCGACCACTTTGAACCTAACCCAAACTGTAAATCCAAAAATTTTAAAAGTCTTCACCCATTTAAACCCATCAACCCGATTTGATCAACTTGAAATATAATTTTTTTGGCAGGTTTAAATAGATTTAATCGGTTTGTTCGGGTTATGCTCACCCCTACTCCACACAATATTGAAATCATAGATTTCAAATCTCTAACCAACACGTGCCATTCAGGTACTCGTGACACACACTCTACTTCAATCCCTCTAGTTGAAAAAAAAACCTGATCGTTTGCAAGTGTCATTTTTTAAACATCTGGTAAGGTCCATATTAGAAATCTCTCCTTTCACCTCCAAAGTAAAAAATAAAGGTTCTAAATTTGCTCCAACCTCGTCACATTGCGCCGCATCTAAATGGCTTTGCAGCTAACTTCTAAAAATTACTCAATAATTTTGTAATCATAGAACGTAAAGAAGTGAGATGGATTGAGAATCATCCTACACAAAAACAATCTTACCAAATCAAAAAGGAAACTCACCTGTCTAGGTAGCGACCGTAGTCATTTGTGTAATCCCCTTCAGGCCTTCACCCTTAATAGTCAACAACAATTCAATAAAATGAATTGATCGAGTCATTGACGTGAAGAAGGGGTCAAGGGAGTGGGTGGCAGAAGGCAGACAAAAAGTGAGGGAAAAGAGGTCAGATGGCCAAAGGTGGGGGCATGGTTGTCACGGCCCTAAATGATGGAACACATGACCGGCACGGCATAAGGGTTTCTCCCTAGCCGCAAGCCTAACACATAGCATGTACAAACATCCAGCACACAATCCAGAGTACATAATAAATATAACTGGCCACATATGCCACATCCAGTATAAGAAAATACTGTATATATAAATATATATCATGAATCCAACATTCGTAATTCAACTTGGCCCATGGCCTCATAATACAAACATCGTTGTAAAACATAAAACCGTTTTCATAACAACACATCAAAATACACAAGAAGCGAGGATCCTGCCTGTAAATTCATGGAGGTACACTAGACATAAACTAAACTAGACAAACAGTACAAAAGAGCCTTGCCCAAACTGGGGCTCACCAACGCTATATTCAGTCTCCTACGAAGCTGTAGTTGGATTAAAGTCTCTTTGACTGTTTGTGGGAAGGAAATAGAAGAGGGGTGAGATCACATCTCAGTGAATGAGTAAATCACATTATAACAGAAACAGAGCAAACCAAGCACGAGTGTTTCGCAATGAGTTTAATAATTGAAATCAAAGTGTAAAGATAATAATAGAAACATTAAGCATTTAACCATAATTTATTGAAAGAAAAGTTAAACAGTTCAAATGTATGTTCAAAAGATAAAACAGGATTTAAATCAGTAATCGTAAAGCAAATCAATTATGCATGGTAAGTCATAAATGAAGTTATTTATGCAATCACAATGATGAATGAGATTGTTTAGAAATATTTAATCTTTAAGAAAAAATGCACTAGTCTATTGGAGGTCTTTCTTAACAGATCTATCATCTTCCCCAAGCACATAGCAATGGGAGGGTAATCATTGTAGGCGTAGACATAAGTCCACCCTAAATTTCTCAAGCACATAGCAAGGGTGTGGCAATCACTGTAGGGGTGGACTTATAAATTCTCCATAGCAAGGGTGTGGCAATCACTGTAGGCGTAGACATAAGTCCACCCTAAATTCTGTGACTTAGGCGGTTATAAGCCCGTCACAATATCCTAGGCCGAAGCCTTAACATGACCATGGTGCACCAGGGCTAGCACTACCTGCGGCTAGCTAACAGTGATCTAAAAGGGTTCCTCCAATAGAAAACATTTGAAGATATGTTATTTAAAGAGTTTAAAGTAAAACATTTCAATAACATTATAATAAAGCTATAATTCTCCATCTAACTCTTTTCATGCATAAAACTCCGTTCTAAAACTCCGTTCAAGAAGCAGTTGGAGGAACTATTAGACAAGCAATTCATTAGACCGAGTGTATCACCTTGGGGAGCTCCTGTATTGTTTGTTAAGAAGAAAGACGGGAGCTTGAGACTATGCATAGATTACAGACAGCTGAATAAGGTAACTATCAAAAATAAGTACCATCTCCCTAGGATAGATGACTTATTGGATCAATTGAAGGGAGCCTCCATCTTTTCTAAAATTGACTTGAGGTCAGGATATCATCATATTAGGATCAAGGAGGAGGACATACCGAAAACTGCCTTCAGGACTAGGTATGGGCACTATGAGTTTCTCGTAATGCCCTTCGGGTTGACGAATGCACCTGCAATTTTTATGGATTACATGAATCGCATTTTTCGACCTTACCTAGATCAATTTGTTGTAGTGTTCATTGATGACATCTTGATATATTCTAAGAGTGAGAAAGAACATGAACAACATCTCCGCATCGTGCTGCAAGTGCTAAAAGAGAAAAAATTATATGCCAAATTGGAGAAGTGTGAGTTTTGGCTGTCATAGGTGAAGTTTCTTGGACATGTCATCTCTAATAGAGGGGTAGCCGCAGATCCTAGCAAGACGGAAGCAGTGATTCAGTGGGAGAGACCAAAGACGGTTATGGAAGTCAGAAGTTTCCTGGGTTTGGCAGGATACTACAGAAGGTTTATACAAAACTTCTCTCGTATAGCCTTGCCATTAACTAAATTGACCAAGAAGGGAAGTCCTTTCAAATAGACTGATCAATGTGAAGCTAGTTTTCAGGAGCTAAAGACAAGACTGACCACTCCTCCTGTTTTAATTATTCCAGACCCCACAGGACATTTTGAAGTGTATAGTGACGCTTCAAAGAAAGGGCTAGGATGTGTGCTGATGCAAGATAAGAGAGTAGTTGCTTACGCCTCTAGGCATCTAAGACCCCACGAAGGAAACTATCCAACCCATGATCTTGAATTAGCGGCAGTAATGTTTGCCTTAAAGATTTGGCGACACTATTTGTACGGGGCAACCTTTGAAGTATATTGTGATCATAAGAGTCTTAAATACCTCTTTGATCAGAAGGAGTTAAATATGAGGCAACGAAGATGGGTAGAATTCCTCAATGACTACAAGTTTGAGATAAAGTATCATCTCGAAAAGGCAAATGTTGTAGCAGATGCCTTGAGTCGAAAATCTCTACACATGGGTCAGATGATGGTGTATGAGATGCAGATGCTAGAGGAGTTTCGAAATTTGAAGCTAGCCACTACTCTTACTCCAAAGAATCTAGTCATTAATGGTTTAAGTATAGGGTGTGACCTTAGAGCCCAGATCAAAGAGGCTCAAGCTCACGACCAATACTTACAAGATCATAAAGACCAAGGTAATTTTTCTGTCATGGAAGATGGAGCAATCATGTATCAGGGAAGGATTTGTGTCCCTCAAGAACGAGAGTTGAGGACTAAGATCCTGTAGGAGGCGCATCAGAGTAAATACACAGTCCATCCTGGATGCACTAAAATGTACCAGGATTTAAAAAGGATATATTGGTGGCCAGGGATGAAAAAGAACATTGCTGAGTTTGTGGCAAAATGTCTCATTTGTCAAAAGGTGAAGGTGGAGCATCAAAAGCCAGCGAGATTTCTACAACCTCTTAAGATCCCTAAATGGAAATGGGACAGTATCTCAATGGACTTTATTGTAGGATTACCTAAGACTTCAGTGGGACATGACTCTATCTGGGTAATAATTGACAGATTAACCAAATCTGCTCACTTTTTGCCCATAAAAATTAACTATTCACTGGATAAATTAGCCCAATTGTACGTCCAGGAAATAGTTAGACTGCATGGAATTTCCTTAAATATCGTTTCTGATAGAGATCCAAGGTTCACATCAAGGTTTTGGAAGGCGTTGCAGGAAGCTTTTGGTACTCAGTTGCAGTTCAATACTGCCTACCATCCTCAGACTGATGGGCAGACAGAACGTACCATTCAAACCTTAGAAGATATGTTGAGGGCCTGTGTGATAGAGCAATGTAAAGGATGGGATAAGTACCTACCTTTAGTAGAGTTTGCTTATAATAATAGTTATCATTCTAGTATTAAGATGGCCCTCTATGAAGTTTTATACGGTAGAAAGTGTCGATCTCCACTATGTTGGTTTGAGGTAGGAGAAAAGAACTTGTTGGGTCCTGATCTAGTTCAACAAACTACTGAACAAATCAGGATGATACGAGACAAAATACTTACAGCTCAGAGTCGGCAAAAGAGTTACTACGATAAGAGACATAGACCTCTGGAGTTTGAGGAAGGAGACCATGTACTTCTGAAACTTTCCCCGACTACTGGAGTTGGTAGGTCTCTCAAAACAAGAAAGCTAAGTCCACGATTTTTGAGACCCTACCAAATTTTGAAGAAAGTAGGGACATCAGCATATCAAGTTGCTCTCCCACCTAATTTGTCCAACCTACATAATGTTTTTCACGTATCACAGCTGCGGAAGTATCTTCCAGATTCATCACATGTAATACAGGATGAACCAATCCAAATAAAAGAGAACATGACATACCAGCTAGTACCTGCATTCATATTGGACACTGACGTGAAGCAACTGAAAAATAAAACCATTCCCCTTGTTAAGGTGTTCTGGGAAGGTTTGACTCCGGAAGAAACAACTTGGGAGCTAGAAGAAGTCATGAGGAAGAAATATCCGCAATTGTTCTTATTAGGTAATTTCTGAAATTTTAAGGACAAAATTCTTTTAGGGGGAGAGAAATGTAACATCCCTAATTTCGTTTCTTTTATTGATAAAAGTACAAAAATATTTAATTAAAGAAATAAAATTTATTAGACAATATTTTAGATATTTAAGGAAATATAATCCTTAGATATTCTTCACCTTATGTATATGCATAGAAAATGTTTCTAACATTAAGAACAAATAAAGAGGGAAAACTTAATAGGAAAGAAATTAGAAATAACATACTAAAGAGATGCAAAATTCTTGGATAAGGAAGATAAATTTTTAGAAACAAGTAAAGGTCTTAAAATTTCAAGAACATTGGATTAAGATAATTTTTCCTAATTCAAGAACTAGAGTTATTAAGTTTAAAATCTTTACCCATACATTGGGCTTTTACCTATGGACACTTCATATAGAGTTTTCCACTTCACATAAGTTTCTAGCAAGCCCATTGAATAACCTAAGCAAGAAATAAAACATAGACTTGGAATAGGATATAGTAATTGGACCAATAGCCCAAAAATTATGAAAATGTGACCAAACCCTCCAAGAAAGGTAGAATTTTATCCAAAGCAAAGAAAATGCGTAGGAATAAGCCCATAATGGGTAGGAATAAGCCCAAATCCAAGAGGAAAAATAAAATAAAATAAATTAGGTAATGATATAATAATGTAATAATAATAAAGATTAGGTTACATGGCATTAAGACAAAAATTTAGCAAGTGGTGTGATTCTACATTCATAATTTTGGCAAGTGGCATGATAATATAAGGCTTTAGTACAAAAATATCTATATCCTACACTCATAATTCTAGCAAGTGGTATGATAATACATGGCATTAGGACAAAATATTCATATCCCACACAAATAATATCAACCAAATAATGGAGATTCAAGGGCTAGAAATTTGCCACCTAAAAAGGAAAACCTATCATACTTGTTTAAGACAAAAGAAAATAGAAATGAATCCCTAAATCAAAGGGACCTTGTCTCTTATCTTAAGAACATATCATCATAATTTTCAAAATACAAATCTCCTTTTCCTATGCATATCTTGACTAAGGAAGAGGAAGACAAGAACATAAGTTGTTTGTTTTCCAAAAATTCAACAAAGTGTATCCTAATTGTGATAAGGTAGACCCATGATCATGAAAGGTGAATTATTAGGTGATTTATATAAGAAAAATCACCCTTACAACATTTTAATTTCGTCCAAGTGAGAAAGAGAGAGAAATAGAAGCAAGGTAGAGTGAGGAAAGGAGAGAAAGAGAGGAGAAGAAAGGAAGGAAGAAGAAGGAGAAGTTTAGAAGGTTAAGTATTCAAGGAAAGTTACCTTAATCTCCACTTGAGTCCATTTTTTTTCTTCTTCATCCTTGAGGTTCAAAAATTCACCCTCCTTCTCTTACCTAAGCTGCTAGAAAAGTTAAAGGAAGGAAGGAATCTTGCTACTTCTTTCAAGAGGAAACAAGAAAACCAATTCACTAAGTAAGTTAGGGAGATTCTTAGGTAAGTTTAACAATATTTCTTTTTGAAGAAAACTTTTGAAACTTATAATATTTATATGAGATTTTAATCTTAGAACTGTGATGATTGGTCATGGATGTTGCTATGTCATGTTACATATTGATCTTGCATGTGATGTATGTTTGAATACTTAGGCCGGTATAGAAAGTTCTACATAAGTATGGCTATGGGTGGCAAACTTTTAAGCTTCTGTATTTTAATTTCTGGAAATTATATATACAGAATTAAAATAAATGGTTAACATAAGTATTGTAGCTATGTGTGTCACGGATTTTTAGCCACTGGAATCATTCAATTTGGAGTCCATATGATGTAGATATGGTCCGATAAGTTAGCAAAGGTCAGAAAAATAGTTCATCAAGGAAGAATATGTTAGTATAGCTTCGATATTTTAATTTCTGGAAATTATCTATACAGAATTAAAATAAATGGTTAACATAAGTATTGTAGCTATGTGTGTCACGGATTTTTAGCCACTGGAATCATTCAATTTGGAGTCCATATGATGTAGATATGGTCTGATTAGTTAGCAAAGATCAGAAAATAGTTCATTAGGGAAGAATACGTTAGGATAGCTTCGGTATTTTAATTTCTGGAAATTATCTATACAGAAGTAAAATAAATGGTTAACATAAGTATTATAGCTATGTGTGTCGCGGATTGTTAGCCACTGGAATCATTCAATTTGGAGTCCATATGATGTAGATATGGTCCGATAAGTTAGCAAAGGTCAGAAAATGGTTCATCAGGGAAGAATATGTTAGAATAGCTTTGGTATTTTAATTTTTGGAAATTATCTATACAAATTAAAATAAATGGTTAACATAAGTATTGTAGCTATGTGTGTCACGGATTGTTAGCCACTGAAAGCATTCAATTTGAAGTCCATATGATGTAGATATAGTCCGATAAGTTAGCAAAGGTCAGAAAATAGTTCATCAGGGAAGAATATGTTAGGATAGCTTCGGTATTTTAATTTCTGGGAATTATCTGTATGGAATTAAAATAAATAGTTAACATAAAAATTGTATATATGTGTGTCATGGAGTTTTAGCCATTGGAATCATTCAATTTGGAGTCCATATGATATAGATATGATCCGATTAGGTAGCAAAGGTCAGAAAATGGTTCATCAGGGAAGAATATGTTAGAATAGCTTCGGTATTTTAATTTTTGGGAATTATCTGTATGGAATTAAAATAAATGGTTAACATAAGAATTGTAGATATGTGTGTCACAGATTTTTAGCCACTAGAATCATTCAATTTGGAGTTCATATGAAGTAGATATGATCCGAGTAGGTAGCAAAGGTCAGAAAATGGTTCATCAGGGAAGAATATGTTAGGATAGTTTCAGTATTTTAATTTCTGAGACTTATATGTATGCAATTAAAATAAATGGTTAACATAAGAATTGTAGCTGTGTGTGTCACGGAGTTTTAGCCACTGGAATCATTCAATTTGGAGTCCATATGAGGTAGATATGTTCTGATTAGTAAGCAATGGTCAGAAAAAGGTTAATCAGGGAAGAATATGTTATGATAGCCTCAGTATTTTAATTTCTAGGAACATTCTGTAAGGAATGGAAATAAATAGTTAACATATGAATTATATATATATGTGTCACGGATCTTTAGCCCCTGGAATCACTTAATTTGGAATTCTTATGAGGGAGATATGGACATATTAGTAGATAAAGGTCAGAACCTATTCGAAAAGAAATAACCTGTACATTTAGGGAGTAATATCACCTTGATGTCTTAATATTTCGCTACAATGTTCAACATAATAATTTTAGATAATTGTTTTATCTTGAAATTGACACCAAGATCACCTACATCAGAGTTAAATTGAGGGAGTTATGCTTTGATTAGTAAGAGAAGGTTAGATAGGATGAAAACCTGCATCAAGAAAATAAAGAAATAAAATTAATATTTAAAAAAGAAGATGAATCTTATAAATGAAAATAATAAATTACTAGTATAGCCATAGCCATTGTCATTGCCATTGTATGAACTTCTTACCATCTTAAGTGTGAAAATTTGATATGGAAATATTTTATAAAGTGATATTTGAAATGGTTATGTTTATGGCATGATTACCAATGATTTTTTGTAATAGTTATATTTTGATGAACATACTTGTTATTGAAAGCATATTTTTGGCTATCATTGTGAAAAGAAAAGAAATGAGCACGATCACATGGCAATCCGTGTGGTGCACCAGTAGGGGACGCCCTACCAACGGTTATGATCATGTTAATGAGAAAAGAAAGAGAAAGTGGGTCATGTCGGACGGAGTGAGAAAAGCCCGTACCGGAGAGTAGAAAATACTCACCCTGACCAGGGTAGCTTGATATGAGAATAAATTGATAGTCATCATATGATATTCTGAAAATAGTTAATCTTGTCATACATATCATTACTGTATGATTCTTATGTGCATAGATATAATGCATTCATGTGACCAAAGATATTATCTGTAGTTTATACAGCTGAACATGACATGATGAACTATATTGATGGTAAATTATGATTTATTGTTGAACTTATTGGGATTTAATTCTCACTATATTTCCATATCATGTTCAGAAGAATAATATGCAGATTTTCTCTATGACACTTATTATTACCGTACGTTGGATTGAGGTGCCCTACTTTGGGCAACTACCAACTATATCAGATGTATCTGTCGTAGATGTGACTGAGATTCCGGTGGACGTGCCACTCGCACCAGTGTCCCCGGAAGTAGTCGACATAGATGATTAGAGCTACTATGTATCTTTGTACAAATGTTTGTAAAATAATGGTGTGTATGGAAACTAAGTATTGTATCACTGTTAATAACAATTATGCTTGGTTAAAGTGATTATTATTACGAGTTAAGTGGTTAGAATTAAAGTAGTAATAACTTCATGGAATATTTTTTTTAATATAAAAAAAAATTGTTACATTTACTTAAATGGAGTTGTTACATCGAGCGCCTGTTAGCCACTAGAAATGTCCAAGACTTGCTTATTTTGCCCCCTTGACATCATCGGTCGATTGGTGGAATCACGTGATCCAGCCCATCAGTCAACTGATGGATTCACGTAGGACGCGTGTGGTTGGAAAATGCACCATTTCACTAACCTTGAAACAGTGCGTATTGAGCACAGCATGGCGTGTTGTGCTATGAGGCACAGTAGATGATTCGCTCCCGATGGAGTGGGGGGAATCTAGAGTAACTAAAGTTGAGGCTAAAAATTTTAATGGGAGGCAAAAATTATGTGCTTAGAAAAAAATATTGAAAGATCACAATGGGAAAGTGGGGAAATTTTTAATGGAAAAAAATTTACTATACAGAAAAAATTAGAGAGATTAGAAAAAGTAATTGGATTGTAATTCCAAAATATTAAAATTTGAGTGACTGTAAGATTCTTTAAATTTGTATCATATATTTGGATTCAAAAAATTAGATAAGGTAATGATAAGATCTATACTAATTAATTTAAATATTTATATAATAATTAGATCGCAAAAGATAATTAATTTAACAAACTAATATTAGTATTAGAGATAATTAATTATTCAACTGGAATAATTTGAATTTAAAATTTATATAATTGACTATTAAGTTACAAATATTCAGCATTTAATTAGAATCTAAATAATTGTATATGTATAGTACCGAAACAAATGTATAATATTAAAAAAAATTATAGTTAAAATTTAGTTATAAAAAAGAGTTAGTTGATTAATTGTCCATATATTATATTATATAAAATAATATGTATATCATGACAATGACAAGAGAAATGTAACATATTAAGTAATCTTAATCGATTAATGGAACTCACTAATAAAGTTAATTTTAACTTTTAATGTTTGAAAGCTTAAAATGCCTAATTATTACAAAAATGTAATTATGCTTGAAAAGTACTTTTCACTTATATTCTCATTAAATTTCTTTTAGTGACACTAAGTTTGTTATTTGAGAGACAAAATGCATTATATTGCTTTCAACATATGTAAGTAAATTTATTTACTAATATATAACTAGTTTTAAATAAATGAGTCAAATAATAAAAGGTATAAATTTAAATGTAGTGAAAGACATAATAGCTATATAGACTATTTTTTACATTTTGTGTAATATTGAAGGAATTCACGTTCGCAATGGTCGTAACCCGCGTCGTAGTGTCCAGAATACCTGCAATTATAGTAATATAAGAGATAATTAATTATTTAGTTGGAATAATTAGAATTTAAAATCTCTATAATTAACTATTAAGATACAAATATTCAGCAGTTAATTAGAATCTAAATAATTGTATATGTATAGTACCGAAACAAATGTATAATATTGAAAAAAAAAGTATGGTTAACATTTAGTAATAAAAAAGAGTTAGTTTATTAATTGTCCATATATTGTATAATATAAAATAATATCTATATCATGACAATGACAAGAGAAATGTAACATATTAAGGAATCTTAATCGATTAATGGAATTCACTACTAAAGTCAATTTTAACTTTTAAGGTTTGGAAGCTTAAAATGCCTTATTATTACAAAAATGTAATTATGCTTGAAAATTACTTTTCAATTATATTCTCATTAAATTTCTTTTAGTGACACTAAGTTTTTTATTTGAGAGACAAAATGCATTATGTTGCTTTCAACATATGTAAGTAAATTTATTTACTATAATATATAACTAGTTTTAAATAAATGAGTCAAATAATAAAAAGTTATAAATTAAAATGTAGTGAAAGACATAATAGTTATATAGACTATTTTTTACATTTTGTGTGATCTTGAAGAAATTCACGGTCATAATGGCCTTAACCTGCATCGTAGCGTCAAAAATACCCGCTATTACAGTAATCACAATGTAACTGTAATTACAGTTTAAAACCATGACTGGGACGTTTGAATAAATTGATGTTTCTAATGAATGAACTGGATAAATATTTTGGGAGTAAACATATAATTTAGTCCTTGAATTGATTAAATCTCTAAATTTGTATCACTGTACAATTTAATCCTTCAATTTATCAAATATTAGAAAATGTAGTCCTTTTGTTGTACTTTCTCTAATTGCAGTTAAAAATATGCTAGCGTCGCCCGTTAGGAGATTATATGGCACATTAACTATCAACTAGCCATGACACATCCCTAAGTTGACTCATCAATCATTTATTAAAAAAAAATTCTAAAACGGTGTGTTTTCTTTCTTTGGGTTATCATCAGAATCAGATGTTGAAGAAGTTAAATCCTTGCTTTTTCTTTTTTCCTTTTCTTTTTCATCTCCATCTTCGTCTTCTAGTTCTTTAGATCAACTCACAGCTGAGTCTTTGCTTGACTTGTCTTCTCTGTTCCAACAACTTCCCGTAAAGTAATCTTCTCTATTTTTATTTCTCTTCTGATTTCGCTAATGTTTTTATTTATGAGTTGTTGGAATAAAGAAGACATGTTAAAAAAGCAAAAAGTGAAATGCTTTAGCCGTTGGTGGGGTGGTGGTTCAACATGCTTGGTTTTGAAAACTAGGGACAGGTTTTCTGTGCTTTTTTTGTTGCCGGCATTTGGTTTTTTGATGCTCTTTATAGCGATGTTGTTCTGCTTTGAGGATTTTGAGGCTAGGTTATTGTGCAAGGTGAGTAAAGGTATGTCTTTCCAGGTGGCGTTATAGATAGGGCAAACAAAGCTACCATGCTTGTGTACATAAGTAGCGATACAAGGAAAATGGAAAGCGTGAGAACATTCGACAGTGTAAATGGCCGTCCCCTAACCCGCCTTCACGCTATTCAAACAGATTCCATAACTACTATGCTAGTTGGAAAACTAGTAAGAAAATATCATCATTGGGATCTCACGCCATCGTTCTAAACTATTATTAGAAATGTCACAACCCAGTTTTCTAAGCACGTGATCAACACAAAATGAGGGATTTCCTCACTCCATAAACTTACCTAACGGTAACATATCGCAAATTTCAAACCGCATGACCATTAAGCTTGTAAAACAATCAAACATTTGTTGAGAAGTTTATTCTCATTTAAAATATAAATAAAGATCTAGCTTCAACAAATCATAAACATAAATATATTTATTTCTCTTGTATTTAAAAGATCAATCACCATTTTGTTTAGTTTCATGATTAGATACAACAGAATATCCAACATCAAAAGTTATGACATATTTCATATACAATAATTGTAATAGAACGCAACATAAACGCAGACCCTACCTGTAGTAATGGAGCGACTCTACATTTTTTTAATAAATAATCAGATGACTAAAACTAGGTCCAAGGATCAACTTTGGGCTAACTAGAATATGCTTATCCTTGAAAAGTTGTGCCACTTAGCTTATAACAAAAAAATAAAAAAGAAACAACATAAGTCTTATGACTCAATGAGTAAACAATATAGTTGTAACATGTAGAATAGATAATCTATAACAGATTATGCTTTATCAAAATCCATCTAAATTCTATATAATCTATATCCATATTTGGTCCATTCACTCAATTTTATTAGAATTAGCAACTCAAGATTTCAACTTCCATATACAATATTTTACAAGTTCTAATCCTTTATTATTTTTATAATAATGTTATTCATATAAATTTCCATAACACCTTTAGATACATTATTAGAAATGAATTAGGTAAAAATTATCATATTTAGCATATAATTAATTCTATTTTGTCCCCATACTATTTTTGTCCCTAAAGGTTTGACAAGAAATCAGAATAAGAACAAGCCTTTCAAGACCAATCTATTTATGTACCTTAACCAATATCCTCTGCCAACATTGGCTAGCTATACATTTCAAAGCTCTCCTTCATAACATAAAATTTCCTATGTAGCACCATGTTCAATTTAAGTTATTCTTCACCATATCTTTACCTTTATTACAGTTATCTAAATTTACTATAAAAATGTTTTTTACTAATATCCGTTTGGTAATTATCCTTCCAAACTATCATATCTATATATCTACATTTTGGTTAATATTAAAATTTTATAATCTTAGAAATATAAAATTTTTACGCTGTAGTGTATAATGACATAAACAAATATTAAGTTTAGTCTATATATCTTATACTGCTAATTATATCATTTATGATTAAATATTTACTTTACTTTAGGTCATGTTTTTTTATTTTATTTTTGTTTTATTATTTTTTATGTTATGGTAATTTATTCTATTTGATTAAGAGGATTCCATATCAAAACCATATGATCTTTCTTGAGCACATAGCAAAGGAAGGGGTAATCACCGTTTTTTGTCAAACACTCAATCCATAACGATAAGTCACCATTCCATCAAACACGGAGTCTATAAAGGTAAGTCTCCAAGCACTCAAACACTCTATTTGTAAGAGTAAGTCACCATTCTATCATATACACAGTTTGTAAGGGTAAGTCACCATTCCATTAAACACTCAATTTGTAAGGATAAATCATTGTTCCATTAGACACATAGTCTATAATCCATCAAGTATAAACCCACAATCTATCAATCAAGGTGTATCAGAGTTAGCATTTGTCGCTACTACCTAGTAGTGGTTTTGACAAGAATCTTTTTCTAAGTATTATGTATATTATTTATTAAGTTTTTATTTACTTATGAATTTATTTATTATGTAATTCTTCTAAGAGAAAATAGTTTTATGACATAAACATTCTTTATTTCCCAGTCATAAATATAGATAAGAGCCATACCATGTCACGGCCTTTAAAGTATACCAATGTGGCCACCATGCTAGGGCATCGCAGATTTATACATCTCATATCTCACAATTAAAGAATACATATCAGTATACTATTATTTTCACAATTATTTAATTCATGGAGTTTCATTCTTAGATTCACTTATTAATAGATTCTCATTTCAACCATGATTAGGATCACCCATGTTCAATATAACATCATCTAGCGTTACCTTCTATCATACTTTAAATTTTGATGCATATGTTAGTATAGTATAAATATGCTAATGTTAACCATTATATAGTTTTATGTAGTCACATTCTTTAATTCAGCATTCAATATTATCATTAACATTCATTCTTATATATATGTATGTATATATACACATATTGGCACCCATATACTCTTATCTTTAATATAAAGAACTTATACATGAACATATGTACCTATACCTATATCTAAAGATAAGATAGACACCTTCCAACTTCAACCAATCACTTTCTTTAATTCAAAGTACTTGTTCCCATGCACCTATACAAAAACCCTTACACATATCATAGTTCAAGCATTAAGAACACTATCTTTTTTTAAATAGCTTAACTATAATTACATCAACTTTATATAACCTATGACAAGCTATCATTAATATGGAGTAACTCCTACTATTTAGACATGAAGTGATTTTTCTATGTCTTTAATTTACAAAGCTCAAATCTTGGTCACTCATAGGCTATACACTTGCTAAGCTCTAGCCATTAATGATATCCTATAAATCCCTAACATCTAAACAAGAGGTTTTAACTCATCTAGCCCAAAATGTCACTCATTCCTACTCTTAGTTATTTATAACACCACTAAATATTACCCAAAATACTTCTTATGCCACCATGCTACTAAGCCAATTTTACCCATTGAAACCTTACTCACAAAATGATATGCCTTAATTTTTACAGCTGTCGTAAATTATCTCTCTTCTATGGTCATTCCCCAACTTCCAAAATATCTAAGCAAACCTCTACCTAGTCAAATTCCATTTACTAACAATTTCAACCTAACCACCCTAATAATCACCAAATATGGGAACTCCCATTCTAGCTCACTCCCTAAGACACAAGGCAATATTCATATGAATAACTTTTCGTCAATTACTCTTAACTCCCAAAGTTTCGAACTTGCAAAGGGATCCTAAAACATCTATCCAACTTAATTTTAATATTTAAGTTTTATTACTTTAAGACTTTCCCTAATGGTTTAGTAATAAGCATCAAATTCCCAGCACACTACACATACAAACTTTTGCTTCCATATATATACAAAATAATCTAGCTTCCAATTCATCATGGCAATAACTTTTATCTCATGCTATAGCTTGTATCATTCACTCACTAACTTTAAGCTTCAACTGCACAAGTTTTTTTGGCTATTCTTCAAGCTAAGAGAACCACTTGAGCCCCAAAATTATGCTCTACCACCTGATATAGTTAGATTCCAGCTTTAACATATGCGTGCACTGTTCGCATCATTGTTCATTGAAGAACAAATCACGATTTTCAGCCAAAATTTATGTTATATGGTCACAAAAATTCGCGTAGATCGGTTATCCTTCCTCCTAAACAAGAATATATGGCTAAAAGTTCCTAAAAATGTAAAAAATACACGGATTGGAGACCCTTACCTAGTTAGCCGAAGCTTCAGTTTTTTCTCCACCTCCACAGATTCTACTACTATAAATCACTTAATCCATATGCAAGCTTTCGGTGGAAAGGGAATGAAGGCACACAATGGAAAAGGAGAAACTCGGGATAGGAGAGATAGAAAATGAAGAAAATGCTCGAAGTTTTTCTAGCAATTCATGTGGTTAGGAGAAAAAAAGGGTCATTTTTGTAATCTTGCACAATCAAATTTTTAGCAGGGCATAATGAGTGCATAATTAAGGGATAAACATGGTATTCTAGCAAACCAAATGTTTATTTTATGAATATTGATTTTTTTATTATAAAACCTCCTTAAAAGAATTAGGTTTACAACATACACATTATAAAATTTCATTTATCTCTCCATAGACATAAAATTATAATCTATAAAACAATAAGCACACTTATATATACTAAAGCAAACACAATCACATTAATAAATCGCACTCACTTATAAAGAAAATCATAAACATATTCCACATAGCATAGCTGTTAGGATTGAATATGTCATGCCAAAATCAAGGGGTATTACAAGAAAAATGGTGAGATAATAATAAATTACAAACTTCTATATGATGGAGGAAAATGAATCCTGCTCTAAATTTGAAGCTATTTTTGATGAGAGACAACTTAAAAGAAGAGTGAAGACAAATTGGATTTGAGCTCAATAGCGAGTTGGGGGATTAGGTTGCCATAGGGGTGTTTTGCTAAGTCTAGGGCTATCATTCTCATTTCTTGTTTGAGTTTTTTCTGTGATTGTTTAGCAACACAAGCTTAGACTCGATATTGGTTAAGCCTGTTGATGTTGTTCCTGCAAGCATGGAGCAGAGTCATTGTTGCCACCGAAGAAAAAACCTAATCTAGCACAGCTTCTAAGGCAAGCATTTAAACTTAGGCTTCTTTATTGCTTATATGATATTATGGATTCTAGTTTACGAATACAAAAGGCTCTTCTCTAACCAGTACCCATTTTTACAGTACCTAAAATTTTATCTCTTCTATTTATGCCTTTTATTTAGGTTTTTCTAAAGGAAACAAGAAGAAGCAAGTTGTTTATTTTGATCAATCTGAAGTTGGTACAAAAGACAAAAAAGGAATATCAAATTTAGCTAGAAGTGCAAAGGATCAAACAAAAAATAAAAGGAAAAGAGACAAACTTAAAGCGATGAAGATATATGAATTGCAAACTTAAAATCAGAGAAGATTGCTTTATGGGAAGTTGTTGGAATAGAGAAGACATAGTTAGTTATATGTTGATTTAAAGAATCAGAAGTTAGAGACGAAAAGGAAGAAAAAAAGCATAGGATGTAACTCCTTTAACATCTTATTTCGATAATAACCCAGAAGAAGAAAATGCCTAATTCAAAAATTGTTTTAATAAATGATTGATGGGTTAGATTAGTGACGTGCCATGGTTAACTAATAGTTAACGTGCCATGTAATCACTTAATTGTGTAATGATTACATTGTTTGACATTTAATAAATTTAAGGATTAAATTGTGTAGTGATGCAAATTTAAGGACTAATGTGTAAGGACCTAGTATATTCATAGACTAAATTGTATGTTTACTCATATTTTGGAGATTCTCATAGTTTTTGATAGGTTAACAATATAGGTACTATCACCGGACTAAATTGTCCGACGTTTAATGAATTTAGAGATTAAATTGTGTAGTGATGTAAATTTAGGGACTAATATGTAGGAACCTAGTAAATTCATAAATTAAATTGTATATTTACTTATATTTGGGAGATTTTCATATTTTCTGACAAATCAACAACATAAGTATTTGACATTAGCCCACTCTAACTTTTTGTCAAATAACTATTTTCTACTGTAGTTTGTTGTACATCCCTACTAGAAATCTCTCTTTTTGCAAAAATGTGATCACCTAATCTCCATTGTAAAACAACTATTTTCTACAATGTTGGTCCATGGCTTTCTTGTATTTGGCATTAGCCTACTCCAACTTTTGTTTCATTTATACTTTAATGTCCACCAGTAATGGTTTAACTACTTTTTGATACTTGATTAATTGTCATCGACTATCAACACCTATTTCATAATCAACACATACACCTTATTTGACATAAAAGTTGCTTTCATCTTGTGCCCCAAATGGGTTAGGTTAAAGAAAGTATGTCCCTCTGCTTTAGAAACTTTGTTTTTAGAACTTCCTTTTATTGGCAATAGTGTGACGGCTAACACACGGGATATAATATGAGAGGGAAAGCGGGATGCCTCTTATATGGACGATATGCTGACTATATGATTTGTTACTTGCCTCCCTTGTTGTATGCTTAGAAAATACCCATATTAGAGTCCTTTCGCGTGTCCTCTTAAATAGTAGTAGGGCAAACCTCAGTGGGATGTTGAGTTTAGACAAATCCTATACTAAAAAAGTACAGAAGGGCCTGAACTCTGATATAGTAGTACTAATATGGGATTCTTCTAATATTTTCATGTGAAATATTTTAATGCATAACAACTTTTGTTTAATGATCATACAATACAGTATATGTTTTGAATATCTGAATATCTTTTGATTTGAGAATATTTGAAATGCGGGTCCTATATGGGTGCACTTCCGAACTGTATCTCTTATGTGATAAATTTTAAAATATGAGTACATCATATGTTGACCTAAGAGGTCATAGGAGGTGTTATCTGCTCACTGAGTTGTCAAACTCACTACACAATATTTATATGTTTTTCAAATAAGGATATAGAGTTTGGTCCTTCCCGTTTAGATAGTTGACCAGTTAGACGACATAATCTCTGAGTGAGCCTACTTTGTTTCTAAGGCTCGTAGATTTTGATTTATATTGTATTTGTACTTTAGAGTATGCTCTGAACGCCACAAGTAGGATCCCTGCTTCTGCTGTACTTTGGTGTTTATAGATTTGGTTTATATATTGTGTATACATGGGAATATCTATCTGTACAAGAGTGTATTATACATGTTATGAAAAATATATGTTCATAAAGTATATGTTTCACGTGCTCTAAAATTAGGGGCATGACAAGTTGGTATTAGAGCATTAGTTTTCCCTATGGCTATCAGAGAAAAGGATTTTTTAGTAAGTCCTTTAGTATGGATATGAGCTGGACATATTTATACTTCTGGTGTTGCTGAGGGATTCTATAGGATCTCAATTTCCTTTCTATTCCAAATTTGTTAAATTTCTTAGTATAAGATTGATTGAATATTGTGGCTTCTTAAGAAGTATCTATAGGTCAATTACTATTTGAAAGTGAAAGGGATAGGCATACCAGAGAATTTAAAGAATTGAAACAAATGCCAATTATGATCGTTTCTGAATATGATATCTGTTTTACCCAATTGTTTAGATGTGGTAGACTTTGATGTGTTCCCTGAGGAATTTCTAGGATTACCCCGAAACGATAAATAGAATTTAGTATTGATTTATTTCTTGAAATCTAACTAGTGTTTATATTCCCATATAGAATGGCACCCACTGAACTTAAGGAATTGAGAAAGAATTAGTTACAAAACGTGTTAGATAAGGGATTTAAATGCCCTAGTATTTTTTTTTGGAGTGCTTCAGTTCTATCTGTGAAAAGAAAAAAAATGGATCGCTGCGATTATGTGTAGATTATAGATAGTTAAATAAGATGATAGTGTGGAATAAATACTCATTACCTCATATAGATTATCTGTTTAACCAGCTACATGGTACTCAACGTTTTTTAAAAATTGAATTGATTTGAGATAAGGATATCATCAATTAAGGATAAAAGAAAAGGATATTTAAAAAAAAACTGCTTTTAAGACTTGATGTGGACATTATAGGTTCTTAGTGATGACATTTGAATTGACAAATTCTCTAACTGCATTTATAGATTTAATAAATAGTAATTCAGTCATCCTTGAATCAAATTGTTATTATATATATATTGATGATATACTAGAATATTCCAAGAGTTCAGAGGATTATAAGTAACATTTAAAAATAGTTTTATAAACTCTAAAGAAATATGTTTTGCAAGGATGGTGTCCAAGCAGACCTTAAAAAAGTAAAATTGATATAGCATGGTTACGTTCTACTAGAGTTAAAGATAAAGATCCAAATTCAATTTACGTTTTTTGCAGTTGTCTATTGTTCATTCTATTTGAGCTGTAATTGGATCAGGTACATGAACATATGCTTGTAAAGCATTAATCAACTCCTCAACATTTGAAGTTGAGATGAGAATTTGTCGTGCTGAATGTGAGATGAACCTTTGTTCCACAGTTTGATCGAGAAAAGACAACAGACCATCAAAGAAATGGTTAACATTTAACAAATCTATCGGTTTGTGATGTATATTTAGTTATGCCCAAGAGACTATTTGAAAAATCTCTTCTAAAGTACCAAAACCACCTAATAAGGCAATGAAGGCATCAGCATTGTTCATCATTCTAACCATGCGTTCATGCATGGAAGCTATCTTAAATTCTTCCTCAATTGTCTTCCCTATGATGTTGGATGCAGCTAGAGTTGTAGAAATAATACCTAGAACTTGACATCTTCATACATGTGCAATTGTAGACACGCGCCCTATTAACCACGGTTACCTCCACCATAGTCTAAATGAATCTTTCTCCTAGTCAGCACCATACCCAGATTTTGTGCTGCTTTCACATAATCTCCATCTTTTCTAGGACTGGAACCACAAAAGACACAAATATTTCGAAACTGACCTCCATAACTACACTCACCCTAACTTTAAGTATAAAGGTAAAGATATTAATGTATGCATTTATAAAACTTAAAAAAATGTATACTTACAATAACTATACGAATAGGCCAGACATAATTAGAACAGCTATGTGAGTGATTGGTAGATATAAGCTAAATTAAAGGTGAAAATTTCAAAAAAATGACGGCAATCATGTATATATACAGTAGTTGTGATTGTGGTTCATATTAAGCATATAAAGTTAATAAGGTTAAGATATCACCAGAAATTTATCTTTTCCTTGTTGTCCTTGATGAAACATTGATGTCTGAATTCTTGTAGGAAAATTGTTGGTGATAGGCATAATTGTAAAAGAAAAAGAGTGAAAAATGCAAACAAGTTAATTGTTGAAGAGGGACAATAAAATGGTTTATTTTGTTTTCTCAATATTCTTGTCAGTCGACTATCGATATTATTAAGTCGACTAGCTATTTTGAGAATTTTTAATTTGAACTAATTTATTTTATAGTTGATTGATTGCATCTATTTTGAAGCAATCAACTGCATCCTACCAATTAACTATGTATTCTTTATTTTTCATAGACTTCTATAAGCTCAAAAATATTTTTTTTCCACCGAATATCAACAGCTTTAAAGTAGATTTTGGCACATATATTCAAAACTTGCAGCCACCGATTTTTGCCAAAATAATAGCTAGATTTTTGTTTATAGATTTTCAAAAATTACAGCCACCGATTTTAATTTTCTTTCAACACTTTGTTCAAATTTTTGGCTTTCTATTTTGGCACCGTTCTCTATTATACTTTTCGTCTGTTCTATTGCATTCTCCCTTATTAATGTTTGTCATTAAATGCAAAGTTTTTTTCTCTGATTGTAAGAAAAGTTAATTTAATTTCTTTGAAACTCTATTATTATGGTGTTCAAGTGGTTAGTAGATTAAAATAATGAAAATTTTGAAAAGAATAGACAGATGATGGCCTTATGGTGCTTTGACGAATGTAATCAAGAGAATTAGTGGTGTTGAAGTTCTTGAAGAATAAAATATGGGAAGTAGGATTTAAATTAATCTTTGAACTCTTAGGATTTAAATTAATCTTTGAACTCTTAATTTGAAAATATAGATAATATTTTGAGGACCATGTCCGAAAATAATGTAAGTGATCAAGATATTTATGTTAAGGGTTTATAGCATGTTAAATTGAGTCTAGTATCTAGGATGTGAAAAATAGTTTAAAAAAGAGATTTAAGAAGAAGCCATAAATTATGAATATGAATAATCTTAAGGCAATAAGGATATATTAGGATTTGAAAGAATTGTATTAGTATAATGATAAAAAGAGTATACAAGTGATATTTCTTTCGTTGTTCGGTGTGTCAGCAAGTAAAAATTGAATATTTTGTTTTAGGAGAGCTATTCAAGAAGCCCTAAGATCTTTGTTAGATTATAGTATGGCTGATAGTAAATCTAAATGATGTGTTTATGCAATGAAAGTTATGCTTTAGGTATCTTTATATAATTTTGTTGAAAATTTGGAGAAATCATTTATCCTTAGTTAAACTTGCCCATATCAGTAATTATCAGGCTAACATACAAATGGCACCATTTGAGGTTTTACATTAAACATCGTAAGACTCCTAATAGGTGGATGAGTTAAATAAGGTTAAGTTTTTGGAATATAATTTGGAATATCATGCAATAGATAGAATATGACTAGCCTAAATTAAATATGCTAGTTTGGAGAGCATGCTTCAAGCATATGTTTTTGAGTTTCGTGGGAGATTCCTTAGCAGAATTTGCCCATAATAAAGTGTTATTGGATTATTTAAAGCATTATGTAAAATGTGTTACAAATTTTCTGTTAGATGACTTAGTGGAGTCAGACTTATGATAAGATGTCATTGATAAAGTGAAATTGATTAGAAAAATATATACAAGAAACTCAATATAAGCCAAAAGTCTATAAGGACCATGAATGTTGAGCACTAAAAATTATCAGTTGGTAACCAAATATTCTTGAAGGACTCACAAATGAAAGAGGCAATGAGATTTGAAAAGAAGAAAAAAGTTAAACTTTAGTATATAGACTCTTTTGAAATCTTAAACAAAGTAGGCCTAGTAGTACATTGCCTAACCTTGCCATCAAGATTAGGTGATGTCAATATAGTCTTTTTTACATCAATGCTAAGGAAGTACCTATCAAATTCTTCTCATGTTATCGGATTTCAAGAAATTCAATTGAACATAAACTTGGCATAATTATGATAAAAAACCGATGTCTATTGTTGATCGACAAGTGAAGAATTTATGGTTTAAGGAAATCCCTATAGTTAAGGTTATATGATAAAACCATAATAGTTGAGAGATTTCTTAGAAAGTAAAAACGATATACAGAAAAGATATCCCCAATTATTTGAGTAATAAGGTTAGTAACTCTGAATTATGCCTTGATTTCACTCCCTACATGTGGTAGGATGGTTTGAAATTCAAGGACCGAATTTCTTAAGGGGAGAAGAATATAATATCTTGTAATTTTTATAATATTTTACTATAAACAAGTATTATTTTTTTTAAAAAATGATTATGCATGTTTCGCTAAAAGTAAGTATACTTTTAATTAAAATAATTATTATTTTGCTTAAAATAATTATATTGGCCTATAATAAATTTTTATTTTATTTTTAGAAATATTTTTCCTTTTGTTATGCATAAAGATATTTATTTTGTGATTTATTTTATAAAAATTTTATCAAAAAAAGTCATGATGTAAGGGTACAACTAAAGTTTGCAATAATATAAATTTTTAGAAATTTTTGGGATGCTTTAGGATGAAAAATGATATTTATATGAATATATGTAAACTAAATAAATAATAATCTTAAATATTTAATTATTGAATAATAATAAATAAATAAATAAGAGAAAAGAGAAAACGGGGAGGGGGAGACGCAATCGAGAGAGAGTCTGTAGAATTTTAATAAATAGTATGAATAGTGACCTCTATGTTTTTCTCTAGATCTGGAGTGTTCATTGGCTTCCAATCTCTAAACTAAAGGTACCATTAGATTCAAGACGAAGAATACTATGATTTTGACTGAATAATTTTTCAAATCAGCTGTAGAATTGTCGCTGATCGGAAGTAAAAAATTTTAGAAAAATGTATGTTCTGAAATTTCTACTTAGAGACCTCAAATTGAAAATCTGATACCGTAAATAGATTTAGGAACTAGATAAACCTTTGGATAGGAAAATTTTTAGCCATTTGACAATTTTTTGTTCATCGTGAATAGTAATTTTTGGCTGTGAATAGTGATTTCGTTAAGTATAAATAGTATTTTTCGGCCGTGATCAGTGACCAAACTTCTGGAGTCATTTCTTAAATTCTTGGATCCTCTGGACACGTTTTTGAGGTCTATTTAGTCAAATGTGGATTAAAAAAGTGTATTTTGGGGCTGTCCAATTTGGAGCTCTTACCCTGTGAGTGGATAATTATTTCTATGACTTGCTCTATACTCTTCTTGATCTTTAAACGTGTATTTGATTATGTTTATAAGATATTTACACTTTTATATATTTTTGAAATGCATTAAATTATCTAAATTGTTTACAATTTGGAATATAGGTCAAGAAGAGTATAGTTTTGAAAATAGATTTCTGAATTCATGATATATTTGATTTCACATGTATTTTTCATTAAATAATAAATTGAATATTTATACACGTAGCATTGATTTTTAAAATCAGATGATTGCCTCGAAAAAAGGAATGTATATGTAATAAAACCTGAATGGGTAATTTATGACAGATGATTTGTATTGATACTGACATTCTGTATTATACTGAAAACTCTGTTTTGAATTATATGAAATATATGCATATGATAATTTTATGGAGAAATTCTATTAGAAACACTGTCTGCTAACAGTAGGTGATGTTAGCCTTAGTGCATCTTGATAACTCAGCTAGCAGTGGTGGTGCTAACCTCATGTGACGGTCAACACACAAGATATGATATGAGAGGAAGAGCGGGATGCTTCCTATATGGGCGAGATGCCGACTATATGATTTGTGACTTGCCTCCTTTGCTGTGTGTTTGAAAAATACCCATATTAGAGCCTCTTTGCGTGTCCTCTTGAATGATGATAGGGTAAACCTCAGCGGGATGCTGAGTTTAGACAAATTTTACACTAACAAAGTACGTAAAGGCCTAAAATCTAATATGGCGGTTTTGATATGAGATCCTCCTAATATTTTCATGTGAAATATTTTGATGCATAACAATTTTTGTTTAATGATCATACAGTATAGTATATGGTTTTGAATATCTAAATTTTTTTTGATTTGGGAATATTTGAAATCCGGGTCCTATATGGATGCACTTCCGAACTGTATCTCCTATGTGATAAATTTTAAAATATGAATACATTTATATATTGACATAAGAGGTCATAGGAGATATTATCTGTTCACTAAATTGTCAAACTCACTACACGATATTTATATGTTTTTCAGATAAGGATATAGATTTTGGTCATTCTCTTTCAAATAGTTGACTAGTTAGACGACATGATCTCTGAGTGAGCCTACTTTGTTTTCAAAGATCATAGATTTTGATTTATATTGTACTTATACTTTAAAGTATGCTCTGAACGCCACAAACAGGATCTTTGTTTCTACTGTACTTTGATATTTATATATTGTGTATACATGGAAATATCTATTTATAAAAGAGTGTATTTTACATGTTATAAAAAAAAATATTCATGAAGTATATGTTTTATGTACTCTAATATTAGGGGCATGACATATCTATTCTAATACCACCTAATGCAATAAATTAGCATCAATAATAAACAAAAGTCAAAGTGAAGAAAATTCTCATGAAATTAATGAATTGACTAAATGTGTTAAACGAAATGCAAAATAGTGTATTTATAAGGCCCTTATTAGGATTCTTAATTGCAACACGAAAATATTAAATAATAAAAATAAAATAAAATAACAAAAATATTGAAATTTAAAACAATCCTAAACAATGTTGAAATGATAGATTTTGGGCCTCACAATGACACATGCCTATTCAAGTCCTATGAGTTACATTTTTTAACTTGTAATGATCAATCTAGTCTAAAAACTCATTTGTTAAGTAATTTTCTTATTTAATGACAAGTGCAACATCCACTTCAAATGTAGTGGGTCGTATTTATTTTTAGTGGCTATCTAAAATCTCGCAAATAATTAGTAATGGCAATTTGATCTGTTTTCAGTATTATATGTAAAATCCATTATTACTAATAGTACAATTTTGGATACTAAATTAAGTATTCAAAATGATTTTGGTTAATTATGATTTTTGGCTTTGCCAAATTATTCTTTTTAAAATTTAGGTATTTGATGTTTTGAGTCAGCCAAGGCACTCAATTTTTCTTATATAATTTTTTTAGTAGTTCTAAGATATATTTATATTCAATATTCAAAATATTAGAAAAATATAAATAGTATTGCCATTTTGGGAACCAAATTAGAAAGGCCAGTCTAACCGATGAATCGGCCACTAGTATTGGTTTGAAACCATCAACAAATTGGCCTACTTAAAAAAAAGGCTAAAGTTTTACTTTAATATCTTTAATTTGTAGAAAAATTTGATTTAGTCTTTAATTTTTTTAATTTGAATAGATCTTTAACATTTCATAAAATTCATTTTTTACTCTTTAGGACTAATTTCGTAAACAAAATTAACATAAAAACTGAGCTAAACTAATGTGGTATTTAATTTGCTGAACTATCCGCTCCAAATAGCTGATTTATCTAAAATGTTTTCTATCATTTCAAATGATGGCGTCTAACAATTTCACTAAAATTGGTTCAACTAAAATCCATCACTAAATATACAATCATATATTTTAAAGTTTTTTAAGTAACCATATTTGAAATCCAAAACTAATAACTGATATTCATTTCCCTTAACCAAATTTGGATTACTTTATCTATAAAATATATATATACACATACACACACAATTTGTGAACCCTTGTGATGCCTGTACAGATCAAGATTTAAACTTTTATAACTTTAAATATATAAAATTTATTGAATTATTAATTTATAAAATAAAATATTCATTTATTAAATAATAGCAACAATAATTTAAAAAATGTGACATATATATTAGGAATGTTTATCGATTCAATTCAATCAGTTTCAGAGAGTGAATCAAACTAAACCTGTAGATATTCGGTTTATTTTCTTTTCTACCTTCTTTGCCTTAGCTTCTAGCCTACAAGGGGTCGTGACAACACCTGCTTACTGGTCGCCTTATGGCTATTGTGTCCATCGGTGTCTATGCCTCATTCTTGTTCAGACTACTGGTTTTAGGGAGACCAGAAAGAGGATTGCACAACAGATATTCATAGAAGAGAATGCGACGATAGGGGCTGTTTGGTCTGGTCGCATAGCTCGTAGTGGTGGTAGAACTAATGGTACCTACTACCTAATGCCTAGGGTCACAAGGACAGAGGCATTGGAGCTTCAGCCGATCGAAATAACACCGGGAAGTAGGGGTGAGCATGGGTCGGGTAGGGCCAGATTTAGGCATAAATCTCATCCGACCATACAATGGTTGGGTGGTAAAAATTCTATCCGAACCCGCCCGTAACTTCAAGTAATTCAAAAATTTTGGATTTGATCGGATTATTTGAATTTCGATCGGGTCACGGGTCACCCGCAGTTTGGGGTTGTTCATGGCCAGAGAGAGAAGAATCTGTCAAAAAAATGGGTAAAGAGAAAGTTAAAACCAAGAATCTGTCAAAAAAAATGGGTAAAGAGGAAGTTAAAACCAAACGCATCAACAGATTTTTCACATACCAATTAATTTGAAAAAGTAAAGCAAAAATCTCTGTGCTCGGTTGCAGGAGATGAAGAATCAACCAGGAAAAAAACCATGCGGTCATGGATTGTAAACCGAGCATTAAAACAAGAACGCCGAGGAAGGTAACGAAAAAAGGACACTGTCGCTACTCGTTGGAGAAGAAACAAAACAAGAACATCGGGAGTGAGAGATAAGAGCTACCATGGGAGAGAGGAGGATTGCAACGAGAGAAATAAGAGTCAAGGGAATGAAGGATAATAGTTGTTACCTTGCTGTGAAGTGGAGAGAATGATCGGAGGCTGTGCGAAGGAGAGATGAGCGTGGGTGACTGAGTGCCGTTGCTATGAGAAGCTAAAGAAACTCGGGCTGCAGGAAAAGAATGAGAGGAATTAGGGTTTAGTTAGTTTATATATAACTGGTAAAACGGCGCTGTTTAATTCTTTTCTTTTGTTAAAAAAATATATAGACCTTCCAGTTCCAGACCAACATCAAGTATGGCTCGAACTCTAGACCCCCCAACATGCAACGTCCCCTTTTCACCACTCAGCCACAACCACCATAATGTTGATATCTCACCCAAGTTTTATATATATTATCGATCGGGTTAGTTACAATCAATTCAAATATTCGAAACTCGACTCAAACTATTAAATCTGATTTTTTTAAAAAATTTACTTGATTAAATCCACTAACCCGATTCACTCTACTCAATATATTTATTTTTAATCGAGTTTAAACGGATTATAATGGGTTGAGCGAATTATACTCACCTCTACCGAAAAGGGCTAGAGATGAAAAAATAAAAAAGGTACTACGTTAGCAAAAGTGCGCTGCTCAAAATATTTTGGTTTATATAATAATAAAGCACAACCTGAAAATAAGTGCACTACTCTATATTTACAGAGGTGCCAGTCAAGTTTAGGCTTGCCAGTTACTATTTGATATTTTTATTAAAAAAATTGAAATATGTCATTTTGCCAACTTGAAGTACAATTTTAATAAATTTAATATTCATGCGGCTCAAGGTAGGCTAGAGTGAAAGCTAATCAATTTGCAGATGTGACTACACTTGCGGAGGTGTCTTATTAAATAAAAGTGAACTTGAAATAAATATTATATAAATAATATTTTATATATATATATATATATATATATATATATATATATATATATATATATATATGTATATGTATTATAATATAATATATTAATTAATTAATTTGATTTAATTTTTTTAAATTAAAAATTGAATTGAATAAATCAATTTTTTATAACAAAAAATCGATCTGAACATTTTTTGATCTATTTTTTTTATTTTGTTTTAATTCGAGTTGGTTCAATCAAATTTTATTGATCCGAGTGAATTTTATACACCTTTAAAATATATTATATATTCGGTGCTAAAACACACCATTGTGAGTCACAGTGAATATTGCCTTGCACAAATTGACATAATGTCTATGCTGCTTACTTTTGAATTTCTTTTTTTGTTGGATATAGGCCAGGGTTTAAAACATAAAGTGGGTCTCAACACACACATAAAGAGATACTGGAGACAAGTGTGCCAGAAAGCAACATCAAGTCTGGCTCTTTAGGGAACGAAACGACATATGGGAGAAATATCAAACAAAGCGACACACTTTGTAAAAAAATCCAGAAGCTTCTACGGTATTTCTCGGGTGGGATTGGGTCTGGCAGAGGAATCCCTACATACTTCCTCTGAATCTCTCTTCAAGATCTTCACGAGAAAGCTCGGGGGTTTGATAACCCAGTGTCCTTGAAGGCTCTGGCGGGCAAGGAGGCTGGCAACCGTGTGGGCCACTTCGTTTCCTTCATGCTAGATCCAGGATAGTTTAATCTGTCTTTCACTGGAGGTAATCTCCTTGATCTTACTTTGTACATGGTTGATGCTCCAGATTTGCCTATCTTGATTACAAGCATCCACTATTTGCTTACAATCAGTCTCGATAATGATTCTGTTGAGCTGCAGGTTGTTGATCAGGATCATGGCCTCCTCCAACGCTCTACTCTTAGCCTCTAGAATTGAATGGGCAACACACTTTTTTGCTTGGTCGGTAAGGAGAGAACCCCTCTCATCTCTAATCACGACTGCGAGGTAACACTCTGAACCCTGCTTTGGGCATGCTGCATCTGTGTTTACTTTTAACCATCCCTCGGGTGGGTGCTTCCAACTTGCTATTCCATTTTCTATCTCAGTTCTGTTACTTCTCTTTATGCTTTCATTTTTTTCCTTTAGGCTAGTGATGTTAGCTAACCAGACAAAGGACTTAATTTTGGGGGGGATTTGAGATTGCCACATTTTCCCCCAGACTTTGGTGCATATGGCATTAGATGTAGAACCTCTCTGTCTGCTGGCTTTAGGGTCCCATTCCTTGCTAGTATCATACCCACTTTTAACCAAATATTGTCCTTCACTTGTGAGTGGCCAAACAAATTTGTCTGGTTGATCCTGATCCAGAATAGGAGTAGCTAGGACTTCCTTAATCTGATGATAAGGAAGCATTTCTCTTAGGATTTCAATTCTCTAGCTTTTTGAATCGTGGTCAATGAGTGATGCCACATTCTGTAGGCTATTGTTTGTGTTGTTTTCTATCAGGTCTCCACTTCTTAACCACCTATCCTCCCATATGTTAATGTTTTCACCATCTCCCACTCTCCATATTCCATGCCTAAAGATAAAATCCTTCCCTTCCCATAGGCTTAGCCACCCCCAGGAGCTACATCTGCCCCTTTTAACTTTCTGCAGACTTTTGTTTGGGAAATGTTTATGTTTAATGATTGTAGCCCATAGTGAATTAGGCTCCTCCAACACTCTCCACACCTGTTTTCCCAGTAGGGCTATATTCATACTTCTGAAGTCCCTGAACCCCATTCCTCCCTAGTTTTTGCTCATTGTTAGCTTCTCCCACCTCAACCAGTGTATACCTTTCTCCTTTCCTCTGCTCCTCCACCAGAATCTAGCCATCTCTGAACACAACTTGGCACAAAAATTTAAAGGGAACAAAATAACCAACATAGCATAGCTAGGAATAGCTTGAATTACTGCCTTAATTAGTACTTTCTTGCCCCCTTGGGATAAGTACTTCATTTTCCAGCTAGTAAGTTTCTGTTTCACACTTTCCAGAAACGAGTCCAGGGCCTGTCTTTTTTATCTTCCCCATACTGCAGGCATACCCAGATATTTCCCTAGGTTATCCCAATTAGAAATGTTCAGTTCTCTTTGTATCTCCTCCTTAATCACTTCTGACGTACCTCTGCTGAAGATTAGGCCAGACTTGTCTAGATTTATTAGCTGCCCCGACTGTTTAGAGTACTCCTCTAGGATCTTTTCCAATGTTTTTGCTTGTTGCACCTTAGTAGCCATGAATATAAGAGAGTCATCTGCAAAGAAGAGGTGTGTTAACTCAGGGGAGTTCTTTACTATTTTTAGCCCACTAATCTCCTTATTCTCCATAGCTTTAGTGATTCTTCTGGATAAAACCTCAGCTGCCAAAATAAATAGGTAAGGGGAGAGGGGGTCCCCTTGCCTTAACCCCCTTTGTGGGTAGAAGATAGGGCCTAAGCTACCATTCACTTTTATTCTATAGCTTACTATAGTAACACATGTCATGGTCCTCCTAATCCACTTTTCCTCAAACCCCATTGCCTCCATCACCCTCTCCAAGAACCTCCATTCCAGCCTATCATAGGCTTTGTTCATATCCAGCTTTAGGGCCAAGTGGTGTTTCTTCTTGTTCTGTTACTTCCCTATCCAGTTCCTCACACATCTCTTCTGTGATGTACTTGGGTATTATTTCTTCTAGATTTTGTGCTTCATTAGGTTGAGAGGATTCAAATAGCTTCTTGTAGAGATTTTGAAAGGCTTTTTGTATATTATCTTCTCCTTCTACCTATCTCCCTTCCCCGTCTTTAATTCTAATCACTCTGTTATGTCTCCTCTTCTGTAAAGTGGTTTGATGAAAAAAAATTTGTATTTTTATCTCCACATTCCAGCCACTTTATTCTCGCCCTTTGTGCCCAATACTCCTCCTCTTGCTTCCACAGATGGTTTATTTTTCCTTTAATTCTTTTCCCTTCATTCGCGGCTTCCCTGCTTTGGGTTCCATTTTGGAGCTTCTGCAATCTTTTCTTCAGTCTACTAATCTGGAAATCAGCCCTCTTGAAAGATTTTTTCTTCCAATCTTCAAAGTGCCCTACCATGTTATTAGTCTTTGAAACTAAATCTGCAAGGTTCTCAGCTGAATTGCCGCTGTTCCATTGTCTCTTAACTTCACCATTGAATTCTTCATGTTCTGGATTTAAGGTTGATATGTCCCTCCATAGCTGCCTTCTGTTTCTCTGGTCTGGGTTTCCATAAATAAAAGTCCCATAGCTATCCTCTATCTCATCCTCCAGTCTGATTCTTGTGTGGATATAATTTTTGCATTTGTCAATCACCTCCACTTCACAACCATTCCTCCACATTAAGCACAGCCTGCTAGCTCTTCCTATAGGGTTAACCACACTCATTTCTTCAAATCTCAGCCTCCTCCTTAGATTCTCCAATTTTTCCTTCTTAGCTTTTGTTTCCATTAAGAACAAAATTGGGGGGTTGTTTTTTAGACACAAGTCCCAAAGCTCCCGAATTGTCAGGGCAACCCCTACCCCCCGACAATTTCAGCTGATAGTTGTCATAATGATGGGTGGGGCATGGGTAGGCCCACCTCCTCAGCCATGCAGATCTTCAGGTTGGATATATACTTAGGTTTTTCACCTTCATCTAATTCCCTGAATTTACCTCTCTTTTTCTTTTCCTTCTCTTCAGTCTTTAGAGTTTCTTGGTCCTGTTTGCATTCTTCAAAAGACCCTCTTTCCCTTTTCAGCTTTAAAGATTTTTCCACTGTCATTGCTAGCTCATTTACAGCTAGCACCCATTTTACTCTGCCTTCCTTCTCTTCATTATCTTCTTTTTCATCAGCTTCCTCTTCACTAGGGAGTTCAACAAAGTAGTTGTGATATATCTCCCTTTTCCTTTCTCTTCTTTTCCACTTTTTTCCACCGTTGGTTCTTTCCCATTGGTCAATTTGGTTACCTTTTTTCACCATCTGATGCTCCTCAGCTTTGCCCTCCCACATGATTATGTCTTCACCCTCCATTCGGTTCTCCCCATTATCTCTGTACTGGTTGGTTTTAACTTGATGTATCCTTCTTTCTACTTGGGCCCAAACAACCATAGGCCTTTTAACTTGTTTAAATTTGCCAGGCCCTTCTTGTTCTTCTTTCATCTCTTCCTCACTTATTATTTCTATTGGGCCATTGTGGCCCATATGGCTTGCTTTTCCACTTGGCCTAATGCCCTCTTTTCCTGGGCTCCTCCCCTTTGTTTTGGTTATTTCTTCTATACTATGCCAGCTCATTCCTTTCTGTCTAGCTCTGGTTAAAGCTCGATCTTTCTTTTCATTCTGCTCTCCTGACTTTGCCTGATGCAATCTATTTCTGTGTGTAAGTTCTCCCTCCTTTTCAATTTCAATTTTTCTAGCTTCTTTTTCTCTTATTGGTTGGATAGTCTTTTCCCCCCTTCTAGATTTGTACTTATTCTGTCCGGGTTGCTATTTTGGCTACACACTTCCCAGCTTTTCAACTATGATCTGCTATTATCGCCATTGTGTTTTGTGTCATTGACATTTCTCTCCTTCTCCGCCCTTTCTCTCTCGCCTGAGCTCCACCATTCTTGTAACACCATATATTTTTTTCTTTTTATCACAATTCTCATAACAATATATATTTGCATAAATATCCATATCTGTTATTACAAATCCCGCATAAGTATTCATAATACAATACTAGTCATAATTACAATACAACGTACAAAAGTCCCCATACAACACACCACCCTTAAAACACAAAGGGTGAAGAGGTGGTGCTGACATCGGGATCTTTACTGTCAACGCCGTCCATGGAAGCATCTCACTTTCTTTTATTTGAACATAACACCACAGAATAGTGAGAACATGGTTCCCAGTAGACTTAACCTTTTATAATAAAATGTGTAAAAACAAATATTATGTTCAGCTGTATAAACTACAGAAAATATCAAACTTTTATGATAAAATCATAACTTTTAATCTGCCTCACTCGGTGATCTGGTACATAGCTTGATTTTAGGATCTGTGTTACTCGTTTTAGGGCCATAAGTGATTGAACATATGATTGATGAGTTGTATGTGGAAGTCTATTGAACCTAGTAGATAGATTAATAAGAGTAGTTAATTTTCTTTATATATATATAATGACTTTCTCTCTTGAATTTTAAACACATATTTACACATATTTTGATAACTGATTATTGTTAACATGAATAATTAGATGATAAATTTTTAAATGAACCATAGAAATCAAATTATATGTTATGGAGATGTATTTCTAGTAAATATTTTTGTTTAATATATTTTAAGCATATATAGAACCTTTATTTTGATATTGTTCTTGGAAATTTATTGTTAACATGAATAATTAGATGGTACACGTATATGTTTTCGGATATGATAATTTTTTTTTATTTTCTTCTCTGACTTTGAAAGCTATATTTTTTTTTAAATGAACCATATAAATCAAATTATATGTTATGGAGACGTATTTCTAGTAAATAGTTTTGTTTAATAAGTTTTAAGCTTATATATAACCTATATTTTGATATTGTTCTTGGAAATTTTAAATGTCTATTTTAAAGCTTTAAGCCTTATCTTTCCAAACTTCTCTGTCTTTTCTCCTCTTACTCTAAAAGAATGATTTAAAACCCTAATTCTACCAATTGCTTTTCAGATTAACAAGTTGATTTCTATTTTACTCTATTTATCCTACCATATCTTCTTTTCCACTAACGATCCTTTTGAAGCTTATTAATTATTTTTCTACAACTATGAGATTTTCTTTCTTTTATTGAAAAACTTTGTATCTTGGGATTCTACAAACATTTGCTTTATCACTTACTAATACTTATGGTTTTAAAAATCTTGATTTTTTTCTTAAGGCAAACATTGAGTATGGCATAGAGGCACTATTTTGTTAACTGATAGTAAACCTAACCTAATAGGAGTTTTGTGACAAGGAGCTATCTATAAGATGTTTTCTTATGAAATTTTCTTTAGCTATATGTAATAGAAAAGAAACGATAAGCTTGAAATTGTTAAGATACTTTTGATAGGAGAAGATTTGATCCTATAGCCCTAATTTGAATAGTTGGAATTCACAGTATAGGGGCAATAGTATTTTTAGATCTTAGTCATAATGTAATTTCTTGTGTCTTGGTCGAAATGATTAAGTATTATTTTGTTTAGTCGTTTTCTATAGAACTTTTATGTTTTATGAATATCAAACATTGATTTAAAGTATATGTTTTCACGAGAAACTATTACATTTAGACCATTATCATTTGAGTCCTAACATTTTAAAATATACATAATTGTGGTCCTCTATGAAGAGAATGTTAAGGAATTTACCTACATGACTAACCATGTTCAACATGGATAGTTAAATGCCATATGGATTTAGTTTTACATAGAATGCACTGTCACTCTTGAATTTGGGAGGAAAAAAATTTTCTTGAATTTCTGAAGAATGAAAACGTGCTTATGAATTTCGAAGCTTTTTCTTCCTATAATCCAATGATTAACTATTACTTAAGTAATAAACCCAGCATTGTATTAGAAATTTTTATTTGTTTATAACTGTGAAACAAAATTTTTTAGATAAATTCTGGTCCTAAGATTTTTTCTAGATAAGAAGAAAGAGTTAGTAGATGAAAAATAATAAACTGTGGAATGTATCAAAGAATTTTTGTGGCCATTAAATTTTCCTTTAAATAGAAGAAAGATAACAAAATAAGGAAATAAAAATATAGATATTTTGGAAAGTAATAAAAGGAAGGTAGTTTTTCGACCAAAAACTCATAACTATAATCCTTTTCTTCTTCTTTTTTCTTGCTTGCTACTTCGTGATTCTTTAGCAAAATCCTAACAAACCCATAGTTTAGTCACCTTCACCACCCAACATTGTCCTCCTCTATTTTTATCCCATTCCATTGCCTACATCAACTAAAACAACAATGGACGCCCCACTTTGTGAGTCAAGGTGTTTGGAAGGTAACCTAATGCATAAACTTGATTTTTGGATAATCTGAGGTAAGAAACTCCAACATAATTCATAAAAAGGCTAATATTAAGGTTGATTGAGGTTCTTAGAGCTCATTTGAAGCTTTGGTGATGATAAATTCTTAGATATTCAATATTTGATTTACTATTCAAGCAGTTAATGTTATGTAAATTTATTATATACTACTCGTGATGCCATTTAACATCGGAAAATAGTAATTTCTCTCATCATAGGGTGGATAAGCATCCCTTAAAATTTGGACCTTGGTGATGAAAATAGATAAAAATTTTATTACTTAAAGTTATTTAGGCTATAGTAATGAATAGTGCGCATACAAGGTGCTTGCTGAATTTTCAAGAGAAGTTCCCTATTATTTGAGGTCTTGATCCAAAATAGCTTAATACTCATATGTTCTTTTCATTTAGAACTATATATTATAAGGTAATGAGATTGAAAATGACCCTTTTTAGCTATGTTGTTTTAGCTCAAAGTAATGAGACTTAGTTCGGTGATTTTGAGTAGTGCTGGACGGGTTGGGTTATTAGACTTGTGACTGGAAACTACTACCCATTGGTTACTAGTTGTGTTCTATGATAAATTATACTTGTATATACATATGTGTAAGTATATATTACTTGCTTGTATGCGATCATGATATGCTTAAGAAATCTTGTGGGAATTTAAAGCCCAACATAAGGCTCTATATCACTAAGTAGCGTATCAACATCATTCCGGTTTTTCTTCTCTTTGTTTTTTCCCGTTACAATAGTTTAATTGTTTCTCTATCTCTTTTGCCTTATTTGCTCCTTAATTGCCGGAGCTGTTGTTGTATATATGCTGGCTTTGCTATGAATGAAAGTATTGGTTTAAACTCACATGGTATCAGAGCATGGAGATGGGGTAATATTCCTGGTCTCTGTACGTTCTCTGCCTCTCTCCGTTATCGCAGAGAACTTGTTCATGGTCTCTGTGCGTAACGAAGGCAGACGAACATCCCAACCATCCAAACGTTCAAGCCAGAAGCAAACCGCGACCCAGGCAGACGAACTCGCATAGCCAAGACGCAACCCAGGCAGACAAACTCGCGACGCCAAGACGCGACCCAGGCAGACGACGCGACCCAGGCAGACGAACTCGCGACGCCAAGACGCAACCCAGGCAGAACGCTCGCGACGCCTGTAACGAAGGCATAACACACCTCTCTGCCCCAAGTCGCGCACCTCTGGCCACGATAAACCCACTCTGACCAGCCCAGTCAGAAAACACACGCTGGAAGTCAGCACCCGATGGCAAACCGCAACTCTTGGAAGACTGCTTTAACGGGAACAACCAGCCAGGCTTCACCCGTGCATGATGGAACAGGCCGGGAATCAGCTGTACTGGAAGAGGGTAATGTATCGCCTGCAGGAATAAGTGTTGCAGATGTACACAACAACTGGGCTGGTGTTTTTCCAGTAAACCAAGGGAGCAGCAATGGAATGGACTCCTCTATGACCTCCCTCCAGGTAAGTATTCACAGACTCAACGGTAGAAATTATATAGAATGGGCTCAAACTGTGAAATTAATTCTGGATGGTAAAGGAAAACTTGGATATATAACTGGAGAAATCTCTAAACCAGTTGTAGAAGGAAATCAACAATGGAAGAGTTGAAAATCAGAAAATTCTTTAATTATTGCTTGGTTGATCAATGCAATGGAACCAATAATTTGGAAACCTTTTATGTTTTTACCTACTGCTAGAGATGTGTGGGAGGCTGTAAAAGAAACATACTCAAATCTTGAAAATTCGTATCAAATATTTGAGTTAAAATCAAAACTGTGGAATACAAAGCAGGGAAATCGAAATGTCACTTCTTATTATAATGAGTTAATGGTTCTTTGGCAAGAGTTAGATTTATGTTATGATGATGAGTGGAAATGTTCTGAAGACAGTATCCGATTTATGAAACGTCAAGAAAATGATCGGGTATTTATGTTTTTAGCCGGATTGAACAAAGAATTGGATGAAGTTCGGGGTCGTATTTTGGGAAAAAATCCATTGCCCACTATCAGGGAAGCATTCTCTGAAATTCGTCGAGAAGAGGCTCGACAGAGTGTTATGATGAACAAACACGACTCAGAAGTGGAGAACTCTGCTCTTTTTATACGAAGTACTCATGAGACTGTTAAGAGAGATAGTAAAAGACCTTGGTGTGATTTTTGCAAACGTCTTGGACACTCCCGTGATACTTGCTGGAAAATTCATGGTAAACCGCCAAATCAGAAGAAAAAACCTGGAGGAGAGGTGCGCGCATTTCAGACTAGAGTATCTGATCAAGAGCAGCAGTCATCTTCAGGATCATTTCCTTTCACAAAAGAACAAATAGACCAATTGTGCAAACTATTGGAATCTCAAAGAAATCCCTCCTGTTCATTAGCTCAAAAAGGTACCTATTCTAAAATAGCCCTTCTCAGTGTTAACCTTGATCACACTTGGATCATAGATTCAGGTGCAACTGACCATATGACAGGTATATCTAGTTTTTTTTCATCTTATAGTCCATGTGCAGGGAACCAGAAAATAAAAATTGCCGATGGCTCTCTATCAGCTATTGCTGGAAGAGGTTCTATCATAATTTCTCCTTCTCTTACCCTGCATAATGTCCTCCATGTTCCTAACTTGTCTTGTAATCTGATGTCGGTTAGTAAACTGGTCAGTGATCTAAATTGTCAAACTAATTTCTTTCCTACTCATTGTGTTTTTCAGGAGTTGACCTCGGGGAGGATGATTGGCAGTGCTAGAAAACATGGTGGCCTATATCTCCTTAATTCTGAAGTAAAACTGAGTCAACCATCGCCAAGTTCAAGTTCTAGTTCTTGTTTCAAATCTATTTCTATTTTGGAAAATAATGACATTATGTTGTGGCATTTTAGGCTAGGGCACCTTAGTTTTTTCTATCTTAAACGTTTGTTTCCTCATCTATTTTATAATACAAATGCATCTGTTTTTCAGTGCAAAATTTGTGAATTCGCAAAACATCACAGGACGTCATTTCCCTCACAACCATATAAACCTTCCAAGCCATTTACAATTATACATAGTGATGTGTGGGGCCCTCATAAAATAAGTACACCTACGAGTAAGAGATGGTTCATCACCTTTATAGATGACCATACTCGCCTATGTTGGGTATACTTATTAAAAGAGAAATATGAAGCATAACAAATTTTCAAATTTTTATTATATGGTGCAGACTCAGTTTCAAACAAATATACAAATTTTTCGAAGTGATAATGGAAAGGAGTATTTTAATAGAATTTTGGGAACCTTTTTCTTAGAAAAAGGAATTTTTCATCAAAGTACTTGCATCGAAACACCCCAACAAAATGGCATTGCCGAAAAGAAAAATAAACACTTGTTGGAGGTGGCTCGAGCTCTACTGTTTTCTACTCATGTTCCCAAGTATCTTTGGGGGGAGGCTGTTCTAACAGCTGCGTATCTAATAAACAGAATGCCCTCCAAAGTTTTACAATTTCAAACTCCTTTCCATACATTCATGCATTACTTTCCATCAGCTAGACTTTCAGCTGCTTTGCCTCTAAAAATATTTGGGTGTACTGTTTTTACTCATGACCACAAAAACGGTGGAAAACTTGAACCACGAGCTATCAAGTGTGTCTTCATAGGGTACTCCCTCAGCCAAAAAGGCTACAAATGTTTTGATCCTATTTCAAAGAAAACTTATATTTCTATGGATGTCACCTTTTTTGAACATCAACCGTATTTTAAAGACATTCATCTTCAGGGGGAGAACTTGAAAGAAGATTCACTTGATTCCTCCAATCTCTTTGAAGTTGTCTTTTTGCTAGAACACTCAGATTCACCTGCACCTACAGCAAAAGACCGGGACTCATCCTCTGAACATCTTCCTTCCATGAGCGAATGTCAAAATGAGCTTCGGCCTACATCTACTAAAACTTTTGAAAATCAAGTTTTTGAACATGAGAAACAAAGTGAGGAACAACCTACTATGCCACAACATAAGAAGGACATGGAGAATAGAACTTGGAAAGGGCTCGTCTACTCAAAAAGAAAAAATAAAGATGAAATTGAACCTCAGCACTGTCATGACTCCAACTCGGGGGTAAATAAAGGTAACTATTTGTCTGACAATCTATCTCTTGAATGTGATAAGCCTATTGCTCTTCGAAAAGGAGTTCGATCCTGTACAAAACATCATTTGTATAACTTTGTTTCATACTCAAATCTGTCACTTTCATTTGCTGCTTTCACATCTCATTTGTCTAGTATAGAGATTCCTAAAACTGTACAGGAGGCTCTTAAATGTCCAAAGTGGAAGGAAGCTGTACGTGAGGAGATGAGAGCTCTTGAGAAGAACAATACCTGGAATGTTGAGGCCTTACCAAAAGGAAAGAAGACAGTGGGTTGTAAATGGGTCTTCAATGTGAAGTACAATTCAGATGGTTCCATAGAAAGATACAAAGCCAGACTAGTGGCTAAAGGATTCACTCAGACATATGGAGTGGACTACTCTGAAACCTTTGCACCTGTTGCAAAGTTGAATACAGTTAGAGTGCTGCTATTTATTGCTGTTAATCTAGACTGGCCATTACTACAACTGGATGTAAAAAATGCTTTCTTGAATGGTGACTTAGAGGAAGAGGTATTTATGGAGTGTCCCCCTGGTTTTGAGGAAAAGTTTCATCACAACGTGTGCAGATTAAAGAAATCCTTATAAGGCCTCAAACAGTCTCCAAGGGCTTGGTTTGAAAAATTCACTCAGTCAGTAAAAAAACAAGGATACACTCAAGGCCAGACTGACCACACGTTTTTTAAGTTTTCTCCAGAAGGGAAAATTGCTGTATTAATTGTTTATGTTGATGATATCATTCTTACAGGAGATGATATGGCTGAATTGGAACGGTTAAAAGGAAATCTTGCATCAGAATTTGAAATTAAGAACCTTGGAGCTCTTAAGTATTTCCTTGGCATGGAAGTTGCTCGCTCTAGAAAGGGAATAGTAATTTCTCAACGAAAATATATCCTTGATCTGCTGAAGGAAACAGGGATGAGTGGATGCAAACCAGCTGAGACTCCTATTGATCCAAATATAAAACTATGGGAAAATGAGATTACACCTGTTGACACTGGAAGATATCAAAGGTTGGTTGGAAAGCTGATCTATCTAGCTCATACGAGACCAGATATTGCCTATTCTGTTAGTTTGGTTAGTCAATTCATGCATGCTTCATATGAAGAACATCTTGAAACTGTTTACAGGATTCTGAGATATCTTAAATCATCTCTTGGAAAGGGTCTATTTTTCAAAAAGACCAATCACAGGAACATTGAAGTCTTCACAGATGCTGACTGGGCTGGATCAGTCATGGATAGAAAATCTACATCAGGATATTGTACGTTTGGGGCAATTTAGTTACTTGGCGGGGCAAGAAACAAAATGTTGTGGCTAGAAGCAGTGCAGAACATAGTAATCGAAATCGTGCGATTCACGATTTGAATCGCACGATCCGATCCGATTCATCTCCTCAGCGATTCTAATCGTTGGGTGAATCGGAGGCGATTGTGTATCGCCAAGTGAATCGCCAGAATCGTGCGATTCAAGCTGGGAATCGCGAATCACATGATTCTAGCGATTCTGAAAATGGTTCATACTCTTACTGTGTTGCAATGTTAATGACCCATGCCAACGCAGATTTTTGAGAATTTTCGATTAGTTTCTACCTCCTCCTGGGACTTTCGGTCGTTTTACGACCATCACAGCTGAGGTGAACTATCTTCACCGCCATAGCTCAGGATATTCCTCCTTCATCGGGTTCTTTGTATCAGGAGGAATAGGGCTGTTTCTTTTTTGTACGGGAAAAAGAATGGGACTGTTGACTTTTGTTTTTTTTAATTAGGTAAAAAGAGTATAATTGTTTTCTATGCCTATACAAAAATAATTAGCCTTAGAAAAAATAATAAAATAAAGTCTATTTTATTATTTATGGGCAAAAAAAAGCAGAGCTTTTTAATAATAGATAGAGGAGCCTGTTTTAATTAAAATAGGAATAGTACACATTCTATTTTATTAGGAATAGGCCTCTTCAAATCAATGTTAATTAAAATAAAATTAAAGGCTTGCCTATATTGAAAAACATAAGAGTAGGAAAGCTTGCTGTTTTAAGTAAAATAAAGATGCATGCGGTAAAATATTAGGAGTCTTTAAATATTCAAAAATTTATGATTTATGAATTTTATTATGGTAATATTTTTTTTAAGGATTATAGTTCATTATTTTTTCAAATTATTGAGATTAATATATTATTGTTTATACTATTTACTTATTAATATTTTATATTATATATTTTAAATTATTTTTTAACATATTCCTGAATCGTACGATTCGATACGATTTACGATTCACGATTCAAAAATTAACTGTCCGATTCACGATTTGAATCACGATTTGATTACTATGGTGCAGAAGCTGAATTTAGAGCTATGGCTCAGGGAGTATGTGAGGAATTATGGGTTTATAGAATTCTTTGTGAACTTAAACAGACTTCAGACCTTCCTTTGAAACTATACTGTGATAACAAAGCTGCTATCAGCATTGCACACAATCCTGTTCAACATGACAGAACCAAGCATATTGAAATTGACAGACACTTCATTAAAGAAAAATTGGAAGTTGGAACTATTTGCATGCCTTTTGTGCCTTCAAATCAACAGCGGACATCCTTACCAAGGGGCTTTTACGATCACAATTTAACTATTTAATTACCAAGTTGGGCATGTGTGATATCTATGCTCCAACTTGAGGGGGAGTGTGAGAATTTAAAGCCCAACATAAGGCACTATATCACTAAGTAGCGTATCAACATCATTCCGGTTTTTCTTCTCCTTGTTTTTTCCCGTTACAATAGTTTAATTGTTTCTCTATCTCTTTTGCCTTATTTGCTCCTTAATTGCCGGAGCTGCTGTTGTATATATGCTGGCTTTGCTATGAATGAAAGTATTGGTTTAAACTCACAAATCTCATATGGTTATTAAATTCAAGAAGTGAATGCTACTTGTGAACTATAACTTGATAACTTGGATAGACACTATATACTTAGAAAATGTGATCTTGGAAGTTGTGTGATATGAAATGCTCTATATTGCCATGTATGTGTTTGATAGGGCTAGTAGAATATATGAATTATATACCTAAATGAACTTAGGGAAAATGTTATGAATTTATGAATAATAATGTAGTGTGGCTCAATCTTGAACATCTTTGTGATACATGCTCAAGAGGAATGATTCCCTAACAATATATTCTATGATAAGGATTAATGATGCCTTGACATCTCAATGATAAATGCTTTAACTTTGACTTTAGTTTGGTGAGACTCAGAAGCCCCAAATACTCTTCCCCTTGGTTGCTATGATTGCTCTTAATTGTTATATGATGATCTGGTGTTTGAAAATATGCATGATTATGTCATCTTGTATTTATGAGGTTTGAATCTTCAAGTGAACATGTATATATGTATATATGTATATGTGTGTATATATATATATATATATATATATATATATATATATATATATATATATATATATATATATATTTCTTTTACAATTTTGTGGGATAGTACTTTTGGTATCTTTTCCACTCATTGAGTCTAAAAGACTCATTCCTTCATTTATCTATGTTTTTAGCTCTAAGTGTATATCAAACCTTACCTCCAGTATCATGAATTTTTGACCAATTGTGGTAAGGTACTCTTATAGGAAAAACAAGTTTGTAGCCAAGGATGTACTTGCAATCATAGTGGGTCTGTGTAGTGGGTCCAAGTCATAGCTTTTGAAAGTGTAGAGTTTGTTTTTTAAGTAATATAAGCTTTTGGCATATGTTTGGTTATCTATTAGAGTGAAGCTTCATTTATATATGGTATTGATTTTCTAGTTTTGTACATATGAGAGAGTCATTATTTATGGGTAAATGCTAACAAATGTTTGATTGAATATATGCATGTATTTTTAGTAAAGTCTCAAGTCTTGTTTTAAAAGTATAACGTTTATTGAGTTGAATCATGTCAGTATAGTGAAATGGTAGATGGTCAAGGAGTATTGGTGACCATTCCTCGATTGATCACACTCCAAGTTTAGGGGTGTGACAACTTAATTGTTGAATTTGAAGACCCAACGTTGTCATCTTTAACCTTGCTCCACCACCATGACCATCTATGTTTCTTATCACCCTTGATCCATTGTAAGTAATGCTTTCCCTATTATCTTATGAATTTTGTTTTACCATAAGAACCAATTAGGACATGTAATTTATAGCTTAAACACTAGGAAACCATATGTATTAATACTTGTACGTATTATAGTGCTGAGAGACTTAAACTTGTTTCAACAATGAAAAATTTAATTTTGTTTCAAGGAATTTGTGGAAATTTACATGTCTTTGTTCTTACTAATTTGGTTCACTTGGGTTAGTTTAATTAGTAGTTAAGAAAAATCTCATTCATGTCAATCTTACATAATATCTATTAGCCTTATGGTTCTATGTTATAAGTTATGATTATAACAAATATGTTGCCAGTATATTAGTAATATTTGCTTATTTGATTACTATGATCTATGCATGATTATAATCATTATAATATATTATATCTTATATTTGAATCATGCTTTATCCCCTGACTATCTTGCTTGTAATATATCCAATAGGCTTTATGAAATGTTATATATAATATGAATTGGAGATATATGCATGATAAGATTATTTACATAATAGAATATTACTCAATCATGCTTATTGATTTTGTAATTATGAATTAGATTAACTATTTGGTTTGCAAGTTAAATACCTTTTAGTGTAAGATGATCTAAAACAAGAAGAGTAAGCATTGAAATAAAAAAGATGAAAGATCAATATTATGTTTTAACTCAAAGAAATAACAAGCAAGAAAGATGCTCTAAGAATTAAAGAAATAAAAGATTTAAAAATATATAAGCTTGATTGCATCGACTAGCCAATAGACTCAAGATAGTAATATTTGTTATAGACTAAGATTTTTTAAGGTAAAACTCAATTATTAAGATGATCTTTTTTTGGCTAAAGGCCTTATTATTCTAAAAATATATGTTTGGAATTCAAAGATAGTGAGATATTGATTTTAACTACAACTTGGTTTTGACATTTTGTCACTATTTTGATCATATCTCACAAACTGTTTAGAATTTTGGATTGAAATTTGTTGCATTTGAAAATAGACACGTAGATATTTACTTTTCCACAATAGGTCATTTAATCAAAATTGATTTAAAATGAGAAATTTATAACAATTTAAAGTTGAGTTTAAGTAATAGTCAATTGTTGCGTATGAAACCTTGGTTGATAATGATGGATTGTTAATTATTGCTCTCTTTTTTTTAAAAAAAAAAAATCTTCTAATGGTTATATTTTGGAAAACCTAGCAAGCAATTGACTAATGTACAATAATAGTAGTCTATTTGGAAGGCACAATTGTATTCTATAACTTGGACAAGAGGATATCATTAACCAGGTATATATTTACTCTTTTTAGGTGTACTGTAAGTTGGAAGGCACAATTACAGTATGTAGTTACTTTGTCAACAACTGAAGTAGAGTATATAGCAACCACAAAAGGAGTCAAGGAAGCTGTGTGGTTGAGTGGGTTAATTGAAGAACTTGGTGTTGTGCAAAATTAGGTAGAGTTGTGACTCAAGGTATTGCGGTAGTAAAAAAGGTTCACACTGATGAGAACCCTACTAACATGGTGACAAAATTCAACTGTCAAATTCAGTCATTGTTTGAAGTTGGGTCAGTGTTTCTACATTTTTTGATAAACAGATCTAATTGGTGGAAGAAGCTCACTGATGCCCTAATACACCTTAGACCCAAGGTGGAAATGTGTAGTTCTTATTGCTCTAAGTGTTTTAAATTTTGGCAATAGAAGGTGCAAGGATCAGCAGCAGCAACAGAGTAGGTTGATCAAGGTAGTGAGCTACAGTGGAGTGCTATTAATTAAGGTTACATGCATTGTTTCAGTAGGAGATAGTTAGGATTTGTTGTGTTAGTTAAATGAGCATGGTGTAATCCTTGTATTTGGCTGCGTTTGAATGCTGGATGTAAGAAAGGAGAGGCGAGTCACTCAGGAAGTAAGGCTTTGGGATATGTAAGGGTTAATTTTGTATTTAGGCACAGAGTGTGATTGAGAGAAAATCAATTAGAGATCTGTGTGTGTAAGGGAGATTCTGCAAGAGAGACTCTAGAGTGATCTTGTGAGAAATACTTGTAAAAATAGCAGTGTTGATCTTCAATCAATAAAAGTGAGCTGAGTTTGAATTAATGCTGGATGTAGGGAACAACCATTGTTCATGAACCAAGGTAATTTATTAGCGTTCTTCTCCTTTTTTTGATTTGATTCTTGGTATGTTTTTCGGTTCTTGCATCTAAAAAAATTTAGAAAGGATTCTCAAAGTAGTTAAAAACTCCTAACACCCAATTCAACCCCTTTCTTAGGAGATACATATTCACTAACATGTGTCATGCTAACAAATTACATAATCTTAGTATTGCATCGTGGGGGCACAATTGTCACTGAACGATGTTTAGAATATATTGGTGGTGAGGTGGTGGTATGAGATTATGTAGATATTCACATAGTGTATCTAATTACAATTTCAAAATTGTCAAGAAGTACCATGGTAAATCAGGTATGGGAACTACTGGTTGCCAAAATGAATATACCTGTTAGTATTATTATCATGGAAGCGATTAGTTCCTATACTTGTGGATGGTCTTAAAATACAGAAAGGTGACATGGGTATCATTATGATTAGAGAAGTTTTAGGGGTCGTAGAAGTGGATATTTATTTCACACACCTTGTAGATGTCCCTATATTCTTAGAGCCTATTCTATAATAGATAGGTTGTTAAGTTAAAAGAAAAAAAGAAAAATGATGAAGGTGTGCAAGAAAGGGGTGATAATGAGGGTGAATTTTATAACATCCTAAGTCTTTAATAAAGCCAGATAAATCTAAGAATAAGTAGCAAATACATATGACAAAGAGTTAAAATGCTTAGTTATGTAAGAATAATGCATTTATAAAATAAGTGACATATAGTTAATCATGAATCATATAAATAAAATTTTTAGGAGCATAATGGATGATGAGAAGATACAAATACATTTTTCAGACATTACTAATCTAGGATTAGTAGTAAATTAAGGAAATATAAAACAACTAAGGACCTGCCAAGTAGCACTAAGCATGTCACATTGTCTACAAAGTTACAGTCACATAGCATATCACATTGGCCACAAAATTGCAGCCACCTTGCACCTATCAAAGTATGCCACATTGCCCACAAAGTTGCAGCCATATAGCATACCACATTGGTCATAAAATTGCAGCCACTTTGCACCTACCAAAGCATGCCACATTGCCCACAAAGTTGCAGCCACATAGCATGCCACATTGTCCACAAAGTTACGGTCATATAGCATACTACATTGGCCACAAAATTGCAGCCACCTTGCACTTATCAAAGCATGCCACATTGCCCACAAAGTTGCAGCCATATAGCATACCACATTGGTCATAAAATTGCAGCCACTTTGCACCTACCAAAGCATGCCACATTGCCCACAAAGTTGCAGCCACATAGCATGCCACATTGTCCACAAAGTTACGGTCATATAGCATACTACATTGGCCACAAAATTGCAGCCACCTTGCACTTATCAAAGCATGCCACATTGCCCACAAAGTTGCAGGCATATAGCATACCACATTGGTCACAAAATTGCAACCACCTTGCACCTACCAAAGCATGCCACATTGCCCACAAAGTTGCAGCCACATAGCATGCCACATTGGCCACAAAATTGCAGTCACCTTACACCTACCAAAGGATGCCACATTGCCCACAAAGTTGTAGCCACATAGCATGCCACATTGGCCACAAAATTGTAGCCACCTTGCACCTACCAAAGCATGCCACATAGCCACAAAAACTTCAGCCAAAATCAGCCAAGGAAATCGCCACCTTTCAGCAAGGAAATCCTGCCACATAGCCACAAATATTTCAGTCACATTCCAACCAAGAAACTGCCACCCACTTTAGCCATGTTTCTGCCCACAATTAGAAAAAACAATGCAAAAGTTGTTGCCCCACACCATTCTCTATATCCTCATGCCTTCCCTACAGAAACCACAAGGGAATCCCTACAAAAACACAAGGGGATCCTTGCAAAACACAGCCTTTATTTTCCTCTTGAGTGGTGAAAATTAGAGGCCAACACTAGGCATTATTTTGGGTAGCAAATTCAAGCTACCCATTCCTTATGCAATCAGAACCAAAAGGGAGAGAAGGTACCCAGAAAATATAGAGCCAAAGGGGGATAGCAACCAAAAAAACATAGTTAATTTGCAAGGGAAACCAAGAGGAGAAACAAGTTGAAATTTGAGAGCCATAGGAGTATTTTTGCACAAGGTGAGTTTTCCCTTTTGAGAAAAGTTGGTTTGTAGTGAGTTGAGCTCATTTTGAGTTTTGCATAGGTGATTCTTGAGTATGAGATGTACAAGATTAAATTTGAAAACAAGTGGTAGGGAACAATCTTTGCTATCTAAGTAACAAACATACTGAAGCACCGTACAATCTGCACCTAAAAGTTTTAGACCCTGTGTTCTTAAACTGTTTAATTGGGTAAATGGCCTTTAAATCTCTAATATTTGGTGAGTAAAGTCTTGAAATATTGATAATCAATTATAAAAAATTTCGTGATTTTTGAGAACCTACAAATAGGTCATTTACAATCAAAATAGTGCTGAGAAAAATCTGCTGGACAATTTAAGCTATTGATGGAAATACTAAATATTAAAGAGGCTAGATGTTAAATTTTCATATGAAATTTTTTTGACATGTTATAGGGATCCTAATTAAGGAGCCACCAAATTTAAGAGAATTTTGGGCAGTTTAAATCATATAATAAAATATAGAAATTATGTGGGATAAGAAGTGAGTTAGAACAGACCAAAATTGGAGACAACAATAAAAAGTGTGTTATTTGAGAGAACAAATAAATTAGTTTTTACTTGAAACTTTTATGGTGATTAAATAACATATATAGGATGCTCCATATAAAATATCACGAATTTTGAAGATGTTTTATCCATCCAAAGGAATGGAAAACATATTAGAAATGGAACCGAAACCAATCTGCATTGTTTTTGGTTATGGAGGTACTTCTTGGGATTAATGGAATAGTTAAGGGCTGAGAAATCCACAAAATAAAATAGACATGTAGGGAACATCTATGAAATTTTTTATAATTTTGAGAGAATTTTTGTCATATTTAATAATAACCCCAAATTTGAATAGAATCATAATTTTGTTTTGTAGAGCAGAAGCTCTTAAACTAGAGACTTATGATTTTAGGTGTTAATATGCATGCATTAACCAAAAGCACTTATATGTTTTAGTTTGAGTATCTAGTTGTAATATTGACAGCCTTGGAAATGAAGTGATTGTGCAGGAATTAAGGTAGTTAGCTTTTTCTTAAAATACTCTTTATGTTTATAAACTTAAATTTATCAATTTCACTGGTTGCTTGACTTTTATGCTATGGTGAATGATGGTCCAAAGATATATTATGTATGCATTCTCGAAAATTAAGAGGTGCCCAAGTTGTGCCAAGTAAGCTTCATTTTTCCCATGTATTGGCTAATAATAGGAGATGCATACCTTTTTGCAGGTATGGAACTGCATTGGGTAAGTATACCAAAATGTTATGGGTCCCTAGTGTGACCAAGATGATGTATGTATGTATGGTCAGTACTTAGGTTTTAGTGAAATAAATTGAGATATTTTAAGGAATGAGATGTATATTGTTTTTCTGAAAAATTTGCTAGCTATTGAGATTGTCATCTCATCTTTTTATGTCCACATAATCACATTCCAGATACTCCAGCAAGACGTGAACAACAAGGGTCTCAAGGTTGACACATTGGAATATGGATTGTATAATTTCTTGTTGTGTAATATATGTGGGATAGTTTAGTTGAGTGCCAAGTCTCTTTTAGACAGCTTGTAATGTGATGTAAAATAGGTTATGGACTATACTCTTTTCTTTATAGCGTGAGTCTTTTTATTGTAATTAATACATATCACACCTAGTTAGTTATCTATAAGGAAATAAAATTTAAAAATGTTTGAAATGGCCTGAAGTGCTTGTATGCTTATCCAAGAAAGATAACTAACAATATAAGTGAAAATGTGAATTTATGGGTTAGGTAGACATTGGTAGAAATTTACAGATAAAAAAAAAGATAAAATATATAATACTAAAAGGTCCAAGGGGAATATTCTATTATGTAGATGTATGAAATAAGATATGTTAGACAGTAGGTGTTAAAAAGTTTGAGTTAAAGATGGTAGGCAAGGTTGAAAAAAGATATGAATTTGATGAGTGTGTGGGTAAGGGTGAAGTTAAAGTAGAAAAGGGAGTTGAAGTTAAAAAGGATAAGAATGTTGACGAGTGTGTAGGTGAGGATGAAATTGAGATAGAGAGAGAAAATGAAGTTGAAAGTGCTCCACAATGTAATTAGAGGAGGAAAAAGTAACCAAAATGCCTACTAAGGCTAGCTTTAAAAGCATAGCCCAACAAATATTTGATAAGGTGTACAGACGGTCTAAAGGTTATGCAAACCCATGTCACAGAACCTATATCTCCTGCCAAAGAACTACAAATTGACCTAATAATGCCATTTCCAAGGCAAGATAGATATACTAATGAACTTATATCACTTCCTCCACATTTTGATGATGACAATGAAGGCGAAGGGGTCAAATATTCTCAATTTAATCCTAATGCATAATTTGGAGAGGTGGTATTAGAACTTGGCATAATATTCTTAATACTTGAAGTCTTCAAGGTAGTTGTATTGGATTACATAGCTCACTTGGGTCATGTTGTGAAGTGGAAAAAATGATATTAACTGAGGTGCAAGACTACATGCAAAGATAAGTGTCTTTGGGAGATTTATTGTGCATTAAGGAAAGACACTAATATAGTTCATATCAACGAATTTGTGCCTCATCCCACTTTTAGAAAAAAAAAAATTCTTCAAAATAAGCAAGCATCAAGGGTATAAGTTACAAATCAACTACTGCCTAGAGTTAGATCACAACATGACATATAAATGGTGAATAGGATTTTGAATACATTTTGCAAGAATACAATATTTATGTGGCAAATGGATATATATACAATTGCACACTAGATTGTAGAAGGCTCTGAGAAGGAACAATACCATAAGGTTTGGAATTATATACGGAATTGAAAATGAGTAATCTCATATTAACCATGTAACTAAAAGTTGACAAGCTTTCATTGGAAATTGCTCCAACCTTTGAGAGGTTTAAATTTTTTTGGATGCACTTAAAAGTGATTTTAAACTTCGTTGTAGACCGTTCACTGGTCATTTAATGGGGTATCATGGAGGATAGCTCTTACCTTTATTGAACAAGATGGTAACAATGGTTTTTATGTCATTATATATGCCATTGTTAAACTTGAGACTGAAGACAATTAGAGATGGTTTTTTACCAGGTTAAGTGAAGACATTGGAGATGCTAGAGAGCATGGATGGAACTTTATATCAGACTAATAGAAGGTAAGAATTACTTTCCAAATCTAAAATCAATTTTTTATAAACGATATCTTAATTATTCATGGCTTGATGCTTGCAATGGAAGAGATGTATCTTGAAATTCCCAACAAATTTATGCAAGGCATATATGGGCAAATTTCACAAAGCATTGGAATGGCAAAGTGTTGAGGGACGTATTATGGGCTAATGCAAAATCTACAAGAAGACAATAAATTAAGGTAAATAAGGAATAATAACAAATAAGTGAAAAGACGTGATCCTTGCTTGCTAAAATTTCAATAACTTCTTGGTCCATATCTGCACTCAAAACCTACCTAAAAAGTAAATAATTATTCAACATGCATGCGAAGTTTAATGGGAGATTGTGAAGTATCAAATTAAGCCTATTATCACTATGGATGAGGAAATAAGAGTTTACATTATAAGGAACATGCATTAAAATAAAGAGAGCTGACTAAGTAGAATCGTCTTATTTGCTCAAAGGCCTAATCATAATGAGAATAAGCTAAAATTTATAGAAAGTTTTGGACTTCTTAGTAGGAAGAGGATCTAGAGGATGCTAAGTTTGAGGCTGTGGGCTTCAAAGAGCCATTTTTGATTTGTTTGCCATGACATTCTCTTGTAGGGTGGGGTCTTAACTTGAGTTCTATGCAAGCATGTGGTAGCTTCAATAAGATGTAACATGGAAGAAGAGAAATTAAAATTTTCTATCCATGACTATCAAAAGCTACCTTTAATGATGCATATGCACATTACATAAACCTTGTGGTTGGAGCCTAAAGAGGAGTACTAGACAAAAACAAGAACGGAAGTCATTCATCCACCACATGCTTTTGCCTCTAGGAAGACCAAAGAAATTGAGCAGAAAGGATGTAGATAAGCCACAAAATCCATATAAAATGAAAAGGAATTATAGGGATATGCAGAGTTCAAACTATGGAAATCCTAGCCATAACATAAAGACGTGTAAAGCAAGACAAAGATAACTAAAAGTCGTGCATGATTCTTGATGTGCAATCCAACAAGATAACTCGGATCTTGCACCTTCACATCAATCCTTAGATCGACCACTACTTGATAAGTAAATATATTTATAAGTTTTTCTAATCTCTATGGCCATTTGTTATTATTAATAATGTGTAACTTCTAGGGAAGGAAAAGGCAGTGGAGATATGGGGGAGGAGACATCCAAGTTACCTCCACTAATAAAAATAGGCCAGCCATGGAACCCTCTAGCGGTACATCACAAGTGAGCAACGAAACCATGCAAGAAATTATCCTTAGCAATAGAAGATGAATTTCACCATACCAAAATGAATTAGTGAATAATTGTCGTTACTTGCAAAGCATGGAAATATTTTTTACTTAAAAGGCTTCATGGAATCAAGATGTGTAGTTAGGATTTTGTTAAGTAACTAGAATGACCATTTTAGGTTTTAGGTAAATGCAATATTATAACGAGGCTTGGGTTTATGTAAATGTAGTCACACTTGCTTCTCTCATTTAAATGTTGCTATTTTTTCTCTCAATTTGATTAATGTAAAAAAATTGTAACCATTTTGGATTTTGGGTAAATGCAATATTCTTTGCTGCCCATAATTTGGTATTTTTGGTACTTGGATCACGCAAAAATAGGTAAACTTTGTTATTTTGTTCTCAATTTAATTAATGTAGAAGCAAGTTTATTTTGGTTCTTCATTTATGTGAACAAATTCATAAACCAACATCAGTCATAATGAAAACAGATGTGCCGTTTGTAGCAATACTTCATCAATATTAAACAAAATCATAATAAATTAAACAAAGTACCTAAACATGAAATATATCACATATCGTCAAAACCCCGTATTAGTACAAAATAAATACAATCCTGATATTGCATAGGACATATTGTTTTTAAGTAAATTAATAAGCTCAACACTAACATAATTGTCACAATCCCAAATGATGGAACACATGACCGGTACAGCATAAGGGTTTCTCCCTAACCGCAAGCCTAACATATAGCGTGCACAAACATCCAGCACATAATCCAGAGTACATAATAAATATAACTGGCCACATATGACACATCCAATATCAGAAAATACTGTATATATATATATATATATATATATATCATGAATCCAACATCCGTGATTCAACTTGGCCCATGGCCTCATCATATTCATGTGATTTAACTTGACCCAAAGCCTCATAATACTAATATCGTTGTAAAATATAAAACCGTTTTTCAAACAACACATCAAAATACGCAAGAAGCGAGGATCCTGCTTGTAAGTTCATGGAGGTACACTAGACATAAATTAAACTAGACAAACAGTACAAAAGAGCCTTGCCCAAACTGGGGCTCACCAACACTATCTTCAGCCTCCTACGAAACTGTAGCTGGATCAAAGTCTCTTTGACTATCTGTGGGGAGGAAACAGAAGAGGGGTGAGATCACATCTCAGTGAATGGGTAAATTACACTATAACAGAAACAGGGCAAATCAAGCATGAATGTTTCGCAATGAGTTTAATAATTGACATCAAAGTGTAAAAATAATAATAGAAACATTAAGCATTTAACCACAATTTATTGAAAGAAAAGTTAAACAATTCAAATGTATGTTTAAAAGATAAAACAAGATTAAATCAATAACCGTAAAGCAAATCAATTATGCATGATAAGTAATAAATGAAGTTATTTATGCAATAACAATGATGAATGAGATATTTTAAAAAAATTTAATCTTTAAGAAAAATGTACTAGTTTATTGGAGATCTTTCCTAACAAATCAATAATCTTCCCCAAGCACACAGCAAAGGTAGGGTAATCACTGTAGGTGTAGACATAAATCCACCCTAAATTCTCCAAACACATAGCAAGGGTATGGCAATCATTGTAGGCATAGACATAAGTCCACCCTAAATCCCCCAAGTACATAGCAAGGGTGTGAAAATCACTGTAGGCATAGACATAAGTCCACCCTAAATTCTGTAACTCAAGCGGTCATAAGTCCGTCACAATATCCTAGGCCGAAGCCTTAACATGACCATGGTGCACCAGGGCTAGCACTACCTGCGGCTAACTAACAGCGATCTAAAAGGATTCCTTTAATAGCAAACATTTGAAAATATGCTATTCAAAAAGTTTAAAGTAAAACATTTCAATAACATTATAATAAAGCTATAATTCTCCATTTAGCTCTTTTCATACATAAAACTCCGTTCTAAAATATGTCTCATCCATGGATTCCTATGGAGACCTTTATCATCATAAACTTTCCCTTTAAACATAGATCGTCCGTAGACGTCGCATAGATGCTCATCATGCATCAAATCATTTCATGGCTAACTTAATTTATTTCTATGACTAAGTTCGCATTTTTATAAATCTAGCTCAATGGAGAATTATTAGCCTAGATGCTTGCCCTGCATAGTTAAAATCATACGAGAGAGTTATAAACTGAATCGTAAAACATGCGCTATAGTATAAAAAATCCACTCACAAGTAAGGGCTCCAGATTGGACAGCCCTAAAATCTTCGTTTCTGGTCTGAATTTGGTAAAACAAACCCCAAAATTGAGTCCGGAAGGTCCAAAAATGTTCACCGCCGGAAATCACTATTCACCGCCACTATTCATCACCGGAAATCACTATTCACCGCCATATAAAAAGTTATCAAATGAACTAAAATATTTCATATCCTAATATTTATCTAGGTTCTGAATCCATCTACGGATTTAGATTTCTAATTAGAAATTTCTAAGTAAGGTTTTTCAGACTTACCTTTTGTCGAGATTTTCTACTTTAGATCTTCGACGATTCAACAGTTGATTTCAAAAACTGATCGGTCAAAACTGAAGTACTCTTCGTCCTGAATCCAGTAACACCTTCAGTTTTGATATCAGAAACCAATCGATACTCCAGATCGAAAGATAAAATTTGAGGTCACTATTCACTCACTATGCAGCACTATTCCTCTCTTTTTTTTTCTTTCTTTCCTTCTGAAATTGTCGCCCCCGGTTTCATTTATCAGCTTTCGTTTTTTTTAATTATTAAATAATTAATAATTAATTTTTTTTATAAAAATTTATATAAATTTCGTTTTTCATCATAAAATATCTTAAAAATTCCTAAATATTTTCATTATCGTAAATCTTTAGTTAAACTCTTAAATCACGATTTTTCTTGATAAAAATCATAATAAAACAAATTTCAAAACAAATATCTTTATTTATATTAAAAGAAAGAATATTTCTAAAAATACCATAAAAATTCATTAGAGGCCGATATAATTATTTTAAGCAACACAATAATTTTTTTACTTAAAAGTCCACTTACTTTTAACAAATCATAATCATTTCTACATAAATAAATAAAAATATTTGCTTATAGCAAAATACTATCATTTAAAAATAAAAAGTACGCGCCAAAACATAAATTCTCATATTTTCAAAATTCTCTCTTTTATTCTAAATTTCCTTTAATTGAAATTTTCGTTAAATTTTACGGTTATTACATTCTTCCCCATTTAAAGAAATTCGGTCCTCGAATTTCATCACCATAGTTGCAGATCAATACTAATCTCATTGTTCAAATAAACGCAGATATCTAGCGCGTATATCCTCCTCTCTTTCCCAAGTAGCTTCCTCAAAAAAGTGATTTTTCTATATCATCTTTACTGTAAATATTTCTTTTGACCGTAAATTCTTTACTTGTCTGTTCATATTGGTTGTTCCTCTTAGGTTAAATCTTTCTGTAACTGAATCTATGGACACTGTATAACATGTATAGAATCTGGTAAATATTTTCGTAGTATAGACACATGAAAAACTGGATAAACATTATCCAATGCAGGTGGTAAAACCAAACAATAAGCCACTGAACCGATCCTATCAAGAATTCAAATAATTCTATATACCGAGAGGGTAACTTCCCTTTCTTTCAAAACCTCATTACCTCTTCTATGGGTGAGTCCTTCAAGAATATATATATAGTCACCAACAATACTTTCTCGTGCTCAACATTCATAGTCTTTATAAACTTTTAACTTGTATTGAGTTTTCAGTATTTTTTTTAATCAAGTTCACTTAATCAATAATATCTTATAATAAATCTTACTCCATTGAGTCATTTAACAGAACATTTGTAACACCTCTTACATAAGGCTTACATCTTCTAATATCATTTTATTATAAACAAATTCTGCTAAGAAATCTCCTACCTATCTCAAAAACATATGCTTGAAGCATGCTCTCCAAACTAGCATCATCAATTTAAATAATTCATATGCTATCTATTGCATGTTATTCCAAATTAGATTTCTAAAGTTTAACTTTTCTCAATTCACTCACATGTTAAGAAACCTATGATGTTCATGTAAAACTTCAAATGATGCCATTGTATATTGGCATGATAATTACTGCTATGAGCAAGTTTAACTAAGGACAATTAATTTCTCTAAACTTTCACCACAATAATATAAAGATACTTAAAGCATAACTTCTAATGTATAAACACATTATTTAAATTTAGTATCAGTCATACTATTATCTAATAAAGATCTTTAGACTTCCTGAATAACTCTCTTGAGATAATATATTCAATTTGTACTTATCAACATACCCGCCAATGAAAAATTTCACTTGTATCTTCTTTTTACCATTATACTAGTATCATTTTTTTTTATATCTCAGTATATCCTTATTACCTCGGTTTATCCATATTTAAAATCTATGGCTTCTTCTGAAATCTCTTTTCTCAACAATTATTCATACGTGAATTTCCAATCTCAACATAATTCACATCTTAAATACTAAATTCGATTTAGCATAGTATAAACCTTTAACACAAATATCTTGATTATTTACATTATTTTCGGACATGATTCTCAGAATATTCTCCATATTTTCAAATTAATAATTAAAAGATCAATTTAAATCCTACTTTCTATATTTTATCCCTCAAGAACTTCAGTACCACTAATTCACTTTATTACATTCCTTAAAGCACCATAAGGCCATCATTTTTCTATTCCTTTCATCTAAAAATTGTTATATAGTTCGGTGTCCAAACTCACTATTTTAAGTTATATTCTTCCAAGATTTCATTTATTAGTCACTTCTAACCAATTGAAATCACAAATTTCCTACTTTTGTCTTATCTATCTTCCAGTAAACCCAATATGTTCACATCCTCCTCTTATAACATTTTTCCATCACTATCCAATCCTTAAGCAATCCTAACATATCTTACTTTCACTATTCATATCATGTCTGCCACTTATCCATTTCAATTCACTTTTCACACATTCATATATTTTCATGACATACTATCCAAATATCAAACATCACCCAAGTCACAATCTTGACAAACGAAATAGTCATTTACTCACTCACCTATTAGAAAACTTACGGTATTTTATGTAAAACTTATGCCCAAAATTTCTTAAAATGCTCTCTAAAAACAATCTGTGAACTATAGTTCTTGATCAGATATAATCAATACCTTATGAAGTCTTACTATCTTATTCAAAGACAAATTTGAACCTATCAATAATCACCTATTTTTATTCAGGTATCTCTATCTGATATTATAATTTTGCAAGTCTTTGATGTTATACTTTTACCTGTTGACAAGTTAATCATCAAGATACAAAATCAACTATATCTTTTTTCATATTGTCTCACCAATAAATTTCTTTTAGATCTTTATACATTTTAGTTACCTCAGGATGAATTGTATATATGGATCTATAGGCTTCCTCTAAAATTTCTTCCTTAAGTTCTTCTTTATTAAATACACACAATCGCTTGTCCAATTTCAGAATTCCTTCAGAGTCTACAATAAATTCAATATCACTGCCATTCTTGACCTCTTAAATTTTCTTACATAAATAGGCATCATCGTCTTGTGCCTTTTTCACCTACTCAACTAAGGATGATTGAAACTGTATGAATTTTACATGTATCACCATACAGATAATGCCTCCAAGCTTTGAGAGTAAAACTATTGCTGTTATTTTCAAATCATAAGTCTGACAATTTTTGCTCATGTGGCTTAAGCTATCTAGATACATATGCAATGACTCGACCATATTGCATCAATATATACCTTAATTCCATTCTCTATGTATCACAACATACCGTATATCCTTCAGTTCCTAAAGAAATAGACAGTACTGGCGCCGTAATCTAACATTTCTTAGTTTCTAGCAATTTCTTTCACATTCATCTTACTAGTCAAATTTTATTGCTTCCTTTGTCAACCTCGTCAAAGGAGAAACAATTTTTTTTTTTTGAAAAATATTTAACGAATCTACAGTAATATCTTGATAAACAAATAAAATTACGAATCTTTGTAATTGTAATAGGGTGTGGCCATTGTTGCACTGCTTCTACCTTTTTAAGATTAATTTGAATATCATCCTTGGTAATCACATACCCTAAGAAAATAACATTACTAAGTCAAAATTCACATTTTGAAAACTTAGCATATAACTAGTGTTCTCTTAGGGTTTGCGAAGCATTCTTTAAATGTCCTCATGCTCCTCAGAATTCCTTGAACATATTCTAGTATATTATCAATAATTATAATAACAAATTAATCCAGGGATGGCTTCAATACTTTTTTTCATCAAGTCCATGAATGCAACTGGGCATTTGTCAGACTAAATAACATCACCAAGAACTCATAATGCCATAACGAGTCCTAAAAGAAATTTTTCGAATATCCTCTTCCCTTATCCTCAATTGATGAGATTCAGATATCAAATCAATTCAAAATTTTTTTTTTACAATGTTGAGCATCTTGTAGCTAGTCAAACATATCATCTATATGAGGTAATGAGTATTTATTCCACATTGTCACTTTATTCAATTGTCTATAATTTATGTATAGTCATAGTGATCCATCTTTCTTTTTCATAAATAGAATTAGAGCACTCCAAGTGAAAGTTCTAGGGCTTTTAAATCTCTTGTCTAACATGTCTTGTAACTACTTCTTTTTCAGTTCTTTAAGTTCAGTGGGTGCCATTCTATATGGAAATATAGACGCTGGTCAGGAAATAAATCAATACCAAATTCTATTTATTATTTTGGGGTAATTCTGGAAATTCCTCAGGAATTATATCCGAAAATTCTCTAATCACTAGAACTTGATTTATAGTGGTATACTTTATATTAGCATCTCTCACCACTGTCAACTGTCCTTGGCACCTTTTTGTAATCACTTATGGACTGCTAAAGCAGAGATTAGATTACTGGGTATCTCACTAAGATTTCTTTGTATCAAGAGAGAAATTCTCCAAAAATATTGAATTTAATTACCTTCTAGTGACATTTCAAAATGACATGACATAATACCAACAAATTCATTCTCAATATCACATCACAATCTACCATATCTAGACAACCGGGTACAACGGATGTCACATTCAGAAACCATCATGATGTCACATTCAGAAACCACCATATTTGGTATCAGTCTCAATTTCTTAAATTCTTTAAGACGCATCTCGCTATAAAACAGGGATAGCCCAACCGTCACTTAAACATGCCAACATAGCATACTATAAACTGACTTATTTGAATAAAAAGACAACATCATATCGAACCCTTTTAGCAGCACCGTGAGTATAAGCATGTCCGGATTCATACCCATACTCAAAGTCCTACCTAAAGGTCCGTTACTCCATGAACACAGGAAAACCTAAAACTCTGATACCACTCTGTCACAGCCCCAAATGATGGAACACATGACCGGCACGGCATAAGGGTTTTCCCCTAGCCGCAAGCCTAACACATAGCCGCAAGCCTAACACATAGCGTGCGCAAACATCCAGCACACAATTCAGAGTACATAATAAATATAACTGGCCACATATGCCACATCCAATATCAGAAAATACTGTATATATATATATATATATATATATATATATATATATATATATCATGAATCCAACATCCGTGATTCAACTTGGTCCATGGTCTCATCATATTCATGTGATTCAACTTGGCTCAAGGCCTCATAATACCAACATCGTTGTAAAACATAAAACCGTTTTCCAAACAATACATCAAAATACGCAAGAAGCGAGGATCCTGCCTGTAAGTTCATGGAGGTACACTAGATATAAACTAAACTAGACAAACAGTACAAAAGAGCCTTGTCCAAACTGAGGCTCACCAACACTATCTTCAGCCTCCTACGAAGCTGTAGCTGGATCAAAGTCTCTTTGACTATCTGTGGGGAGGAAACATAAGAGGGGTGAGATCACATCTCAGTGAATGGGTAAATTACACTATAACAGAAACAGGGCAAACCAAGCACGAGTGTTTCGCAATGAGTTTAATAATTGAAATCAAAGTGTAAAGATAATAATAGAAACATTAAGCATCTAACCACAATTTATTGAAAGAAAAGCTAAACAATTCAAATGTATGTTCAAAAGATAAAATAGGATTAAATCAGTAACTGTAAAGCAAATCAATTATGCATGGTAAGTAATAAATGAAGTTATTTATGCAATAACAATGATGAATGAGATATTTTAGAAATATTTAATCTTTAAGAAAAATGCACTAATTTATTGGAGGTCTTTCCTAACAGATCAATCATCTTCCCCAAGCACACAGCAAGGGTAGGGTAATCACTGTAGGTGTAGACATAAATCCACTCTAAATTCCCCAAGCACATAGCAAGGGTATGGCAATCACTGTAGGCGTAGACATAAGTCCACCCTAAATCGCCCAAGTACATAGCAAGGGTGTGAAAATCACTGTATGCGTAGACATAAGTCCACCCTAAATTCTGTAACTCAGGCGGTCATAAGCCCGTCACAATATCCTAGGCCGAAGCCTTAACATGACCATAGTGCACCAAGGCTAGCACTACCTGCGGCTAGTTAACAGCGATCTAAAAGGATTCCTCCAATAGCCAACATTTGAAAATATGCTATTCAAAGAGTTTAAAGTAAAACATTTCAATAATATTATAATAAAGCTATAATTCTCCATCTAGCTCTTTTCATGCATAAAACTCCGTTCTAAAATATGTCTCATCCATGGATTCCCATGGAGACCTTTATCATCATAAACTTTCCCTTTAAACATAGATCGTCCGTAGACGTCGCATAGATGCTCATCATGCATCAAATCATTTCATGGCTAATTTAGTTCATTTCTATGACTAAATTCGCATTTCTATAAATCTAGCTTAATGAAGAATTATCAGCCTAGATGTTTGCCTTGCATAGTTAAAATCATACGAGAGAGTTATAAACCGAATCGTAAAACATACGCTATAGTATGAAAAACTCACTCACAGGTAAGGGCTCTAGATTGGACAGCCCTAAAATCTTCGTTTCTGGTCTGAATTCGGTAAAACAAACCCCAAAATTGAGTTCGGAAGGTCCAAAAATGTTCACCGCCGAAAATCACTATTCATCATTACTATTCATCGCCGAAAATTACTATTCACCGCCATATAAAAAGTTACCAAATGAACTAAAATATTTCATATCCTAATGTTTATCTAGGTTCTGAATCCATCTACGGAGTTAGATTTCTAATTAGAAATTTCTAAGTAAAGTTTTTCAGACTTACCTTTTATCGAGATTTTCTACTTCAGATCTTCGACGATTCAACGGTTGATTTCAAAAACTGATCGGTCAAAACTGAAGTACTCTTCGTCCTGAATCCAGTAACACCTTCAGTTTTGATATCGGAAACTAATCGATACTCCAGATCGAAAGATAAAATTCGAGATCACTATTCACTCACTATGCAGCATTATTACTCTCCCTTTTTTTTTCTTTCTTTCCTTCTGAAATTGTCACCTCCGGTTTTATTTATCAGCTTTCGTTTTTTTTAATTATTAAATAATTAATAATTAGATTTTCTTTTATAAAAATTCATATAAATTTCGTTTTTCATCATAAAATATCCTAAAAATTTTTAAAAATTTTCATTATCGTAAATCTTTAGTTAAACTCTTAAATCACGATTTTTCTTGATAAAAATCATAATAAAACAAATTTTAGAACAAATATCTTTATTTATATTAAAAGAAAGAATATTTCTAAAAATACTATAAAAATTCATCAGAGGTCGATATAATTATTTTAAGTAACACAATAATTCTTTTATTTAAAAGTCTACTTACTTTTAACAAATCATAATTGTTTCTACATAAATAAATAAAAATATTTGCTTATAACAAAATACTATCATTTAAAAATAAAAAGTACGCGTCAAAACATAAATTCTCATATTTTCAAAAAAAAATTTTATTTTAAATTTCTTTTAATTAAAATTTTTGTTAAATTTTACGGTTATTACAATAATGACCAACATTCAATATGTGATCTCCAATCTCTTTACTTGTCCCTCATAAGTAGTAATCTTCTTTCTGTGTTAAAGGATAAGCTTCTCATGTTAAAGTTCAATGCCCTCATCCATCCATTGAAAAGAAATAGTAATTTAGGTTCACTTCCTTCAATCACAATGCCAAAAGAAGATAATGATCAAATCCACATTACAACTAAAACTAAGAGATTTAATATAGAAGAGGTATGATGCAAAATAAGATGGATGATGCAAGAACAAAGTGGTCCAAAAATGTCCCTCTTTGAACAACCAATAAGGATTCAAATGACATAAAGTTGTCAAAACTACTTTCTAGTTTCTACCATCATTTTCATGTAATTTCTAGCACCTAAAAACTCATTCATAAAAGAATGGAAAGATATTCCTTATACAATATGAACATATAGATAAAGTGGGTACTGCAAATTTTAAAATTAATCCTCAAATTAGATAACTAAATGTTATGTTCAGAATAATTAGACTATTGATATTAAAATTAAGAAGAAAGACAGCCAGAGAGCTAGTGTCCATAACATTAAAGTTGTTTTCTCTTTTGGTTATGTGTTCATATACATAAAAATACCCCAATTGAATTTCAAAGTGTGTAGATACAAAGATAATAGAAATGAAGATGTTCGGGAACAAGTATTAAACTGCGAAGAAAAAAAGGGATACAAAAACAAAATAGATGGGTGATAAAACACCGTAACTATAAGTGGTCTCATGTTCTTATAATAAAAATAAGATCAAATAGTGACATGTTGTCGTAACAAGACAATGATTGTATACTTAACTTCCATGGATAATAAAGTGCGAGTGTTGTAACACGTAGCTCATCCCACTTGACATAATTTTACTTCAAAGAAATCAATAATATCTACGTGACCTAGAAGTTTTGTATCTATGAATAGAGAATGGTTAGTATTTCCGTTAATTAGTTGATAAAATTGAAAGCTCATTTCTTTATAATGATGCTACATACTAAATTGTCCAAAACATGGTCGTATCTAGGTGGGATATATTTACATCATATATATAATAAATAGGATACAAAGATTTTTTATTGCCTTTTGATTTTAAATGTCAAATAAAACAAGAATTTGTTCTATTGAAAACAAGAATATAAAGTTCTAACTTTGTATAATGGACATATGAAAAACTTCCTCTTAGGAATCTCCTTAGTCCTCAAAGTTATAATTAACTTAAGGCTTTCAAGTAACATGTCACAACTACATGGCTGACACAGACAATGAGAATAATTTCATCCTGTAAACCTTAGACTTATCATAAACACAATGCAATGGTTAGATGCTTGTTTATCTTAAACAAAGAAAAAAATGGCAGAACATATGTTAAAATCTATTTTCATATAAAATATATACATAAATATATGTTGAAGAGCTTTGTTCTTGATATAAAATAGTTCCAAATATTATAATCTATATGCAAATAAACATATACCAGAGAGAGCTTTCACTCTCTAAACAGAACATATCCAAATATCATAATTCTATATACTTAGACACAATAGAAGTATGAATCATGCTTGAGGTAATAGAGCATACTTTAAAGTACAATACATATTACAGACCAAAAGCCATTTGAACAAAGTAGACTCACTAAGAATAGCCTACTCGTTAACTAGTCACAGAAAACAAATATGATTCTATACTTTATCTAAAAAACATGATAGCAGAGGAGTGATTTTTTTAATTCAGTGAACAAATAACACATACTATAACCAAACGGAACAAGCGACAAACATTAATTTTTCATAGAAACTTAATAATTTCACAGAAGTTATAATTCTAGAGAAAATAACTATATAATGAAACATAATTTTATAAAAAAAAGCACACTCAAACTTTATAGTTTATAAACTTTATCAGAAAAGTTTTTTTTTGTCAGAAATAAAATTTAGATATCTAATCCATATCAAATATATCATAATTTTCTTATATCAAAACATTTTAGATTTTTATATTTTCATAGAAAAATTCATTTGGAAAACATTTCTTTATTCCTATTTCAAAAGTTTTTCACTTTTGGCAATGCTTCATGACTACCATATATCAAAATATTCTTGCTTAAAACAAAATACAGTCCAATAGAAATCAATAACTTCCATATTGTACAAAATATAACTTAGAATAGAATCACAATAAAAAAAATATAAATGTTAACAAATACTGCTTTAACCAAATTAATAACTTCTATACTCTGTAAGAGGTGATATAATGGAAATTTAGTTAAGTTTATAATTATTACCCAATTTGATTTGATAGCATTAATAAGTATATATATTAAAGTTTGATAGAAGAGAGTTAAATTGAAATTTATACAAAATTTTAATAATCCTAATAAGTTTTATTATTGTAAAAGTATAATTAATTTAGTGAATTACAAATACTGTTTAACCAAATTAATAACTTCTCCTCCATAATGCTTCAAGATTAAGATTTATTTATGGCCTCACCCTTCAACGGCTCTATCTTCTTCATCTTCATCATTGGATATCCATAGAAAGTTAAGTGGCGTAATAGTATTGATGAGGAGAGAGAGAAGGAGAGGATGGCAGATGGCTCACATAAAGAAAAGATTGAGCTGAGAGAAAAAGAGAAAAAAAAAAGAGAGAGAGAGAGAAAGAAATGGGTTGGCTTATAGGCCAACCCAATGGTAGGTTAAATGAGTAGGGACATTTTGACATGATTTTAAATGATTCACAATATTTGTAACTCAACCCAACTTTTTAAGTGGGTTAAAAGAGCCAATCCATTGAGTTTGGCTTTTAGTCCAAAAAAAAAAATTAGGTTTGGCTCACTTTGACATCTCTAATCTTTTAAATCAAACTTGTCTAAAAAAAAATCTTTTAAATCAATATTAGTAATCAAAATCAATTTATTTACAACCAATGGGGTGTTTGATTAGTGAGTTGAAAATATGGTTCAAACTCTAAACTCTAAACCTATATTTAGTTCAATTTTTTTAAAAAATATTTTGGAAATATATCATTCTTAAAAATAAAACATGAGAATATATTATATATTGTCATGTTTTATTCTCTTGAGAATGTTATATTATCATAAAGTAAGAATATTTTTTATAAAGTTAAAAAAAAAATTATTCACTTGCCATCTTGCTCTAAAATTTAAACTTTAAAATTTAAATCGTAAATTGTAAACTTTAAAATTTTAAAACACTTAATTCTAAATTTCAAATTTTAAATTTTAAATTTTTGTTGTCCTGTTACCCTAAATTTCAAACTATTTTGCCCTCCAACCTTAGATCAAAATCTAAAATCTTAAATCATAAAATATAAACTCTAAATTTGAAAACATAAAATTAAATCTTAAAGGTTAAAATCTAAAACTCTAACATATATTTTATCTTTTTTTTTCTAATATTTTATTTAATTACTTTTATTTTATCTTTTCATATGTTAAAAACTACTAGTAGTAATTTTGAAGTATTGTCAAACATTTTCAAAAATATTGATGTGAATCAAATGTAGGAATGCTAGATTCCTAGAAATGTAGTAAAATATTTCAATAGTTGTAATGAATCAAGCACGAGAATGTTTTATATTCTCAGAAATCTGATTCCTACGAATCAAATTCTAAAAAATGAGCAGATTTCCAAGAATAATTGATTTTGCAAATCAAACACGCCTTTAAGTATTTTTTTTTTCTTTTACTTTTCAGATTTCGCTAACATGTAACAGTTAACATCGTTGACCCGTACCTAGTACTCACAAAAAAAAGAAAGAAAAAAAGTTCTCTTCATAACTCAATCTCGGAAAATTTCAAACTTCTCCATGCATCCCTTCTGAAATTATACTTTTTTAGCTACTGGGAATGGAGCTATCACAAAATGCATTTTGCTTAATTTAGAAGACTTGCTGGGTAACTCTTCATGATAAGATCAAGCTACACGTACGATTCTTGTTTATTTTATAGAAGTTGATTAATCTAGCTATTAATCAGCTTTAACCACATCAAGCAAAACACGTAACTAAAATAACTCAGTTATATGGAAGAACTGGTCTTGCTGTTCCATGTATCGATTTCTTCCCAGCCACGTAAGGAAGGTGGACCAGAGGAAAATGAAACGTGCCAAGAGTAACAAGAAGTCCGATTGTAAGTCATCACCAAAGAGCTAAAAAGTGATCTGAAAATGAGGTTCTTCAATTACTATGAGATGCTGATCAATTCAAAATTCTGACAGTGCCTGAATGATTATGCAGTTTTATTATTTGCTTGTTGAAGAACTATTAAACAAATACCAGAAAAATAAAGTAGTGACATAAACATTATTCCTGAAGGAAATTATTTGTTGACTTTGTGAGATACCTAAAGATAACTTAACATTTTATGTCGGATCTGTTCTTTGATATGGCAGATAAATATCTTTTTTAACAATAGAGACTTTTGTTCTGAGTATGTCTTGGTATTCTTTATGATCATGGGATTATTTTGCAGATCATCTGTTTTTTTTTTTTTTTTGCTTTTGCTCAATCAAATTCTGTTAGTCACAAACAAATATAATCTGAAATTGGCAGCTTTCAATCACGAAGCTCCCCGCTATGATTTGCTGATTCTTGTTGTACCATAAATCTCAAAAGGTTTGGCTGATAGAGCAGTAGTTTAATATCAGAAAATGTGTAGTTTTTGTTTCCTTCTATATGCATTGTTCTTAAGGGATTTTTTTTTTTTTTAAACTTTGACTTGGTCTTGTAAAATAAATATATACTTACTAGAGCAATTTTCAATCAGTTAAGAGCTCTAACTTTTGATTCTCCTCTTTCCCATTTCCAGATGCGGCCACATACATCTTTCAAAAATGGTCTTATATTTCCAATTTTAAAAAATTAAATAAGTAAATAATCAAATATATAACTGATGGTCTATATATTTGAAAATTATATTATATACTTAATTTTAAGATATAATGATGAGATAAGAGATAATTGTGAATTAGAATAGAGTTTTGTGTGTTTGATAATTTTGACGATAAAAAATTTTGATGTGTGTGGCTGTCCGTGCGTGCATGTGTGTGTATACTGTTTGTTTTTGTTATTGATGTGAGACACAATTGAAGCTGCGCCACAATCGTTCCTCCTAAAAGAAATTCGATTTTGACATTTTGAGAGATATATTGTTGTTAGAATAAAATTAATTTTTTGGCCTGCGCCACCATTGGAATTCTTTGAAGGTGTATACAGGTAATGTGGTATTATTTTATAGATTATGTTCTTATTTAGGAGGGAGGTGGAAATTAGGAAGATCATGCTGTTCAAAGAGAATCACTAATGCTGTTGACCAATAACTAAACGCATTAATGCTTGCTACATATTTTAATTTAGAGAACTTTATGGCTCATAACTTCCAATTTGTGAGAAAAGGAATAATATTAGAATATAAAGCCTTAGCAAACCTATTTGTTGAAAAAGTATAGAGAAGAAACGTAATTACCTCCCATTATATAATTCTACACTCCTGACAAGGGGGGGGGGGGTGGGGAATAATTTGCCCATAATGTTGAGTACATTTTAGACTGGTAACCAAGCTGACAAAACCAACTAGAAAATTACTAGATTATCTCTTACATACTACATATGAAATTACAAGTGTACAAAAATCAAGTCCAGAAAAGAACACCTAATTAGGAACTACATGCCTCCACAGTTCAAGAGAAGAAATGAAGTCATGAATCCCATATGGGACCAAAGGCAGCAATTCCTGCACCCTTGCATGCATTGACTACATCTCTGCTCCCTTCTGGATTGCTTGTGACGATGACCACTTCAGCACCCCATTTCTTTGCAGTGCTGACACTCAATTCAGACACGTTTGGCCGACCAAGAACAGCAGTATCATGCACTATCACTTTGTCTTTTGGGTACCCACTTACCATTTCCTTAATCTCATTCCCAAAATTCTGCTCAATCCCCTTTGCCACCCAAAGGAAAAACACATCTGCTTTACATGGCTGCAACAAGTATGACAGAAATACACAAATTCCAGAACCAGTGGCCACTAACAAGACCCTATCGTACATGTTCACTAGATATGGCAGGCCTGCGAAGTGCACTTGGCGAACCCACAAGTGGGTTGGTGGGTTTGACACCAAAGACTTGGTGAAGTCACCAACTGCACCTGCAAGCATCATGTGCTCTTTCTTTCCGTCTGAGATTATGCCGAAGGCATGCCACTCAGATAGGGGAGAAGGGCTAATCCTTCCGAGTATGCCAGCTTTGATTCCTCCTTCAAACTTGATGATAGAAGCGTGGCCAGAAGCAGTGGAGATGTTCACAGGAACACGCCTCACCGTCAACCATGGGGTGATTATAATGACTGTGATGGCTAAGGTGAACCAAAATTCTTGACTTCTGATCAACCTGGAGACAAGTTGGTTTGTGTAGGATTTAGCTTTTGGGTCATAAGAGATTGTGAGTATGATAAACGCCCAGAGGAGAACCAGAGCAGCCCATCCGGAAAAACGGTGAGTCCTTTCGAACACATTGTGGTGGAGATGGCGAACTAGTGGGAAAGCAGCCAAAGAAGAGAGACAGAGAAGGCCAAGAATTGCAGAGGCAACGCCTATGATCTCTGGAGAAGTGTTCTCCTTGTCTTTAAGAGTGAGGACCAATGCATATATGAGCCAAGCAATTGAAGAAACGCCACAACCACTGTGTATACCTCCAATGCTTTGGAGAAGGGAAGTAGTGGCAGTTTTGAGAAGGAGGGGCACCCATGATTTCCCAAGGAGTTTCACTGCAAGCCAAAAGACAACACGCAGAAAAGCCTCACTGCGACAGAGAGTCAAAGTAAGTATGTTGCCAATGGAGAACAGAGCAGCTCTGTTCCTTGCATAAAGGAAATGCCCTGTTGCTGCAAGAACTAACCCAGTAATGTTCAGGGTCAAGCAAACCATGAAAAGTCTTTTGTATACTGTGAAAAGTCCTTGATCTAGCAGTATGACTGATAGTCTGGATCCATTCTTTCGCGCAGGCTTTGATGGTTGTTCACGCTTGCTAGCATTCATCAGGGGAAGTGGGGTCGTTGGCTTTTGCTCCTCCACGTCGTAGATTTCTTCTGGGACATCTTCAAGAGCATCATCATCTTCTTCTTCTGGGTCAAGGTCACAGAAATGGCTACTGCTCTTGCTAACGGACCTTTGTATTGAGGAAGGGAACACTCGGGAAGAGCCAAAGGGCCAAAACCGCTTGCTGCTTGGGGGCTCTTCTTTAACAGCAGGTGTGGTTATAGCAAAAGGATCTGCGTGTGGCTTGACCTCAAAGGCCACGCCTCGGCAGCTTGAGAACCTTACTGGGGCTAGCATTGTTCAGTGTTTCTCTTAGGAGATTCAAAGCAAGTGAAAAAATGCGGCTTGCAAAGAAAATCGATGAGCTTGGAAATTGAAATTTGGAAGCAAAAGGTACCTGTTTTTTCAGTTTGTGTGCACTTCATGCAAAAGAAGGTTCTACTTATAGGAGCTTGTTTCCCTTCAACTTTGTATTATTGTAATCAATTACTTTGACTTGGTCAATCTAGACAATAATGTATGCACTTATAAGATGCTCTAGGATTTAAAATTAATTTTTAGAACACCTGGGTTTAAATTGTTGGGTGTAGGAACTTGGGGGGCAAATTCCATGCTTAACATGGAAAAAAAATTATAATTAATGAACATAATATTTTTATAGAGGAAAATGAAGAGTTAACTATGAATCTCATCCATTGATTAAATTTAATTTTTAAAATACCACGAAAAAAAGAAGAAGATATAAAGTGTACACAACCAAGTGGAAAGAAATAAAAGTGGACATTTAAGTGGAAATGGGAATTCTTGACTACTATTGGTATTGGATACTTTTGACAGTTTGACACACGCAGGAAAAAGGGTATAGAAAAATGGTAATGGAGTAACTATACAGCCATTATAATTTATTCACAGTTTACAGGGTCAGATAACTTTATAATATATTATTTAATTTAATCAATTAAACTAAGCTGTTTAGTTTTAATACCATTTAATTTTGAAACAAGAAAAATATAAATATATCTATATTATAATTATATTATAATACAATGGGGGTGGTTCTGTGTATGTCTTGAATTTTTTTTAATTATAATTATAAAATGAAGTAGTGCGAAGTCACTTCATTGTAATTACCAATATTTACAATATTTTAAAATTATATTAAATATCTAGGTATATTATAAATAATTTTATATTAATTTATTCTTAAATAAACAAAAAGGGGAACATGCGCATAATCCATGTCAAGCCACTAGTAATGTAACACTCTCAATTTATGTTACGTAAAATAAACATTTTTTTTTTCAATCAGATATTCACCATAAAGATACACAATTTAATTTTTTGTCATTTATCTTATGTATACATAATATACAGATCAAGTCTATAAACATTAAAGTACAACAGAAACGAAAATCCTGCCTATAGCATTCAAAGCACACTCTATAATATAAACACGGTATAATTTAAAAACTGTGAGCCTTAGAAGCAATGTAGACTCACCCAGAGAATAAATCACCTATCTGCCGAATCACACTCTGATATTCTTATATAAAAAATGTGGAAATATTGTGTAGTGAGTTTGACAACTCAGTGAGCAAATAATTCCTCCTATGACCTCTTAGGTCAGCATATGAATGTACTTATATTTTAAAATTTGTCACATAGATAATACAATTTAGAAGTACATTCATATGAGACCCGTATTTCAAATATTCTCAATTCAAAGGATATTCAAATATCCAAAACTATATGCAGCACGATATGATCATTAAACAAATATTGTTATGCTCAGCTGTATAAGCTATAGTAAAATATTATAATTTGAAGGTAAAATCATCACTTTAATGCACCTGCCTCACTCGGCAATCTGGTCAATATAATGAAAATATAATTCATTTGCTATACGTATAGTGACCTTGACTCCAGTCACAATAAGTGATCAGGGAATATGAGTACATCACATTTCTGTCCCCTCACATTACCACTGTCACTCGGTTGGAGCGGCCCTCCCCCGGCTCACTCAGGCTTATAGGGCGTCCCCTGTTCGGTACCATCACAAGCCATACAACCAGCTGATATTCATCAATACATATAATTACATGTAACATTATCAAGCAACTCGTCATGAGCTTTATGCTTGTCAAATTTATCAAGCAATTCGCCATGAGCTTTACGCTTGTCATTCAATCTCATTTATAGTATGACATGCATCATTTTCACAAGTATATAGCTTTACAAATCAATGCATCGTGCACATAATATTCACTTTATCAAATAATGATAAATACATTTAGAACTACATATTCAATGAGTTTCAAAATTCATTTTTAAAACCATACTCTTCTTAAACTATGTGCTAGTTCGTAAGTATAACAGATATTTTAACACATTTAATAAACTTATAATAGTATAAATAATTTATAAATAGAAACAATAATATATTTATAGTTTAAGAAGAGCATGGGGCAAGTCATAGAAAAAATTATTTACTCACAGGGTAGGACTCCTAATTGAACAGCCCTAAAATGTACTTTTTCAAGCCGAATTTGACTTCAAAAACATGTCCGGAAGGTGCAAAGACTTAAAAAATGATTTTGGGTACCTAGTCACTATTCATCATTGAAAAATACTATTCATCCACCGTAAATTACTATTCACAACGAACAAAAAACTCTCAGATGGTCAAAAATATTCATATCCTAAAGTTTATCTAACTCATGAATCCATCTACGGTGTTAGAATTTCAATTGGAGGTCTCTAAATAAGAGTTTCAGAGTTTACCTCTTTCTGAGATTTTCTACTTCAGGTCTACGACGATTCAACGACTGATTTGAAAAATTAATCGGTCAAAACCGTAGAATCCAGTAGCACCTTCAGTTTTGAGATCGGAAACCAATAAGCACTCTAGATTTAGAGAGAAAGTTGAAAGTTACTATTTATTTACTATTCACTCTCATTATTCTTTCTTTCAATTTTTTCAAAATCTTCTTCCGTGTTGTCTTCCCTTCCCTTTTTATTTTATTTATTTATTATTTTATTATTATTATTTTTAATAATAATAATAATAATTTAATAATTGAATAATATGATTTTTTTTTATATAAATTCATATAAATTCCGTTATTAATCCTAAAATATTTTAAAATTTTCTAAAAATTTACATTCTTATAAATCTTTAGTTAAACTCTTAAATTATGATTTTTCTTGATAAAAATCATAATAAAACAAATCTCAAAATAAATATCTTTATACATATTAAAAGAAAGAATATTTCTAAAAATACAACAAAAATTCATTAGAGATCAATATAATTATTTCAAGCAAAACAATAATTATTTTAATTAAAAATATACTTACTTTTAACAGAACATAATCATTTTTAAACAAATAAAAATATATTTATTTATAATAAAGTATTATTATTTAAAAATAAAAATTATGGGATGTTACAAGTAAGATTTAATAGGCTAGTGTTGGAGATACCGATGAATTTGATGTTTAAGGATTTAATCCTAACTCTTCAGAAATATTCTTCAAAGTATAATCTTACCGTGGAATCAACTATTTAAATTTATGTTATAAATAAAAGCAACTTAACTTAATACTTATATATTCAATTGTGTAATAAACTAACTATTTTATTTTTGTAGTAATAATGATCTATTTACACTTTTCATACTCTTTAGATGAGATAAATTCAAATTTATAGAACTATCCTAAAATTTATATTTATAAAAGATATACTGATATATCAGTATTTTTTAAAGGTTGAATTTAAGGGTTGCTATATGAAAAATTAGACCAATAAAAGAACACCGTTTTTATTCTTTATTTTGACAGGACTATACTTGTTAAAGGCTGAGGCCGTCATATATATATATATATATATATATATATATTCCCAGATGCATCTAATTTAAACCCAATTATGGATGATGATATTTTAACTAAACAAATGAGAATTATCAATGGGGGAAGGTGTTTAAAAAGTACTTAGGTTATAAAATACTATTTTAATTATGAGAATAAATCCGACAACTAAAAAGAAGCATACTCTGAAATTAAAACATAAGGGACTTCCAAACCATTATAGTTAAGAGACAAAAATTTGGTTATTATAACTGCTGATGACATTCTTTACGTCATTAATATTGTCCTTGCATGAAGAAAGCACAGGGTATCCAGAATAAGAAGAAAATCGTCTAACAGAACATGGAATAATACTTTTGTAAGCAAAATAAATTAACTAGTAAGGGAATTTAGTAGGATCAAAAGTCAACACCTAGCTATCTGATAAGGTAATATAATCCACAATTTTTTCTTCCTCTTTCTTGGCCGAGTCTTCGTTGAGATAATTTGTAGAAGTTATCAATCCATTTACTGGGTAAATGTAGCGACATGCACAAAAGTGATAATATTTCCGCTTTACTAAAATTTTTAATTTTAGAACAAAATATTTTAAATCGCAGCATGCATTTAAAGAATAATATATTAATAATAATCTGTTAATAAGAAAATTAATTATTTAATTTTATGGATAAAAATAATTTGATAATAATATATAAACGTGTAAAAATTAATTTTTCAATTTTTAAAGATGATTTATTTATATTTTACTATGTAAAATATAACTTGTACTCTAAATTAGATTAATCATTGAATTTTACTTTCGCCATAAATATACGATATTGCTTTAAAACGTTATATATATATATATATATATATATATATATACACACACACACACACACACACACATGTTAACTTTTGAAATTTATAACCGTGAATGCTTTAACTAAGAAATATTTTACTCTTTGTTTAAAAAAAAATACTTCTATTAGTAATTCATTTTTTTTTTATATACAAGTACCTTCACATTCTTTTAGTGTAGAATTAATTCCATTTTAAATACTAAGACTTGTTCGATCTTTAAGTATTTTTTTGTGGACTCACAAACCCCTAACATTGCAAAAACCCTTCAATTGTTTTACCATGTGAATCACAAGCTTTTGGGTTTTATCTGTAATTCATAAGATATATATTAGAGACTAAAAGCAATCACCAATTTTTGTCACCCTTCAAAATTATTTACTATTTGAATTACAAGTCGTTTGTGAATTTTAAATTTATGGGTTCTGCCCCCTAAGGATAGCTCAGGTGGTTGGGGGTAGGGCTTTGAGTCAAGAGTCGTATGTTCGACTCTCATATGTTCCAAAAAAAAAAAAATTTAGGGGTTCTGTCTATAATTCATAAGATATATATTAGATACCAAAAATTAATCACCAATTTTTGTCACCCTTAGATGTAAGTGTAAATTACATCTGCCTTCCTCTGAATTATTGTACAATATTATATGTAAATTTGGGTTGTTGACCCTAAAACCAAGGGTGTTCATAGTCAATTTAGGGTTTTAGACTTTTAGTAAAATAAAAGGTAACAACTATACGTCGATGGTAAGATTTTCATTAATTGTGACTAAATTGTCTATATCATTGTTGGTGGAAATTTTTTATTCCGAAGATATACTATATATAGATGCGTATTCAATTAAACTAGAATTTAGAAGACTGAGAAAAACATGGCTAATGAAGGTAATCGAAAACTGAAAACCAGAAGGACCTCGTCATAGGGGCAATTTACATAAAACTACGTGTACTCGTTGGTCATCGTCACCAGGCCCATCACTTAGCCATGGGATATGAGATGATTAGCAGAAACAATTGACAAGGCCGACGTCATACAGGACAGAATCAGAGATCACCGCGGATTGACTTTATAATGACTAACAATAGCGCAGCTGCATCCAAAGTGAGGTTTAATAATAAAAAAATGACAAACAAAACGAAGATTTTCCTCTTTAAATGAAATTATGATGAGCATGATCAGAAAGTTTGGTTGTTAGTGACTGGCCAGGAAAAGCATATTGTTTATTGTTTATCTCTTTAACTTTGGAAAATATTTTTAGTTCAGAAAGGTAACTTTTTTGTATTAACCACAATTAATTAATGGAATACGTGCCTCTTTTAATCTTAAAAAAAAATATTTTCAGGTAAAGTACTAAATTGTATTTTGAAATATTATTTTGGTAATTTTAAAAACAAAAACATTTAGAAACGTTTCGAAAATTTTGTAGAAACGGAAATTTTTTTAAAAAACGTTTCAAATAATTTCAAACAATATTTTTTTTCAATTCTAAATTTTTTTAACATAATATTAATGATATAGATATATAAAATTACGTTAAAATTAATTCAAATTAATGTCTATAGTTGAATAATAAGTAAACATACTACTATAATGGAGACTACGACTCAAAATTTAGCACCATTCAACAACAACCTCTCTTTTGCATTTATCTCTCTATCTTCTTTACTTTTCTATGGCCTTTATTTTCAAATCTCTCTTTCTCAACCATGACTCTATCTCTATCTTCAGGTATTTCTTACATGTACCTTTCTCTCTCTTTATCTCTCAATCTCTCTTTTCGTCATTTTTGTAGTTCCCTATGTAAAATGAAGACAATTAAGGAAATAATGTTATGAGAATAAGGAGAGAGAGTAGGAATTTGACAAAGATGTTATAACTTGTGGGAGAAAATAACTTGGTGTTAGATGTGATGTGATGCTACCTTCTTCTACTTTCAAATTGTCAATTTTTTCATTTTTCAAATTAGTTTGGTACTTTTTTTATCAAAAAATTAGAAACAAGAGTATTTCCATCGAAACAATTTGAAACAAGAGTATTTTCATCAAAACAACTCGAAATAAGATTATTTTCACCGAAACACAAGTATTTTTACTGAAACAAACGTATTTCAACTAAAACATTCTGCAACGTAGTAATTTCAATTGAAATCGCGTAATTTCTTAACAAACACTTTGTTTCGTTTCGATAATTCCATTTCGTATTGATGACTCTTGAAAAAGAAAAGAAGTTTAGTTCCTTGTTTTTAGGCAAATATGACTTTAGATAGATTAATTCAATCATAAATATTCATATAAATTTATTAGAAATGACGTGTTTTATTGAAAAATGTGTCTAATATACTTACCTGTATATTTATTATTAATTTAATCTACTTATTTTTTCTAAACCAAGTGTCACGCCGCCAATTTGAGAGTACACGATTGTCACGAATAACAGATAACTTAACTTTTATTTATTGCATACATGCTTCAAATATATCACATAATAGGAGTAAAACCTACGTTCACAAGTTTCCAGTATAGCCAAATATACATACCAAGTCTACACATTAATTTTACAGCAAAAGCAGAAATCTTGTCTGTGACGTTTAGAGCATACTCTAAATTACAAATACATAATGTTTTAACACTGTGAGCTTTAGAAGCAACATAGGTTCAATCAGAGAATATGACTCCTAGTTGATCACGTAGCTGTAGGTTCAAACTATGTATCCTTATCTGAAAGAAAATATAAATATCATGTAGTGAGTTTGACAACTCAGTGAGCAGATAAAACTTTCTATGATCTCTTAGGTCAATATATAGATGTACACATATGTTAAAATTTATCACATGGAATATTACATTTCAGAGGTACATCCATATGGGACCTGTATATCAAATGTTCTCAGTTCAAATCATATTCAGATATTTAAAATTATATGCAATACTATATGATCATTAATCAAATAATGTTATGCATCAAAATATTTATCATAAAAATATTAGCAGGATCCCATATCAGAACTACCATATCAGAGTTCAAGCCCTTCCGTACTTTGGTGGTGTAGGATTTGCCTAAACTCAGCATCTCGCTGAGGTTTGTCCTACCACCATTTAAGAGGATACGCGAAGGGACTCTAATATGGATATTTTCCAAGAACACAGTAAGGGAGGCAAGTCACATATCATATAGTTGTCATCTTACTCAGATAGGAGGCATCTCACTTTCTATCACATATTATATCCTATGTGTTGAGCATCACACGAGGTTAGCACCATCCCTACTAGTTGAGGTATCAAGGTACACTAGGGCTAACATAACTTGCTGTTAGCAAACAGTATTTTCAATAGGATTCCTCCATAGAAATTATCATTTATACATATACCATATCATCCAATATAAAGTTTTCAGTATAATACATACTTTCAATCTCAGTACAATTCATCTGTTATAAATTTTTCAATCAGCGTTTATTACATATATATGCCTTTTTCCAAGGCAATTTTATAACTTTACAGATAAATGCCACATGCAAAAATATTCACTTTACCATATGATGAGAAATACATTTAGAATCATATATACAATGAGTTCAAAAATCTATTTTCAAAACCATACTCTTCTTAAACTATAAGTCAGATAATAAATAAATCAAGTAGGTTACTCTATTTTAGAGACATATAAAAGTATAAATAACTTGTAAACAGAACCAACTATACATTTAAAGTTCAAGAAGATTATAAGGTAAGTCATAGAAAGAATTATCTACTCACAAAACTAGTATTCCAAGTTGGATAGCCTCAAAACGTATTTTTTCAAGTCAAATATGATCAAATGGACATAAAAAATGAGTCTGGAGGGTCCAAAAACATAAAAAATGACTTCAAAATCGCGAAATTTGGCCTCTAAAAGTTTAGTCAATGCTAGTCAACTATGGTTACTGTTCACCGCCGAAAAAAAACTGTTCACAGCTGGAAAATATTATTCACGACAATCAGATTTACTGTTCACGACATACAAAAGTTGTTAGATGGTCGTTAAATTTTATATCCTAAGGTTTTTTCACCTCTTGAATCTATCTATAGTGTCAGATTTTCAATTTAAGGATTCTAAGTAGGAGATTTAGAACTTACCTTCCTAAGATTTCTCTTCCACTTTTCGATAAATTTTCGGCCAAATTTTCAGAAACCAATTGAATAAAATTGTAGTCCTCATCGTTCAGAATCCGTAGGCGGTGATGGTGTTGAAATCCGATGTCTAGAAGTACTAGAAATCTAGAGAGAAGTTTTAAGGTTTTTAGAGAAAGAAAGTGAATTTTGGGAGAGAGAGAGAGTGCAAAACTTCACGCCAAATTTTGCATATGGTTTCTCTTAAAATCCACTGAGAGACCTATTAGCAAAATTTCAATTGTTGAAGGATGTCCTTGCAATTTTTGTTATTTACATTTTGACCTCTAAACTTTTAGAAAATTACATTTTGGCCCCAAAACTTAAATCCTCATTTTAGCTTCACAATTTCTCAAACAATATAATAATTAAGCACATTTTCAATGGTACGTATCTCTATTTTCATAACCCTCACTTTCATTCAAAATTTTCTTTAATTTAGGATTTTTTTCATTTATTTAGGGTTTTCCTTTCTTTCTTTTTTTCCTTTATTTTGGGGTTATTACATTCTTTCTCCCTTTAAGAAATTCAGTTCCCAAATTTCATCTCTATATTTACAAATAAAACTAACCTCATGATTCAAAAAGATGTGGGTATTTGGCGCACATATCATCCTTTCTTTCTCAAGTAGTCTCATCTGAAGAGTGATTCTGTCACATCACTTTTACTGTAAGTATTTCTTTTGAACGCAATTTCTTCACTTGTCTGTCTACTATCGTTACTGGTTGTTCTTCATAGGTTAAGTCTTCTTATAACTGAATCTATGGACACTGTATAACATGTGTAAGATTTGGTAAGTATTTTCGTAGCATAGACACATGAAAGACTAGATGGACATTACTCAATGCAGGTGGCAAAGCCAAACGATAAGCTACTGGGCCAATCATATCAAGAATTTCATATGGTCCTATGTACCGTGGACTTAATTTCCCTTCCTAAATCTTACTACTCCTTTCATAGGAGATATTTTCAAGAAGACATGTTCACCTACGGTAAATTCTAATGGTCGACATCTATTATCAACATAAGTTTTCTGTTTACTCTAGACTGTTAATAACCTTTCCTTAATTAACTTTACCTTGTCGAGTGCATCTTGTACCAAATCAGGCTCTAAAATCTTAGTTTCGCCCATCTCAAACCATCCGATCGGAGAACGATAACGTCTACCATATAATGTCCCAAAAGGAGCCATTTGTATACTGACTTAGTAGTTGTTGTTATAAGCAAATTCAACTAGAAGCAAAAATCTTTCCCAACTACCTTGAAAATTTAGAACACATGCCCGAAGCATGTCTTCTAATATTTGGATAGTTCGCTCAGACTGTCCATCTGTTTGAGGATAGAAAGCAGTACTAAGATTTAACTTCGTGTCCAAAGTTTCTTGGAAGGCTCTCCAAAAACGAGCTGTGAACTGTGGTTCTCAATCAGAAAGAATCAATATTGGCCCTCCATGAAGTCTCACTATCTCATTCAAATACAAATTTACATACTGAGCTATGTTGTATGTGGTTTTCATTGATAAAAAATGTGCTGATTTAGTCAACCTATCAATGATCACCCATATTGAATCAAACCCTTTTGGTGTCCGTAGTAGTCTTGTAACAAAATCCATAGTTATTCTTTTCCATTTCCATTCAGGTATCTCTATCTACTGATGTAATCTTGCAAGTCTTTGATTTTCTACTTTTACTTGTTGACATGTTAAACACCGAGAAATATAATCAGCTATATCCTTCTTCATTCCATTCCACAAATATATTTCTTTTATATCTTGAAATATTTTAGTTACCCTAGGATGAATAGTATATTTGGATTTATAAACTTCTTCTAAAATCTCTTTCTTGAGTTCTACTTTATTAGGTATACACAACCGCTTGTCCAATCTCAAAATTCCTTCAGAATCTAAAGTAAATTCAATATCACTGTCATTCTTCACCTCTTTAATTTTCTTACATAAAGAGGCATCCTCTTTTTGTGTCTTTTTCACTTGCTCAACCAAAGACGATTGAAACTGTATATGGGCCAATAGTATCCCAGGCTCCTTTACTTTAAATACTACCCCATGACTTTCTAACTTATGCATTTCTTTAACCAATGGTCTCTTTACCACTGTGATATGAGCCAAACTACTTATAGACTTCCTACTTAATGCATCAGCCACTACATTGACCTTACTTGGATGATACAATATTGTACAATCATAATCTTTAAACGATTATCGCCTTTGTCTCAAGTTAAGATCTTTTTATTGAAAAATGTATTTGAGGCTTTTATGATTTATATAGATTTCGCATGTCTCACCATACAGATAATGCCTCCAAATTTTGAAAGCAAAAACCACTACTGTCATTTCTAAATCATGAGTCAGATAATTTTGTTCATGTGGCTTAAGTTGTCTAGATGCATATGCAATGACTCGACCATGTTACATCAATACACATCCTAATCCAATTCTTGATACATCACAGTATACCGTGTATCCTCTGGTACCTAAAGGAATAGTCAATACTAGCACCGTAGTCAAACATTCCTTAAATTTCTGAAAACTCTTCTCACATTCATCTGACCAGTCAAATTTTATTCCCTTCCTTGTCAACTTCGTCAAAGGAGCAGCAATTTTTGAAATTTTTTTAACGAATATGCGGTAATAGCTTGCTAAATTAAGAAAATTACGAATCTTTGTAATTGTGGTAAGGCATGGCCATTGCTGCACCACTTCTACCTTTTTAGGATTAACTTGAAAACCATCATTGCTAACCACATACCCTAAGAAGGTAACACTACTAAGCCAAAATTCACATTTTGTAAACTTAGCATACAATTGATGTTCTGTTAGGGTTTGTAAAGCTATCCTTAAATGTAGATCATGTTCCTCTAAACTCCTTGAATACACCAGGATATCATATATGAATACAATAACAAACTGATCTAACAAAAGTTTAAATACTTTATTCATCAAATCCATGAATGCAGCTGGGGCATTTGCTAAACCAAATAGCATTACTAAGAACTCATAATGCCCATATCGAGTTCTGAAAGAAGTTTTCGAAATATCCTCCTTCCTTATTCTCAATTGATGATACCCAGAACTCAAATCAATTTTCAAAAAAACATTGAGCACCCTGTAGCTGGTCAAACAAATCATCTATACGAGGTAATGGATACTTATTACGTACTGTCATCTTATTCAACTGTCTATAATCAATGCACAACTATAACGATCCATCTTTCTTTTTCACAAATAGAATTAGAGCACCCCAAGGAGAAATACTAGAGTGTATAAATCCCTTATTTAATAAGTCTTGTAACTGATTTTTCAATTCCTAGAGCTCAGTCGGTGCCATTTTATATGAGGGTATAGACACTGGTTAGGTTCCAAGAAGTAAGTCAATACCAAACTCAATTTCTTGTTCTGGGGGTAACCCTAACAATTCTTCAGGAAACACATCAAGAAATTCTCTAACCACTGGAACCTGCTCTACATTGGGGTACTTTATATCAACATATTTGACCACTGCTAAATACCCCTAGCATCTTTTTTGTAATAGCTTATGAGTTGTTAGAGCAGAGATTAAATTAATTATTGGGTACCTCTCTATGATTTCCTTGTATCAAGAAAGAAGATTCTTTGAAAATATTAAACTTAATCACCTTAAGATGACAATCTAAAAGGGTATGGCATAATGATAATCAATTCATTCCTAGTATAACATCAAAGTCTACCATATCTAAAACTATCAAATCCATAAGAGTCTCTTTATCATCTATCGAAATCTCACACGATTTATACACATGATTTACCAGTAAAAATTCTCTCAATAGAGTAGCAACCATAAAAGAACAACGTAAACTAGTAGGATCTCTACTTAATTTCTTAGCAAAGCATGGCAATATATAAGAATGAATAAAATCAGGATCGAATAGTACATATGCTCTATGAGAACACATTGATAATGTACCTGTCATCACTACATTTGAGGTCTGAGCTTCCCGTCGTGTTAAGACAAAGACTCGGGCTTGTTGTCGGCCTCGATTTCCTGATCCTTTACCAGTACCACTACTACTTGCTTGACCTGAAGTTGATCTAGCTGGTCGTGTTGGTACAGATGTAGGGGTTGAAACTAGTTGTACTGATGCTTGACTCACTTTTCGTAATCGTGGACAATTCCTCATCAAATGACCTACTTGTCCATATTTATAACATGCTCTAGCCGGTCATGTTGGTACAGATGTAGGGGTTGAAGCTAGTTGTACTATGCTTGACTCACTTTTCGTAATCGTGGACAATTCCTCATCAAATGACCTACTTGTCCATATTTATAACATGCACTAGTTTCTCTACGACACTGTCCAGTATAAGGCCTACCACAAATAGGATACAGTGGAATCAATCTTGAATCTGGTTGACTAGTGGGTTTCATATCTCTTTGTATCATTCTTTGCTTATTAATATTGACTGATGTCTGGCTAGAGCTACTAGATCCTGCTTGAATCAAACGTTGTGGATTCTGAAATCTGGGTCCTTTTACATTAGGATTATAACTAGCCTGAATATTACTATCTCGGTCTCTTTTTGTTCTCAGTAGACCTTCTATGTCTAATAGCTCTCGTGTTTCCATCATTCTAGCATAATCCACAGCTACTGAATAAGTTAAAAAATGGTTCTTCTGGGGACCCACCGATTTAAACAATGAATGTATCAATCTTAAAACAAATCTCTTAATTCTATCTTTTTCATTAGGAACCAAATATGGTGCATATCTAGAAACTCGAGTAAAACGGATGTCATATTTAGAAACCGTCATACTTGGTGTCTATCTTAATTCTTCAAATTATCTGGCCCTCTTGGCTCTTTTACTCATTAGTAGGAAACGATTCATAAATGCTTCCTTAAATTCATCCCATTCCATTGGTGGTAAAGTAACTACTCTTCCTTGTATTAGAGTCTCAAATCAAACCTGAGCCACATTGGATAGTTGAAAGGATACTAGTTCAACAAATTTTCTTGTGGAACACCCTAAAGCTCTGAAAATTCGTTCTACACCATCAATGAATGTTTGTGGATCTTCCCAAATATCTGACCCAAAAAAAGTTGGGGTTTCAACTTAAGGAATTACGGTAATGTTACCTCAATCTCTGTAAACATATCCTCTTGTTCAGCTGGTCTTTCTAATTCTTATGCTTCAGGAGCATTTTATGGTGGTTGGCCATCCCTCCTGCCTTGTTCCACTATAAATCCAGCCAATGTCTCTAAGCTTCTATGTATGCCAACAATCATATAAGTTGTTTTATTATGTGGCTCTTGAGGGAGTTCTACTCTCTCCTCAGGGACTCTATTAGATATATGAAAATGTTCATCATATCTTGGGGTTCTCATACCCCATGCACGCCCTCTGGTTCTAGGTCGGCCTCTACCATGACCTCTTTGTACTGGAATGGCAGATTGTGTAGACTCTTCTGTAGAGGGTGCACGATCTATAGTTTCTCTAGCAACCACTTTAGTTCTTGGCGGCATCATTAATTATACAAAACAAAACACTTTTTTAAACTACCATAATATTCAATCAGTCTTATGCTATGAACTATAACAAACTTGGAATAGAAAGGAAAGTGGAACCCTATAGAATCCCTCAACTGCACCTGAAGTATAAATATTTTTTGCTCATATCCATACTAAATGTCCTACTAAAGAATCATTTACTCTGTCAGTCACAGGGAAACCTATTGTTCTGATACCAACTTGTCACGCCCCCAATTTAAGGGTGAGCGATTGTCAGGAATACAGATAACTTAACCCTTATTTATTGTATACATGCTTCAAATATATCACATAATAAGAGTAAAACATACGTTTACAAGTTTCCAGTATAGCCAAATATACATGCTAAGTCTACTCATATCAATTTTACAACAGAAGTAGGGATCTTTCCTGTGGCGTTCAGAGCATACTCTAGATTACAAATACATAATGTTTTAACACCGTTAGCTTTAGAAGCAACGTAGGCTCACCTAGAGAATATGACTCATAGTTGATCACGTAGTTGTAGGTCGAAACTTTGTATCATTATCTGAAAGAAAATGTAAATATCGTGTAGTGAATTTGACAACTCAGTGAGCAGATAAAACCTTCTATGACCTCTTAGGTCAACATATGGATATACACATATATTAAAATTTATCACATAGAATATTATAGTTCAGAGGTATATCCATATAAGACCCGCATCTCAAATGTTCTTAGTTCAAATCATATTCAGATATTCAAAATCATATGCTATTGTATGCATCAAAATATTTCTCATAAAAACATTAGGAGGATC